>CM077094.1:96750590-97950590 GCA_039513925.1 Platanthera zijinensis
AATTGAACTATGGCTTCTTGCCTTTGCCTCATACTTTTGCCACTCTGCTCAATATACCATTTACCTCTTTCATGAACTTGGTCTTTTACAGCTTTCCAGGCAGTTAATATGATATTTCTTGAAGTGGGCTCCACTGCTCAAAATCTAGTTTTAATTCTGCCTGCTCTCTGAATCTTTTCTTTGATAATTGAGCATCTTGCTGAGCTTTAAGAGCAGCTTCTGGCATATCTACTTTTTCAATAATAACAGTAGTACTGGTTGTGGAGGGCTCTACATAGACTGAAATTGTTGATGTATCATCTCAAGATCTGCAGGGGGGTAAATGACTTGGGCAACCTCAGGTTGATCACCTTAAAGTAGAGTTGGTTGCACCCCTAACTCTGCCACATTATCATCATCACACAAGGGTGGATATCCCAGAGTGGCTCTGATAACTATTGGTTATCCATTTGGCATGATCAGAGCCTGCATATACTAATACCCTCTCCCCCTTTATGACTTCTCTGGCCATATGTTCTCTCAAATCATCTTTTTGAAATCTGATTTGCCCATCCAGGTAATTGATACCATCTTTAAAGAATGGCTTTAACTTTTAAAGCTGATCAAAAATTATTTTTTGTGAATTAGTAATAGCTGTCTGAAAGGAATCCAAGGTTTCCTGTAGCTTCTTATCAAATTCTTCTTTCTCCTTATTTCTTGCTAAGTCATTGCAATAACAGTATTTTTGAACTCAGTGACTATCACATTGTGAGATTCTGTCAGATTGTCATTCATTCTTATTTGATTTTCAAGGATATATCCTTGTTTGACAGCAATATCATCCACTTGTTTCTTAATATCTGCTTGTTGCTTTGCTAGAAATACCACAGCATTGCCCCCCTTGTGGAAGCAATCTGTCATCTCTTTCTTATTCTGATTTACCTCAAATCTGATTGACTTTATGTCTTGGGCTAGATCAAACTAGAGGGCCTTATGGCTTTCATCCATATATTTTTCAAGAGCAAATCTCTGCTCATCCATTTTGACTTGTAAATCTACCAAAAATTTATTGTGATCAGTTGTAGGAGCTGGTTGGGAAGTAGTAGCTTATAAATCCTGCTTATAGCTCTGGCTTCTCCTCTTGAAAACCATCAATTTTCTTTTCTTTAAACTTACTATCTCTTCATCCTCTGAATTAGAAGAACTGTCAATATCAACTCTTTCTTTAGGACTGGAAGGCAGCTTCTTGTAAGTCCTATGCACCACCTTCTCAAGGTTAACTTGTTCCCCCTCAATTGCTGCCTCTATTTCAGGAAATAATTCTTCCAGGGTGAATTCTTGTTGAGTGTGAACTACCTTTTCTGGAGCATCAGCAACCATAGATGTATCCTCCAGGATCACATCTAGTGTTGGACTATTGACATGAGGAGTGTCAATAATAGAATGTGAATCCATTTCACTTTCCAAGTGAATTCTTTCTTTCCCTTGTCCTTGTGCAAAATGTTGCTCCCCCTGCAACTATACAGTAACAGTTTCCTCATTTACTTGGATAGTTTCAGTCAGGTCCTGGACCTTTTCCCTAACTTGCTCCCCCTGCACTTGTGCACTTATTGTGTCCTCCTACACATTATCATGAGCTGTAATGTCATTGACTGGGGATTTTGCTGCAGTCTCTTGGTTATCCAAATCAGGTGTGTCCTTGGAGAGAACCCTATCCCATCTGGATATTATCCTTATGTCCATCCTTCTCATATGATTTATTTTAGATCCTTTAAGCTGATGCATTACCTCTGGAATTGCTCCAGACAGGTATAAGCTCATTAATCTAGCCAAATTAGGCTTTTTGATTCCTTCTTTTTTCTTCTCAAACAGAACTGCAGACTAGTCTGTGTTAATCTTATAGATTATCCTTGTCATCAGATTGAACATAAATGCAGAGATCCTATCATGGCCTCCTGGTTTACAGAAAACCACCCTTCCCTACCACTTCAGATAGAAACTTTCCTTGTTTATTCATCCCTTTTCGGTTGGTTGTTGCTCCAATCTTCATGGTTGGATCTAATCAACACCACTAAAGAGCCTCCCTTGTCTTTGAGGCTGGGACCTCTTCTTCATCCTGGATTCTTGGAAGGTGAAGAATCTTTCTTAAAATCTTTAGAGTGAGTTTCACTTTATTACAATGAACTGTCGACTTAATCTTTAGGCCAGTGGAGTCCACTGTTGCAGTAGCATAGAACTCAAATACCCTTTACTTCAAGATCTTGGTTGGTTCAGAAACAAGAAACTCCAATCCATTGTCAGTAACTAGGTAAGGACCCCTTTAATCTCTGTCGGCGCATCATCAAAAGCATTGCGCACCAGCTCGTAGCCTTCATTGATGTTGTCTTCAACCTTTGGCGCCATTGGAACGATGAGAAAGCTTGAATTGAGAGAAGAGAGTTTGTCGACACAGGGTTTTAGTCTCGAAAACCTGGTGAGCGTGTCGACAGAATATGTTCTGGAACTATTTATACCTTTTTAAACATAGAAGGTCAAAAGCGGGCAAAAAATTGTCTAAAAGTGTCGACACTGTTAAAAAGTGTCGACACAAACTTCTATTGTCTCGACCACGGTGCTGACTACTATGTGTCGACACCAATTGATGATATGTCGACACTGGAGATACTTAGTAGTTCATCAGAAATTCTGTGTCGACTCTTATTACAAGTGTCGACACAAAATCTGTAAGTGTCGACACCATTACTATGGTTGTGTCGACACTACATTTCTGGATATGTCGACTCTTTGTCCCTTAGGTGTCGACACAATCGACTCTGTGTCGACACAATTTTCCTGAATTGTCGACACAAATCCTCTGTGTCGACACAATTTCCCTGAATGTGTCGACACAATTGTACTTAGCCAATTCTGGTAATCTATCATATAGTCAACATACCTAATTCAATTTTAAATCTATTAAATTTAGTTTCATCTAGAGGCTTAGTAAATACATTTGCAATTTGATAATCTGTCTTAACAAATTATAGTGAGATGTCCTCTTTCTCTACATGTTCTCTAAGAAAATGGTACCTTATTTCTATATGCTTAGTCCTACTATGTGAAATAGGATTATTAGCAATAGAAATAGCACTAGTAGAATCACAAAATAAAGGTGTTCTACTTACCTTAATACCATAGTCTTCTAACTGATGTTGAATCCATAATAGCTGTGCACAGCAACTTCCTGCTGCCACATATTCAGAATCAGCTATGGAAATTGCCACACTAGTCTGTTTCTTACTGCTCCAAGATATCAATCTTCCTCCTAGAAATTGACATGTACCTATAGTGCTTTTCCTATCTTCTTTACAACCTGCAAAGTCTGCATCTGAATAGCCTATTAGTAGAAAATCTCCATTCCTAGGGTACCAAAGGCCTATATTAGGTGTGCCCTTTAGATATCTCAAAATTCTCTTTACTGCAGTGTAATGAGATTCTTTAGGGCATGATTGGTACATAGCACAGACACATGTTGCATACATAATGTCTGGTCTACTAGCAGTGAGATATAGTAGAGAGCCAATTATTCCTCTATACAAAGACTCATCTACAGGTTTACCTGCATCATCTTTGCATATAGGCATACTTGTTCCCATAGGAGTTCTCATTGTGGAGGATGATTCCATACCATACTTCTTAATTAACTCCTTGGTAAACTTAGACTGGGATATGGACAAGCCATCATCTGTCTGTCTTACTTGGAATCCCAAGAAGAACTTAAGTTCCCCCATACTGCTCATCTCAAACTTCCCTTGCATAAGTTTTGCAAACTTCTTGCAAAGGTTGTTTTCAGTAGATCCAAAAATTATGTCATCTATATAAATCTGAACTAAGATTATCTTTCCTTTGGACTCCCTTAGGAATAGAGTTTTGTCTATTTTCCCACTTGAGAATTTGTTCTTAATAAGGAAAGTAGACAGGGTTTCATACCTAGCCCTTGGGGCTTGCTTTAACCCATACAAAGCTTTCCTAAGTCTATAAACATAATCAGGTTTGAGAGATTCTACAAAACTTGAAGGCTATTCTATATAGACTTCTTCTTTTAGATTTCCATTCAGGAATGCTGATTTTACAACCATTTGGAATACTTTGAATCCTTGATATGCTGCATAGGCAAGGAACATTCAAATGGCCTCCAGTATTGCTACTGGGGCTAAGGTTTGATAAAAGTCTATTCCCTCTTCCTGCCTGTATCCTTTTGCAACAAGTCTTGCTTTGTTCTTCATAATAATTCCACTCTCATCCAATTTGTTCCTAAAGATCAACTTTGTTCCAATGATATTGTGGTCTTTTGGTTTAGGAACTAACTCCCAGACCTTGCACCTTCTGAACTGATTTAGCTCCTCTTGCATGGCATTAATCCAATGTGGGTCTAGGATAGCTTCTTAAAATTTATTTGGCTCTAATTGAGATAGAAAGCTTGAGTGCAGGACTGTGTTCAAGTTCCTGCTTCTGGTTTGCACTCCTTGTCTTGTATCACCAATTATCTGATTTACTGGATGATCTTTTAAGTGTCTTACAGTTGGAGGTAGATTATCTTCTGGTTAAACACCTCCAGTTTCTTCAATATGTTGCACCTCTTGATTTTCTTCAACTTCTAGAGAGTCATGTACTCCCCCTGGATAATTGCCACCATTTTCCATATCTTGATATGCAGTTGAATCTTCTTAATGGAAAGCTTATCCATTCTCTCATTTATACCTGTTGGACTGCATGAACTATAAGGCAACTCAATGTTGATCAATCTAGTTTCATCAAATACAATATGTACAGATTCTTCTACAACCTGGGTAATCAAGTTGTAGACCCTATAAGCCTTACTATTGTTGTTATACCCAACAAATATCCCATCTTGGGATTTGGCAGCAAACTTAGTTAGATATGACTTGCCATTGATTAGGATATAGCACTTGCAACCAAAGATCCTAAAAAAGGATAGATTTGGTTTTCTACCTTTCATGATCTCATAGGGAGTCTTTTTGTGGTACATGGTGATAGAAGCCCAAGGAGACATGGAATGGGCGATTTTGAAGGATTTCTGCGCCAAGAGCCTGAACCTGCTGATAAGCCACAGCAGGAGACATGGAAGGGCGGGTGACGAGGTCTGCATAAAGAATATAAATGCGGGACATCTAGGCCCCCTTCGAGTAGAGAGTTGTGAGGTGAAGCCAGGCAGCCTTAACCGTCTCATCATGGCGGATGACGGGAAGGCATTCATCAGAGAGGTTATTGGCCAGCCAAGTATAGACAAGCGCATCACTCGCATCCCAGTCCTCAAAGTGAGCAAAGTCGGGAGGAAGAGGGTCATAGGTGAGGTGATGACATTTGCATTGAGAACAAAGAAGAAAGGTGAAAGAAATGCTCTAATCCGGATAGTTGTAACCAACTAGTTTAGAAACTGTGCCAAGGTTTCCGTAAGGAGTAGGAGGAGGAGGATAGGCCACAGGAGTGGTGGAGGTAGAGATAACGGGGGTGGAGATATCGGAGTTGGTCATAGAGAAGAAGGATAGAAAGGTCACGCGGATAGAAAGCAGAGAAGCCGCGCGAGTTGAAGAGAGGTCGCGCGGATAGAAAGCAGAGAAGCCGCATGAAGAAGGAGTCCACGACACCAGCGGCTAAAGAGAACAAACCGCAGCGGAAAGGAAGGAAACCACAATGACTAAAGAGAGAAACTGCAACGTTCACGGTGTCAGCACACCAGCAGCAAGAAGGGCCACGACCAGGAAGCAGATCAAAGCACAGGGGCAGAGGTCGCGCAAACTAGGAAGTTCGCGAGAAATGGAGATCACGCGAACAGGAAAAAGTTCGGGCAACAAAGAATAGTCGCGTGAACACACATGGTTCGAGCGAACGAGAAGAGAGAGCGGAGATACTGCGAAAATAGGTCGCAGAAAAGAGGGAAAGAAGTCGCTCAAATAGGGCAGCGACAAAGAAAGGAAGCCGCGCGGATAGACAGGTATCCGGGCGAACAAAGAATGAACCCGCGGGATAGAAGAGCCTAAGGAATCAGGTGGAATTGGTCGTTTCCTCTGATACCATGTGAGAGTAGCGAACAGGCGACTAAAACAATCCAGAAATTTGAATAATTGAAAGTTTTTATTATCCAAAAAGATGATCTTTACAAAGGTACGACATCCCTTTTATAAAATGGAGGAGAGTGGAGAGAGTACAAATAAACAATGTGGGACTACAAAATTATAGAGAGCTGGCGGCTAGACATATAGAGACCGATCAGGCCGCGCGGTTAACAAAGGTCTAACCGCTCGGCAACACTAGAAGGAAGAGAACAAGTTGCGGTAGAAGAACACTAAATCGCCCGGTCTCCAAGTCGTCTGAGATAATCAGCCAGACTGCTCGGACAACCAACAACAACAGTTTGGATATCTAACCGCTGGAGAGAGACCGCCTGACTGCACGGTTAATCAATCCGTCAAGCTAAACCGCCAGACCGCACGGTCTCCTACTTTAACATGGACAACAGCCACCCCAGGAGTGTGTCTGGTTTTCTTCGCCAAGATTCCACGATCATTTCTTTGGTATGTGCTCGGAAGCTTTTAGATTATGGATGTTGTGCTTACTTGGTTTCTGTTTTGGAAGCCGCTGGTGGTTTGCCGTGTGTCGAGGATTTCCATGTGATTCGAGAGTTTCCTAATGTCTTTCCAGATAGTCTTCTTGGTCTTCCGCCTGAGAGAGATTTGGAGTTTATTATAGATCTAGAGTCGGGTACTCGACCTATTGCTAAGGTACTATACCGTATGTCCCCGCACGAGCTGGAAGAGTTGCGTACCCAGCTAGATGAGTTATTGTAGTGTGGATTCATTAGGCCAAGTTCTTCGCCTTGGGGTGCTCCTATTTTATTTGTAAAGAAGAAGGATGGATCTATGAGACTGTGCACCGATTATAGGGAATTGAACAAGATAACTATCAAGAAAAGGTATCCCTTACTGCGGATAGATGATTTGTTTGATCAGTTGTGTGGTAGCACGGTGTTTTCGAAGATTGACCTTCATTTAGGCTACCATTAGTTGAGAATCCGTAAGACAGATGTTCTACAGACCGCTTTTCATTCTCGCATGGACATTTTGAGTTCTTCGTAATGTCCTTTGGATTGACGAATGCACCGTATTCTTTCAAAGACATGATGAACAGGGTATTTAAAGATTTTCTGGACCGTTTTGTGGTCATTTTTATTAATGATGTCTTGGTTTTATTCCCATAGTGCTGAGGAGCATGCCCAGCGCTTGCGTTTAGTTCTTTCATATCTAAGAGAACATAAGTTGTATGCAAAGTTTAGTAAGTGAGAGTTTTGGCTACCTCAAGTGTCCTTTTTGGGTCATGTTGTGAACAAAGATGGAATTCTAGTTGACCGAGAGAAGATACCCGCTGTTATGGATTGGAAAAGACCTACCACACCCAAAGAGATAAGAAACTTCCTAGTGGTTGGCAGGCTATTATAGAAGGTTTGTGGAAGGATTCTCTACGTTGTCTGTGCTGCTGACTAAGCTTACACAGAAGAACGCAGCGTTTGTTTGGAGCGATAAGTGCGATGAATCTTTTTCAGGAATTAAAAAAGAGATTGTGCACTGCTCCAGTGTTGTCTTTGCCAACCGAAGGAGTGGAGTATGATGTTTACGTGGATGCATCGAACGTCAAGCTTGGATGCATATTGATGCAAGAAGGAAAAGTGATTGCATGTAGATCAAGGTAATTGAAGACTCATGAAAAGAACTACCCTACTCATGATTTGGAGTTTGCGGCAGTGATTTATGCCTTGAAGTTGTGGAGACATCTGTTGTATGGCACATTGTGCAAGATTTACATGGACCATAAGAGCTTGAAGTATATCTTCACTCAGAAGGAGTTGAATCTGCACATCCGTAGATGGTTGGAGTATGTCGCGGATGATGATGTTGATATTCTATATCATCCGGAAAAGTTAATGTGTTAGCTGATTCCTTGAGTAGGAAGACCGTGCAGATCTTTAATCTTTCGTGTGGAATCCCTGGTGGAGGAGTTTTTGTTAATGGGTATTTCTGTTGGGAGTAGAGATTCTCCAAGTAGCCTGGAAGTGGAAGTGCCTTCTTGGATTCCTCTTACGAGGCTACATCAAAAGGACGATTCCTTATTTGCAGCATTGAAAGTCTTTGTTTTCAAGGTCAGCTAACACATAGAGGGGGGTGAATAGGTCTTTTTAATTTCTTTTTTAGAGCTTGTTCTCCTAGATGTAAGTTGTGATTTGTTTACTTAGGCTTTCAAGAAATTCATAGAAGACACAAGCAATTTATAGTGGTTCCCCAGATTTTCGGTACATTCACTGTCCCTCTCCTCCTTTTTAATAGTGTGTTAGATAAGGCTCTTCCCCAATAATCAGCTCCTTAAGAACTTACAACTCGATCCCGCAGGACCACTTAGTTTTCTTCAAGACCTAAAACTCAGGCCCATGGCCCTACAACTCAGTGATTCAGCAATCACCTACCTCAGGCTCAAATTCCCTACAACTCAGGCAAGAAGGACAACCCTACCTCAGATCCAAGGGATCTGACAACTTAGGCCTAAGCTCTATACTCAGATCCAAATTGGATCCTACCTTAGCCTTTATAATAACAGGACTACAACTCAGATTCATGCAAGAATCTTAAACTCAGATCCAAGACTGGATCCTACAGAAAATAGAAGTGGGGTGAGATTATTTGATACCAGAGGGA
The DNA here is from genome assembly GCA_039513925.1 of Platanthera zijinensis. NCBI lineage: Eukaryota > Viridiplantae > Streptophyta > Magnoliopsida > Asparagales > Orchidaceae > Platanthera > Platanthera zijinensis. The sequence goes on from CM077094.1 coordinate 96,759,314, forward strand.
TTTCCCTGTGTTTATATTCCTATGCTAGGAGTGATTCTGTCCAACTTCTTCTCAGCAACAAGATGAAAATATCTTCAAAAAATTGATGCTTGTGCTGGAAGAAATTATTGTTGAAGATTGTAGATTTGACAGTGCTTTCCTTCTTAAAAAAGCTACCTAGATTTTGCAGACCACTGAAATCTCTGCTTCTCTTCTCTATCAGAAATCGATTCTGAATTGTTGTTGTTGGTGAAGAATGCAACAACTAACTTTTTATCGCTTTTAGGTTAACTGAATTGAACAAGATCTTCAAGTTCACCAACAATGGTGAAGAATACGATGATGTTCAGCCGCTATGCGAAATTTGAAAACCCTAAAAGCTACTTTCCTTTCAGCCAATCTTATCCTTTTATAGTCAGCAGATCAACGGCTCTTTGTACTATGGGTCCGGCCTAAAAAGGATGAGTAACCACCTTCCATTTGCAAAAATGATAACAGTTGTCCGTCAGTGCCATTAAAGGCATTATTCAGCTTTCCCGCAAAGAATTTGAACTACGTTGACTTAGTTGACTTTTGCTAACGTCAGTCATTCTTGACTTAGCCAAATTCTTAGAATTACTCCAAGCGTTGAGAGCATTGAGTGAATGGCCATCACTCAACGATTCAGTAATTAGTCATTTCTTCAATTCATCCAAGCGTTGAGAGCGTTGAGTGAATGGGCGTTATTTAACATTTTTTTCCTTCGCTTAATCTTTATCCCATTCTGTATGCTTGGCATTGAGAGCATTGAGTGAGTAAGCTTCACTCAACGCCTTTATATGTAGCCAAATCTCCTTCTATCTGAAGGCGTTTAGTGAGCTGGCCTCACTCAACGCTTTCTTCCATTGCTTCTAAAATCTAGCGTTGAGTGCGTTGAGTGCGTTGAGTGAACTGGCTTTACTCAATGCTTCTGGACTTAGCTAATTTCTATGTTTCCTCTTATGCTGACAGCATTAACTTGACTCAAAGCTTTTTGATCTTAGCATTGAGTGAACTGGCTTCAATTAACGCTTCTAGACTTGGTCAAATTCTGGCCTTCCTTCTGGCATTAACTGTTGGAGCTTGTCTCACTGCTTTCTGTCATTTGGCATTGAGTGAACTAGCTTCACTCAACGCTTTTGTACTTAGACAAATTTTTCTGTCTATCTCCTTGCCTTGATAGGATCAATATGGCGTAGAGTGAACTGGCTTCACTCAATGATTCTGGACTTAGAATCCTTTTCTTTGGCAGAAACTATGTTGCTTTGACAGAATGAGCTTAACTCAACGAATAAGTAGCATGGAGTTGAGTGAGTTTACATAGGCTTTGACTGTCCACACCTGACTCAGCACTTTTTGGCTCATGGAGTTGAGTGAACTGGCTTCACTCAATTCCTGTAGACTTAGTAGAATTTCTTATTTGCCAACATCTTTCCTTGACTTCTAGCATTGAGTGAGCTTGCTCCACTCAACGCCTGTGGACTTAGTAGTATTTTTCTATCCAGCATTCTTTCTTAAGAAAGCTGGCGTTGAGTTAGCCTTCTCCACTCAATGCCTGAGTACTTAGTGTAATTTCTTCCTGATCACCAGCTTGCTTGGTATCCACCTATCCAATCAGTGTAATAGGGACTGACCTGCATACATGAACTAAAAAAAAAACATCAAATACAACTAGTGTGTGTCATTGACTTGTTTGACTTCTTACAAATCTTGGTCATTTGGATCAATGGACCCAACAATCTCCCCCTATTTGAAGAAGTCAAAACCCTTATTAAAATTGTTCATATTTCTTAGTCAATGACACACAAAACATATGTAGCAATAAAATGTATTATTATAACATAACAGATCTAGGAAGGTTACCACATTTCCTGCATATTTGGTGAGCATCACCAACTCCCCCAGTTTTGATGCAAGGTGAGTGATACCACTTGAATGTTGCATGGGAGAATTTCTTCTCCCCCTGAATTTGATACCACTTGATCAACCTCTGATGCAACACTTGATGATTCCACACTTGATCAATCTTTGAAGCCACTTGATTAATTTTGCCACTTGATCAATTCCTTCTTTCTCTCCCCCTTTTTGACTTCAGAAGAATAGTCAGGGAAGTGCTGTCTTGTCTTGATGTACTTCTCCCCCTATCTGATTGCATTTGATACCCTTGGTGTAGCTGCTAGCTACCTCTTTAAATGAGGTTGATTCTGTTCCTACAGTTGTTGGACTTGCTCCCGTCAATAGGATCCACTTTTACTATCATTTTATTGATGGTCACTTTGGTCTTCTTACCACTTAAGGTTTTCATCTCCTACAAGAAGAACACATCCTGCACCAAAACTAAAACTATAGGGAGTAACAGAATCAAGACTAGGTTCAACATACCTGACTCAAACTTGAAGGTGTTGAACTTTGCTTAATCTAGTGGCTTAGTAAAGATGTCAGCCACTTGCTTGTCTGTGGGGACAAACTCAAGATTGATATATTCCTTTTTTTCATGCTCTCTAATAAAAAGATATCAAATTTCTAAGTGCTTAGTCCTGCTGTGTGAGACAAGATTTCTAGCAATAGAAATAGCACTAGTAGAATCACAATATAAAGGGGTTCTACTTACCTTGAGTTCATAATCCTGGAGCTGATACTAAATTCATAGCAACTGAGCGCAACAACTACTTGCTGAAATGTGCTCTGACTCTGTAGTTGATATAGTAACACTTTTTTGCTTCTTGCTATTCCAAAACACTAGTCTTCCTCCTAAGAACTAACTGGTGATAAAAGTGCTTTTCCTATCCTCTTTACATCCTACAAAATCTACATCTAAATAGCCTATTAGTTCAAAATCCCTATTTCTAGGGTACCATAGGCAAAGATCTTGTGTGCCCTTAAGATATCTCAAGATCCTCTTTACAGCAAAGTACTGAGATTCTTTAGGGCAGGTCGGATACCTAGCATAGACACATGTAGCATACATGATGTCATGCCTACTAGCAGTGAGGTATAGAAGGGAGCCATTTATCCCTCTATACAAAGTTTCATCAATAGGTTTCCCTGCTTCATTTTTATTTAAAGGCATACTTGACCCCATGGGAGTTATTCATAGTGGAGGTACTCTCCATACGATATTTTTAATCAACTCCATGGTGAACTTTGACTGGGATATGGACAAGCCATCATCAGTTTATCTAACTTGGAGTCCCAAGAAGAACTTGAGCTCACCCATACTGCTCATCTCAAACTTCCCTTGCATAAGTTTAGCAAACTTCCTACAAAGGTTGTCATTAGTAGATCCAAAGATAATGTCATCAACATATATCTGGACTATGATGATCTTGCCCTTAGATTCCCTTAGGAATAGGGTCTTGTCTATTTTCCCCCTTGAGAATTTGTTCTCAATGACAAAACTAGACAAAGTCTCATACAAAGCTCTAGGGGTTTGCTTCAACCCATATAGAGCTTTTCTAAGTCTATAAACAAAATTATGAGAGTTGGAGTCAACAAAACCTAGAGGTTGTTCTATATAGACTTCCTCTTTTAAGTCACCATTTAGGATGGCTGACTTCACATCCATTTGGTAGACTTTGAATCCTTGGTAGGCAGCAAATGCAAGGAAGAGTCTTATTGCTTCCAATCTGGCTACTGGGGCAAAGGTTTGATCAAAGTCAATACCTTCTTATTGTATGTATCCTTTAACCACCAGTCTAGCCTTATTTTTCACTATAATGTCATTTTCATCAAGTTTATTCATGTAGATCCACTTGACTCCAATGACATTATGTCCTTTTGGTCTAGGAACCAACTTCCAGACCTTACATCTCTTTAACTGGTTCAGTTCTTCTTGCATTGCTCCAATTTAGAATGGGTCTATGTTGACCTCTTCAAATTTTTTGGGCTCTACTTGACACAGAAAACTTGAGTAGAGTGTTGTGTTGATACTCTTACTTCTGGGCAGGACTCCTTGGCTTGCATCACCAATGATCTAATGTGTTGGATGATCCCTCAGATGTCTTATAGTTGGAGAAAACCTTGCTTCACCTTATTTAGCATCAGTAGCTTCATCTTGTTAAACTTCATCCACAAATTCTGTGTCTTGTGTACCCTCTAGACAGCACATATCCTCATCCTTATTCTGGACTGCTGGATCATCTTCCTTGATGGTGAGCTTGTCCATCACCTTCTCTATGTCTACAGAACTAGAAGAAGAGCTAGGCAGCTCACTGTTAATCATGTTTGATTCAACAAAGACAACATGAAGTGACTCTTCTACAACTTCACTTGTCAAGTTGTAGATTCTATATGCCCTACTGTTGTTATTGTACCCAACAAAGATTCCTTCATTAGATTTGGCAGCAAACTTAGTCACATAGGACTTTCCATTATTTAGCACATAGAAATTGCTACCAAAAATCCTGAAGTAGGACAAGTATGGTTTTCTTCCTTTCAAGATCTCATAGGGAGTCTTCTTGTGGCTTTTGGTGATAGAATCCTTATTAAGGACATGACATGTCATATTTACTATCTCAGCCCGGAAATATTCTGGGAGAGTTGTGTCATTCAGTAAGGTCCTTCCAGCTTCTATGAGAGTCCTGTTTTTTCCTTTCAGAAATTCCATTTTGTTAGAGTGTTCTAGGTGAGGAGAATTCTTGGTGAATCCCTTGCTCTTCACAGAACCTTATCATGCTTGCAAACTGAAATTCAGTCCCATGGCCACTTCAGATTTTGACCACAGTACTATCTAGTTCATTCTATATTTTCTTGACAAAAGTCTTGAAGATTTCAAGGGTTTTATACTTTCTCTTAAGAAATAACACCCAAGCAAACCTAGAATAGTCATCAACCACCACAAGGGTGTAGACTTTCCTACCAAAACTATGAACTAGCATAGGACCAAACAAGTCCAAATGTAGGAGGTACAAGCACCTCACTTAGTCTTTGGTCCCACTTCTCATGAAAAAGGTCTTGATATGTTTGCCCTTTTGGCATGCAGAGCAGATACCCTCCTTAGTGCATTTCAACTTGGGACTATTTCTAACTAGTTCTTCACTAAAGAGCTTCCTAATGGTCTTGTAGTTCAAATGAGCTAATCTCTTGTGCCATTGTACACAATATGAGATTTTCTCATTTGCCACTAGGCATATATGAGAGACCTTATCCAAGCACAAAAAATTTAAGCAATAAACATTTCCACTCCTAGTGCCTGTTAAGATGACCTCTTGGTCACTTAACCTCCTAATATGGCACTCATCCTTGTGGAAAACTATGTCATAACCAAGATCACAGAGTTGTCTAATCCTTATCGGGTTGTGTTGTAACCCTTCCACATAGGCTATTTTTGAGATAGTGACTATGCCATTAGAGATCTTACCATAACCTCTTGTCACTCCCCTCTCTGATCCACCAAAGATGAATTTGAGGCCATTCTTTACTGGAGAGTAATCCTTCAGCAAGCTCCTTATTCCAGTCATGTGCCTGGAACATCCACTGTCTAAGTATCATATAGGGGTATGGTCACTTGGACTATCCTGCAAGACATAAATCAGTTAACTTAGGACCCCAATACTTATTGGGTCCTGGGTGTAAGTTAGTCTGATAATGAACCTGCCTACATACAGTTCTTCTGACAGGTAAGCTCTCTCTTGCTCTTAGCACACTTGGATTGTACCTGCAATCAATAGCATAGTGGCCCACCTTACCATAGCACCAGGACTCATAAATAATGTACCTTCTTTTTACACCTGGTCTTGTGGCTGTACTAACAGCAGATCTTAATCCAGAAGGTACAGCAATAGCCTTTTTCTTGTATCTCCCAGCCACAGTCTGACTTGGGATATGTCTATCAATAGAGGTACTTGGAATATCTTAATTCCTACAAATAGTATACTTCCATTTAGAAGACATGCTTTTGATGGCCTCAGATATACCCAAGTCTAGTCTGCTGACAGACTTGCCCTTATTTTGATAGTGGGTTGGGAGGTCCTTAGAGAAGACTGTCTCCTTACTCTTGAGTGTTGGGGCTGGTGAACCAAACACAAATGGTCCATGATGGGCCATTTGGATTTCCTCATGGGATGCCCTGAAGTCACATCTTTGTTCCCACTAGTGGTTCTACCATTCTCCCAGTGACTATAGATACTCTCTTAGTCATACCTGTTAGAAGGTAACAGAACTCTCTTGAATGGAATAGGAGGCTTGGACGCTAGTGGCTGCACTGGAGCTTTGCCCTTTCCTTTGGGATTGGCAACTCTTGTGTGACCCTTGAAGCCCAACCCCTTTTTACCCATTTGGGAGGTGAAGGAGTCTATCAAGGGTAGCACTGAACTTGGATTTGAATAACTATCCACTATCCTCTTCTCCCTCTCCGGCATCTCTTCTAGGTCCCGTATTCAGTTATCCTGGTACTCTATGGTGCCTATCTGAATGAAGGAAATAATTTCTAGTTCACTAATTTCCTTTACCTTCAGATCTAGCAGGGAAGCTGAGTCTACATGCTGGGAAGCAGCAAGCTGAAGAGAAGAAATCACCTTAGCCAGCTTCTTATCAAGCAACTAGCTTTTCTTGAAGGCATTCAACAAGACACTATACTTGTCATTAATAGAATTTGCATCTTCCTCAGATTTAGAGTCTCCTTCATCATTTGATGAATGAGCTTCAGAATATGGGTTAGTCTCATAGCCTGACTCATAAGAAGACTTGGACAGAGAGAGTACCTTCTGTTTACCAGGCTCTTCCTAGCTGGATTCTTCCTCAGACATAGCCATCAGCCCATGACAGCAACTGTCTTCTTCTTCATCTTCATCCAACTCTGAATCACTATCTGACTGTGATAGAGGGGCCCCGATTCCACATCTACCAGCAGGATTCTATTCCTCTTCTTCCAGCACAGCATCAATTAGCCCAATATAGGCTTCATCTTCTTCCTCTTCTTATGATTCTGATGAGGAAGAGTCAGACTAGCTCTTCTTTTTCTTGGCAATGAAGGATTTCTCCTTCTTGCCTTTGTTTTGGTGATGGTGCTTCTTCTCTCCATCCTCTCTTCTCTTTACTAGGCAGTCGGCTACAACATCCCTGGCTTATTACAGCAATAACCAATAATATTAGTAAAAATCTATTTACTAGGTTTATAACCATACCTGTCCTCTTTGGAGGATTTCTTCTTTCCCCTGTAGTAGTCCTCCTTGTGATGGGAGGATGAGGATGGTCTGTTCTTCCTCTGCTTCTTCTTCATGAAATTTTGGACTATAGAAGATCTGTTGAGATTTTGTGTATTGGATAGAGGGTATCTGTGGGAAAGGCTCTTACCACTGGTAAAAATTTTATACAACAACAATCATCAAGCTAGCATCGGTATGGCACCCCACGAAGCGTTTTATGGAAGGAGGTCTAGAACACCTTTATCATGGGTGCGGGATGAAGATCCGAATATTTTGGGAATTGAGTATATAGATGACACCAATGCTATGGTTAGATTGATACGAGATCGCATGCTTGAGACTCAGAGTCGGCATGCAAAGTATTATAATAGGAAATATAGGATGGTGGAGTTTCAAGTAGTTGACAAAGTGTTCCTAAAGATCCGGCCAATGCATGGAGTGTCACGAGTGCGTGGTAGGAAGAAGCTCAGCTCAAGATATGTGGGGCCTTATATTATATTGGAGAGGATTGGCCCTTTGGCATATCGGTTGGAGCTACCACCAGAGCTGTAAAATTTACACGAAGATTTCCATGTGTCGTCACTTCAGAAAGCACTCCTATAGCCCGATCAGCTTGTCCCCGCTATAAATTGAATAGTGGCAACTGATAGGTCTATTCGACTAGAGTCAGTGCGTATAGTGGACACCGATATAAGGAACTTGTATCGGAAAAGTGTTCCTTTGGTGAAGATCTTGTGGTCTAATCATGGAAAAGGGGAATATACTTGGGAGCCGGTGGACTTGATGTTGAATCACTACCCAGAGTGTTTCCCAAGGTAAACTTAAGAGCATACTTTGTATTCATCATGCTTTACTTTCCCTATATCCTTAGCCTGATTTCAGAGACGAAATCTTTTATTTTGTTTATAGGATTTGTAATATCCCATTTTTTGCTAGACCCCTCGAACGCATTTTGAGTCAAGAGACCTGACTCGAGCTCAGGGTGTGCCGGATTCAACAAGTAAAATTCATCGTATATCATCACAGATATCCGACGAATTCGTCGAGTATATAAGACGAATTGGACTTAGAATAGTTTTGCTAAAATAATTCGTCGAAAAGCTTTGAGTGATCTCGACGCCATTCGACGAGGCGTCGAGTGATACTCGATGATTCCGATGCTTTGACTTAGAAATTTCTAAATTTGGGAAGGCATCGAGTGATCACAACGCTTTTTACGAAGCGTTGAGTGATACTCGATGAAAATGACACTTTAAAATAGAAAATGCTAGACTCAACGATGCGTTGAGTGATCACGATGCTTTCAACGAAGCGTTGAGTGATACTCGACAAATACGATGCTTTGACTTAGAAAATAGTGGGCTCAATGAGGCATTGAGTGATCATGTTGCTTTCAACAAAGTGTTGAGTGATACTCGATGAATACGATGCTTTGACTTAGAAAATACCGAACTCAACGAGGCGTTGAGTGATCACGACGAATTTCGACGATTCTTCGATGTGTATAGGTATATATGACGAATTTGACTTGGGAGATTTTCGGCCCAGCCTGTGTTTGCTGATTTATACGTACAGGCTGAACCGGGTTTTGGGATAAGCGATGATGGCTCATTTGGACCCAATCTTCTCAAACAAGACCTATTTAAAGTAATGATGGGCAGTCCAATGTTAGGGTGACACTTGGCAACATGACCTAACCCTAATATGTTGTTATAAAAAGGAAGAAATGAGAAACCCTATCCATCACTTCCATTTCTTACTGAGCCAATCTCTGTGTCGTATCCGACGAAAGAAAATAGGTCACCGGAGGTCGCCGGAGTCGGATTTTGGGAGGAATAGCTCTCCCTCTCCGTGAAGAATGATGCCTCCAAGGAGGATAACAAGGTCCATGGCCAGAAACGAGGTGAGATTTCTACCCTCTCCCTGGTACTGGATCTTTAGTTATAATGTAGGAGAGATGTCGACTCAAAAAAGTTTGACTTGTTTGAGATGAAGATCTCATATAAAGAGACCTTGCTAGGACCTTATCCTAGAGATTAGCTGTCTTCAACCTCTCGTCTCTTCGTTGTGAAGATGGTGGACTTGGTTTCGTGAAGAAGAATGGTATTTTGAGGGTGAATAAGGGAGGAGTAAGTGATGTATGTGGATTTGAACAAATGGATAATGGAAGAAGACGAACCGATGTCGTTCATTTTGCTTTAAGATGCATGCAAAAATCTATTTTCTGCACGCAGCAGACTTTGAGGCCATTTTCGGGTGTGATACAGCCAGATCTAGGTCTTTAGCTGAACACAAAAGTTATAGTACTAGGAAAGACCTTTCCAACCGATGGTTGCATGTTTTCATAGTAGCTTTGTAGCTCCGCAAATGTCCAGTCGAAGTTTCTGCATGGTAAAATCTTATGTGCAGGATGCTTTCGGGTTAGTGTATAACCGAGTTTGGAATAGGTAGGAGAAATGTAGCAAGAGTATGTTTAGGTTTGGATGAGCCTAGTTTTATGTAATATAGATAAACAAATGGTTTGGTGGAATTTAATAAACAAATGGATTTGGGAAATTAGTGAACAAGTGGTTTGATAATATTTGGTTGCACAAATGGCTACTTGTGAAATCCGGTAAGGATGTGCGTGATTGTAATCCGATGAATGATACAAGTTTTGAAAGAGGCTGTGGTGCCCAATAAATGAATCTGTAATCTACACTTATGTTATCATGCTTGATGAATACGAGAAGAGTTAATATATTATTGTGATAAATATATGAACACATAATTGTTTGTGAAGGCTTGATTATAAGAAAGGAATCAGATGAGGTAAATCTCATGGCCATGAAATGTGTTGAATCGTGATCTCAGGTATTGGAAGGGATAATTTTTATAGTCCACTGCATAGAGTGTGTCTCCCTACGGGCAGCAGTGTGGGATTATATGTTGTATAAGGTGGCTTGCCACCTGTGTTGATCTTGAACCCTTGAGTGCTTGGGAGAATGAAAATGTGAAAGGGTGTAAGTGCGTGAGTATTTGACCGCACTGGATTGGTAATGGTGATAAGGGACTCAGCGTGGAGCCCTTGAGTGTTATTTAGCACTGGATTGGTAAAGATAAAAAGGGACTCGGTTGGAGCCCTTGGATGGTTATTGGCAAAGACATGTGAAATTGCATGTAGCATGAGTTGACATGCGGTGTCATAATCCTGGGTTAAGGAGAGTGTGGCAAGTCTATGGGCTCGCTAGTAATCACACCGACGGGAGTTGATAGATAGACTTTGGATGGTTGGCCTTGGTCCTTGGTGCTTTTTCCCAGGGCACCTTCCGTGCCAAGTGGGCGGCTGGCCTTAGTCCTCAGTGCTTTTTCCCAGGGCACCTTCCGTGCCACAATTTTAGGCCAGTTGGGCGTGGCTCTTGGTGCACATCTACCCGAGACCCCTTTTTAGTCGTAGTATGCAGGGAGCTCCGTTGTTGTGTTCTTAGCATTGAGGCTATATCCACTCGCACCTGCTCGGAAAGTGGGAACTACAAGTCTGTGTCGACATAGCAGTGCGTGTGTGCGTGAGCGTGGGTGAATTATCATATTAAAATCATAACATTGCATTGCACCGCATGAGATTCATATCATATAAGTTTGTATGGGCACTCTTATATGATGAGTTACTTTACTGTTAAGCCGATCCTTAACTTATAAATTTGTATGAGCATTTTTATAAGTTAAGTTACTTTCTTGTTGTAGATTTATATGCTTAATGGATTGTTATGATTTAAGTAGAACTGCTATAATAGAATGTTGATAATAATGTTATTCATTGCTTATATTACAACTCATGATATATAGAGATATACCACCTGCTTGTTATTACTGAGTATATATATTGTACCTTCTTCTTTCCCCCGCTCGGTGCCTAAGAGCAGCCGGGGTGAGAGGATGAGATAGCCGCTTAATATTTATGATTAACACTTTCTACGACTACTATTTTAGGAGGACATTCAGCGAATGGAGCCGCAACAGCAATAGGTTTTTCAGGAGGGCATCCAGGCTAGGGTGACAGGGCCTAATACGATGTTACCTTCGCTGCCGTCAGTTACGGATGTAAGTTTTTGAAAGACTCATGATTGTAGCCATTTGGGCAATTTTGGTGTACTCTGATATTAAAGAAGTGTTGTAGCTTATTATTATTAATGTACTTGTCTATACTTATATACTTGTGTGGATTTTGACTTTTATACATTCTTTATGTTGGGTTGGCATGGATGATATTGGTTTTAGCGGCCAGGATAGGTGTCTTGTAGTATCGGTCGACCGGTGTGTCGGCATTATCGCAAGACGGCTGTTCTGGGCATAAGAATCCCCTCGGTCTTTTCTTGTGTTCCGGGAGGGGGGTCTTACAATAATTGCCACCAAGCAAGCATTAGAATGGCACCTTATAAAGCACTCTATGGTAGGAGGTACAGAACCCCTTTATCATGGGTTCCGGATGAGAATCCCAAGGCGTTGGGAGTGGAGTACATCGATGACACTGATGTTATGATTAGGTTGATCCAAGATCGCATGGTAGAGGCTTAGAGCCGGTAGGCGAAGTATTATGATGCGAAGCATAGGTTGGTGGAAGTCCAAGTATGTGACAAGGTATTTTTAAAGATTAGGCCGATGCATGGGGTATCACGTGTTCGTGGAAGGAAAAAGCTCAGCCCGCGGTACATGGATCCATACACCGTTTTGGAGAAGATCGGTCCCTTAGCTTATAGGCTGGAGCTTCCCTAGGAGTTAGAGAACCTACATGATGTCTTTCATGTGTCTTCCCTTAGGAAAGCACTGCTTCGACTCTGGCAGTTTGTCATTGGTACATGGGGCCCCATGGCAACTGGTACATCTGTTCAACTAGAACTTGTGAAGATAGTAGTTTCTGAAGTGCGAAGGTTGAGGAGAAAAGGTGTTCTACTAGTGAAGGTCATGTGGTACAACCATAGGAAAGAGGAGTACACTTGGGAGCCAATGGACCTTATGCGCCAATGCTACCCAAAGTTGTTGCCCCAAGGTAAATTTAAACTCCTATCTTGAATTGTTCGTACTTTGTTTTCCCGTAGACTTAGCTCAATTTCGGGGACGAAATTTTTTGTTTGTTTATAGGATTTATAACATCCCATATTGAGCTAGACCCCTCAGAGGTGCTGTGGTGTCACAATGGTGACTTGAGATGACAATCGGCAGTTAGAATAGGCCTAGAGTAAATAAGTCGAGAGGCCTGGAGAGTATTCGTCGAAATGACTCCAGAAATAGTTGAGAGGACACATGAATTCATTGAGAGGACTCGACGAATTTGTCGAGTGAACATGAGAAGACTCGACGAATTCGTCAAAGTGAATTCGAGTGGACTTGTGAAATCTATCAGGATGATTTGTAAAAAGAACTCGTAAAATAGTCGAGAAGACATAAATTCGTTGGGTGGACTCAACAAATTCGTCAAGTGAAGTCAAGTGGACTTGTGAATACTGTCAGGATGATTTGTAAAAAGGACTCGTGAAATCGTTGAGAAGATAGGTGAATTTGTCGTGTGGACTTCAAATTCATCGAGTAAAGTCGAGTGGACTTGTGAGATTGTCGAGATGTTTCGTTAAGTGGACTCATGTATTCGTCGAGATGGCTTGTGTAACGAACTTAATGCACTCGATGATTCGTCGACTGATTTTGATGATTCATCGAGTATATTCGACGAATGGACTTGGCGTTTATGTACGTCCTGCTTGCTTACGGCCTGGCAAAAAATTACGGGTTGAACCGGTATTTCTTTTTCAGAGACTTATTTTATTTTATAAAGTGCGGTCCTATAGGAGAGTGACACATGGCAAGGAGACTTTTAACCCAAAATCACCAGCCGTATCTTTATAAGGATAACCAAACCCTAAAAGGCTTCTTTGTTGGCCGACTTTTCCCTCTTCCTAAAGAATGCCGGACCGAACACCGGAAGAACAAACAAGCCATGCCGCCAAGAAGAAGGACACGATCCATGGCCAGAAAACCAGGTGAACTTCCTACCCTCTCCCTTGGTGCTAGATCTTTAGATCCCAAGGGCCGGAGAGACATCGGCTCTAGATAGCTTGATTTAGGAGTTTAATGGAGGTTTCCTAGGAAGGAACCAAGCTAGAACTTTCTTTCTAGGGCGCCGATCGCCGCATGAATATCTTCAATCATCTCCTCTCTTCATTACAAAGATGGCGGACTTGATTTCTTGAAGATCTGTGGTCTAATGAGGGAGAAAGGGATAGAGAGAAGTTGGATGTGCTTTGTGTGATGGCTGGAGGAAGGAGATGAACCGATGTCGTTCATCCTTCTTTACAATGCATGCAAAAGTGATGTACAGAAATCTGTTTTAAGTGCGTATTAGACTTTAAGGCAAATTTTAGGTATAATTAGTTCAGATTTAGGTCTCAAGCTCAACACAAAAGTTGTAGCCCTCGGAAATATCTTTCCAAGAAATGGTTGAACGATTTATGAGGAGTTATGTAGCTCCCGAGAAGTGCGTTTGAAGTTGCTACATTGAAATGATGTTGTGCAGATTTTTATAAATCTCTGTTAATAATATCTATCTGATGTATATGAATTGGGTGACATGCACTTGATGAATTTTTGCTAACTCCATTGAGTTTCATAGGATTTGGAGTAAACCTGTTGAGGTTTTTTCCAATCACTTCTTATAATTAACAAGCGTGAATAAGGATATTGGAACCTGATTGGGGTTGAAGATTTGTGAACGTGCTTGAAATGCTAGATCTAAGTTATGATGGAATACATGCCGATTAACATAATGAATGTGGATATAAATAATATTCTGGGATTTTACTGAGATTCAATGTTGTTTCGTTAAGCTGAATATAATGCTGATAATGGAAGATACAAATGTTGAGGCATTCTATGTTGATATAAAAAGGAACTTTGGGTGATTCCCTTGCGTGCTTAATGGCACTGGTAAGACGTATTATGAAGGGACTCGGTTTGATACCTTGAGTGCTTGGGATCATGGGAATGTGAGAGGTTTGTATATACGTGTGTGTTTGATCGCACGGTGCTTGCTATGATATGAAGGGACTCGACTGGAGACCTTGAATGCATGATGGCATGGTAAATGTGAATTGTATTGGTTGGGTGTATGTTGACACACGGTATATGATACTGCGTTGAGGATTTGGTAGAAGGTCTACGGGCTCGCTAGTTGTCATACCGATGGGAGCTAGCAGATAAACCTCGTGTGGTTGGGCTTGGTCCTTTGGTGCTCACTCCCAAAGGCTCCTTCGATGCAAGTGGCTGGTTGAGCTTGGTTCTTTGTGTTGGATCTAGTGGAAACCCTTAGAGGGTGGTGAATAAGGTTTTACAAGTAAATTAAAAATTCGAATAATTTTATCTAGGGAAAACTATTTTTGGAAGCTATCGTGGGGAGCTAATTTGCTAGCGCGCGCTAGTAGGTCACAGATCTCGTTTTCCTGGACAAATTTCTCCTCTGAGAAGTACATACCCTTCAGAGATCCACCAGATAACACCCACAATGTTACATGCAGAATTAAGAACAACAAATAATTTTATTCAAACAGAATCAAAAGTGTTTTACAATTACAAGTGCTTGATCTCCATGACGCCGGAGATCGGAGGCAATGAAAGTCGAATCTCTTTTTGTTTTCTATACTGACACACTACCCGGATCGGTTTGCTCTCTCCCTTTACCTCTAAGAAAGTTCATCGAGCCGACTCTTCACCTTCATACATGGAAGTGTCTTAGAGCCCCACTAGATCCCCCGATCTAGACGTCCCTTCTCCGGGATGATTTCTCATGGAATCATTCCCGGATTCTGACGACCTTCACCGGTCGATTTTCCTCAACATACTCACACAAAAAAGAGTAAAGTACAAAAAAGAATTAAGAAGATTTAAAGCTGAATCTCCCTCAAGATGATTCCTCTTTTAAGAAATGCATGACCAGTGCTAACGATCTTCGTTTAGTTTCACCTGATCAACTCCTCGTAGTCATTGTAGTTATTGGCTCGCCAGAGATACTTGTGCGCGAATGTGAGGGAGGCGACTTTCTCTTTCTTTGATGAAAATGACGGAACGTTGCTCAGAGGTGGCTCTTAAACCCTAGAAATAAATCTTATCTGTCTTTATTCGTGCAAGTAATGAGAAAAAGAAAGACTTTTATGCGTCATTGAAAAACAGGTTGCCGTCGACGATAAGACTAGTGCACGGTAGTAGGTCATTACGCGTCTACATAACAGCTATCCCACGTATTTGGAAAAATATTCCAAAAAGATTATTTTCGGCTTTTTCGAGCTAGTGCGGCGCGGTACCTAGCTATCGCCTAGCAGTAGCTCAATCATCTCAACGAATCCATCTCAACGCTCGTTGAGAGAGCTAGCATTATGTGGTAGGAAGCTAGCGCTGCGTGGTAGGTTCCAGAGTGCCTGTCAGAATAAATCCTGAAGCTAGCACGAGCAGTAGCTCTCGCGCCATACAGTAGGTTCTAGAGTGCCTATTCAGATTAAATCAAGGCTAGTGCTCTTCTGTAGCGCTAGCGCGTGACGGTAGATCATAGATTGGAGTTCTTTGCTTCTCTGGAACCTGTAAACCTGCACACTATATCAAACACAACTGTAATCAAATAAAACTTCGGAATTTATATTGTCAAATCAAGGATATGTGAACCGTCGGCTCCAACAAACTCCCCCTTTTGATAATATCAAATCTCTTTCATGACATATAATAGTTGAGATGCATGATACAATGAAAGTAAGAAATAATCTTTAAATAGTCAGGTTTCAGGTTACTTAATAACTCCCCCTACAAACGCGCTCCCATATATATGTGCTCTACTCGGTCCCCCTATCTACGTGCATACAGTTCAACAAGCTCCCCCTACATGTGATCTTCCCTAACTCATGAACATTCTATTCTCCCCCTTTTGATATTATCGAAAGGGGTGGGCTAGATTGAAAAAAATACTACGCATGTACAGGAAAAATACAGTCTAAAAAAGCATGATAAATATCAAACAATGCATGTTATAAAGTGAATCTCAAAGCAAACACAATAAGGGTGAATAAACATAAATCAGAGAATATGATGCGTACGGGTCAAATATACAAGCGGAGTACACAGAAGCAAATCATATGAGTTTTCAAACCGAGTGTTTCATAAACAGTTTAGCTAGATTTGCTGGAAACAACCTATTGCCAGTGTAAAGATTCGGCCATGCGGTAGCTCACAGTGTTTGTATCCAAGCTCGAATTTTCCAGATCCCTGTCACTGATAGCCCAATAGCATATGTAGAGATTTTTGGCCTATTCCAAACTTTTGGATGCCAAGGTTCAGTTCATGGATCTTCTCCTTTAACGCGGTGTTTTTTTTATCAGTGTCACACACTGATTTACAAATTTCTTCTTTTCATTCTCAATATGGCTACGAGAAGTTTGAAGCTTCCTTTCCAAGTCCTTCCTATTTTTAGTGAGAGTGTCAATTTTGGAGAAGTCTCGGAGAGGTTCTCTTCTAATTCTTTTATTATGCACAAGGAGTGAGAGAAGTCTTAGCACTCAACCTTCTATTTTCCACATTTAAGTAGTTCATTATTCACACATTTCAATTCCTTTCTCAGTTGTTTATTTTTAGATTTCAAAACATTAATCTTATTACCCACATTATCTAATTTATCACAAAAAGTTTCATATAATTCAAGGAGTTCTATATAAGTGGGAGGGTTACCTCAGTGTCATTATGGACACTAGATTCACCATCTGAGTCATTGTAATGTTCCCCTAGTAGACAGAGATTCGCCTTGTCTTCACTGCTTGAGCCGGAGGTGCTCGAACTTTTAGAAATAGCATCATCCCATGTTGAGGCTTTGAGCAATTTCCTCTTTCCTTTATCTCTTCCTTTCTTCCCTCTTTCTTCCTTTTGGAGCTTTGGGCAATCTTTCTTTATGTGTCCAGACTTGTGATAGTGGAAGCACTTAGGAATAGACTTTTCTTCATGGCTTTCTGACCACTTTGTCGATCTGATCCACCTCCTCTTCTCTACTGCACCTTTCTTTAGAAAACTTTTGTACTTCTCTCTCCTCTCGGGATCCTTCAGGAATCTTCTAAATTCTCGAACATATAAGCTTTCTTCACCTTCATCATCTGACTCTTCTATTTTCAGTGCTAGAGCTTTCTTCTTTGGCTCCTTTTAGTATTCCTCACTTTGTATCTTCACCAATAGTTCATGGGTATTCAGATTACCAATGAGACATTAAATTTCCAAGGTGCTGATATTGTGTGACTCATCAATGGCGGTTGGATTGAACCTTAGAGGAAGTGATCGTAAGATTTTTCTTACCAAGTCTCCAATTGAGAATGTCTTCCCGAGAGATCTAGAGGAGTTGCTGATCTTCGTAAAACATATGTACATGCTATCAACCTCCTCGTCAGTCTCCATCTGGAATTGTTCATATTCAGACTCCAGTCAAAACAACTTTGACTCATTTACCTGAGAGGTACCTGAATGCATTAGCTCTAGTAATCACCATATATCAAATGCAGTTTCACAATTGCAAATTCGATTAAATTCAGTTTTTTCTAATGCATAGAAAAGAGAGCTCATAGCTTTTGCATTGTTAGTACATTTTTGTTTATCAGATTCATTCCATTTGTCATGTAGTTTCTCCAAAACTTGATCACCTATAGTGGTAGTGGGTGTAGTGTGTTTTGTTTCGATCATGGCCTATACATCCATATTTTACGTCAACAAGAAAATCTTCATGCGCGTTCTCTAGTTACCATAGTTACTCCCCATAATAGTGGAGGTCTACTCACACCTTGTCCCTCAGGGAAAGCGTAAATTGCGTTGGCCATCTTACTTCGGGATTTTAATCCCTTTTTGAAGCAACCTCCTTCGATATCACTTGTTAGATCTTGTGGCCAACATTGAAGGGGGAGGGTGAATAAGGTTTTATGAGTTAATTAAAAATTCGAATAATTTTGTCTAGAGAAAACTAGTTCTGGAAGGCTACCATGGAGCACTAGCTTGCTAGCGCGTGACGGTAGGTCACAGATCTTGTTTTCCTGGGCAAATTTCTCCTTGGATAAGTACGCACCCTTCAGAGATCCACTGGATAACACCCACGATGTTACACGCAGAATTAAGAACAACAAATAATTTTATTCAAATAGAATCAAACATGTTGTACAATTACAAGTGCTTGATCTCCATGATGTCAAAGATCGGAGGCGTTGAAGGTCAAATCTCTTTTGGTTTTCTATGCTGACTCACTACTCGGACTTGTTGTCTCTCTATCTTTCCCTCCACGAAAGGTCATCGAGCCGACTCTTCACCTTCACACAAGCAAGTGTCATAGAGCCCCACTAGATCCCCTGAGATCTTGACGACCAACCCTCGGGATGATTTCTCATGGAATCCTCTCCAGATTCTGACGATCTTCACTGCTCGATTTTCCTCACCACAATCACACAGAAAAGAGAAAAGTACAAAAAAGAATAAAGATGATTTAAAGTCGAATCTCCCTCAAGACGATTCCTCCATTGAGTAATGCGTGACCGGTGCTAACGATCTTCTTTTGGTTGCACCAGATCAACTCCACATAGTAATTGTAGTCCTTGGCTCGCCGGAGATCTTCGTGTGTGAACAGGAGGGAGGTGACTTTCTCTTCCTTTGATAGAGACGGCGGAACGGTGCTCAGAGGAAGCTCCTGAACCCTAGAATGAAATCTTGTCTGTCTTGATTCATGCAAGGAATGAGAAAATGAAAGCCTTTTATACGTCTTTGAAAAATAGGATACAGCTGGTAGTAAGACTAGCGCCTAATGGTAGGTCATTATGTGTCGACGTAACAATTATCCCGCGTATTTGGAAAAATATTCCAAAAAGATTATTTTCCACTTTTCTTGCTAGCGTGGCATAGTACCCAGCTATCGCCTAGCAATAGCTCAATCGTCTCGACAAATGCATCTCAATGCTCATTAAGAGAGCTAACACTGCGCAGTTGGAAGCTAGTGCTGCGTGTAACACCCCTATCCGTCGCATAGTATATAGCAGTAGGTCTGGTCGGGGCCTGACGCCATGTACCACGGACAGACCGAAGAGTTACTCAATGAAACCATCCTTCCAATAACACGTACTACTCAGAGTACATTCTAGAGGAAGGAATTTAAAAGTTGCAAAGAGAAGAACCCAAGCCAACAACATAAATGTCCACTAACAACCCAAATTAGGAATGAGTGTACAAAATACACAAAGTACTTGGCCTTATGGCCTTACAAGGGTTTAATTAAATAAACAGTGTTTTCCAAACATCGGCACGCAGGCCAGTCACACTTGAATATAATAAGTAAACATTCACATGGCCTTCGAGGGCCAGCTCAGCAACCAGGGCTTCAGCCCGCTACTTGCAATCTAACACCAAGATATGGAATACGTCGTGTAGACCACTCAATTCCACCGATAGCTTCAGACGATAAGCTGCTTCACCAATTCGCTCCAGGATCTCAAAAAGTCTAAGGTACCTGGGCTCAGCTTCTTCAAGCATCGTACCCGTGAGACACCCTTGAAAGGCTTAATTTTCAAATACACCCAGTCGCTAACAGTGAACTCAACGTTTCGATGCTTGGCATTATAGTATTTAGCTTGTCAGTCCTGTGCGATCAGCAATAGCTCTAGAATAGTTCGTACAAACGAAGTGGAAGCTTCCACCTCTTGTCATTTGTACAGCTTCGACTCACCCATTTTTAACCATGACAATGGCGTGCGACATTTCCTACCATAAAGGACCTTGAAGGGCACCATTTGAATGCTTGCTTGGTAGCTATTGTTATAAGCAAATTCCACCAGATACAAGTGATCTTCCAACTACTTCCCGAAATCCAGGACGCACATGCGAAGCATGTCCTCCATCGTCCTGTTAACTCTCTCGGTCTGACCATCCGTTTGCGGATGAAAGTCCGTGCAGAAACTCAACTTGGTTCCTAACATTTGTTGCACCAACCTCCAGTCATTGGACATGAACCACCCGTCTTGGTCACTCACAATACAGCGGGGTACACCGTGTAGTCGAATAATGTTATCCAGATAGATTTTTGCCAGTTTATCAACTGAATCATCCTTCCTATTCGGAATGAAGTACGACACCTTCGTCAATCGATCTAAGATCACCCAGATGGCGTAATTTCCCTTCTGCGATCTTGGAAAACCTTGCACAAAATCCATAGAAATATCGTCGAACTTCCACTCTGGGATAGGAAAGGGATTCAAGAAACCTCCGGGCTTCTGGCACTCCGCCTTCACCAAGGCGCACATTTGACACTTCGCCACGTAAAGTGTCACGTCCTTCTTAAGTCCTGACCACCAGAACAACTTCTTCATATCACGGTACATCTTCGTGCTCCCTGGGTGAATCGAGTACTTGGTATGATGAGCCTCGTACATCAATTCCACCGGCAGTTTACCCACATTTGGGATGAACAGACGACTTTCCTTCCATAACAATCCATCAACAACATAAAATTTGGAATTTGACCCATCCAAAGCCTCATCCATGATTTGCTTCATATTGCTATCCAAATCCAGAGCCTGCCGAATCCGATCAGTCAGGTCATACTGAACTTTTGTCCAGTTCAATTGCGCTTCGGCACTAGTCTTCTTGTCAACACAAGAGATCTCTAATGCCTCCAACTCCCGAATCAAACGCTCGTCAAGAACCGACAACTAGTTGGCCAGCTCAGGGATCCTGCGACTAAATGCATCCGCAACTACATTGCCTTTCCTAGGAACATAATGAATCTTGAATGTGTAGTCGCCCAAGAACTCCATCCATCTCCACTGCCACATGTTTAAATCATTTTGATCCAACAAGTACTTCAAGCTCTTGTGGTTGGTATAGATATCGACCTTCACACTATATTGGTAATGCATCCACAGCTTCAGGGCAAAAATCACGGCCGCTAACTCCAAGTCATGGACCTTATAATTCCTCTCATGCACCTTCAGCTGGCGCGAGCCATAGGCTATCACTATCCCATGCTGCAGTAAGACCCAACCCAAACCACTGCCCAACGCATCACTGTAGATCTCAAAACCTTCGGTCCCAACCGGCGAACATAGAATAGGCATCGTGGTCAACCAACTCTTCAATTCTTCGAAAGCTTGCGCGCACTCTGGAGACCACACAAACTTTTTGTCTTTCCTCGTCAAAGTTGTGAGGGTAACGCTATCCGCGAGAAGTTCTCTACGAAGCGCCTGTAGTAGCCGGCAAGTCCCAGAAAACTCCAGACTTCCGCTACTGAACACAATACAGGCCTCTCCCGTATCGTAACTATCTTCGTCGGATCCACCGCAATACCTTCTCCACTGACTATATGACCAAGGAACGCTACCGAGGACAACCAAAACTCGTATTTGGAGAACTTGGCGTATAGTTGGTTCCTCCTCAGCGTCTCCATCACCAAATGCAGATGCTTGAAGTGATCCTCTCCGCACTACGAGTACACCAAAATTTTGTCGATAAAGACTATCACGAAGTGGTCCAGGTACTCTCTGAAAGTTCTGTTCATTAGATCCATGAACACAGATGGCACATTAGTCAGCCCAAATGGCATGACAGTAAACTCGTAATGCCCATACCTTGTGCTGAAAGTTGTCTTGGGGATATCAATTTCTCTTATCCTCATCTGATAATACCTGCACTTAAGATCCAATTTTGAGTACACCGATGACCCGACTAACTGATCAAATAGATCATCAATCCTTGGGATCGGGTACTTGTTCTCCTCTGTTAACTTGTTCAGCTCTCGATAATCAATACAGAGTCACAAGCTTCCGTCCTTCTTCTTAACAAAAAGGACCGGTGCACTCCAAGGAAACGAACTTGGACGCACATAACCCTATTCCAACAGCTCTTCAAGTTGAACCTTCAGCTCCGCCATCTCCTTAGGCGCTAACCGATACGGAGAGCGTGACACAAGATTTGCACCTGGCACTAGCTTAATTGTGAATTCAATCTATCGCCGCGGTAGGGCTCTAAGGAGATTGTCAGGGAACATGTCCGGATACTCAGAAACTATCGAGAGACTATCCAAGCTAGGCTTAGGCTTCGAAGCCTCCACTAGTGTGAAGAACAGCTCGGCACTAGCACGAACTGCCTTAACCGCCTGAAGAGAAAACATCAACGTCTTGCTCGACCCTTTCAAGCCTGCAAATGTCGTCTCACGACCAGTTCCCAACTTGACCTCCTTGCGATTGCAATCAATGTATGCCTTCTTCTCCGAGAGCCAGTCCATACCAAAAATCACGTCGAACACCACTAGTGGCAGTAATGATGCTTTCAAGTCAAACTCCTGACTCCCAATCCATATCTTAATGCAATAGACTCTAACTGCATGCATCGAACACCCATTTGGCAACAACACATCCAGTTTGTCCTTTGCCATCGAAGAAGGTACTCTGATGCATGATATAAATCCTTCGAACAAAAAGGAGTGTGAAGCTCCCATGTCGAAGAGTGCTCTCGCCGGATTATCAAATATCAAAACGAAGCCTAGTACAAGCAATAATAAGCTATCATGCGTAAGGTACTAAGTATTTAAAGCTAAATTGCTATAAATTTAAACCATACCTGTCACCACATCAGCTTGCTTTATGGCCTCCTGCTGGCCAAGGTTATAAACCCTAGGTTGGGTTGGAGCATAGTGTGATGCTGTTGGGTATTGTATCCACAAAGTACCTGATTTGAAGAAGCCCCTGAACAAGCTATGGTAAATAGAAAATGTGTTTGATGAAATCTTTTAAGTTGTGCTTGCAGTTATTCCACGCTAAGTACACACCAATGTCAGGGTGCAGTGGGTCAATATACACGGGTCTGCGCGACGTAATCCCTCGTTGAGCAGATCAGTGTGTTGGCCTACATGTACTCTCTCTATTGGGGTGTACTTAATTTCAAGTACAGGGCTATGATAAAGCAAGAGCAGACAAGGAGCAAGGATGGGCCAAAGACCAGCTCACGGGTTGAAAGAGGAGAAATCGTCCAAGTGTAAATCGTCGAGAATCACTAAGTGATTCTCGACGAGTCGTCGAGAATCACTAGATGATTCTCGCCGGTTGAGGCCAGCTGACTCAACGCCGCCAGAAAATTCTCTAAGACAGAATCGTCGAGAATCACTAAGTGATTCTCGCTGATTTGTCGAGAATGTCTTTGCATTCTCGACGATTCGGCGAGAATCCAATGTGATTCCCGCCGATTCTCCCCGACCTATATAACCTGTGATGCCAGAATTTGTCAAGTAGAATTCGGCGAGAATCGTAAGTGATTCTCGCCGATTCGTCGAGAATCACATTCGATTCTCGCCGAATTTGACTTGGGCAATTTTCGGACATTTCCTGGACCGGTCCAGGTTTCAAGCGGTATTTCGAACCGGACTTCGGTCTTTGCTTTGGTGGGGCCCACAACGGTCATCTTTATGACCTAGTGTATAAATACACAAGTATTGGTGTACAGTAAAAAACGATATACAGAATACGAAAGGGAGCGGCCGAAAAACCCTAATCTCGCGAACCTTCTCCGTCGTCGCCGCTCGTACAGTGATCACCATTGCTGATCTCGATCTTCTCCAGATCCACGGTGATAGAAGCCAAGTCTTGCATAGCGTCTCACGTGTCTAACCAGAGATCTTTTATCTCTTGATTTGAGATAGGGAAATCCATCCCCGTCCGAATTGATCGAGACGATCGATCCTAGTGTGACCGTTGGAATACCTTGCCGACTTCGCTAAGAAGATTGAATCTCCAGTGCTTTGCTGCTGTCTTCAGTTGCCGCCGCCAACACCGAGAGCCTTGCCGCCGCTCGTCGCCGCCGCCGGTCTCGGGGAGATTCTCTCCAAGTAAGATCTAGGGTTGTGGACTTTTCGTTGCCTACTAGAACAAGTAGACTAACGAAAAGGGACACCTAGATCTTCAAGTTGTTTGTATTTCTTATACACTCTGATTTCGTTTTCATTGTAAAGGAACATTTGGTTCCTAGTTGTTGGGTTGGGTGCAACCCGTGTTGTGGGAGTGTTGACTCCTACGTGTGGAAGGGTTCCTTCCGATAGTGCAAGGATTGGATTTCAATCCTGTTGGTGAAGTGACCGAGTCGTCCCTGGATTGGGAGATAGGTCGAAGGGGGAAAGTGGACGTACCCAAATCGGGGAACAACTATAAATTGCCTGTGTTATTCTCTGTGTTGTGTGTTTTGTTTTGATTCTGTAGGTACACTTTTAATTCCGCAAATACGCTGCAAGTCACCTATTCCCCCCCCCCCATAGGTGAAGGTAGTTGACACTAGGTGAACTTTCAAGTGGTATCAGAGGGAGGTTACTCATCAAAAAGGTTCACACCTTGAGTAGAATCCTGCCACCAGTGTCAAGAAGAAGACCGATATCTTCCATGGACGGACTCAAGCACTCCGGCAAAATCCCAGTATGCACCAGACTGAACTTTCCTATCTGGAAGGAAATAATCAGATTCTACATGGAAGCAGTCGACCCCCGGCTCTTCATGATAGTGGAGGAGGGACCTTACATTCCCACCAAGGCCCCCACCATTGATCCAACCAGGAAAGTGCCCAAGAAACTTTCGGAAATGGACAAGGACGAAATGGTGTTGTTCGGACTCGATAAGAAAGCTCAGAACATCCTGGTAAGCGCAGTTGACGACTCTATGATGCAGAACTTCTGCAACTGCAGGACAGCCAGGGATCTCTGGAGCTGTCTGATTGTCCTAATGGAGGGCACAGATGAAGTGAGGGACGATCGGAGATCCCTCCTCAATCAGAAATATGAGGCCTTCAGGCAAGGGCCAAAGGAGGAGATCGGAGTTACCTTCGAAAACTTCCTCAAGATCGTCAATGCACTCAAAGGATATGGAAAAGTGTTCACTGACGGTGAACTCAATGATAAGTTCCTTAGGTCGCTCACTAAGGAATGGGACACAAAGATCTGCGCCATCCGTGAGTTTGGCAGACTTGCGGAAACTGATCCACAGATTCTGTTCGGGAAGCTCATGTCCTATGAGCTTCAGTTGAACACAAGGAAGGCTGAAGAGGAAGCAGAGAAAGTCGCGGCCAAGGAAAAGATGGTGGCCCTGAAAGCCATTCAATCCAGAAAGGGCAAGGGTGCTGCTTCTTCCCGTGCGTGGAAGAGGGATGAAGAGGAAGACTCTGAGCCAAGCTCCTCCGGCTCAGAATTGTCAGAGGAAGATTTATCCCTTATCACACGGGAATTCAAGAAGTTCCTCAAGCTGAGGAATCAGAGAAAGAGAAACGACTCCTCCTCAAGGGATCAAAAGAAGAACTATTCCTCTGATAGGTATGTTTCCAAACCGAACAAACACTGCTCTTCTGACATTATATGCTTTGGTTGCAACAAGCCAGGACACGTCGTGGCCGACTGCCATCAAGGCAAGAGGGAAAAGGGAAAGGGAGAGGAGCACAGGTCCTCAAAAGACAAGAAGAAGGAGAGGAGTTACATCGCAAAGAAGCCAAAGATGCTGAGTGAATCTGACACGTCAGACACCAGCGATGATGAGGAAGCCTACTTTGGGCTAATGGGTCGCTCTGACTCAGAAGGAGAATGCCCCCCATTTACTGGGAAGGTAAAAGCTCACACCCCTCTCTCCGACTCTGACTCTGATCCTGAGTCTCAGAATGATGACCCTGAGGATAGCCCTTCTGCCCTTGAAGCTGAGCTCCTCGATAAGTATGAGTTTTTGCTCAATACTTTCCTGAAATGTCGAAAGAAACTGAAGGCTGAGAAAAAGGAAGTTAAATTCCTTAAAGGTGAGAGTGTATCCCTGAGGGAAGAGATCACCAGTTTGATCTCCCTCCGACAGGAGCACTTGGACCTGACTTCAAAGCATTCAGAGTCTCTTAAGCTCCTTGATCTTAAGCAGGAGGAAGTCGACAAGTTGGAAGAACTACTTGCGGTAGAAAGGAAGATCGTCAAGAGCTTCTCTATGCCAAAAACTGTTCTTCCATTAGTTGATACCTTCTATGCTCAAGCCAAAGGAGCTGGCTTGGGGCATGTAGGGGTATCTAGCTCCTCATCCAGGAGAAACAGGAACAAGAGGAAGAATAAGGCTGCCAAGAAAGCCTCTGCTGATGAGAAAGGAAAGGCCCCACTCAGCCCTGTTGAGTTCAGAAAGCCTAGCTTTCCCTGTAACCAACATGACTTTGAGTCAACATATGGGCATCACTTCAGGCCCTCGGTTGCAAAGCCGAAGAGCCGGTATGATGGGTGGACCTTTCCCCGTAACTTCAGTGAGAGTGTATTCAAGGCACCTTATGAGGAAATCCACTTGGGAAATTATGGTCAATTCTCTAGCGGCCATAATAGGAAGCAGGCACCTAAGGCCAAGCCTGTTACACTGAAAAGCCAAGAGGTGAAGAAGTCATGTGACTGTGGTCATCATGTTGCCTCCACCTCCAGGTCTTCGGCCCCGGCTGAACCCCACGTTTCAAGGGTAAAGCAGGCGCCCAAGAGGAAGTATAACAGGTTTGACTGCTGGTGCTGTGGCAAAATTGGTCACTTTGCCGTGGATTGTTGGTTTAATCCAAGGTATAACGAGACTCCTTATGTTAGCAATGTGAGGCCGACCACTTGTAGAGTTAACCAATCGAGGGGAAGTATGCTAATAAGGAATCTAGGACCCAAGTTCGATTGGGATCCTAAGGCAAATTAATTCTGTTTTGCAGGAATGTCCAAAGGCCAACAAAACTCCTATTTGGTATTTGGACAGTGGATGCTCCCGTCACATGACCAGGACAAGAAGCCTGCTGAGGGAGTACTCTCCAGTCGAGAATGGACCCAAAGTCATATTTGGGGGATCTGATCGGGGAATCACCAGAGGTTACGGTACGATTTCCAACGGTATACTCTCTATCACTAACGTAGCTTATGTTGAAGGATTAAATCATAACCTAATCAGCATAAGCCAATTATGTAATAAAGGGTAGGACGTTAAGTTCTGCAAGGATAAATGCCTGATAATATCATGTGATTCTTCGGAAACTGTATTAACTGGCATTAGGAGCAGAAATATTTTCTATTTAGATTTTCTTAGTTTAGATTCTTCTACCCCAGTATGCCTCGTTGCTAAAGGTAGTGCATATCTTTGTGAACAATGGCACAAGAGATTGGCACACATTAATTACAAGACAATTAATTTGTTGTTTTCCAAAAACTTAGTAAGGGATGCTCCCATTATTAAGTGCATTAAAGATAGTCCATGTCCTGCATGTCAGATGGGCAAGCAGACTCGGGCTACCTTTAAGGGCATCCCAGACAAAGACTCCTCCAGATGTCTTTATCTTCTGCATATGGACCTGTTTGGTCCAATGTAAGTTCATAGCTTAGGAGGGAAGTCGTATACGCTAGTAATTGTAGATGATCACTCTCGGTTTTCGTGGGTGTTCTTTTTAAAGCGCAAGTCTGATACGTTTGACATCTTCACCAGTTTTATCAAGCAGATACAGAACGAACTTAACTGCTCAGTGGTCAAAATCAGAAGTGACCACGGAACAGAGTTTGAGTCTGGGGCTATGACAGAGTTCTGTGAAGAGCTTGGTATCTTTCATGAGTTCTCCTCCCCTCGCACTCCTCAACAAAATGGAGTGGCAGAGAGGAGGAATAGAACACTCATTGAGGCTTGCACGACAATGTTGAATGACGCTTCTCTTCCAGAATACTTTTGGGCTGAGGCTGTCAATACGGCTTGTCATGTACAAAACTGGGCGTTAATCAACAAGAGCCATCGTAAAACTCCTTATGAGCTACTGAAAGGCAAGAAACCAACCATGTCCTATCTGAGGATCTTTGGCTGCAAATGTTATGTACTGAATAATGGGAAGTACCCTTGTACTAAGTTTGGTGAAAAATGCTTCGAAGGCATATTCATGGGCTATAGTAGCCACAGCCGGGCTTATAGAGTTTTCAACAAGAAAACCCTAGTGGTAGAGGAATCAATAAATGTTGTATTTGATGAAGGAAGCTTGCTTAATTGCAAGACTTCTCGTTGTCTTCCTGAAGCTGCAGGTGCCATACTCGAAAAGTTACAACTGGATGATCCCGAGAAAGATGCAACTCCAAAATATATCAAGGTCTCCACATCAACGCAGATCGGAGAAGTTGAAGATCAAAATGAGGCAAATCCTTTAGAACAAGGAGATGCCCAAGAAGTAGTCGAAGCTCCTGATGCAAGACTTCTAGAGCTCAGACACGTGAGGGATCATCCCAGAAATCAAATCATTAGAGATCCCCGAGACGGTGTCAGAACTCGCCGAGGTACTCTTAACGAGATCTTGCATCTTAGCTTTCTGTCGCAGGTGGAGCCAAAGAAGTTCGACGAAGCGAACAAAGAGGCATCATGGATTTTGGCCATGCAAGATGAGCTGCATCAATTCGAAAGATGCAAAGTCTGGATGCTGGTTCCCAGACCGAAGATGCAAAATGTGATTGGCACCAAGTGGATCTTCAGAAACAAGTTGGATGAACATGGAGTCATCATCAAGAACAAAGCCAGACTGGTGGCTCAAGGATACAGACAGGAGGAGGGGATTGACTTTGACCAGACGTTTGCACCAGTTGCACGGCTCGAGGCAATCCGGCTATTCCTAGCCTATGCCTCTCACAAAGGATTCACAGTCTATCAGATGGACGTGAAATCGGCTTTCTTGAATGGAGATTTGAAAGAGGAAGTATACGTTGCTCAACCTCCAGGTTTTGTCAATCCTACTTATCCTAATCATGTATATTTTCTTAATAAAGCGCTATATGGCCTAAAACAAGCTCCTCGAGCTTGGTATGAGACATTGTCTAGTTTTCTTCTTGAGAACAAGTTCTCTAGAGGAAAAATAGATAAGACATTGTTTCTTAGGGAAGTCAAAGGCAAGATTTTGCCGGTGCAAATCTATGTTGATGACATTATATTCGGCTCAACGGACAACAATCTTTGCAAAAAGTTTTCCAAACTTATGTAAGGAAAGTTTGAAATGAGCAGTATGGGAGAGCTGAAGTATTTCTTGGGACTTCAAGTGAAACAGTCTGAGGAAGGAATCTTCATTTCTCAGACGAAGTTCACAAATAAACTCCTCAAGAAATTCGGAATGGAGAATGCAACCTATATGAGGACTCCAATGGGATCCACCATGTCTCTGGATAAGGATGAGAAAGGGAAACCTTTTGATGAAACCAAATACAGAAGCATCATTGGATCTCTGCTCTATCTTACTGCGAGTAGATCGGATATCATGTTCTCCACATATGTTTGTGCCAGATATCAGGTGAACACTAAGGAATCTCATTATGGCGCTGCAAAGCGAATTCTCAGATACCTTAAAGGTACCCCTAATCTTGGCTTATGATACCTGAGAAGCAATGATGTCGAGCTAATAGGGTTTTCAGATGCTAATTTTGCAGGAAGTAGGGATGACAGGAAAAGCACCTCCGGGACGTGTCAATTCCTCGGAAGAAGGCTTATTTCATGGAACAGCAAGAAGCAGAATTGTGTAGCAACCTCCACTGCAGAGTCTGAGTACATCTCGGCTGGCAGCTGTTGCGCACAACTCCTATGGATAAGAAACCAGTTAGCCGACTATGACCTCCAGTTCAAGGAAGTACCAATGTATTGCGACTCCTCAAGTGCAATTGCTATTGCCAACAATCCGGTATCGCACAGCAGAAAGAAGCATATTGAAGTACGCTACCACTTCATTCGGGAGCACGTGGAGAATAAGGACATCTCTCTCTGCTATGTCCCCACGGACAAGCAGATTGCAGATATTTTCACTAAGCCCTTAGATGAGGCCAAGTTCAGTCTCTTCAAAACTGAATTGGGGATGCTCAACTATGAGGAATGAAGACTACAGAAGCTCATGGCTCGTGCATCTAGGGGGAGCATCTGCCAGGCACTCTAGTGTAAGCATAGGTGCAAGAACTGAGGGGGAGCATGGGGTCATATGCACCAAACCCCGATTTGCAGAAGCCGAAAAGGGGGAGATTACCCTCTCGGCTAAGGCTAAGGTGGCTCCAAGTTTGCTCTCAAGTAATTGGTAATGAATATCTCTCTCAACTCAATTTTAAGTTTATGAGTTTCATTCCTATTTGCTCTATTCACCTTAGCTTATAGGGTTTAGGCTTCTTCAAATAGGGGGAGATTGTTGGGTATTGTATCCACAATGTACCTGATTTGAAGAAGCCCCTGAACAAGCTATGGTAAATAGACAATGTGTTTGATGAAATCTTTTAAGTTGTGCTTGCAGTTATTCCACGCTAAGTACACACCAATGTCAGGGTGCAGTGGGTCAATATACACGGGTCTGCGTGACGTAATCCCTCGTTGAGCAGATCAGTGTGTTGGCCTATGCGTACTCTCTCTATTGGGGTGTACTTAATTTCAAGTACAGGGCTATGATAAAGCAAGAGCAGACAAGGAGCAAGGATGGGCCAAAGACCAGCTCACGGGTTGAAAGAGGAGAAATCTTCCAAGTGTAAATCGTCGAGAATCACTAAGTGATTCTCGCCGATTCGTCGAGAATCACTTGTGATTCTCGACGAGTCGTCGAGAATCACTAGATGATTCTCGCCAGTTGAGGCCAGCTGACTCAACGCCGCTAGAAAATTCTCTAAGACAGAATCGTCGAGAATCACTAAGTGATTCTCGCCGATTCGTCGAGAATGTCTTTGCATTCTCGACGATTCGGCGAGAATATAATGTGATTCCTGCCGATTCTCCCCGGCCTGTATAACCTGTGATGCCAGAATTTGTCAAGTAGAATTCGGCAAGAATCGTAAGTGATTCTCGCCGATTCGTCGAGAATCACATTCGATTCTCGCCGAATTTGACTTGGGCAATTTTCGGACATTTCCTGGACCGGTCCAGGTTTCAAGCGGTATTTCGAACCGGACTTCGGTCTTTCCTTTGGTGGGGCCCACAACGGACATCTTTATGACCTAGTGTATAAATACACAAGTATTGGTGTACAGTAAAAAACGATATACAGAATACGAAAGGGAGCGGCCGAAAAACCCTAATCTCGCGAACCTTCTCTGTCGCCGCCGCTCGTACAGTGATCACCATTGCTGATCTCGATCTTCTCCAGATCCACGGTGATAGAAGCCAAGTCTTGCATAGCGTCTCACGTGTCTAACCAGAGATCTTTTGTCTCTTGATTTGAGATAGGGAAATCCATCCCCGTCCGAATCAATTGAGACGATCGATCCTAGTGTGACCGTTGGAAGACCTTGCCGACTTCGCTAAGAAGATTGAATCTCCAGTGCTTTGTTGCTGTCTTCAGTTGCCGCCGCCAACACCGAGTGCCTTGTCGCCGCTCGTCGTCGCCGCCGGTCTCGGGGAGATTCTCTCCAAGTATGATCTAGGGTTGTGGACTTTTCATTGCCTACTAGAACAAGTAGACTAACGAAAAGGGACACCTAGATCTTCAAGTTGTTTGTATTTCTTATACACTCTGATTTCGTTTTCATTGTAAAGGAACATTTGGTTCCTAGTTGTAGGGTTGGGTGCAACCCATGTTGTGGGAGTGTTGACTCCTACGTGCGGAAGGGTTCCTTCCGATAGTGCAAGGATTGGATTTCAATCCTGTTGGTGAAGTGACCGAGTCGTCCCTGGATTGGGAGATAGGTCGAAGGGGGAAAGTGGACGTACCCAAATTGGGGAACCACTATAAATTGCCCGTGTTATTCTCTGTACTGTGTGTTTTGTTTTGATTCTGCAGGTACACTTTTAATTCTGCTAATACGCTGCAAGTCACCTATTCCCCCCCCCATAGGTGAAGGTAGTTGACACTAGGTGAACTTTCATATGCAATTGACTCCACCGCCATGCCCTTCTCCTCGTATGTTGCTCCCAGCTTCCTCTCAAACTTTGGGCGTCCGCTCCAGCAATCTCGGGCAAAATGCCCCGGCTTCCCACAGTTGTAGCGTGCGCCCAAGGTTCGGCCTGTAGTTTCCCCCAAAGTACTAGAAGAAAGGGTTGGACCCAAAGTCCTAGCCTTCTTATTGAACTTACGATAACTAGACTTTGAGGTAGTTGGCACCTTGAACACTTTCCTCTTTACACAAGAGTCCTTCTTCGGCTGCACATTCTTCATATCTTTCTCCAAAGACCGGTCCATGTTGACCAAGGTTAGAAAACCCTGCGTCATAGGCCCCGAGAGTAGTAGCCTTAGGTCATCCCGCAGACATTCATAGAATCGATTTTTCTTTCGCTCCTCATTAGCGAATGTAGAGCTTGTAGACCGACCCAACCGTGTAAATTCGTGGAGGTACTCGTCCATACTACTCTCTCCTTGCACCAGTCTCTGGAACTCATTCTCCAGCGCAATCCTCTAAGCCGAGGGAAGGTACCTTGCCAAGAACAGTCTCGAAAAAAACTCCATCGAGACGTTCGTGAGTTGACTTCCCCCCAAGTGGTGTAGCTCTAAACCATCCCACCACAACCTTGCATCGCCATCCTACAATAAAGTGGTTATAGTCGTCTTCTGCCACTCCTCCGTCTCTGTAGCTGTCAAGACTCTCTTTACTCGAGAGAGCTAATCCTCAGCTTGGGTTGGGGTTCCCATCCCCAAGAACACCGGAGGATTGAAGCCCATAACATGCTTGAGCTTCTTTTCAGTTGCTCTCCTAGATACCAATGGCTCCACCACCACTTGATCCACCCTTCTCGGTTCCACCGCTTGAAGCGGTACCTGCTCCACAGCAGGAGCAGGCTGCTGCATTTGCCTTGCAGGCTGGGAATTTATCATAGCGAACACCGCTTCAGCCACCAATCTTATGGTTTTTGTTGAGGGAGGTGTTATAAGCACATCATTCGGTGAGCTACTTGCCTCAGAATGTGGGTTTTCATTCCTAAGTGGACATTCATGGGTTCGTTTATGTTATAACGATGATACACACACATGTGCTCACAACCCCTTAAAAGAATTCACCAACAAATTCATTTAAGCATGATCGAAACTGGTAGTCTGATATAAATTATAACACCCCTATCCGTCGCATAGCATATAGCAGTAGGTTCAGCCAGGGCCCAACGCCATATACCACGGACAGACCGAAGCGTTACTCAATGAAACCATCCTTCAATTAACATGTCCTACTCAGAGTACATTCTAGCAGAAGCAATTTAAAGGTTGTAAAGAGAAGAACCAGAGCCAACAACATGAATGTCCACTAACAACCCAAATTAGGAATGAGCGTACAAAATACACAAAGTACTTGACCTTATGGCCTTATAAGGGTTTACTTAAATAAACAGTGTTTTCCAAACATCGGCACGCATGCCGGTCACACATGAATATAACAAGTAAACATTCGCATGGCCTTCGAGGGCCGACTCAACATCCAGGGCTTTAGCCCGCTACTTGCCACTGGGCTCCGCAGCACCTGCAAGCAACAATCCACCACAACGGTGGCAAACAAAAATAACAGTCAGCTAAAGCTGACCAAATTATAATGATCCCACCCCCTTTTTGGGGTGGCGGTGCTCCTTCCCTGCATTGTATTAGTATAAACTAATGATTAAAGTGAAAGTACATCATTTTCACAATACACCACAGGTGCAGGCCCATACAGCTACACACCCCATGCTCTCAGGGCACTTACTCGGTGAACCCGGTAAAATCCGTGGTCTCACCACCGCCTCCAGAACGGCAAACCTTGCTAGCCTTATAGACTTTCCGACCCAAGCCTAAGACCCTCCATCTATGCCAACGGTAAGTACCACGTACCTTGGGTCACTTTAACCAAACCACATAGAGCGGGTACAGTTCCGCCTAACCTATTGCTCACACCACAACGTCAATTTAAGCCATATGTGCGGGTCAAGCTTCCCCCGAGTCCCAAACCGATCACACGAATATTATATAACCTAGTTATATGCAAGTTGGCTCCTAGTCCAACAAGATGGCAGAATCACGCTTCTGCACAGTTTTTCGGGTGCACCTTGGAGTTAATCCCCAAGATTCCCTGTTGCAATCTACCGCATAGAAAACTCGAAAAGAACCATCGGCACAGAGTCTTCTCTGACCATTCATGTATAATGAAATAACACATATCCAGACCAACATGTCCGGGTAGGCTTCACACACCATGCCTATGTCCGTACTTCAATTCTGGACTCTACATGCAAAATAATGGGGACTATTCATGTCTACCTAAAGGAATACCTCACACTCACCACATACTCGTAAGGGCGGGCTTCTTATGCAAAAAGGAAAGAGGACTTCACATGTCCAGGAAGAAAATCATTACCCTTGTGGTTCTCTTCGGTGCCATAAAGATCTAGTCGGATGGAAAGCACCACAACGGCCTCGCCTTCATGGATCTGGACTCAGATCGAGAATCGGGGCTCTGAAGCTTCTTCGGCGGCCGGATTTCTTCTTACTCTTCCTCCTTGCTCTCCCCTCTCTCCAAGGTTTTAGAAAGAGAATGCTTATGGGAAATAAGGGTTTCAACCTCCCATTCCCGGCCTTATCTCTACAAGAATAGCCCTGAGCCCTTGGATCATAAAAGAAGGAAACGAACGGCCACAATTCGCACTTAAAAGAAATTTACTGGGTAAAACACGGCTTGTGACACGCCCATGTCCAAGGCCGTGTTCCACACTCGCCGTAACCAAGAAAATACAGAACAGGAAACAGCCTGTGATACGGCTTGTGAGACGCCTGTGTCACCCATGGACGCGCCCGTGTCATGGGTCGTATGCCTCAATCGGTGTTGAAACCGTCATGTCCCGAACAGGCCACAGGCTTAGACACGCCCGTGTAATCCTTGACACGCCCGTGTCAATCAATACACGCCTGTGTTCCGAGTCATACTCCTCAATCGACATAGGACCAAAACATCCCGAAGAGGATATGGCCATGTGACATGCCCGTTTCACGGTCCATGTGCCAGACACTCCCTGGGACACACCCGTGTCACTCAATTGACACAGCCCGGCTAACAGCCCGAGCAGGACACGCTCGTGTCTCAGGTCGTGTTCTCAACCTTCTACGATCATCGACTATATCTCGTCGACTATACAGAAAATCATCCAACCCGAGCACGACACGGCCCTCGACATGCCCGTGTCCCAGGCCGTGTGACCCTTACCAGGCCCCAAATGTTGAAACCGAAAAACCGGTCTCTTGTGGAGTTCGACCCTTGGGGAAGGGGTGGCCGCGCACCTACTTCGCTCCTGCAAGAAAATGACAAGAAGAAAGAAGAACTAAGGACTAGACCAAGGGCCCGGCGTGGAGGTCCCACCACACACCCGGAAGATCTTAGAGCGCTTCCCCTCCTTAGCCAAATGCCGAGCTAAGGTACCTCAGAAAGCGCTAGTAGGCCGGAGAATTAGTCAGCGTGCCCTCTGAGGTACCCCTTGGGTCCTATTTATAGGAAAAGATGGCCTGCTAATATACAACCTTCACTATTTTCGAGGACTACAGGCAAAACAAAAGGGGCCACGTAGTAAAAGTATGCCATGGCCGAGGTGCGAGCTGGACCTGAGGGGGCACTCGCTTGGCAGGAGGCCTGACTCGCCTCGCCTTGGGCCTAGGCAGGCAGGTACTCGGCAGACTTGTGCTCGACTACCGCTGAGCTCGGTTTGACCATTGCCGAGCTCGGGCTCGGCACGACGATCGTCGAGCTCCAACAGAAGCCGAACTCGGCACGGGCATCGTCGAGCTTGGCTCGACTATCGTCGAGCTCTGTTCCTGCACCCGAGCTTGGCCTCGGCATGCTGGGCTTCGTTCGGCCATCGCCGAGCTCAGCTCGACGATTGCCGAGCCCATATTCAGCATGCTGGGCTCGGCGTACCCTGCAGAACTCGCATGGGGCTCGGGGATGGTTTGGGCCGGCCGGGTCGGCTCCTGTTATCCCACTCGCTGGATACGGGGTTGTACACAATCCCCGCTCTTTGCGAGGTTGGCACAAACTCGGAAAGAAACATCCAACCCACTAGGATCCTGCGAGTGCGACAGGAGCCGAAAGGAATCTCTTGGTAGGACCCACCGATGGCTATATATACATGCCCTGCCTGCTCGACTGACCCCCGCCCCTCTCTTTACTTAAGTCCTGCCGAGATGCCACTCCCGAAGGAAGTCATGGAAAGGCTCGCGAAATCGCGCGAGGAGACCGCCCTTCGTGCCGCAGCCCTGACAGATCTGAGCGTCCCGGCCCGGCGCTTTGCTGAATTCGGCTCGGCCAAGAGGGCGAGGCCCTTTCCTCCCGAGGCCGAGCACATCTTCGCCGACCTAAAGAATACTTTAGTCCATGGCTCCGATTCTTCCAATCGTTCTCCCCCGGCCCCTCATGACAAAGATTTCGTGGATCTTACCACCGAACGGGATCAAGGCGGCGAGGTTTCCACACCAAGGGTCGAGAGTCTACCCGCCAAGGAGCCCGAGTCCTCCCCTGACCTGCGCCTGCGAGACTCGCCCCTTGTCACCAAAATCGGGGAGCCAGACTCACGGGGGTCGGTATCGCCGGCCCGCCTTCACTCTCAGCATCCTTCCCCTGCTCCTGCGGTCACTGGGGTGGACGCCGAGCGTACATCCGCTCCTGCTTTCCCCCAGAATACTGAAGGTATGCCCCTGACCTCCCCCTTTTGCGTCTGATTCTAACTAGCACTCGCTACTCCCACCTGCTGTCTCGACCTTCCTGTGCAGGCCTACCGGACCCAGCCGCGACTGATAACTCCGCCGAACAGGCCGTTTATTCGCCTCTTCCATCGCCGCGTGCCTTGGACATCTTTCTGGACTCGGAGATGGACAGCCCCGAACGGTCGAGGCGAAGCCAGCGGGTCCTGAAGAAACTAGTGCGCGAGCTTCAGGAGCTGAAGAAAGACAACACCCGGCTGCAGGACGAATGCGCGCAGCTTGCCGGTGAGGCGAGGATCAGCTCGGCATACGCGGCCACATCTTCCTCCACGCTTTTCGACGATATTGACGAGAACCTGCGCGCGGCGAACAAGAACCTGGGGCAGCTTCGGCAACTCTTTGCGCAGCGGCTGGCGGCATCGGGCCGGCGAGGCCGGGGTAATTGATGACGGCTCTCTTGTGAGCCGACTGGTACTCGCCCCATTGCCGCCTGGTCTATGCGCGCGCTTTTCTGTTTTTCTTTGTTCTGAACAATTTTCTGTTTAATGCTAAATAAAGTGTAAATTTTATCGCGCGAGCAGGCCTTTTCTTATTCGAGTGGTGCGTGCCTTTTCGGATTCCTGGGCTGGGTTCGCCTAGGTCGGCGAGTACAGAGTGTCGAGACGGGACACGCGAAGTGGGGTATGCGAGCCGAGCTGGTCGGTCGGTTTCGCTCCCCCTTCCTTTTCTATAAATAGGGATCCCCACCTACCCCCGGCTACGCCTTTATTGCCTTCTCATTCCCTCCTTTCCTTGCCCTTACTACCTTTCGCTCGCGCGCCTTCGTCTCCTCCGCGAGCATGGGTAAAGGAAACCCCGACTCCGAGGGCCGCTCCAAGTGCGCCCAGAACTTCGCGGATCACTGTTTTTTCGAGGGGAATACCACGGCGAGCGAGCTCGCCGAGTTTGTGGCGGATTACGTTCCCGCTGGCTTTGTGGCCCGCCTCCCGGCGGATCATGAGGCCATTAACTCATTCTTCGAGGACGAGCTCGCCTTCCCCATCTCGCACTTTGAGGTGGAATTGCGCCTGCCGCTCTGGCCGGAGGTCCGCCAGGTACTCAAGTACTACGGTGCTGTGCCCGCGCAGCTCAACCCCAACGCTATCGCCATGATAGTGGGGTTTGCCTGCTACCTCCGCCGAGAGCGGATCGAGTTCAACCTGACCGTCTTCCGCAAGCTCTTCTCCTACAAAGCCAACGCCGACGGGGTCGCCTTCTTTGGCGGCACATCCATAAAGATCCGCGAGGTCGCCAACAAAAACCACAACTGGATGTCGAAAATTGCCTTCATTTGGGGCGACCTCGGCAACATCCCGTTCTCGCCCTTGCAGAAGAGCGAGGAGGTTTACCGGCCGCCGTCGGTGTCTGGTAATGATGCCGAACTCCACAAGTTCTTCTTGTACAAGGACTTCGAGGTCGCCTTCCTCCGTCGCGGCCTCGAATCCCTGCCACCTGTCCTTCCCGGTGAAGGTTTGTCTCGCTCACCTTACGCTCGCCATTTGGCCTAACCGATCAGAACCTCAATCCTTGTATAAGTCTTTTTGCAGGGGAGCGACTGATCCCGGTGAACCCTCCCTTTGCCGACCTGGGGGTGTTTTCGGATCCGCTTGAGCGGGCTCGGGCCGCAGCTGAGGCGTGCCGGGAAGAGAAGGCCAAAGGGAAATCCTCCAGCAAGAAGCGGTTGGAGCTTGGGGGGCCGAGCTCGGTCCACCGCCCCTCGGCCCCTAAAAGGGCGAAGGTGGTCTCGCGGAGCCTTCCTCGGTAGCCCGCGTCGCCCGTCAGATTCATGAGCTCGCCAGAGGTTTTCTCCGACGAAGCCCCGGCGAGCCCACTGAAGGAGGTATCATCCCCTCGCGAGAAGAGGCGCGAGTTCCCCTCTCCTCCCTCCGTCGAGGAGGTTCCCCCCAGTGGCTCGGGAGCTCCAAAGGACCACCCCCACTTTGGGAAGGGGGGAAGGAGCAAGGACGCGGCCGGCGAGCCGATGCTGCTCTGGGACGAGGGAGCCCATCGCGTCTCCGTCTCCACTCGCGCTCCTTCCTGGGGAGCTCGCCGGCCTCCCACGGGCCACGCATTTGCCCTTGGCTTCGGCCTCTACGGCCGGGAGGGCGCCGACGCCTACACGAACCTGACCCCCCGGCAGATAGGTCACGAGGGCCTGCAGGCGCATCTGAGGGCCTTTGAACTCCATCATATGATGGTCCGCCGTGGCTTCCAGCTCAGCGAGCTCCTGATCAAAGCCGAGCAGGAGCGCGACCTGGCGACGGAGAAAGCTGCTGACGCGGAGCGGCGGTTCGGCATCGCCGAGCGCTTACTCGACGAGGCTTCAGGCGGGCTGGTAAGAGTCGACCAACCCTTGTCTTAACTTGGAGAATATTTTTCAGGGAGTTTGACCCTCTTTTTTTTTCTTTTTCAGGATGCCGAGTCCGCCAAGGTGCTCCAAGCTCGCACCAGTGAGCTGGAGGGCGAGACTGCCCTGCTGCGGCTCCGGCTCGCGGATCAGGAGGCCGGTTCGCGCGAGCAGGAGACTTTTGCTGCTCGGTCGGCGGCCGAGGTGGAGTCGCTAAAGGAGCAGAACCGCTGCCTCCAAGGCGAGGTCAGCCGGCTGACGGAAGCCCTCTTCCCTCCAGACAGTGCCGAGCCACCTTTCCCCTACAAGTGGCCCCGGGTCTTCGGCGAGGGGGAGGTTATGGAGCGGCTGCGAGTCAACTCGATCGAGTCTGCCGAATGCCTGCTGAACGCCATGAAGGGGTCGGGGATTCTGGCTGAGGGCTGTGAGGAAGTGGCGGTCCGGGATCTTCTGCCGAGCCTGTTTCCGCCGTCTCCGCCCAGCGAGAAGGAGGAGAGCTTCGGCTCCCTTTTCGATGGGGCGAAGGGCAAGGAACGATCGCTTGGGGGCGAGGAGGACCGCCATTCGGGAGAGGAGGGCGAGAGCTGACAGAATTCCTCCTTCCCCTTTTTTTCTATCTTTTTGTAATCATCCCCCCTCTTTTCCTGTAATCTCGCCGAGGCGAGCCCTTCCTTCTTTTGCGATTATAATGAAAGGAACTTTGCTTCTGACTTCTTTTTTTTCCCTTTCTTTTTTTTTTATCTTCCGCGCTAGAATGTACGTGAGTTAGGATTCGCTTCCGGCGAGAGGCCTCGGGCGTTGGCGGCGACTAGGCTCGCGAACTCTTCGCTTACCTGCGAGGCGATCTTCGCGAGAACGGTTGTCGCCGGCGCCCGCTTGTCATACCGAGGAATGCCTTCTGCCGAGCAGACCCCGCGAGAACGGGCTCGCCCACGGGGGGGGGGGGGGGGGGGGGGGGGGTATGTTCTTCCACCAACGGGAGGTGGATCGAAGAACCCCTTTTTAACAGAAATCCAAGGGGACAGGATCCCTTGAGCTCGCCCTTCTAACTGGAGGATTTGCTCGGACTCGCTTGTCATACCGAGGAATGCCTTCTGCCGAGCAGACCCCGCGAGAACGGGCTCGCCCACGGGGGGGGGGGGGGGGGGGGGGGTATGTTCTTCCACCAACCGGAGGTGGATCGAAGAACCCCCTTTTTAACAGAAATCCAAGGGGACAGGATCCCTTGAGCTCGCCCTTCTAACTGGCGGATTTGCTCGGACTCGCTTGTCATGTGTCAACTCCCAGGTCCACCCCCTGGTCAGTAATGACGTCCATCGAGACCCCGGCCCTGCCAGCTTGGGGGGAGCCTGACAGCGGGAGAGTCGAGACCTAATCCCAGAGCGAGAAGACTTAGAAACTTTTGCCTCTCCCGGGTGCTACCACCGGGCCAGTCAGCTAGGTGAGAGCCTGAGGGCGGGTGTTGAATATCCTCCGGGCTCAGCCCCAGGGTCATAACGACGTCCATCGAGACTCGGCCGTGCCAGCTAGGTGGGAGCCTGACAGCGGGAGAATCGAGACCTAACCCCAGAGCGAGAAGACTTGGGAACTTTTGCCTCTCCCGGGTGCTACCAACGGGCCAGTCAGCTAGGTGAGAGCCTGAGGGCGGGTCTTGAACATCCTCCGGGCTCAGCCCCAGGGTCATGACGACGTCCATCGAGACTCGGCCGTGCCAGCTAGGTGGGAGCCTGACAGCGGGAGAATCGAGACCTAACCCCAGAGCGAGAAGACTTGGGAACTTTTGCCTCCCCCGGGTGCTACCACCGGGCCAGTCAGCTAGGTGAGAGCCTGAGGGCGGGTGTTGAACATCCTCCGGGCTCAGCCCCAGGGTCATAACGACGTCCATCGAGACTCGGCCATGCCAGCTAGGTGGGAGCCTGACAGCGGGAGAATCGAGACCTAACCCCAGAGCGAGAAGACTTGGGAACTTTTGCCTCTCCCGGGTGCTACCACCGGGCCAGTCAGCTAGGTGAGAGCCTGAGGGTGGGTGTTGAACATCCTCCGGGCTCAGCCCTAGGGTCATAATGACGTCCATCGAGACTCGGCCGTGCCAGCTAGGTGGGAGCCTGACAGCGGGAGAATCGAGACCTAACCCCAGAGCGAGAAGACTTGGGAACTTTTGCCTCTCCCGGGTGCTATCACCGGGCCAGTCAGCTAGGTGAGAGCCTGAGGGCGGGTGTTGAACATCCTCCAGGCTCAGCCCCAGGGTCATAACGACGTCCATCGAGACTCGGCCGTGCCAGTTAGGTGGGAGCCTGACAGCGGGAGAATCGAGACCTAACCCCAGAGCGAGAAGACTTGGGAACTTTTGCCTCTCCCGGGTGCTACCACCGGGCCAGTCAGCTAGGTGAGAGCCTGAGGGCGGGTGTTGAACATCCTCCGGGCTCAGCCCCAGGGTCATAACGACGTCCATCGAGACTCGGCCGTGCCAGCTAGGTGGGAGCCTGACAGCGGGAGAATCGAGACCTAACCCCAGAGCGAGAAGACTTGGGAACTTTTGCCTCTCCCGGGTGCTATCACCGGGCCAGTCAGCTAGGTGAGAGCCTGAGGGCGGGTGTTGAACATCCTCCGGGCTCAGCCCCAGGGTCATAACGACGTCCATCGAGACTCGGCCGTGCCAGCTAGGTGGGAGCCTGACAGCGGGAAAATCGAGACCTAACCCCAGAGCGAGAAGACTTGGGAACTTTTGCCTCTCCCGGGTGCTACCACCGGGCCAGTCAGCTAGGTGAGAGCCTGAGGGCGGGTGTTGAACATCCTCCGGGCTCAGCCCCAGGGTCATAACGACGTCCATCGAGACTCGGCCGTGCCAGCTAGGTGGGAGCCTAACAGCGGGAGAATCGAGACCTAACCCCAGAGCGAGAAGACTTGGACTATTTCCTGAGTGTTTAATGTCGCTTTTTAGCGGAAGTTACGTCACATTGCATGTCATTGTTACGATTATTGTGGAGAAAGAGTCAAATACATTGCATTCGGAAAAAGCTGAGGTACGCACAAGTTTTCAAGGATAAAAGTGTTTCAGGTCATCGCCGCTCCAGGTGTGGTTCAAAGTCTCGCCTTCCACATTCTGGAGGTGGTATCCTCCCGACTTTAATGCCTCCTTCACGATGTAGGGCCCCTCCCAATTTGGATGGAGCTTGCCCACGGCTGCCGATCTTCCTGCCGCATCTACCTTCTTTAGAACCAGGTCGCCCTCCACGAACTGCTTGACCCGGACATGCTTGTCGAAGTACTTAGCCATCCTCCGCTTGACTTCCTCCTGCCGGACTGCGGAGAGGTCGCGTACTTACTCTATCAAGTCCAAAGAGAGTCGTTGTTCTTCCTCATTCTCAACTCTCCACTCCTCCCTTCCAGCTTCTGCCTCGGCAACCCTGGGAGTACGGACCTCGAGTTCAATGGGGAGCACCGCCTCGCTTCCGTGAGATAGTTTAAAGGGCGTCTCCCGGTGGCGGTGTTGGGGGTAGTCCTCAGGGCCCAGAGGACCGAGGGGAGTTGCTCCACCCAATTACCCTTCAAATTCTCCACCTTCTTTTTCAGGAGGTTCACGATAATCTTATTGGCCGCCTCTACTTGCCCGTTGCTCCTAGGGTGGTGGACAGAGGCGAACCTGAGGTCGATCCCGAGCTCTCCACAGAACTTAATGAACTCATTGCTGGCGAACTGTGGTCCGTTGTCGGTGACGATGGCCTGGGGCATCCCATGCCTGCAGATGATCTCCCCCCATACAAAATTTCGAATGATCTGCGAGGTTACCTTGGCCAAAGCTTTTACCTCCATCCACTTGGAGAAATAGTCGATCATTACCAGCAAGAATCTCCTCTGCCCACTTGCCTGTGGGAAGGGACCTACCAGGTCCATTCCCCAAATTGCGAAAGGCCAAGGGGCCGTGATACTCCTGAGTCGCTGAGCCGGTTGCAGTTGGAGGGGGGCAAACAGTTGGCACTTGTGGCATCTCTTGACAAATTCTAAGGCATCGTGCCTCAGGGTAGGCCAGAAGTACCCCTGCCTGATGATTCTTCCCTCCAGGGTCCGACCTCCTGAATGGCTCCCGCACTCCCCGGAGTGAACTTCTTCCAAGACCCTCGGCACCTCCCCCTCTGCTACGCAACGGGCGAGTAGTCCCGAAAGGGTCTTGCGGTAAAGTTGCCCGTCGCGCAAAAGGTAATATGCCGACTTGTACTTGAGCTTC
This sequence comes from Platanthera zijinensis, assembly GCA_039513925.1. Lineage (NCBI taxonomy): Eukaryota > Viridiplantae > Streptophyta > Magnoliopsida > Asparagales > Orchidaceae > Platanthera > Platanthera zijinensis. Next base: position 96,802,707 of record CM077094.1, read on the forward strand.
TTCCTATCCATCCCTTCTGGGTATTCTCCTGTGGACAGGTAGGTGGTGAATGGGTCCATCCATGTGGACCGCTGATCTATCTCCATCAACTCTCCTTCTTCCAGGGATGGGTGGAAGAGGTCCGTGATAGTGCCCCCCACCCGAGGGCCGCGCTTGGCGAGGTGGTCGACTTGTTCATTTTCCTCCCGTGGCACATGCTGAATGGAGAAGGTCTGGAACCCGCCGATGATTCCCTTAACCTTTGCCAGATATCGTTGTAGGGTGGGCTCCCTTGCCTCGAACTCCCCGTTGATCTGGGAGGCCACTACCATGGAGTCAGTGAGGACCTTCACGTCATGCACCCCCAATTCCTTGGCCAGGCGTAGTCCCGCGATTACCGCCTCGTACTCGGCCTGGTTGTTGGTTATGGAGAAATGTATCACCACCGTTTGCTCGATCCGGGTCCCTTGGGGGCTCTCCAAGACGACCCCAACCCCCAGGGAGTGTTTCCCTGAAGCCCCATCCACCATCACCTTCCATGGGATGGGACGAGTGAGTTTGTCCTCCGCTACCTCAACCACATAATCAGCCAGGAATTCAGCCATTGCTTGTACCTTGATTGCGAGCCGGGGGACAAAGGAGATGTCAAACTCGCTCAACTCCACCGACCACTTGGCGAGTCTTCCCGAGTGCTCCACTCCCTCGAAGATGCTGCGGAGGGGATGGTCAGTTACCACCTGGATGGAGTGTGCCTGGAAGTAGGGCCTGATTCTCCGAGCCGAGATGATGAGGGCGAAAGCCAACTTCTCAAAGATGGGGTAGCGGAGTTCTGCCTTCCTCAGAACCCTACTCACATAATAGATGGGTAGCTGCTTTTTCCCCTCTTCCCGAACTAAGACAGAACTCACGGCCTCCGCCCCGACCCCTAAGTACAAAAACAAGTCCTCCCCCTCCTTTGGCCCTTGGAGCAAGGGGGCCTGAGTCAACTGCCTCTTCAAGGCTTGGAATGCCTCCTCGCACTCCGGGGTCCATTCAAACTTCCGACCTCCCCTTAAGGTCTTGAAGAAGGGGGAACACCTCTCCCCGGCCCGGGAGAGGAACCTGCTTAGTCCCGCCAGCTTCCCTGTCAGCCGTTGTACCTCCTTCGCGTCCCGAGGTGGCCCCAACTCCATAATTGCCCGGACTTTGTCAGGGTTGGGTTCGTTGGCCGGCAGGGGTGAGGAGATAACCCAAAAATTTGCCTTTGCTTGCCCCGAAGATGCACTTTAGAGGATTCAACCTCATCTTGTATCTGCGCAAAGTGTCGAAGGTCTCCTCCAGATCCCGGAGGTGAGAATCGACCTCTCTGCTTTTTACCATCAGGTCGTCCACGTACACTTCCAAGTTCCTTCCCTTCTGTCCCTGGAATACACGGTCCATCATCTTCTGGTATGTGGCCCCTGCATTTTTTAACCCAAAAGGCATCATCTTGTAGCAGTAGCACCCATCCCCTGTGATGAACGAGACATCTTTTATGTCAGGAGGGTGCATCCTGATTTGATGATAACCTGAAAAAGCATCTAAAAACTCATCACAGAAAAACCAACGGCTGAATCTACCAGCGCGTCGATTCTAGGCAAGGGGTAACAATCCTTAGGGCATGATTTATTAAGCAGTGAAAAATCTACACACATCCTCCACCGGCCGTCCCCTTTTTTCACCATTACAACATTCGAGACCCAGCCGGGGTATTGAATTTCGGAAACAAAGCCGGCCTTAAGGAGCTTGGCGACCTCCTCCCTGATGGGCTCGGCCAGTTTGTCCGTGACGGACCTCCTCTTCTGCTGGATGGGGCGAGCCTCCGGGTGCAGATTGAGGCGGTGGCAGACGACGTCGGCATCGATCCCAGGCATCTCCGCTGCGCTCCAGGCGAAGACATCCACATTCTTTTGGATGCACTCCAGCATCCTGTCTTGATCTGCCGGGGTCAGCCCTCCGCTAATGCGGACCTTCTCCACCCTGCCACCCTGGGTGAGGACTTCCATCTCCACGACCTCCTCGGCGGCCTCCAACCGGGACTGCTCCTCCCATTCTGCGGCGTCCTCCCTTCGTGGTGTAAGGACCTCCCCTTCCCCTGGGGTCATCGCCCTAACCGACCCTTCTGGGAGCATCCCCTCGCGTGCTTCCCCTTCCATTCCTCCTTCCTCCCTACCTTCTTCTCCGGCCTCCTGCCCTTCCATCTCCTCCATCCTTCTCCCCATCCCTTCGGCTTCCTCCTGCCAAGAAATTGAATTCACCGCGGTCACATAGCATTCCCGAGCCGCTTTGGGGTCACCGCGAACCCGGACCTGGATCCCGTCCACATTAAACTTAAGGCATTGATGGAAGGAGGAGGGGACACATCGGAAGGCGCTGATGAGGGGTCTCCCAAAAATGGCGTTGTAGCTGCTGGGGGCCTCCACTATGACGAATCGACAGTTCCGGGACTGTCCCCCCAAGCTGACATGTAGTCCCACTCCCCCCTCTACTTCTTTCCTCTCCCCCGAAAACCCGAAGAGGGGCCCATCGGAGGCCAGCACCCTCTTGGCCTCTACCTGCATGGCATCGAAAGGCTTCTTGAAGATGATATTGACTGAGCTCCCATTGTCAATGAGGATCCGGGAGACTGTGAAATTTTCAATGGCGGTCTGGATGACCAGCGCAACGCAGAAGGGGTCATCGTGACCCGGCATATCCTCCCTTGAGAAGGTGATCCTCTCTTCCGGGGGTGGAGTCTGAGATGTGGAGCCGATGCTCCTTCGGTACATGGTGTGGAGGCTTGCTTTCCGGGAAGCCTCGACTCCTACCCCCCCATGGATCACTCCGATCCCCCTCGGGTCCCCACATCGGCCCGGTCTTCGCAACGATCCCCCTCCACCTGAGGCCGGACTTCCTCAATCCGCACCTCCTGATGATTCCGCTGCTGCCGCTGCTGCTCCCTGTTCTCCCGCACCTCGAGGAACTCCGGACACGTGACCGTCGTGTGCCCCTCTTCCTGATGGTAGTCGCAATAGGGCAGGTCTATCCTGACCTCCCTCCTCCTCCTCGGTTGCCCTCTCCTTCGCCCTCCCAGGGCGATAGCCATGGCCTCCTCCTGGTCGGGAAGAGGCGGTCTCTGGCCCTGCCTCCCTCCCTGGGGGTAAAACTGGCCACGCCCACCTTGGCGGTTGTCTCCCCCCTGATAGCCCCTCCGTGGCCCTTGATCCTGCCACTCCGGCCTCCAACCCAATCGGTTGTTCGGCTCCTGACGCCCCCACCTATGCTGCTGCGGCTGCTGTTCTCTCTGTCGGGGCTCGACCCTTCTCTCCTCCTGGGCCCGACCTCCCCTTGGCTTCTCTTCCTCCACGGCCCACCTGGCCAACCTCCGAGCGAACTCTGGATGTGCCGCCTCCATGTCGGCCTCCCTTGCCGCCCTCTCCAAGAGTGCTTCGAAAGACACTGGAGGCGTCCTCTTCAACTCCATGGCGAAGAACCCGGGCTGGAGACCCAGGGTGAAGGCCACCATCATGGTGTGCCCTGGCATCTCTTGTACCTGAGATAGTTCCTCCTGGAACCTGTCCAGGTAACTTCCCAGGGTCTCCCCTACTTTCTGCTTGATACGGAACAGGGACTCGACCTCCCTCTTCCTCTTCTTCGAGGTGGTGAATCTCAGCATGAATCCTCTGCGCAAATCCTCGAAGTAGTAGATGGAACCGGCCGGGAGCTGATGAAACCACTCCCTCGCTTTTTCCCTGAGGGTGATGGCGAAGAGCCTACACTTAAAACCATCAGACATCTGTCGGATTGACACCACGTCTTCGAACCACTGGACGTGCTGGGTCGGATCTCCCTTTCCTGAGTAGTAGGACATCTCCGGCTCTCGGAATCCTTCCGGGACCGGGGCTGACGAGACGAACTCGCTGAAGGGACTTCCTCCTTCAGATGGGCGAGTTGGGAACTCCCTCCCTGCCGTCTCGGCGAACAGATACTCGCCCGCCGAGCCCGGAAAGAGGACTCGCCCTCTCGGCTCGCGCTCCCCCTCGCTCGCGACCTCCTTCCCTGCGCGCCTGAGGGGCGCATCGTTGCCTAACGCTGGATCAGCGACCATGGGAACCGCAGGCGTCGTGCTCTCGGCTCGCATGCCGAGTGCGACCCTGACTAACCCGAGCACTTCCTCCCTGAGCTCCGCGGATATCCCCGCCGTCGCGGGAGGGGGAGGGAGTGGCGAGTCCCCCCTTCCTGAACCTTGTCCCTCGTCTCTTGCCATTAGTCTTGTGGAAGATTTTTTGTGCTGACCACGTTCCACGCTCACCGCACCAAAGTGTTGAAACCGAAAAACCGGTCTCTTGTGGAGTTCGACCCTTGGGGAAGGGGTGGCCACGCACCTACTTCGCTCCTGCAAGAAAATGACAAGAAGAAAGAAGAACTAAGGACTAGACCAAGGGCCCGGCGTGGAGGTCCCACCACACACCCGGAAGATCTTAGAGCGCTTCCCCTCCTTAGCCAAATGCCAAGCTAAGGTACCTCAGAAAGCGCTAGTAGGCCGGAGAATTAGTCAGCGTGCCCTCTGAGGTACCCCTTGGGTCCTATTTATAGGAAAAGATGGCCTGCTAATATACAACCTTAACTGTTTTCGAGGACTACAGGCAAACCAAAAGGGGCCACGTAGTAAAAGTATGCCATGGCCGAGGTGCGAGCTGGACCTGAGGGGGCACTCGCTTGGCAGGAGGCCTGACTCGCCTCGCCTTGGGCCTAGGCGGGCAGGTACTCGGCAGACTTGTGCTTGACTACCGCTGAGCTCGGTTTGACCATTGCCGAGCTCGGGCTCGGCACGACGATCGTCGAGCTCCAACAGAAGCCGAACTCGGCACGGGCATCGTCGAGCTTGGCTCAACTATCGTCGAGCTCTGTTCCTGCACCCGAGCTCGGCCTCGGCATGCCGGGCTTCGTTCGGCCATCGCCGAGCTCAGCTCGACGATTGCCGAGCCCATACTCGGCATGCTGGGCTCGGGGTACCCTGCTAAACTCGCATGGGGCTCGGGGATGGTTTGGGCCGGCCGGGTCGGCTCCTGTTAGCCCACTCGCTGGATACGGGGTTGTACACCAAATATGGCTTAAACGCTGCCCGTTCCTCTTTTGAGTTTCGGGGCGTTACACTGCGTGGTAGGTTCATGAGAGCCTATCAGAATAAATCCAGAAGCTAGTACGGGCGGTAAAACTAGCGCTACACAGTAGGTTCCAAATCGCCTATTTAGATTAAATCAAGGCTAGCGCTCGACGGTAGCGCTAGAGCACGGCGGTAGGTCACAGATTGGAGTTCTTCTCTTATCTTGAACCTGTAAACCTGCACATTATACAAAACACAACTGTGAACAAATACAATCTGGGAATTAATATTGTCAAACTGAGAATATGTGAATCGTCGGCTCAAACACTTTGGTGATATTCTCCTGAAGACTCCTTCCATGCAAGTTATAGACCAGTTAGGCTGGGCTCTTAGTGCACATCTACCCGAGACCCCTTCTAAGCCATAGTATACAGGGGCTCTGCTATTGCGTTCTTAGCATTGAAGCATACTGAGGCCTAGGCCTGGTAGTGTGGATGATTCCCTAATAGTGGAGACGCCTGCTCTACTGTCACCGTTTGGCCACGATGGTTGATGCCTGAGAGGTTAGCTACCTACTCGAAAAGTGGGAACTAAAGGTCTATATCGACATAGCAAGTGTGTGTGTGTGTGTGCATAGGTGAGTCATCCTATTGCATTCATTTCATTTCATTGCATTGTACTGCATAAGATCCTCATAATATAAATTGTTATGAGTACTTTTATATGATGAGTTACTTTTTATGTACCCGGTCCTTAACTTATAAATTTATATGGGCATTTTTAGAAGTTAAGTTAAATTCTATAATTATGATAATATGCTGATCGTATAGACTACTTCTTTACATGTTGATGGTTACTGTTAATACTTGCTTAATATGAATAATGTTGATATATACATGAGCTATTAGATAACAATGCTCTTCTATCACTTGTTTGATTATATACTACTGTTATATTGAGCTCCTCCTTCATTTCTTCTGCTCGGTGCCAAAGAGTCGCGGGGGTGAGCGGATGTGATAGCCACTTAGTCTTTATGAGTAACGGTTGCTACGTATACTTTTTTAGGAGGATACCCCATAGTTGGAGAAGCAACAACGTCTTATACAAGAGGAAAGCCAGGCCACAGGGATAGGACCTTATGCGAATGATACACTCTCTTCCTTTGGTGACTGATGTGAGTTATGAGCATTATGATGTAGCCTTCGAGCAAATTTTGTTGTACTTTGATATTAAAGGAACAGATGTAGTTACTTATTGTTGATGTACTATTTTGGATATTTACTTATTGTGATTTATGACTTCTGTGATCTTCTTTTGGTTGGGTTGACATTTGTTATATCAGAGATTAGCTGGCAGAATAGGTGATTTGTGCTACAGATTAGACTGTATGCTGATGCTACCGCAAGGCGACTGTTCTGGGCATAAATCTTCCTCGGTCGTGTCTTGTGTTTAGTAAGGGGGGTTTTACAAGAAAAACTCCCATGTTTCCAAGAAAGTTCAAGGGCAAAGAAGAGATCGTTCGTGCACATCAACTCTGGTGATCTTCACAAGCCTTTGTCATCTTCTTCAATGCTCAATACCAGAGGGAGTTTTAATCTTTTTTTATCATTTTGTAATCTTTTTCCTTCATTGTAAACGGTAGAGAAATCGTCGACTTGTAAGTGGCGACTAGTCCTTATGTGATTTAGGGGCAAATCACTGCCTTGTGTGCAGCGACTAGAGATCTAGGGAAGGCTAGTAGTTGTATCTTTAGGAGAAGGACCTGTGAATTCTGAAAAGAATACTTTTTCATCATAGCCTTTGATTTCAAGCTTTATCGAAAACACTTTCATGTTATTCAACACTTATGAAATAAAAGTTTGTTTTTGTTTTCTTATAAATTTCTAAGTGTTTGTTATGTGTTTCTAATTGTGAAAAAGTTTATTACCTTTTTTCCTCCGAATCTTCTTCTTCCTAAGGTAGAAGCTCTGCCGAACTCCTCCCTCAGGTCATCTTCAAGCCGCCTACGAGCCAGAGGAACGCCCAAGTCCCCAGGTGTGCATAGAAGGGAAGAAGACGACCACCACCAGCATTCAAGCACACTAGCCACCAAGTAGCATCCAGCACTCCCTCGGCGCAGCTTATTGCCTGTTGCGAGTCAAGAATTCTCTCTTACCCCCAAGTTGTAACGAGGAGCGATCTGCCGCCCTCGATTTTCTGAGCAAAATTGTAACCGCAAGCTGATAGTGAATTTTGAACAGCACAAATTCGGTCACGTGGTTTTTTACCCAGTTTAGGGGTTTTTCCACGTTAAAACCTCTTGTGTCAACTCTTTATTTTCATTGACTGTGTGCGCGCTCGGCCATCCCGAGAGCTAAGGCGTTCCAATTTATTCTGGTCTGACCGGGACGCTGAGTTAATCGGCAACAGCTTGGCGTCATCTGTGGAAACACGATCCCCAATATCCTTTAGAATCCAAGACCTCCATCCTTACATCATTCAAGTTCCACTTCAATGGCAAAGAGAAGTGCCCACACAGCTGAAGGATCCGTCCTAGAAGGACACACTGAACCAGCACACTCCCACTCTATGGTGTACGTGCCATTGGCCGCAAAGGCCGCTTTCGCACCTGTTACCGCCCTCAAGGGGTGTGTTCGCCAGATGGAGGAGAGCAGTTCGAAATGCTTACTTTGCTCAGAAATTTAGGAGCACCTGCCGCTCCTCCTCTGCAAGTTATTCCCCTGCCTCTGCCAGATCATGTCCCGACGCAAGAAGCTCCGCAAAGAGAAGAACTCTCTGATGCCGCTAGCTCCACTCACTCGACTCCCCGGTGAGTCGGAGCTGGTCGCCATTACCACAACTTAGGAGAAGAAGCCCGACTACCACGCGAGAGGATCACTCGAGATGAAATTCGAGAAGTAATTGCTGAGGAATATGGACAACTTAGGTGATGCGACATCCTTGCACGCATCCATCTCCATCAGGGCTCTCCACTCACCCCCCCCCCAGGTTCTGGCTCATCCAATTACGCATGGGTTCAAACTATTAAGCATCAAAATGTTCGAGGGGACAAATGACCCGCTAGAACACATCAACCATTTCACCATAATTATGAGGGTCTATAATGCAACAGACCAACTACTCTGTCAAGTCTTCCCAGCTACCCTTAAAGGCCAAGCTCATACCTATTTCCATTCCTTGAGAGAGGGAACTATAGCAAACTTCACAGAACTATCAAGACAATTCACTGACCAATTCATTGCCAACCGAAGAATTTTTTGTGACCCCTCACACCTTTCTGGCATTTGACAGAATGATGGAGAATCCCTTAAGGAGTTCTTTCGCAGTTTCACCTCAGAGGCACGTCAAATTCCAGACGTCAAACCTGAACTTCTCAGAGGCATCTGCCTTAGCGGAATCAGCCCCAGCGGCTTCTAATGAGCCCTCATGAGGAAAACTGTGCCCAGTTATCCAGATCTTGTTCACCGAGTCGAGGCCCAGATAGCGGCCGACGAGGCCATCGAAGCACACCGCTAGCAGTTTGAAGGTAGACAAAAAGGAAGAAAGGAGAAGAACAAACTCTCATATGACAAGAATAACGACGTCAGGCTGAGCGTCGTAGTGACAACCGTCGATGTGACACTCCAAGGAATGGGGGAAACATCCACTTCAAGAATACACCCCTTCTGAATACCACCCGCACTAACGTGATGTACGCAATTAAGAATAATCCAGCATTACAACGACCAAGAATACTGCGGCCAAACCCTCATGCTAATCAGACAAGGTACTGCGAGTTCCACCACATGCCTAGAAACAACACTGAAGAGTGTACGGGGCTGAAAGATGAAATTGAGTGCCTCGCCCACCAAGGGCTCCTTGGGAAATTCTTGCAAGTACAAGCGCAAAACCAACACAATATTGTGAAAGAGACCAGCAAAACCCACCACAGGGAACTAGTGGGGGAAGGCCGATGGTTGGCAATATAGAGACCTTCGCTGGGCCCCTAACACAGATACTTTCAATAAAAGGATCATATAGGAAGCCAAATTAGGATATCACCATCATGTTAAACGACAAGGACCTCAAAGGGTTGCATACGCCCAACCAGGATCCCCTCGTTATCTATGATAGGATCGGGGATCCCTGCTTCAATGTCAAAAGGATCCTGGTAGACAACGGAAACTCGGTAGATGTGTTGTTCCTCTCCACCCTGTAAAGCATGAAGCTCACTAAGCACCATCTTAGCCCCACAGAAGGCCCCGTCTATGGTTTCGACAACTACCTCATTATTTTCCAAGGAACAATCACATTGCCCGTCACGGTGGGAGATTTTTCGAAGCAAGCTACCCATAATGTCAACTTTGTCGTGATCAATTCAATTCAACATACAATGCCATTTTTGGAAGGCAAGTTTAGTCCACTTTCGGAGCAATACCGTCAATCCCCCATCTTACAATTAAATTTCCAACCCTCGGAGGAGTGGGAGTTATTCGCGGAGATCAAGAAGAAGCACATGCTTGCTACGCAAGATAGGCACAACCAATATCAGCTACAACTTCAGTGTTGACGGCATGAACCTACGCCCAGCAGCGGATTCCTAGGAAGGACGCTCTCCCCGACGCAGGAAGATCCCCCGCAGCATACCAGCAGCTTGTGACTTGCCTCGCATCTTTCCCTCTACGTTTTACTTTATTTGTACTCTTTATTATCTGCATTCTCTTGCATCTTGCTTTTGTCACTTAGTGATCACAAAAGTCGCGAGCTCAGGCTTGCGCGAACTATTCTTACTTCTAAATATAATATCATATTTGTTTCAGTAATATCAATATGAAATCTTTAGGTAAAGCCGTACTTGCATGCCAAACAAGCAGGTTCTTTTCCAACATTGTCGCTCCACATCTTAACATCATCAGGTCTTTCCCCCCTCACGATTGCACCCGATCGAGTATTTACACTCTCGGGCAATCAAATCATACCCAGGCTAGGTCGCGCAACCGGATTGAGTACCTACATTCTCTGGCGGTCGGATTGAGTACTTACATTCTCTGTCGTTACTACAGACCATCACCCTGCCATCGCCAGGGCCTGCCCCCCTCTCGATCGCACCCGGATTGTATATCTACATTATCCGGCAATTGGCTTATTGTTAGGATAGGTAGTGCAACCAGATTGAGTACCTACGTTCTTCGGTGGTCGGATTGAGTACTTACATTCTCTACCGTTACTGCAGACCATCGCCCTGACGTCGCCAGGGCTTGCCCCCATCACGATCGCAACCTGATTGAGTATCTACATTCTCCAGCGGTTGGATTGAGTACTTACATTATCCATCGTTACTGCAAACCATCGCCTTGCCATCGTAAGGGCCTGCCCCCCTCGTGGTCGCAACCGGATTGAGTACATATATTCTCCGGCGGGCAGATTGAGTACCTACATTATCCGACAGTAGGATTGAGTATTTACATTCTCTATCATTACCGCAGTCCAACGCCTTGCTATCGCCAGTTCCTTCCCCCCTTACGGTTTCACAAGTATCAAGTATTTTCGTTCTCTGACAATTTGTCCATAGCCAGCTCAGCCACAAGCCCAACTCGTTCAAACTCCCTGTAGTGTCTGCCCACCCCCCCTTCATGGTTAAGCCGCAACATCTTCCACTTGAGGATCCACCTCCTTAGACCAAATCTCATCATGGACCTCCTCTGTAATCAAGTAATGGTCTCGCATGTAGTCCAATTACTCCAAGTACTTTGCGAGTCCAGCAGCCTTCAGCTCCGACACGCAGCTGTCACAAGATAGCATCTCCACTTGGGCCCTCGCCGCCTGAAGTCGAGTCTCTGAGCTAGTGTTTCATTCTGGGAATGCTTCAGCATTTGGGTGGTCCTCTCCACTAGTGCCTTCTCTACCTCCAATGCCATTTGTGCATCCTCCAACTCGGACTTCAGCACGGACCCCATTTGACGGAATCATGAAACGTCACGATCATGCTCCTCCCTAAAGGAGGAGAGTGAGCTCGTCATCAATATGAGCTTCTTCTGAATGGAAAAATACTCGTCCTTCAGGCTCATATAGTGGTCGTTCTAAGTAACGATAGTCTCGGCTTGATCCTTTATCTGTAAAAGAGAAGTTAGAGCAACATAACGATAAAAAGGAGCCAAAAATGATCAAGCTCACTTACCACTTCATTCATGGCCTTCGAATAAGAAAATTGCCTCGGAGCCGCTGCCTCCACAGGGAAAGACTGGGGGAAGATGATCCAAGCACCTATACCTCGAGAGGATAACCGCCAAGGCCACCGAAAGGAGAATCATCACTTGGAGAAGACAAACAAGGAACCGCACTCTCGCCACCTCGAGAAACTACAACGGCCTTCCGCTTCTGGCTACCACCCAAAGACGTCTCAACGATCCGTCTAGAGATGGAAGAAATATCGCATTATAGCAAGCGCTTCTCCTCCATAAATGATAAGATGTTGAACAAGCAATTGGCCAATTCACGGGGCTCCGAAAACCCCAGCACCGGGGAAAATTCCTGCTCCTTTCCCTTCTAGCGGCAACAACGATCGGGGAGTGAATTCACACCTCCGGTAAGCCCCATGGGTTCCTGATGTATAACCCCATATTTGCCGAGTGGACCCGGCTAAGCGAGCGATCCAAGGTGATCGGCCCATGCCAGTATAGTAGGCAGGCGAGTCCAGAGGGCCGGCTCGCTCTCGTCAAGGCCAGGAACGTGAGCTGGGCGAGCTAGACCAAGCCCGCGCCTGCCTATGCGTCCTGGTCGCAAGTTCGCCTCTGTAGAGTGGCGAGCTGACTTGCCCAGGTGACCTTGGCACTAGCTCGCTCCCGCCTAGTAGGGTGGTGAGTTGACCCAAAGACCAGGAAACTTATCCCTGTGGGGTCTAGAGGCAAATTACCTGGATACCCATGCAGGGGGTGCGAGTATCCTTCTATAAAAATGTAATTGTGTTGTTGGTAGACCGAATTGGGCTACGCATAACCATTTGGAACAGCGGAGGTTAACTATATGCAGGCAATTTTCAGAAAGCTATAAATAGACCCAAGGGGGTACCTCAGAAGGCATGATTACTAGTGCCCCAATCTTGTAGCGCTTTTTGAGGTATCCGTAGCCGGCATTTGCCTAGGGAGGGGAAGCGCTCTAAGATGTTTCGGGTGTGTGGTTGGACCTCTACGTCGAGGCCTTGGATCTGTTCCTAGTTCTTCTTCCTTAGTCTTTTGGTTCGCAAGAGAGAAGTAAGTGTGCGATCACCCTTCCCCAAGGGTGAACTCCACAGAGATCGAGTTTTCGGTTTCAACATTTTTGGGGCAATGTGCGTAGAGCATGGTCAGCATAGAAAATCTTCAGCAGGCTCAATGACTGGAGGAGAAGGGAAAGGTTCAAGCAGGACTGACTCGCCACCCCCTCCCCCTATCACCACAGTGGGAATGTTCGAGGAGTTCAGGAAGGAGGTGTTCGGCCTCGTCAGGTTTGCACTCGGTGCGCGTGCCGAGAGCTCGACGCCAATTGTTACAGCCGTCGCCGACCCAACCCTAGGCGAGGATGCCCCGATGCAGCAAGCTGGGAAGGAGGTTGCAGCAGAGGGGAGAGAGCGTGAGCTCCCCAGGAGAGTGCATTTTCTGGGCTTAGCAAACGTAGGCCAGTTCGGCGAGATAGGGGTGCAATACCCTCCGGCTTGCCTAGCACGGGGAGGCAGCCCCTTAAGTGAATTAGTTTCTTTTTCCCTAGTTCCAGAGGGGTTCCGGGATCCGGAGATGTTCAATTACACCGAGAAGGACGTCCCGGTCCAGCACATCCAGTAGTTCGAGGATGTGGTATCGATAAGGCAGATGTCAAATTCCTTTAAATTCAGACTCATTGCCATCAGCTTCAAGGAGAAGGCGAGAGAGTGGTTCCACCAGCTACCGGCCAACTCAATCAACTTCTTCGAGGACCTACGTCAGGGGTTCATATTGAGGTTCACCACTTCCAAGAAGAGGAAGAAGGAGTCGGAGTCCCTGTTCCACATCAAGCAGGGGGTGAACGAGACCTTGGGGAGTTTCATGGGCCAGTTTCAGGATGAGGTGACCCAGGTCCAAGAGATGTAGGGGCATACCCTGATGATGGCCTTTACATTGGGTCTACAGTATGGTTTCTTAAGGATGGAACTGAAGAGGTTGCCACCTCTCTCCTACGAGGAGCTGATGGAGAGGGCGGAGAGGGAAGTCGACGGGGAGGCTTCGAACCTCGAGTTCGCAAATAAGTTGGCAAGGTGGGCCATAGAGGAGGAGAAGGGGCCAGGAGATGGCCAAGGCCAAGAGGTGAGGAGATATGAACTCCGATAACGGGAACAGCAGCAGCAAGTGCAGCAGCAAAAGTGGAGGTGGGGGCGTCAAGAGCCGAACAATCGGCTCGGCTGGAGGCAGCAAGAGTGGTAGGACAAAGGATAATGGAGGGGTTTCTATATAGGAGACCACCACCAGGGGGGCCAGGTCCATTTCCACCCCCTGGACTTGAGGCAAGGGCAAAGGCCCCCCTTCCCGATCATCATCAGGCTATGACAATAGCCATGCAGAGGAGAAGGGGTCAATAGAGGAGGAGGAGGGAAGTTAGGGTGGAGCTACCCTATTACAACTTCCACTAAGATGAGGGGCATGCCACAGCCACTTGCCCAGAGTTCCTCAAGATGAGAGGAAACAGGGAGCAGCAGCAATACCGCCGGGAAGTACGGATTGAAGAAGTCCTACCTCGAGCAGAGGAGGATAGATGTGAGGACCGAGCTGATGTTAGGACCCGATGAGGGATCAGAGTGATCCAAGGGGGGTGGGGATCGAGGCTTCCTGAAAGGCAAGTCTCCACACCTATACCGCTGGAGCATTGGCTCCACATCCCAGACCCCACCCCCGAAGGAGAAGATCACCTTCTCACCGAAGGACATGCCAGACCATGAGGACCCCTTCTGCGATGCATTGGTCATCCAGACAGCGATTGAGAACTTCACCGTCTCCCGGATCCTCATAGACAACGGGAGTTCAGTCAACGTCATCTTTAAGAAGGCATTCGACGCGATGAAGGAAGAGACCAAGAGGGTGTTGGCCTCAGATGGACCTTTGTTTGGGTTCTCAGGGGAGAGGAAGGAGGATGAAGGATGAGTGGGGCTCCATGTCACCCTGGGGGGAAGTCCCGAAACTAAGAATTCGTCATCGTGGATGCCCCCAGCAGCTACAATGCCATCTTTGGGCGGCCTCTCATCAGCGCCTTCCTCATCATCCTATCATCCTTCCATCAGTGCCTGAATTTAGCGCTGAGGTGATCCAGGTACGGGTCCGGGGAGACCCCATAGTGGCAATGGAGTGCTATGTCATGGCGATGAACTCCATCTAGTTGCAAGAGGGGGCTAAGAAGATGGAGCGAAGGATGGAGGAGGCAGATGTAAGACCCCCCCCCCCCCTTTTTTTTTAAACACCGGGGTCTTAGGCCCAGAACTGCCACTTTGCGGTGACACCTTCACGCTCTGAAGGGTCATCACAACAAAGCGTCGATTCTGCCGGCCAATTCGATCACAGAAAGGTAGCACAATAAAGAAGTAGCAAGTCCACAGGAATCACATGTATAGAAAAAGTAAAAAAATCCCCACGAAGGGAGTGTCCACATAATAATATATCAGAATACTAGAATACGGGCTTATGCCCGGTACATCATAATCCTCACTACAGGTCACTCATACGGAAGCAAAAACAAAACATCTACTCAAGGTCGAGACCCACGATCTCGGCTGTATAAGCTCCGGAGCTAGACTTCCCCATCTCAAAGCGCACCGATCTCTGGGGCTGCTCCCCGTGCTGGGCTCCACGATCCCCTAAAATGATGCGGTTCGAAAACCGTTAGTCATAAAGAATAAGCCCTATCATCCCCTACCCCTTCCCACATGGCTCCTAGGAACCGAGCGGAGAGGAAGAAAGTGAAGGACATGAAGGTGGAGATTAAATCAAAAGAAAATATGTGGCAGCGGAACTAATCTAGCAATTCTATAATAAATAATAGCAATGACAGAAAGTAGGAAATGTTACCTTAAATTATGTGCGGAAGCACCTAAGCCAAGGGATCTTCTGCAAGGCTCCCATCCTATAAAGTGTCCCATATCACTTATACGTTGGGGTGTTGGTTATCAAACAGCAACATATATATATTGAATTTAACCTTAATTTATAAACTTGCCCACACAAGCTTATAGAACAAGGGGTCGTTTTGCAAGGCCTATTGTATAAGCGTCCCATTCAACTTATACATTAGGTGTCAGGGGTTAAATGAATCGATTATGCTATGACATGCAAGTGGGTATGATGGAACATGCAAGTGCAACACACACACCCGACTCTGTGCACACAAACCTTTAGTTCCCCCTTTCGGAGCCGTTACCTCCCAGGATACCTTCGTAGTGGCAGACGGAAGCGGTGGGTTGGGCCTCGCCCACCTCAAAACCAGTATAGCACTACCAGTCTGACCTATCGTACGCCTCAATGCTTGGTGCACAAAGCGGACTCCTGCGTACTCTTGCCGACTGGACCGCCGGACTTAGCTTTGGCGAAGTGTAAAACCACACTTGCTGAGTCATTGTACTGGCGTCGGTGCTACGATAACCCAGTACCGAAGACCCACCACCTTAGTTTTCTTTCTTTGTATGCACATGCAAATTTAATCGTAATCAACAAAAACCGAGTCGAAGCTCCCTGGACCAAAACGTCTGTCTCTTAACCAAACGAGTTGAAGCTCCCTGGACCATTCCGTCCGTCTCTTAACCAACCGAGCCGAAGCTCCCAAACATCTTCTTGTGCTAACGGTGTTTGTGAAACGTGCAATCCTAATTACTAAGTTACTCTTATTAGTTTGTTAATACAGTTTACGTTAACCCGGGACTGCTCCCGGTATTCCCTGTGAAGGGCTCTCAAAGGGAACTAGGAACTATGATGGTAGCTGAAGCCCATCATTCTCTTTCGCAAGGAACTTATTGTTATTGGTTGATTCCCTTTACCCATTCCCTTCTCATGTTACGATAGACTAACCTAGGGTGATTTTTAACCTTCCTCTCTTCGGGAAAGACGATCTTTCGTCGAACCCGAGCACCTCTTAACTCTAGCTAACACCACTTCTTACTACTCTTCATATCATTCTATTGCGATATCATCCATAACTGTCCACCCAGACAAAAAGACTAACTCCAACAACTATCCCAGATCATGTCTTATTGCAATTTAACAATTTGCTATATGCAGACCAACCTAGACTATATGTCGAACCGGTTAGAAAATGATCCAATACTCATCCAAATGCCCTAAATTATTTACTGGAGACTTATCATGATATAATTAGCCTAAATCCAGAAAATGGTAATTTTCCTAATTTACCTGGCATTTAATTAATTTCCTAAAGAATTCCAAGGGCTACCGGTTTGAACATGAACTACCCTAAGTTCTCATGCAAGATGTCCAAAAAAATTATAATAAATAGTATGTTATCTCAATATTGTAAATCCAAAGTGTCATAATTTTTCTAACATCAAAATGGCACTAAAACCATTTTAGCAATATCTTCTATATTTCGTTATTTGTGAATCAAGTACACGGAATATTCATCTAAAAATTATAAGTAAAATATAATATTTAGATCCAACCTTAAAAATAGCATTGGCAAAGTTTCATAATATTTCAGAAAGTATTAATCTCTGAATAAATTAATTATCAAATATCTCTTTAAGGTAGACTTGTAAAGAAAGTACCGTAACTACAATTCTAAAAATCATTAATAAATGTCTACAAGCATAAAATGGTCTAAAAGTCGTAAATCCTAAGCCTCATAATTTTTCAATCGAAATATCATCCATAAATAATTTTTAAACTATAAAACTTTTTTTTAACATTTGTGAAGGAAGTACTAGATTTACTCAACTAAAAATTATACAAAAATTCAGGAGCATTCATTCTGACTTATATCATTTACTTCCAAGATTTCACGGGGTTTTAATGAACAGAAAGATCCAAATAACTACAACATCAATTAGGTCTATAACAAATGTTACAAATAAAATGCTTGAAATAGACATCATAAAATTTTAGTAAAATTGTTACAGATTCTACCCGCCCCAGAACTTACTATACCCGAGTTTCACAGCTTTTAGATATGTTTAGTGACAGATTTTATTTAAATTGTATTTTACCCTAAAACTAAGGTTAGGGTTTTTAGATATCTACCTATCTCCAAATCCTCCAAGATTCATGCAGATGGTTCTCATTATGCTAACGTCAACTCTACAAAATTTCAAGGCAACACGAGGGCATTTTCCCCCATGCCCTTCGCAACCCTCAAAACCCACCATTTATGGTTTGAGCTTGGATCCTAGGGTAAATCAACCCTAAACCACACCATTTTCTCCAAGTAGGTTGTAATAACTCTTATAAGTCAGTGGTCAAAATATCTGTCTTTGTTGAGGTTATTCGACGATTCCAACCTCATAGTGCACTTTTTACTCAAAACGTCTCATTAATACCTAGTTAAGGATAGGTGATTTACTACCCAAATCTCATCCAAATGAGTTGGAATTTTGTATAGAGCTAGGTTTTATAGCCAGGGACCACTCACCAAAATGTAGGAGGGTTTGGAGGTCATTTGACTACTTAGATAAATTACCCTAACTTTATTAAATTAAAACAAAAACTTTAAGCAAAGTATCTCCAAAAATTTTTATTTTTGGACAGCCTCTAGATATGGCTAAGGGTAACCCTTTGTCCAAATTTCAGGTCATTTGGACAATGGACGAAGAGTGGGCATTCATTTTAGTTCCTGCCCAACTCTAGGTACAGCCCCCACTAAAACGGGTGCTGCGGTCAAACCGATTACTCAAACGAGTTGAAATCAATTTTAAATTAATCTAGACTCGAAGGGCTACAACTTTCTTTACCGTCCATTTTTCCTAAATTTTCACAACCCACATTTTCTCCGAATTAAGAATTATCAGAGTAAGAGAAAACACGCGTCTTGATGCCACGTCAAGCAGGGGATAACTGCTGATGCTCAGGTAAAATCACCTACCAACTTAATGAAAGAAAATCATGTAATTAATGATTAGAAAATCAGTTATATTTTAGAGGCCGTATCCCTCGGCTTAGTGGATCACCTAGTCCACAAAAGAAAACAATATTTAAACGCTGCGGAAAGAAAATACTTTATCAGATTTGACATCCTAAGGAGCGCATTAGGGTCCCAAGAGAACCACTCATGCTAGGCAAGACCCTACATTTAATTTATATAATATATAAGAAAACGGTCTTTATACGTGATTTGGAAAATGGTGATTACGTTTTATAAAACATGCTGATCATGAGCTTTATTTATAATAATAATTATAGTTTAAAAATAACTAGCAACCTAGCATAAATCCTTCTCAGGGCAAGTAGACTATCTCCAGAAAACGGTAGCAGCATAAGTAAATATATTCAGTACAAAGGTAACAACTACCAGTGGGCGCCAACAACCTAACACGAACCCACTGACACACATGTATGTCTGTAAGAAAGTACTGAAAAACTACCTCACCAACACGGCAAACGGAACTCCAAAGTCCAAGAGACCACCAACACCACCACTGCAAACTAGCCACCCAACTGGCTACAGCTCAGAACCTGGGGTATTCCAAAATAAAACAGAATACCTCAGCAAGCTAAACAAAGTAAAACTGCATGAAAGAGTCAACCAAAAGGGGAAAAATACCAGAAAAACATGCAGTAGAAAGAGTCACAACTATCCAAAACAGGACAACAAGAAAAGCACTACGTGCGAGGAAACAGCAACAACCCAGCCCAGGAACAACATCCTGCAGGGCCTACTAGGCTACCAAGAGCCCAAAGTGCTGCAAACTACCAAGGAAGAAACTTCTAACACCCTAAACTGTGGGAGGTGGTAGTAGCAAAAACAAACAACGAGGAACCGGATTGGAGGCAAACTCAGTCCCCCCATCCACCATGTCCAAGTCAACAAGCTCGAGGGTCTACACGTGAAAGCACAAGGGACCTTCCACCCACATGCCCAGCCCATACCTGGAGCAAGAAAAACATGAGTGGCCTTGGCTAAATTACACAACTCCGCCCCCATAAAGAGCAACAAATCACCACTACTAACCACGACCCACGATTCGGCCATTAGGAAAGAGAAACATGGCCGAAAAGGAAATTACAAATATAAACAAGGAATTCACTCAGGAACGTAAATCGAGGAAAGAGAAAAAGAAAGTGTTGAAATGACTCAACACGACGTGGCGTTGGGTCCTCTCGACACTGCATTGAGTGAGCTTCACTCACTCAACGTGCCACGCAAAGCGAACTATCACAACAATAACTCTTATATTACTACCTTAACACTACACAAAACACTCATGCCCACCTAACCCGCGTATCGACGCCAGCTAAATACAGGTGCAAAAAAGGAAATATTCAGAGCGCACGATCAGTGTCGCACGACCAGTGGTCGTGCGCACTCATCGGCTGATGATCGTGCGAAGTGAACCTGGGAAACTTGAAACCTGATAGAAAACTTAGCATAAGCGCACGATCAGTGTCGCACGACCAGTGGTCGTGCGCACTGTTGCCAGCGCTCGTGCGATAGCCGAGACAAAACTTTGGAGAAATGAACAGGTAGCCGCGCACGAACAGTGGTACACGACCAGTGGTCGTGCGCCCTAACGCTGTTGATCGTGCGCGGGTAACCTGTACCGTTTGGGATTTCCCGAACGACACCGGAACGCGCATCACATTCTCCCGACACTGCGAACCACAACTACAACACACCGAAAACGGCCTACGGCACACCTAACATAATTTTTACCTATTCTACTCGCTCACTACACCATCCATCTACGCCTAATTATTCGAGACGGAATCCGGAGACAGAAATGATAGAAACAAGTAGGGTGCATGAATCGAAAGAAAAAAACAACTTTGCAAGGGCGAGAACACCACTTGCCTCGATTTCCGGCGAAGCTTGGTCGGCTTTCCCTCCTCTTCACGCACGAATCCGGCAACGAAGCACAAGGCCAAAAATCTGGACATTGCCGGCGGGAAACAAGTCAAAACCCGAAATTCAAAACCACAAGCAAGGCCAAGAAACTTGGAAATCTTACCGTAGGAATGAAGGTCTTGACGAGAGCAATCCGAATCCACTCTCGGAATCGAATTCCGTCCACAAACGCTCCGTGAATCGGCGGTGGAAGGCAAGGGCTCGGCGGTTTCTCCGTTTCTCTCGTACAGGGGCGGCGGTTTCCTATTTGGAGAAGATGATCGTGCTTTTCTATCCTATATATATATATATATTAATATAAAATAATATATTTTATTACAAAATTACATAAAGCACCAAAACGACGCGAAAACCGAACTACCTCGGAATTCGACGAAATTCGCACCGTAGCTAAATACCCACGCTACGAACACAACGGCGAAGTCGAAATTAATTTTCGACGAACAGAACTCGAGTTATACCCAAATAAAGCCAAACACCAACATCCCCCCGAGAGGCCACACCGGGTCACCCAAAATGACTCGGCTTGCTAGGGAGATCTTGCCAACAGGCTACAGAATAGGGCACTCAGTTCTAAGGAGCTAAACCACACTCCACAAATGGCACAAGCCACGGAAACGCGTCATCGTAACGCCAACGAGAATAAAAAAATAAACGCAGAAAAAAAATCGGGGGCGTTACAGTCACTCTCCCTAAAAGAAAGTTTCGTCCCGAAACTTTACGTACAACACTCCTACTAAAGAAGGAAAAGTAACCAATAAGAGTTACAAGAAGGGAAACATACCGATCAAATCAGCGAAACAGGCGAGGGTAAGCCCTCCTCATGGCCGACTCTAGCTCCCAAGTCGCGCTCTCCAAATCCTGATTTTTCCACAGAACTTTCACCATCGGTATGGACTTCTTTCGCAGCACTCGCTCCTGAGTATCCAAAATACGAACCGGCACCTCAACAAAAGAGAGGTTGGGCTCCAACTGGGGCACAACGTCCAAGACCTGCCCACTACTGCGCACACACTTCCGCAATTGGCTAACATGAAAAACATTATGAACTCCTGGGAAGTTTGCTGGCAAACCCAATCTATAAGCTGACACGCCAATCCGTTCCAAAATCTCGAACGGGCCCAAATACCTTGGGTCCAATTTCCGATTCTTACCAAACCTCTTTACACCCACCATTGGGGAAACCTTAAGAAATACAAGGTCCCCTACAGAGAACTCCAAAGCAGACCTACGCCGATTGGCGTTCTTTTCGTACCTCTCCTGAGCTATACGAAGCTTCTCCCGAATAAGCTTCACGGCGACTTCCATATCCTCCAGTGCATCAGGACCCAACAATGGCCTCTCACCAGCCTCGGCCCAAAACAACGGAGTCCTACAGCGCCTCCCATACAAGGCTTCGAACGGAGCCATCTGCAAACTTTCCTGATAACTGTTGTTGTAAGCAAATTCCATAAGTCGCAGCCGCTCATCCCATGCTCCGCCGTGGTCTAAAATATAGCATCGGATCATATCCTCAACAATCTGATTCACCCGCTCCGTCTGCCCATTGGTCTGTGGGTGGTACGCAGTAGAATATCTCAGATCCGTACCCAAACCCTCCTGCAGACTCTGCCAAAAACGAGAAGTAAACCGGGAGTCTCGATCAGAAATGATGCTAACCGGCACACCGTGGAGTCGGATGACTTTATTCAAGTATAACTCTGCTATCTTCTTCATCGGGTAATCAATCTTATATGGCACGAAGTGAGCACACTTCGTCAATCTATCCACTATAACCCAAACAGAATCAAATCCCCTCGGGGATTTCGGTAAGCCCGTAATGAAGTCCATAGATATACTCTCCCACTTCCAAGTCGGGATCTCTAACGGGGTCAACTTGCCACCAGGCCTTCCATGATCGGCCTTCACGCGCTTGCAAGTGTGGCACTCAGCAACAAATCGGGCTATATCACCTTTCATGCCATACCACCAGGCAACTTGCCTTAAGTCACGGTACATCTTCGTAGATCTTGGATGATAGGCAATGCTGGATCCATGAGCCTCTCTGCAAATCATACCCCTAATATCCCCAACGGCGGGGATGCAAAACCTGCCGCGGTACTTTAAAGTACCCTTATCATCGATAGCAAAATCTGGTAACTCTCCCTTCTCTGTCCTGATGAACAAGTGCAACAGATCCGGGTCGTCCTTCTGGTGCAGTCTGGTCAAAGAAATCCAGGACGGCTCTGCCACTGACAAACTACTCTGCAAACCACAGCATCCCACTGAAATATCCATAAGGAGGAACTCCTCAACTAACCGATCAGTGGAGAGGTTAAATATCTTTCCCGTCTTTCGGCTCAGGGCGTCGGCCACCACATTGGCCTTGCCCGGATGATACTGGATCTCTACATCAAAATCAGACGCATACTCTAGCCACCGCCGCTGGCGCAGATTCAACTCCTTCTACGTGAACACGTACTTCAAGCTCTTATGGTCGGTGAAGATCTTGCACTGAGCCCCATAAAGTAAGTGTCTCCACAGCTTCAACGGATAAATAACCGCTGCGAACTCAAGGTCATGCGTAGGATAATTCTTCTCATGGGTCTTCAGTTGCCTTGACCCATAGGCAATCACCTTCCCAACCTGCATTAATACGCATCCCAGACCTACAAGCGAAGCATCAACATACACATCATAATCCACACCCTCAGTAGGCAGGGTCAGAACGGGAGCAGTGCACAATCTCTTCTTTAGCTCCAGAAAGGCTTCTTCGCACTTCTCGCTCCAAACAAAAGCCACATTCTTCTGAGTCAGCATGGTCAAAGGTGCAGCTAGGGAAGAGAAACCCTCCACAAACCTCCTGTAGTAGCCAGCCAACCCTAGGAAACTCCTGATCTCCTTAGGGGTATTCGGCCTACTCCAATCCATCACTACTGCAATCTTTTCTGGATCGACCGAGATCCCTTCCTTGTTCACCACGTGGCCAAGAAATGAGACCTGAGGCAACCAAAATTCGCACTTGCTCAACTTGGCGAATAACTTGTGATTCCTCAACTCTGTCAGAACCAAACGCAAATGCTGCTCATGCTCCTCCGCGCTGCGAGAATAGACCAACACGTCATCAATGAAGACCACAACGAACTTGTCGAGGAAATCCTTGAACACCCGGTTCATCATATCCATGAAGGCTGATGGTGCGTTGGTCAGACCAAACGACATCACCAAAAACTCAAAGTGTCCATGCCTCGATCTAAACGCAGTCCGTGGAATATCTGCCTCACGGATCCTGAGCTGATGATAACCAGAACGAAGGTCGATCTTGGAGAACACCGTGCTACCGCGCAACTGGTCAAATAAATCATCGATCCTCGGCAGAGGGTACCTGTTCTTAATAGTGACCTTGTTCAATTCTCTATAGTCGATGCAAAGCCGCATCGACCCATCTTTCTTCTTTACAAACAAAACAGGAGCACCCCAAGGCGACGAACTCTGCCTGATAAAACCTT
The DNA here is from genome assembly GCA_039513925.1 of Platanthera zijinensis. Taxonomy (NCBI): domain Eukaryota; kingdom Viridiplantae; phylum Streptophyta; class Magnoliopsida; order Asparagales; family Orchidaceae; genus Platanthera; species Platanthera zijinensis. Next base: position 96,826,317 of record CM077094.1, read on the forward strand.
TAGCCAACAGCTCATCCAACTAAACTCGCAACTCCTCTAACTCATGAGGGGCCATCCGGTACGGCGCCATAGCAATAGGACGCGTACCCGGCTACAAATCGATCACAAACTCAACATCCCGCTCGGGAGGAAGACCAGGAAGGTCATCAGGAAAAACATCGGCGAAACCACAAATTATAGGAATTTCCTCCAAGCGTGGTACGCTAACAGCGGTTCCAACCGCCGAGACTAAACAAGCACAACAACCAGAAAGAAACAACCTCTGAGCACATACCGCAGAGATGACAGGAGAATCCTGACACGGATCAGCATACACGCTGCCGGGCTGACCGTCGTCCCTGATGAAGTCCAAGCGCTTTCCCTTGCACTGAATGACTGCATCAAACCTAGAGAGCCAGTCCATGCCCAGAATAACATCGAAGTCCTCCAGATCAATCATCTTCAGGTCCGCCTTCGCGAGAAAGTTCCCCAACAAAACAGGGCAATCCAAAATGCCCAAATCTGACAACACAGATTCACCAGAGGGAAACTTGACACAGAAGGAATTCCGAACACGATCTAAGGTCAACCGATGTCGCTCCACAAAGGCTCTAGCCACGAACGAGTGGGTAGCGCCGGAGTCAAACAGAACCCGCGCCCAGCGGTTCTTTACCTTAAATTTCCCTATAGGAGCACACAAAACTAAGGAACTAGCACAACAATACTGCAAAAATTCTAGCAAATAGAACTACCAGGCTGGAAAAAACAACAAACAACTAACCTGAGATGACCTGGGTCGAAGCCTGAGCCTCCTCGGAAGAGATCACGTTCAGCTTCCCCTTTCCCTTGTCCACATGCTGAGGTGGAGGTAAAGCCTGCAATGGAACTGCAGGAAGAGCTGGCTGAAACTGAGGACACCTCGACTTGATGTGACCCTTCTGCCCACACTGAAAGCAGACTTTATCCTTGGTCCAACACTGGGCCGCATCATGGCCGGATCGCTTGCAAACGGAACAGGAGACATCTCTCCTAGGAGCACCCTGAATCGCATGAACCTGCTCCTTCCTCTGAGCTGCTGCCTTCTTGAAATATTTCTCGGCAGGGTGGCCTGACCGGCCACAGAAGCTGCACTCCACCTTGCCCCTCTTTCCCGGATCCGCACCGGGTACTTGGGGTTTCTTCTCCTCCACCGACTTTCTCTTGTCCAACCTCATTTGTTGGCCTCTGCTCTTCGCGGTCTCAATAACCTACACCTTCAGAGCAGCCTCTACTACACCTGCATAAGTCTCTGACCCATAAGCACTGGTCAACTGCTGCACCTCGCTCCTCAAACCACCGAGAAATCGCTTAACTCGATCAGCCTCAACGCTGACCAATCCAGGGGCAAAACGGCTCAACTTGCTGAACTCTATCTCATACTCACCCACCGTGAGTTGCCTTTGCTTCAGATGGAGGAAGTCGTTCATGAGGCGGTCACGCTCGACCGAGGGTAAGAACTTCCTCAACAGCATCTCCTTGAACACTTCCCAAGAGCATCCATCTACTAAACTCTCCTTCTCTCTCAGCCACCAACTCTTAGCCAAACCTTTAAGCTGATAGGCGGCTATCATCACCCTCTGATCATCTACAATCCCTGAATACGAGAACATCTCCTCCATGGAGATCAGTCAGTCGTCTATCACCATGAAATCTGCCTTCCCATCATAAGTGGGAGGACCCAGCCTCTGAAACTGCGAGATGAAGGCCATCTCTGCTGGCACCACCACTGGAGGTCTCAAGGGTGCAGGAGGAGGAGGAACAGCTAACCCACCTGTAGGGACTTGCACACCCTGAGTCTGACCTGCCACGACTGCCACCAAAGACTGAATCTGGGCTCGCACCTCCTCCAACTGTCTGCCCATGGAATCGTTACTCTGACGCAGACTCTCGATCACCGCATCGTTCTGAGCCCCAGATGACTCACCCTCAGACAGGGGAGTCGATCGAGTCGTAGGACGCCTTGCCATTCTAAAATCATAACAACACAAATTAGACCCTACTACAACGTCTAGAACCAAATACAAGTACAGACAATACATATATAGATATAGACTTAAAGCTGCTAAACTTGCTCTGAGAGTTTATCTTTTTAACAAAATTTAGATGTTATGCCCTAACCTAGGATGGTTAACCACCACCTTACTAACTCTTGTGCCTAGATCGGGAATGCATGACTTTTATATTAATTTGAAAACTTATGTGTGTACATATGTCATCCTGCCAGTCTTTAGCATGGCACGTTGTGCTTATGCAATGTTATGATATGCATGTTTGTGTTATGCATTCTAAAAAGGCCCTAATGCATGTTATGAGCGGCGTACACATGAAAATGTTATGCATCCCATACTACATAACATTCTCATGCAACGAAAAAGAAAACGTGCTAGTCGCAGCTATGTGGTGAGTTTATGCATCCCATACTACATAACCCTCACATATTGCCCCTATGGTGGATCCATATACGAACACATATTATGCATCCCATACTACATAATATGCCCCGTATACTTCATGTTATGCTATGAGTATAGTGTTCGTGCTTTTGCCAAGACGTGCTGATGACATATCGGTGTGTGAATGACATGATGTTGAACTATTAAAAAACAAACAAAGGAAGGTTGCTCAACTAACTTGTCAAACAACCTCCCTCTGATACCAACTGTCACAACCCGCATTTTCTCCGAATTAAGAATTATCAGAGTAAGAGAAAACACGCGTCATGATGCCACGTCAAGCAGGGGATAACTGCTGACGCTCAGGCAAAACCACCTACCAACTTAATGAAAGAAAATCATGTGATTAATGATTAGAAAATCAGTTATATTTTAGAGGCCGTATCCCCCGGCTTAGTGGATCACCTAGTCCACAAAAGAAAACTATATTTAAATGCTGCGGAAAGAAAATACTTTATCAGGTTTGACATCCTAAGGAGCGCATAAGGGTCCCAAGAGAACCACTCATGCTAGGCAAGACCCTACATTTAATTTATATAATATATAAGAAAACGGTCTTTATACGTGATTTGGAAAATGGTGATTATGTTTTATAAAACATGCTGATCATGAGCTTTATTTATAATAATAATTATAGTTTAAAAATAACTAGCAACCTAGCATAAATCCTTCTCAGGGCAAGTAGACTATCTCCAGAAAACGATAGCAGCATAAGTAAATATATCCAGTACAAAGGTAACAACTACCAGTGGGCGCCAACAACCTGACACGAACCCACTAACACACATGTATGTCTGTAAGAAAGTACTGAAAAACTACCTCACCAACACGGCAAACGGAACTCCAAAGTCCAAGAGACCACCAACACCACCACTGCAAACTAGCCACCCAACTGGCTACGGCTCAGAACCTGGGGTATTCCAAAATAAAACAGAATACCTCAGCAAGCTAAACAAAGTAAAACTGCATGAAAGAGTCAACCAAAAGGGGAAAAATACCTGAAAAACATGCAGTAGAAAGAGTCACAACTGTCCAAAACAGGACAACAAGAAAAGCACTACGTGCGAGGAAACAGCAACAACCCAGCCCAGGAACAACATCCTGCAGGGCCTACTAGGCTACCAAGAGCCCAAAGTGTTGCAAACTACCAAGAAAGAAACTTCTAACACCCTAAACTGTGGGAGGTGGTAGTAGCAAAAACAAACAACGAGGAACCGGATTGGAGGCAAACTCAGACCCCCATCCACCATGTCCAAGTCAACAAGCTCGAGGGTCTACATGTGAAAGCACAAGGGACCTTCCACCCACATGCCCAGCCCATACCTGGAGCAAGAAAAACATGAGTGGCCTTGGCTAAATTACACAACTCCACCCCCATAAAGAGCTATAAACCACCACTACTAACCACGACCCACGATTCGGTCATTAGGAAAGAGAAACATGGCCGACAAGGAAATTACAAATATAAACAAGGAATTCACTCGGGAACGTAAATCGAGGAAAGAGAAAAAGAAAGTGTTGAAATGACTCAACACGACGTGGCGCTGGGTCCTCTCGACACCGCATTGAGTGAGCTTCACTCACTCAACGTGCCACGCAAAGCGAACTATCACAACAATAACTCTTACATTACTACCTTAACACTACACAAAACACTCATGCCCACCTAACCTGCGTATCGACGCCAGCTAAATACGGGTGCAAAAAAGGAAATATTCAGAGCGCACGATCAGTGTCGCACGACCAGTGGTCGTGCGCACTCATCGGCTGATGATCGTGCGAAGTGAACCTGGGAAACTTGAAACCTAACAGAAAACTTAGCATAAGCGCACGATCAGTGTCGCACAACCAGTGGTCGTGCGCACTGTTGCCAGCGCTCGTGCGATAGCCGAGACAGAACTTTGGAGAAATGAACAGGTAGCCGCGCACGAACAGTGGCACACGACCAGTGGTCGTGCGCCCTAACGCTGCTGATCGTGCGCGGGTAACCTGTACCGTTTGAGATTTCCCGAACGACACCGGAACGCGCATCACATTCTCCCAACACTGCGAACCACAACTACAACACACCGAAAACGTCCTATGGCACACCTAACATAATTTTTACCTATTCTACTCGCTCACTACACCATCCATCTACGCCTAATCATTCGAGATGGAATCCGGAGACAGAAATGATAGAAACAAGTAGGGTGCATGATTCAAAAGAAAAAAATAACTTGGCAAGGGCGAGAACACCACTTGCCTCGATTTCCGGCGAAGCTTGGTCGGCTTTCCCTCCTCTTCACGCACCAATCCGGCAACGAAGCACAAGGCCAAAAATCTGGACATTACCGGCGGGAAACAAGTCAAAACCCGAAATTCAAAACCACAAGCAAGGCCACGAAACTTGGAAATCTTACCGTAGGAATGAAGGTCTTGACGAGAGCAATCCGAATCCACTCTCGGAATCGAATTCCGTCCACAAACGCTCCGGGAATCGGCGGTGGAAGGCAAGGGCTCGGCGGTTTCTCCGTTTCTCTCGTACAGGGGCGGCGGTTTCCTAATTGGAGAAGATGATCGTGCTTTTCTATCCTATATATATATATATATTAATATATAATAATATATTTTATTACAAAATTACATAAAGCACCAAAACGACGCAAAAACCGAACTACCTCGGAATTCGACGAAATTCGCACCATAGCTAAATACCCACGCTACGAACACAACGGCGAAGTCGAAATTAATTTTCCACGAACAGAACTCGAGTTATACCCAAATAAATCCAAATACCAACATCCCCCCGAGAGGCCACACCGGGTCACCCAAAACGACTCGGCTTGCTAGGGAGATCTTGCCAACAGGCTACAGAATAGGGCACTCAGTTCTAAGGAGCTAAACCACACTCCACAAATGGCACAAGCCACGGAAACGCGTCATCATAACGCCAACGAGAATAAAAAAATAAACGCAGAAAAAAAATCGGGGGCGTTACATAAATCGGCCTCTAAGTGCCTCATTTGGTAATATCAAAAGGTGTATTAAAAAGGAGATAATAATTCATTATAATCAATAAATGAATAATAATAGAATTTACTGTTCATCTTCCCTACCAAACAGAACCCGTAAATTGAACTCAGAAACATATTTTTCCTGTAGCTCTTCCGCAATCTGTCGTCGGCCATCCGGTAACTTCCCTGGCCAGCCACCACCACCACCCCCTCCGTCGAGGCAATGGCTATCGGTCGGCGGTGGTTTGCCCACCGGAGGTGGCGGTTTCTGGCGTACCCGAAAATATATTTTTCTTGGTTTTTTCTGTGAAAACACGAGATAGGTCCGGCTCCTTTGAGCACGAACTTCCTTTCTAAGATCCTAAGATCTACCCACAAAAGAAGAAGTAGAGGAGGACCTTGTTCGCGGTTTGGAGGCGAGATGAACGTCGGATTGTCATGGCGCGGTGGTGGCTTTCCCGAACTTCTCCTACAGCAAGAACAATGATCTGAATCCGTTTGGTCAAGAGTGTAACCTTCTCATCTTTCTCTAAGGGGGCTTTTATAGATCTCCAAGTGGGGAGGGGAAAGGGTGAAACATTCATGTCCATGAATGCTCTCTTTTAATAACATTTCGGTTATTGTGGAGGAAAGGAAACGGTGGAAGATGAGAAGACTGATCAAGGTGGCGATTTCCTATTTGACCAACACTTTCCCTTTCTTATTAAGTAATTAGAGAAGGAAACAGCCCATAAATACTCCTGGTGTAACTTTCCATACCAGAATTTATTATAACGTGTGTTAGAATAATTTCAGGCCAGAACCGACGTTTCGGCCTTTATCACGGGCGTGACACGTAGGTCACGGGCATGACAGGCTCGGGTGGCAAACTCTGAGTTCCATGATCGTCTTCCTGAGATCGACGATCGTCGAAGGCGGGGGTCACTCCCTAGGTCACGGGCGTGACACGTCGGTCACGGGCGTGACAGGTCCGCGTTGCAATTTTGCGCTCGCCGGTCGTCGTACGGAGATCGACGATCGTCGAAGGGGGTCACGCCCTAGGTCACGGGCGTGACATGTCGGTCACGGGCGTGACATACCCGTGATGCAAATTCTGCGCTCTCCGATTGTCTTCCTGAGATTGACGATTATCGAAGGGGGTCACGCCCTAGGTCACGGGCGTGATACATCGGTCACGGGCGTGACAGACCCAGGTTGCAAATTCTGAGCTCACCGATCGTCTGCCTGAGATCGATGATCGTCGAAGGGGTCACGCCCTAGGTAACGGGCGTGACACATTGGTCACAGGCGTGACAGGCCCAGGTTGCAAATTATGCGCTCACTGATCGTCTGCCTGAGATCGATGATAGTCAAAGGGGTCACGCCCTAGGTCACGGGCGTGACGGCTCGGTCACGGGCGTAACCAACCCGTGACCCGAAATCTTGGTCGATGGACTTCAATTCTTTGGTTTCCTAGGGTTTTGTCATGACAGACCGACTCCTAGGGGTCTAGCCGGAAATGGGATGTTACAAATCCCAATAAACAAAACAAAAATTTCGTCCCCAAAATTGGGGTTGAGCCTACGGGGATTTCTACCGAAGTAAAATAACTTGTAACATCCCATATGGTTTTCCTATTGAGTCGAAGCGAGATTACTTGTTTGATAAATGAACGCAATCTCCCCAATAAACAAAAGATTAGCCCCTACTTTCCTCCGCATACCTAGGTTCTCAATTTCCCTCATCTAGTCCTACCGGTTCAATACAAGAAGGTAATTTATAGTATACCAAGAGGTGGTGAGGTATACCTGACTGAACAACTCCGGGTATTTTTTCCTCATCAGGTCCTGCGGTTCCAATGTGTGCTGCTCCTGACCGTGGTTCCTCCACAGAACCTTAACTAAGGGGATCTTCTTGTGGCGCAAGATCCATAGTCCTTTGTATTCGATCCGAATCGGCTCCAAGTGAACATACCAGTATGAAGCTACCGGCCCTTTGGTGGTCCAAATCTACTGCTCCGGGCATTATAGAGCCCTCCTCAGCGAAGAAATGTGGAAGACGTCGTGTAGAGCTGCCAGCTCTGGTGGCAACTCCAGCATGTAGGCTAGGGCCCAGATCCGCTCCAGGATCCTGTAAGGGCCTATATACCTAGGGCTGAGCTTCTTTCTACGACCGCACACCCGTGAAACTCCATGCATGGGCTGGATCTTCAAAAACACTCGGTCCCCAACCTAAAACTCCACTTGACGATGCCGGGCGTCATAATACTTAGCTTGTCTGCTCTATAACACCCCTACCCGTCAAGAAGAATATAATAGAGGGTCCGGCCGGGGCCCCACACCATATTCCACAAATAGGCGGAGACGCTACGAAATAATATCATAACCACGCATTCTAACACAGAGCATTCTAGCGGAAGCTTCACGGTTGAATAATTGAACTCAAGATAATAAACATTGTCCACTAAAACATAGGAGTATATATATACATCACAAGAGTCTGGCCTTAAGGCCTTACAACAGTTTCTCTTAACAAGAGTGTGGATTACAGACATCGGCACGCAGGCCGGCCACACATGAACAAAAGAAACAAAACAATGCCTTCGAGGGCAGCAGCGCAGCTTTGGGCTTCAGCCCGCTAAGTCCCGCTCGGACCAGCACCTCCAGTACCTGTAATAATCAATCCACCAAGCGGTGGCAAACAGGGCAACGGTCAGCATTCAGCTGACCAATTATAACGACCCTGCCCCTGGCACAGGGCAGCGGAATTCCATCCCTGCATAGCAATCTTCCAATATTATATATATATCAATTTAAGCAAGACGTGCACGCCCGCACAGTCACATATCACAAACGCTGGCACGACGGCCCGACGCTCCGTGCACTCAGGGCACATTATCGGTGTTCCGTATTTCCACGGCCACACCACCGTTTAGAGGTCCCAGACATAACGGTTCCATATGAGCATTCTAGTCTGATCGGCTCACAGGCCGTCGACTCTCGCTATGTGATCCTAACAGGGTCTTAAGCACCCAAGGTTAGACAACCATAACGCGGGTACAGATCCACCTTTCCCGTTGCTCACATCGTCAGACTCATGCCTGGACTGACGCGGGTACAGCTTCACCTTGCTCGTTCCACCACCAAGGCTTTGCCCAGTTGCAGCCCCACGGCTCAACGGCTCAACCTCACACAAAGTAGCAACTCACGGCTACAGGAGAGTCCAACTCTCTTAATTTCCTGGACTTCCTCCAGTACTTTATCCATCATGCCTACAAGCAAGAATCACGGAGTCTTCTCCGATATGCAAACAAGCATCACCAATCCAGATCATGTCCAGATGGGCTTCACACAGCATTCCTAGATCCGTACTCCAATTCCAGACTCTAACAAGGGGGACTTCACATATCTACCCCAAGGGACGCCACAACCCACCGCACACTCGCGGGGAAGGGTTTTCCCTATGCAATGCAGGAATTAAGGACTTCACATGTCCAAGCAGGAAATCGTTACCCTAGGAGTTCGCTTCGGAGCCATGGAGAGAAATTTGAGACGGATGAAAGCCTTCGCAGCAGCGTTGCCTTCGCAAATCCGAACTCGGCTCGCGATTTGGACCACCGTAGCTCCACCGGCAGCCGGACTCCACTTCTTCTTCCTCACCTTGCTCTCACCTCTCTCTTAAAAGTTAGAAAGAGAGTAGAACTTTAGAAATGAGCCCTTTTCTCCTCCTTTCCCGGCCTTATCAGCCCAGGAATGAGCCCCAGCCACATGATCTCCTTTAAGGGAAATGAACGGCCAAGATCTGCCCAAAATATTAAACTCTTTGGCCGACACGGCCTGTGACACGCCCGTGTCACAGGCCGTGTACCCTTAAGCGGCACACGCGGCGTTCGCACCGCCTAAAAATTACCAGAACACGGGCATCGACACGCCCGTGTCGAACCTGACACGCCCGTGTCGGTCATGTGACACGCCCGTGTCATACCTGTTACACGGTACTCATCAAGCGTTAAATCCAGTCAGAGCAGTACACGGGTATGCACACGCCCTTAGACACGCCCGTGTCAAAACTGACACGGCCGTGTTCAAGGCTTGGTTCCGGGCCGTGTACATTTCTGACTCGATACGGCATTTTATTGAGTGACAAGCCCTGGGACACGCCCGTGTCGAAGGCCGTGTCCCAGGCTCGACTATCGTCGACCTCCGATCGTCGACTATACTGAACATGCCCTGGGACACGCCCGTGTCCCAGGCCGTGTACCCCGACACGCCCTGGGACACGCCCGTGTCCCAGGCCGTGTTAAGCAACCTGCACCTCAATTCCAATTTTGAGTCTTTTTGGGGTGTTACAACCCTCCCCCCTTAATAAAAATTTCGTCCCGAAATTTGAAGACAGTAGGGAGAAAAATACCAAACCATTTATATGTTTCTATTACATATATAACGATCAAACAAGTTACGAAAATAACTCGGGAAACTCGGCTTGCATGGTCTGCTCGCGCTCCCATGTTAGCTCTTCTCGGCCACAATTGTCCCACCGGACTTTGACCATCCCGATCACTTTGTTCCGCAATTGTTTCTCGGCTCGATCCTCAATCCGTATAGGATTCACCTTTGTTGTTAGCCCATACTCAACCGGCACTCAATCACTGTTAATTACTTGAGTTGGATCCTTGACTGCTTTGCGTAGCACCGAGATGTGAAACACATCATGCAATCCACTCAACTCCGATGAAAGAGCTAGCCGATAGGCGGCTTCCCCAACTCGCTCCACCACTTCAAACGGACCAAGGTATCGCGGACTTAGCTTTTTAACCGCCGAATCCGAGATACGCCATTGAAGGGCTTAATCTTTAAATAGACCCAGTCACCCACCGTGAACTCCACGTTCCGGTGCTTAGCATTGTAATAATTGGCTTGTCGATCCTGGGCTATTAGGAGCCTCTCTCGAATAGAGCGTATTGTTGAGGTAGCATCCTCGACTTCCTTTTTGCCTAAAAGTTTAGTCGCGCCAGTTTCTGCCCAAGCTAGCGGTGTACGACACTTCCGACCATACAGCGCTTCAAACGGGGCCATGTCTATACTCGCTTGATGGCTATTATTATAGGCAAACTCCACCATAACAAGATGTTCTTCCCAATTCTTACCGAAATCTAGGGCGCACATACGGAGCATATCCTCCATCGTTCTGTTGGTTCGTTCAGTTTGGCCATCCGTTTGCGGGTGAAAGGCCGTACTGAATGCTAACTTCGTGCCCAACATCTGATGAACTAATCTCCAATCTTTCGAGGTAAAGCGCCCATCTCGGTCACTTACGATGCTCCGGGGAACACCGTGCAATCGAACAATCTGCTCCACATAAAGCTTTGCCAACGTTTCCACTGAATCGTCCCGCTTGTTCGGTATAAAGTGAGCCACCTTTGTCAACCGGTCTACAATCACCCAGATTAAGTCATGGCCACGCTGAGATCTCGGCAATCCGTGCACGAAATCCATAGAAATATCCTCAAACTTCCATTGCGGAATCGACAACGACTTCAGGAAACCACTCGGCCGTTGACATTCTGCCTTTACCAAAGCACAAGTGCGACATTTAGCCACATACGCGGCTATGTCCTTCTTTAAACCAGGCCACCAGAACAGTTTCTTTATGTCCTTGTACATTTTTGTGCTCCCAGGGTGAATTGAGTACTTTGTAAAGTGTGCTTCATATAACAATCCTTCTCGCAATTTACCCGCACTAGGGACGCACAGTCGGCCATCTTTCCGTAACAACCCGTCATCCCAGGAGAATTGATCATCAGACCCTTCCTTTGCATAGCGTTGGAGACTTTCATCCAACTCCATTGCCCGCCGAACCCTGTCAGCAAGGTCATATTGAACCTCCAACCAGCTCACGCATGCAACAGTTGAAGAATCTCTTTCCACACAAGATATCTCCAAAGCTTCTAACTCCTGGATTAACCGCTCATCATGTATCCGCAACCAACTTGCCCGTACCGGAGTCCAACGACTCAAGGCATCAGCGACCACATTTCCCTTTTCGGGAACATAGTGAATGTCGAAGGTATAATCCCCAAGGAATTCCATCCACCTCCTTTGTCGCATATTCAATTCTTTTTGATCAAGCAGATACTTTAAGCTTTTATGATCTGTATAAATATCCACCTTCACGCCATAAAGATAATGCCGCCACATCTTTAGCGAAAAGATCACCGCCGCCAACTCCAAATCATGGACGGGGTAATTACGCTCATGCACTTTCAATTGACGTGATCCATAAGCTATCACCTTGCCAAACTGTAGGAGAACGCAGCCTAAGCCGCTTCCTGACGCATCGCTGTATATTTCAAATCCATCTGTACCACATGGCGACGTCAAAACGGGCGCCGTGGTCAAACGATTCTTCATCTCATCAAAAGCTCGTGCGCACTCCGGCGTCCAAACGAACTTCTGGTCCTTTCTCGTCAACGTAGTCAGAGGCAAAGCAATCCGGGAGAAGTTCTCCACGAACCGTCTATAGTAGCCCGCCAGTCCAAGAAAACTCCTGACTTCGGCCACCGAAGATAACACTGGCCAATCACGAATGGCACTTATCTTTGCCGGATCCCCCGCTATGCCCTCTCCACTTACTACATGGCCTAGAAAAGCCACCGACGAGAGCCAGAACTCACACTTCGAGAACTTGGCATACAGCTTATTCCTTCGCAAGGTATGCAATATTAATCGCAAGTGGTTTGCATGATCTTCCTCCGATTGTGAATCTATAAGGATATCATCAATAAACACAATCACAAACAGATCCAGGTATTCGCGGAACGTTCTATGCATGAGATCCATGAAGACCGAAGGCGCATTACATAAGCCGAACGGCATCACTGTGAACTCATAATGACCATAGCGTGTGCCAAACGCTGTCTTGGGAATGTCACCTTCCCTAATCCGCAACTGGTAATACCCGGACTTCAAATCCAACTTCGAATAGACGGTTGAGCCTGCTAGCTGATCGAACAAGTCATCGATCCGTGGAATTGGATACTTGTTTTTCTCCGTCAGCTTGTTCAGTTCACGATAATCAATATATAATCGCAAACCACCGTCTTTCTTTTTCACAAAAAGAACAGGCGCGCTCCAAGGTGACATACTTGGGCGTATATATCCCTGCTCCAACAACTCTTGCAACTGAACTTTCAGTTCGGCCATTTCTTTTGGCGCTACCCGATACGGCGAACGGGCCACAGGTTTCGCACCCGGCACCAGATCGATAGCGAAGTCGATTTCCCTTTGGGGAGGTAACCCCGGATGGTCCTTTGGAAACACATCCGCATATTCTGACACAATCGGCACTTCACTCACACTGGCCTTCGGCGCCACCGCCTCTATGAGTGTGAAGAACAACTCCGCACCCTTCCGAACTACCTAACAACTTGGAGAGCAGATAACAACATCCCACTCATCCCTTGCATACCAATGAACTTGGTCTCTTATTCGGTATTTTGCCTAAGTGTGACCTCTTTTGAAGTGCAATCTATATAGGCACGCTACTCTGAAATTCAGTCCATACCAAAGATTATATCAAACTCTTTGATCGGCAATACTAATGTTTCCACCTTGAACTCCCGACTTCCTATCTTGACCTCAAGACCGCAAGATCGATCCGCGCACATCAAACATCCGTTAGGCAACAACACCTTTACACTGTCTGTCGTGGTCCGGATAGGCACCCCGATACGAAAGACAAAGTCCTCAGATAGAAACGAATGTGAAGCACCTGTGTCGAACAGTGCTCGCGCCGGATACTCTCGTATAAGGACAAACCCTATAACATTACAATTAAAATAAACACAGCACATCAAAACAAGAACATTAAAATCTACGCGCACCTGTGACGACATCCGCCTGCTTAATGGCCTCCTGTTGTCCAAGGTTGAAGACCCTGGGCTGCGCGTGCGAGGCAGAAGACTCCACCACAGCCTTCCCCTTCTCCGCATAAGACGCTCCCGTCTTCTTATCACCCTTTGGAGGACCAAATTGGCATTCACGTGCGAAGTGTCCAACCTTCCCGCACGTAAAACAAGCACGAGATCCATACCCAGATGTGTCCGTCACAGTCGCAGAAGGAGCTTGTCCAGAAGACTTAGACTTCTTATTCCATCTCTTTCGGTAGCCAAACTTGTCCGGACGCGGCGGCTTAAACTCCGGCTTCACAACCGCCAAGTTTCCCTTTTCTTGCCCCCATTTCATGTCCAGCTCCAAAGAACGAGCCGTACAGACTAAGGCTTGGAATCCCTGACTCACAGAACTCGAGAGCAAATACCGCAGCTCATCTCGCAGTCCCGCATAAAACCGACTAGTCTTACGCTCTTCTTCGACGAAGATCGTGCCCGCATATCTTCCCAACCGGGTGAACTCATGCAGGTAGTCATCCACACTTTGATCTCCCTGCGCTAACCGTTGAAATTCCATTTCCATCGATATCCTTTGCTGCACCGGCAGATGTTGTGCTAATAACAATCGAGAAAATTCGTCCATTGTAATCTCTGCCAATTGCCAGCCAGCCAAGTGATGCATTTCAATCTCATCCCACCACAATCGCGCCTCTCCTTCCAGTAGGAAAGTGGCTAACATAACTTTCTGTTCCTCCTCAACCCTGATAGCCCTCATAATCCTCTTGATTCTTGCAAGCCAATCCTCTGCTTGGGCCGGTGTACCCGCCCCATGAAACTGCGGAGGGTTAAAGCTCAAGAATTGCTTCCATTGTTGATCTGCTATCCGCGGATCAACATCGGCTTCTACCGGTTCTTGTCGTACCCCAGCTTGCGTTGGCACCACTGCAGGATGTGCCTGCCCCGCCTGTTGAGCATTCATCACCGCAAGTACCGTTTCCGTGATGAGACGGACTGTTTCAGCGGATGGAGGAGTTGTGGGCACCTCGGCTGGTGCCGCACTCTCAACAGAACGTTGTGGTTCGGATTGACCCGCAACACTTCTGGTCACCTATATGGGTAAAATACACAGGTTAACGACCAATGAAAATGGCAACCATACCAAAGAATACACAAGTTCAACAAACCAGTGTATTTGAATTCCTAAGTGGACAATCATGAGTTCAAATTAAGTGTTATAACGACGGCACTAACACGTGCACGCCACCTCTCAAAAGAATTCGTCCGCGAATTCGGAAGAGATCGACCAACAAGCTGATACCAAATTGTAACACCCCTACCCATCAAGAAGAATATAATAGAGGGTCCGGCCGGGGCCCCACACCATATTCCACAAACAGGCGGAGACGCTACGAAATAATATCATAACCACGCATCCTAATACAGAGCATTCTAGCGGAAGCTTCACGGTTGAATAATTGAACTCAAGATAATAAACATTGTCCACTAAAACTTAGGAGTATATATATACATCACAAGAGTCTGGCCTTAAGGCCTTACAACAGTTTCTCTTAACAAGAGTGTGGATTACAGACATCGGCACGCAGGCCGGCCACACATGAACAAAAGGAACAAAACAATGCCTTCGAGGGCAGCAGAGCAGCTTTGGGCTTCAGCCCGCTAAGTCCCGCTCGGACCAGCACCTCCAGTACCTGTAATAATCAATCCACCAAGCGGTGGCAAACAGGGCAACGGTCAGCATTCAGCTGACCAATTATAACGACCCTGCCCCTGGCACGGGGCAGCGGAATTCCATCCCTGCATAGCAATCTTCCAATATGATATATATAGCAATTTAAGCAAGACGTGCGCGCCCGCACAGTCACATATCATAAACGCCGGCACAACGGCCCGACGCTCCGTGCACTCAGGGCACATTATCGGTGTTCCGTATTTCCACAGCCACACCACCGTTCAGAGGTCCCAGACATAACGGTTCCATATGAGCATTCTAGTCTGATCGGCTCACAGGTCGTCGACTCTCGCTATGTGATCCTAACAGGGTCTTAAGCACCCAAGGTTAGACAACCATAACGCGGGTACAGATCCACCTTTCCTATTGCTCACATCGTCAGACTCAAGCCTGGACTGACGCGGGTACAGCTTCACCTTGCCCGTTCCACCACCAAGGCTTTGCCCAGTTGTAGCCCCACGGCTCAACCTCACACAAAGTAGCAACTCACGGCTACAGGAGAGTCCAACTCTCTTAATTTCCTGGACTTCCTCCAGTACTTTATCCATCATGCCTACAAGCAAGAATCACGGAGTCTTCTCCGATATGCAAACAAGCATCACCAATCCAGATCATGTCCAGATGGGCTTCACACAGCATGCCTAGATCCGTACTCCAATTCCGGACTCTAATAAGGGGGACTTCACATATCTACCCCAAGGGACGCCACAACCCACCGCACACTCGCGGGGAAGGGTTTTCCCTATGCAATGCAGGAATTAAGGACTTCACATGTCCAAGCAGGAAATCGTTACCCTAGGAGTTCGCTTCGGAGCCATGGAGAGAAATTTGAGACGGATGAAAGCCATCGCAGCAGCGTTGCCTTCGCAAATCCGAACTCGGCTCGCGATTTGGACCACCGTAGCTCCACCGGCAGCCGGACTCCACTTCTTCTTCCTCACCTTGCTCTCACCTCTCTCTTAAAAGTTAGAAAGAGAGTAGAACTTTAGAAATGAGCCCTTTTCTCCTCCTTTCCCGGCCTTATCAGCCCAGGAATGAGCCCCAGCCACAGGATCTCCTTTAAGGGAAATAAACGGCCAAGATCTGCCCAAAATGTTAAACTTTTTGGCCAACACTGCCTGTGACACGCCCGTGTCACAGGCCGTGTACCCTTAAGCGGCACACGCGGCGCTCGCACCGCCTAAAAATTACCAGAACACGGGCATCGACACGCCCGTGTCGAACCTGACACGCCCGTGTCGGTCATATGACACGCCCGTGTCACACCTGTTACACGGTACTCATCGAGCGTTAAATCCAGTCAGAGCAGTACACGGGTATGCACACGCCCTTAGACACGCCCGTGTCAAAACTGACACGGCCATGTTCAAGGCTTGGTTCCAGGCCGTGTACATTTCTGACTCGATACGGCATTTTATTGAGTGACACGCCCTGGGACACGCCCGTGTCGAAGGCCGTGTCCCAGGCTCGACTATCGTCGACCTCCGATCGTCGACTATACTGAACACGCCCTGGGACACGCCCGTGTCCCAGGCCGTGTACCCCGACACGCCCTGGGACACGCCCGTGTCCCAGGCCGTGTTAAGCAACATGCACCTCAATTCCAATTTTGAGTCTTTTTGGGGTGTTACATGCTCTGCGCCTCTAACATCCTATCTCTGATCAGTCTCACCTGAGCCTCAGTGTCTTCAACAAAATCCGATCCAAACATCTTCAAATCCTCGTCCTGAACCCAGGAAAGCGGGGTACTGCATTTCCTTCCATACAAGGCTTCATAAGGCGCCATCCTGATGCTGGACTTGTAGTTGTTGTTATAGGAGAACTAGACTAGGGGTAAGAGCTTCTCCCATGGTTCCCCGCGATCCAAAATGCATAGCCTCTAAAGATCTTCCATCGTCCGATTGGTGCATTCCATCTGCCCATCCGTCTGGGGATTGAATGCGGTGTTGAAGGTCAATCGCGTGCCTAAATAAGCCTGCACGGATCTCCACTCCCTGGAAGTGAACCGGCCATCCTGATCTGACACGATCGTCTTGGGCACCCCGTGATATCGAACGAACTGCTCCACAAATCTCCGCACTAGTACCCCCATAGAGTCATCCTTCCTGACCGGAATGAATCTGGCCACCTTCGTCAACCGATCGACGATGACCCAAATCGAGTCATTTCCCGTCCGTGATCGGGGGAGTCCATGAATAAAATCCATCGCGATGTCCTCAAATTTCCACTCCGGGGGTATATGTTCTGAGATACACCATCCTTCTGACGATACAATATAATGATTAAATTTTACCTTTTCAGATATCCTGAATCTTGTTACCCGTCATCTAATTTCATGCGATAATAGTTAATTCTCGTAATTACTCCGTTTTATTACCATGTCATTGTCTTGGTAATGCCACGGGTCATCATTCCAAACATATTTTTTTACAAAATCTTATCTTCGCCCGAATAACGTCGAATTATATCCACTTCAATCTCACTATGTTTGTTACGCCACTTTCCCTAAACTAGGTCCAAGGGAACCCAAGCCAATACTAATTTGCCCAATAAACAAAAGTTTAGCCCCCAATAAACAAAAGATAAGCCCATACCTATCTTGGGCTATGTATCTTTGTTATTACAATGTTCTATCCATCGTAGCTGGGTGCACAATCCCTAGGGCACCAATCTCCGACTTGGGGTTACAACCTGAAACCTGTTGATATACTCCATACCTTAAACTCTCTGAGTCACATTTACGACAACCTTATCTGGGTCAAAATGTTCCCAATCCCAAATGGGTATCTTCCGAACTTGAATTCCTATCCGACCATCGGTGTTTGTCTTGGGGTTGTCCCCGAGTAATCTTATTACCGGTATGAGGGTTAAGACTACTTGTCTTCTATCATTCTACTAATGTATTATTGGTCTCAATTCTCCTTAAAGCAGTCTACCGCTTTGAATAATCCTTAATAGGGACCGTAGGGTCACCTGAGTTATCTATTAGGTTTCCATCCTCATGTTGAACTCCTCCTTTATTCTCATTAGGTATCTCCTTACCTTAACCAAGTCCATACTCATGGTCTATTTCGGACTAGGACATACTATAAGTCGTCATGGTTAGTAGTGAGTCCTAGTGGGCTGGGTCTAACTCATTGACTAGATAATTATATGATATGTTCTTTGCAGCCAGAGGTGCTTCCTGCTGGGGGCAGGGTTTGCCGTAGGCTACAAAGAAGAATTCCAATTAATGAAGAAGTGGACTTCTACATGTGATTTCCCTTATGGGCACACCACTGCTTCCGCTGCTTAGTTTGTCCCCAAACTAAACTCGAGCGGGGGTGACCCAGGGTTAGTGGACTGCTACCTTTTTCAGGTCGATGTTTCCTCTGATACCACTTGTAAGACCCCCCCTTTTTTTAAAACATCGGGGTCTTAGGCCCAGAACCGCCACTTTGTGGTTACACCTTCAAGCCCTGAAGGGTCATCAGCACAAAGCACTGATTCTGCCGGCCAATTCGATCACAGAAAGGTAACACAATAAAGAAGTAGCAAGTCCACAGGAATCACATATATAAAAAAAGTAATAAAATCTCCACGAAGGGAGTGTCCACATAATAATATATCAGAGTACTAGAATACGGGCTTATGCCCGGTACATCATAATCCTCACTACAGGTCACTCATGCGGAAGCAAAAACAAAACATCAACTCAAGGTCAATACCCAAGGTCCCGGTTGTATGAGCTCCGGAGCTAGACTGCCCCATCTCCAAGCACACTGGTCTCTGGGTCTGCTCCCCCGTACTGGGCTCCACGATCCCCTAAAATGATGCGGTTCGAAAACCGTTAGTCATAAATACTAAGCCCTATCATCCCCTGCCCCTTCCCCCAAGGCTCCTAGGTACCGAGCGGAGAGAAAGAAAGGGAAGGACATGAAGGTGGAGATTAAATCAAAAGAAAATAGGTGGCAGCGGAACTAATCTAGATCTTCTATAATAAATAATAGCAATGACAGAAAGTAGGAAATGTAACCTTGACTTATGTGCGGAAGCACCTAAGCCAAGGGATCTTATGCAAGGCTGCCATCGTATAAAGTGTCCCATACCACTTATATGTTGGGGTGTCGGTTATCAAACAGCAGCATATATATATTTAATTTAACCTTAATTTATAAACTTGTCCACACAAGCTTATAGGCCAAGGGGTCGTTTTGCAAGGCCTATTGTATAAGTGTCTAATTCCACTTATACATTAGGTGTCAGGGGTTAAATGAATCGATTATGCTATGACATGCAATTGGGTATGATGGAACATGTAAGTGCAACACACACACCCGACTCTGTGCACACAGACCTTTAGTTCCCCCTTTCAGAGATGTTACCTCCCAGGATACCTCCATAGTGGCAGACGGAAGTGGTGGGTTGGGCCTCGCCCACCTCAAAACAAGTATAGCACTATCGGTCTGACCTATCATATGCCTAATTGCTTGGTGCACAAAGCGGACTCCTACATACTCTTGCCGACTGGACCGCTGGACTTAGCTTTAGGGAAGTATAAAACCACACTTACAGAGTCATCGTATTGGCGTCGGTGCTACGACAACCCAGTACCAAAGACCCACCACCTTATTTTTCTTTCCTTTTATGCACATGCAAATTTAATCGTAATCAACAAAAACCGAGTCGAAGCTCCCCGGACCAAAACGTCCGTCTCTTAACAAAACAGGTCGAAGCTCCCCAGACCATTCTGTCCGTCTCTTAACCAACCGAGCCGAAGCTACCAATCATCTTCCTGTGCTAACGGTGTTTGTGAAACGTGAAACCCTAATTACTAAGTTACTCTTATCAGTTTGTTAATACAGTTTACGTTAACCCAGGACTGCCCCCGGAATTCCCTATGAAAGGCTCTCAAAGGGCACTAGGAACTATGGTGGTAGCTGAAGCCCATCGTTCCCTTTCGCATGGCACTTATTGTTATTAGTTGATTCCCTTTACCCATTCCCTTCACATGTTACGATAGACTAAACTAGGGTGATTTTTAACCTTCCTCTCTTCGGGAAAGACGATCTTTCGTCGAACCCGAGCACCTCTTAACTCTAGCTAACACCACTTCTTACTACTCTTCATACCATTTTATTGCAATATCATCCATAACTGTCCACACAGACAAAAAGGCTAACTCCAACAACTATCCCAGATCATGTCCTATTGTAATTTAACAATTTGCTATATGCAGACCAACCTAGACTATATGTCGAACCGGTTAGAAAATGATCCAATACTCATCAAAATGCCCTAAATTATTTACAGGAGACTTATCATGATATAATTAGCCTAAATCTAGAAAATGGTAATTTTCCTCATTTACCTGGCATTTAATTAATTTTCTCAAAAATTCTAAGGGCTACCAGTTTGAACATGAACTACCCTAAGTTCTCATGCAAGATGTCCAAAAAAATTATAATAAATAGTATGTTATCTCAATATGATAAATCCAAAGTGTCATAATTTTTCTAACATCAAAAAGGCACTAAAACGATTTTAGCAATATCTTGAATATTTCGTTATTTGTGAATCAAGTACAGAGAATATTCATCCAAAAATTAAAAGTAAAATATACTATGCAGATCCAACCTTAAAAATAGCATTGGCCTAATTTCATAATTTTTCAGCAAGTATTAACCTCTGAATAAATTAATTATCAAATATCTCCTTAAGGTGGACTTGTAAAGAAAGTGTCGTAACTACAATTATAAAAATCATTAATAAATGTGTACAAGCAAATAATGGTCTGAAAGTTGCAAATCCTAAGCCTCATAATTTTTCAACAGAAATATCATTCATAAATAATTTTTAAACCATAAAACCTTTTTTTAACATTTGTGAAGGAAGTACTAGATTTACTCAACTAAAAATTATACAAAAATTCAAGAGCATCCATTCTGACCTAAGGCATTTACTTACAAGATTTTACGGGGTTTCAATGAACAAAAAGATCCAAATAACTACAACATCAATTAGGTCTATAACAAACGTTACAAATAAAATGCTGAAAATAGATATCATAAAATTCCAGTAAAATTGTTACAAATTCTACCTGCCCTAAAACTTACTCTACCGGGGTTTCACAGCTTTTAGATAATGTTTAGTGACAGATTTTACTTAATTGGTATTTTACCCTAAAACTAAGGTTAGGGTTTTGAGATATCTACCTATCTTCAAATCCTCTAAGATTCCATGCAGATGGTTCTCATCATGCTAAAGTAAACTCTACAAAATTTCAAGGCAACACGAGGGCATTTTCCCCCAAGTCATTCACAACCCTCAAAACCCACCATTTAGGGCTTGAGCTTGGATCCTAGAGTAAATCAACCCTAAACCACAAGATTTTCTCCAAGTGGGTTGTAATAACCCTTCTAAGTCAGTGGTCAAAATATCAGCATTTGTTGAGGTTATTCGACCGTTCCAACCTCTTAGTGCACTTTTTACTCAAAATGCCTCATTAATGCATTGTTAAGGATAGGTGATTTCCTACCCAAAATTCATCCAAATGAGTTGGAATTTTGTACAGAGCTAGGTTTTATAGCAAGGGACCACTCACCAAAATTTGGGAGGGTTTGGAAATCATTTGACCACCTAGATTAATTACTCTAACTTTATTAAATTAAAACAAAAACTTTAGGCAAGTATCTCCAAAAATTCACATTTTTGGACAGACTTTAGATATGGCTAAGGGTAACCCTCTATCCAAATTTCAGGTCATTTGGACAAGGGACGAAGAGTGAGCATTTATTTTAGTTCCTGCCCACCTCTAGGTACAACCCCTACTAAAACAGGTGCAGCGGTCAAACTGCATACCCAAACGAGTTGAAACTAATTTTAAATTAATCTAGACTTGAAGGGCTACAACTTTCGTGACTGGACATTTTTCCTAAATCGGCCACTAAGTGCCTTGTTTGGTAATATCAAAAGGTGTGTTAAAAAGGAGATAATAATTCATTATAATCAATAAATGAGTAATAATAGAATTTACTGTTCATCTTCCCTACCAAACAGAACCCATAAACTGAACTCAGAAACATATTTTTCCTGTAGCTCTTCCACGATCCGTCGCCAGCCGTCCGGTCACTTCCCTGGCCAGCCATCACCACCACCCCCTCCGTCGAGGCGATAGTTATCGGTCGGCGGTGGTTTGGCCGCCGGAGGTGGCAGTTTCCGGCGTACCCAAAAATATATTTTTCATGGTTTTTTCCATGAAAACACGAGATAGGTTCGGCTCCTTTGAGCACGAACTTTCTTTCTAAGATCCTAAGATCTACCGACAAAAGAAGAAGAAGAGGAGGACCTTGTTCGCGGTTTGGAGGCGAGATGAAAGTCGGATTGTCATGGCGCGGTGGTGGCAATCCCGAACTTCTCCTACAGCAAGAACAATGATCTGAATCCGTTTGGTCAAGAGTGTAACCTTCTCATCTTTCTCTAAGGGGGCTTTTATAGATCTCCAAGTGGGGAGGGGAAAGGGTGAAACATTCATGGCCATGAATGCTCTCTCTTAATAACATTTCAGTTATGGTGGAGGAAAGGAAATGGTGGAAGATGAGAAGACTGATCCAGGTGGCGATTTCCTATTGGAGCAACACTTTTTCTTTCTTATTAAGTAATTAGAGAAGAAAACGGCCCATAAATACTCCTGGTGTCACTTTCCATACCAGAATTTATTATAACGCGTGTTAGAATAATTTCGGGCCTGAACCGACATTTCGGCCTTTGTCATGGGCATGACACGTAGGTCACGGGCATGACAGGCCCGGGTGGAAAACTCTGAGTTAAACGATCATCTTCCTGAGATCGACGATCGTCGAAGGGGGTTTCACGCCCTAGGTCACGGGTGTGACACGTCGGTCACGGGCGTGACAGGCCCGGATTGCAATTCTGCTCTCGCTGATCCTCATACAGAGATCGACGATCGTCGAAGGGGGTCACGCCCTAGGTCACGGGCGTGACATGTCGGTCACGGGCGTGACATGTCGGTCACGAGCGTGACATACCCATGATTCAAATTCTACCCTCGCCGATCGTCTTCCTGAGATCGACGATCGTCGAAGGGGGTCACGCCCTAAGTCACGGGCGTGACACGTCGGTCACGGGCATGATAGGCCCAGGTTGCAAATTCTGCGCTCACCAATCATCTTCCTGAAATCGACGATTGTCGAAGGGGTCACACCCTAGGTCACGGGCGTGACACGTCGGTCACGGGCGTGACAGGCCCAGGTTACAAATTCTGCACTCACCGATCGTCTGCCTGAGATCGACGATCGTCAAAGGGGTCACGCCCTAGGTCACAGGCATGACGGCTCGGTCACGGGCAAGACCAACCCGTGACGCGAAATCTTGGTCGATGGACTTCAATTCTTGGGTTTCCTAGGGTCTTGTTACGACAGACCTACTCCTAGGGGTCTAGCCGGAAATGGGATGTTACAGCAGATCAGGAGGCAGTAGTGGAGATGGAGGTGGAGGAGAACTGCACCCCGGTGGAGGTGGTGAAGGAAGTCTTGGAGTCGGCCGAGGCAATGGCTGTGGAGGAAGCTGAGGAGGAATTTCTTGCCCCAGGATGGGAGGATATTGGAGAATGGTGGGAGCGGTCTCGTCTAGAGGATGTAGAAGAGGTGGTGGAGATGGAGGTTCTCACCCTCAGAGGGTTCGCATCAGCGAGGGGCTGACCCCGGAGGACCAGGGCAGGATGTTGTAGTGCATCCAAAAGAATGTGGATATCTTTGCCTGGAGCACTACGGAGATGCCGGGGATCAATGCGGATGTTGCCTGCCACTGCCTCAACCTGGACCCAGAAGCTTGCCCTATCTAGCAGAAGAAGAGGTCCATCACGGACAAGCTGGCCGAGCCCATTAGGGAGGAGGTGGCCAAGCTCCTCAAGAATTGCTTTGTATCTGAAATACAATACCCTGGCTGGGTCTCCAATGTATTAATGGTTAAAAAGGGAGATAGCATGTGGCTTATGTGTGTTGATTTTTCTTTGCTTAATAAATCATGCCCTAAGGATTGTTATCCCTTGCCTCGGATCGACGCGCTGGTTGACTCGGCCATCGTTTTTCCGGTAATGAGTTTTTTGGTTGCATTTTCAGGTTACCACCAGATTATGATGCACCCTCCCGAAATAAAAGATGTCTCCTTCATCACAGGGGATGGGTGCTACTGCTACAAAATGATGCCCTTTGGGTTGAAGAATGTAGGAGCAACGTACCAAAAGATGTTGGATAGGGTCTTCCGAGAACAAAAGGGAAGGAACCTAGAGGTATATGTAGATGATCTTATGATCAAGAGTTGAGGCATTGACTCTCACCTCCAATACTTGGAGGAAACCTTCACCACCTTGCGCGAGTACAAGATGAGGCTGAACCCATTGAAATGCATTTTTGGGGCTAGTAGGGGGAAGTTCTTGGGCCATCTTCTCACCCATGTAGGGGTGGATCTGAACCCTGACAAGGTCAAGGCGATCAGGGAGTTGGGGTCGCCTCAGAATGCTAAGGAGGTGCAACGGTTGACAGGAAAGTTGGTCGAGCTGAGCAGGTTCCTCTCTCGGGCAGAAGAGAAGTGCTCCCCCTTCTTCAAAGCATAGGGGATAAAAATTTTGAATGGTCCAAGGAGTGCGAGGAGGTGTTCCAGGCCCTGATGAAATAGTTAACTCAGGCCCCATGCTCCAAGGGCCAAAGGAGGGGGAGGACCTATCTTTGTATCTCGGGGTCGGAGCAGAGGCCCTGGGCTCCATCATAGTTCGGGAAGAGGGGAAGAAGCAGTTGCCCATCTATTATATGAGTCGGATCTTGAGGAAGGCGGAGCTCTGATATCCCATCTTGGAGAAGCTGGCCTTTGCTCTGGTCATCTCGACCAGGAGGCTCCGGCCATACTTCAATGCAAACTCCATCCGAGTGGTGACAGATCATCCCCTCTACAACATTTTTGATGTGGTAGATCACTTAGGGAGGTTGTCGAAATGGTCGGTGGAGCTGAGCGAGTTTGACATCTCATTCGTCCCATGCCTCTCGATCAAGGCCCAAACAATGGCCGACTTTCTGGCCTATTACGTGGTCGAGGTGGCGGAGGCAGAACTCACCCGCCCAGTTCCTTGGAAGGTGATGGTGGATGGTGTCTTAGGTAAGCATTCCTTGGGGTGGAGTGATCTTAGAGAGCCCCAAAGGAACAAAAGATAGAGAAAACAATATCTATCCATTTTTCTATTACTAACAATCATGCCGAGTATGAGATAGTGATTGCAGGGCTGCGTCTGGCCAGGGAACTGGGAGTGCTTGACGTGGAGGTCCTCACTGACTCCATGGTGGTGGCTTGCTAGATCAATGGGGAGTTTTAGGTAAGGGAGCCCACCCTTCATTTATACTTAGCGAAGATGAAGGGGGTAATCAGCATGTTCCAAACCTTCTCCATGTGACACCTACCATGGGAAGAAAACGAACAGGTTGACCAGTTGGCCAAGCATGGTCCCCGGGTGGGGAATACCATCACTAACCTATTCTGCCCGTCCATCGAAGAGGGAGATCTGATGGAGATGGACCAACACCCCTCGTGAATGGACCCTTTCACGACATTCCTTTTCACAAGAGAGTACCTGGAGGGGATGGACAAAAAGAAGTTCAAGTACAAGTCAGCATATTACCTCATCCGTGACGGGCAATTGTATCGGAAGATTCGCTCAAGGATGTTGGCTCGTTGTGTGGCCAAGAGGGAGGTCCAAAGAATCTTTGAAGAGGTCCACTCCGGGGAGTATGGGAGTCACTCCGGAAGTCGGAACCTGGAAGGAAGAATTGTTAGGCAGGGATACTTTTGGCCTATCCTGGGCCACGATGCTACAGAATTCACAAAGAAGTGCCATAAGTACTAGATGTTTACCCCCTCCAACTACAACCATCCCAGTGCCTCAGATGCATTACAGTGCCCTGGCCCTTTGCCATTTGTGGGATGGATTTGGTTGGACCCTTCCCCCAGGCCAGTAGGCAGAGGAGGTTCTTGTTGGTAATGATAGATTATTTTTCTAATTGGTTGGAGGTGAAGGCGGTTGCCAAGGTGACCTCCCAGGTAATCGGGAACTTTGTTTGGGGAGAGATCGTCTGCCGATATGGATTACCCTAGGCCATTGTCACAGACAATAGACCTCAGTTTGTCAGTGCCGAATTCATAAGTTTTTGGGGGCAGCTTGGGATTGACCTCAGGTTCGTGTCGGTCCATCACCCCAGGAGCAACGGGCTGGTGGAGGCAGCGAACAAGATCATCGTCAATCACCTCAAGAAGAAGGTGGAAAATTTTAAGGGTAGCGGGGTAGAGCAGCTTTCTTCAGTTCTTTGGGCCCTTAGAACCACTCCCAACATGGCCACGGGGGAGACCCCCTTCATGCTCTGCCATGGATGTGAGGCAGTGCTTCCAAAGAGTTCGAGGTATGAATACCTCGGGTGGTCGAGGCAGAGGCAGTAATTGAAGAATGGCAAGCAGAAAATGAGGAGGAGCTACGGCTCTCCCTCGACTTGGTGGAGGAGCTGCGTGATCTCTCCATCATCCGACAGGAAGAGGTGAAAATAATAATGGCTAAGTACTTTGACAAGCACGTAAGGTTCAAGCAGTTCACGGAAGGGTACTTGATCCTAAAGAAGGTGGTTGCGGCAGGAAGATCAGCAGTAGTGGGGAAGCTCAACCCTAACTGGGAAGGCCCATACATTGTCGAAGAGGTCCTAAGGTCGGGAGGGTACCGCCTCCAAGATATGGAGGGCGAGGTCCTAAGTCACACCTGGAGTGGTGATGACTTGAAATGTTTCTATCCGTAAAAGCATGTACGTACTCTACTTTGGTGAATAAAATTCTTTAATGCCCTACACCTTCTTGCAGGTCAAGTTTGTTGCGAATATTCATTAGGCTAGATCATGAAGGGCCTCCATAGCCACTCTCATCTAGCTAGTAGGGAGGAGATTGGTTGGTAAAAAAGCAAGTTATCTCGCACTAGGGTTGGTCCCGGGATGCTCCCGCTGTCAGGCTCCCATCAACCTGGCAGGGTCAGGTTCCCTGTTGGACGTCATTATGACCCTGGGGCTGAGCCCAGTTGATGCTCAACACCTTCCATCAGGCTCTCACCTAGCTGATTGGGTCGGTGGTAGCTCCCAGAGGTTGGATAGAGGCATGTTGAAACCGAAAAATCGGTCTTTGTGGAGTTCACCCTTGTAGAAGGGGTGATCGCACACCTACTTCTCTCCTGCAAACAAAATGATAAGCAAAAAGAACAAAGAATTGACCCAAGGGCTCGGTGCGGAGGTCCCACCACACACCCGGAAGATCTTAGAGCGCTTCCCCTCCCTAGCCAAGAGTTAAGCTAAGGAAACCTCAGAAAGTGTTAGAATTCTGGGAGACAAGTAAGCTTACCTTCTAAGATGCCCCTTGGGTCCTATTTATAGATTTCTGAAAATGACCTGCAAATAGCCAACCTCTGCTATTCTGAACACCTATGTGCAGCCCAACTGGGTCTGCCAGCAGAGTAACTCTGCTATTCTTATTAGCTATAACCAGGCCAGCGGGGGAAAAATGGTAAAAACACACCACAGAGCATAGGGCGATTAGCCCTCAATAATTTGTACTCGGCAGGGGCGGAGTGTGCTCGATGGAGCTGGCCCTCGTTGCTTCTACTCGGTCTTTGGCCAGTGCGGGACTGGCTAGCCTGGCTCGCCTGCTGCGATTTCGTTGCACGGTTAGAGCTCGTAAGGAGGCCCAGAGCTCGACGAATAGCCTAGAGCTCGACGAAAGGCCCAGAGCTCGACGAAAGGTGTAGAGCTCGAAGAAAGGCCCAGAGCTCGACAAAAGGCCCAGAGCTCGATGAACAGCCAAGAGCTCGGTGAACAGCCATGAGCTCGACGAAAGGCCCAGAGCTCGACGAAAGGCCTAGAGCTCGACGAGCGGGGCTTGGCGAGTATAAGCTCGCGTCCCAGAAGTATCCTACCCTTCTTGGGCTAGACGGGGACTGCCGAGCTCTCCTCTCTGCCAAGCTCGCTCATAGACTCAGACTGCCCGATTTGGCCGTTCTGGCTCCTACTGACTCACTCACTGGATATGGGGTTGTACACAATCCCTGCTCTTTGCGAGGTTGGCACAAGCTCGGAAAGAAACATCCAACCCCATAGGATTCGACGAGTGTGGCAGGAGCCAGAGAATCTTCCAGTGGGGTCCACCAATGGCTATAAATATGCACCTGCATACTTGGGTGACCTTTGCCCTTCCCGTTGCTCTAATCTTGTCCAGATGCCTATCTCCAAGGAGATCCAAGAGAGGCTAGCCAAAGCTCGTAAGGTTTCATCCGCCTACGTCGTCGGTTTGATGGCGATTCCCCCTATTATTCCGTAGGGGGTTCTGTCCGAACCCAATCCCGCTAAAAGGGTGAAGCCATTTTCCAAAGCGACCGAGCACATCTTCCAAGACTTAAAAATGACCCTGGAGCCTGGGGCTAACTCCTCTACTCAGCCCCCACCTGAGAAGGAGAAAGTCATCGTCGACCTCTGCGTTGACCCGAACAGCCGACAGGATGACGGTGAGGCCTTCTCGCCGCGAGTTAAGACCCCACCCGACAACTCGCAGCCTAAAACCCCGGAGACACGCCCGCGAGACCTATCCCCCTTCAGGACTCTGGGGCTGGACTCGTAGTGGCCGAGTTCTCTAGCCCGCGCCCCTTTCTCCCTACAATTCGCCGGGGCTATTGGAGGAGGTGTCGAGGTCATCCCCATGCCGGGCTTCAATTTCCTTCCACCGAGATCAAAGCCCCCGGGTCGGCGCGAAAACCTAAAACTGCCCCCACCCTACTTTTCTTTCAAGGCCTCGAACTTGTCAGTCCAGTTGTCCTTCAGATGTCCCCTTCCCCGTAGCCTTCTTGGGGTGCTCGCTTTTCGTAATAACACCTCTGTCTTTACAGCTCTTCCCAGTCATTCTGAGGCTGACGATTCCTCGGGGCCAGCCCGCTATTCACCCCTCCCTTCTCTAAGCTCGCTAGACTCCTTCCTGGGACCCGAGGTGGAGAACAATGAGCTGACACGGCGGGGATTGGGATCTTCAAGAAGCTTTTGCTCGGGCTGCATAAGGTGCAGAAGGACAACGAGGCATTGCAGTGGGACTATATGCGGCTTGCTAACGAGGTTCAGGATAGTCTGGCAGGCAAGACGACGTCCCCTTCTCGGCTACTGGACAAGGTCAAGGAGAGCCTCCAGATTGCCCAGAGGTACTTGGGGCAAATTTGCGAGCTCTACAACCCGCAGCGACCTACGGGGAAGGAGACGTGAGGCCAGGGTAGATAGAAATGGCTCCATTATTGAGCCTACCGGCACTCGCCTCCTGCCCCCTCAGCCCGCGCACCTACTGAACTTATTGCTTTTTCCTCCTGCCTCTCATTTTTCTGAAAAATATCCTTCTTTTGATCTGTAATAACTCAGAATATTTTTATATTTCAATGATTGCTAATCGGATGTAATAACCTTCACGTTCAGTCCGGCATGTAATAGGGCAGGTCTTAGAAGTCGGCGAGCTGGGGTTGGCGAGCGAGCCTGGCAAGAAGTACTGATCGCTCTGCTCGGCCTTGAACTTCTTTTCCTATAAATAACCCCCTCACCAACCCTAGCCCACCATCTTTACTGCTTTCATACCCCCCCCCCCCTTCTCGTCTTCTCTCCTACCCGTACTCGCGCTCCAAACCTCTCACGAGTATGGGTAAGACCAATCCCAATTCTAACGGCCACTCCAAATGCACTCAGCATTTTACCGACTATTGCTTCTTCGAGGGGAACACCTCTGAGGGAGAGTTCGTATAGTTCATTACCGACTTCGTTCCCCCTGGTTTTGAGGATCTCCGGCACATGGAAGGCGAGGCCATCAACATCTTCTTCCCAGACGAACTCAGCTTTCCCATCTTGCATTTCGATATGGGGTTGCGCCAGCCTCTCTGGCCGGAAATCTGCCAGATCCTGAAATATTCCAGCACGGTGCCCAGATAGCTCAACTTGAACGCCATCGCCATGATGGTGGCATTCGCATGCTTCCTCCGCAGGGATTGGATAGAGTTCAATCTGACTGTCTTCAGGAAACTCTTCACCTACAAGGCGACTACGGATGGTGTCGCCTACTTCGGGGGCTCCTTCATCATGGTTCGTGAGTGTAACACCCCTATCCGTCGCATAGCATATAGCAGTAGGTCCGGCCGGGGCCCGACGCCATATACTACGGACAGACCGGTTAGTTACGCGTTGAAGCCAACCACAACGTCCTACACAACACCTAGCGGAAGCAATTTAATAGAGTTGCAAAGAATAAAGAACCCTGCCAAGCATGAATGTCCACTACTCAAACCCATAGGAATGTATAATACACAAAACGGAAGAAAATAGCCTTAAGGCTTTACAAGAGTTGCTTAAATACAAGTGTCTTCCAAACCTCGGCACGCAGGCCGGCCACACATGAGTACAAGAGGTAAAACACTCAAAACAAGGCCTTCGAGGGCCAGCACAGCAACTTGGGCTTTAGCCCGCTAATTACCTCTCAGCTCCGCAGCACCTGCAAGCAACAACCCACCGCACGGTGGTAAACAAAGGCAACGGTCCGCAATGCTGACCAAATTATAACGATTCCGCCCCCAAACCGGGGCGGCAAAGCTTCTTCCCTGCACTTGTTAGCAAAACACGCAACACAGCCAAACAAGCATCTCAACATAGGTGCACGCTCTCACGGCCGTACACCCCGTGCTCTCAGGGCACTTACTCGGCGAAGCCAGTCCGAACCCCGTCCGGTCCTCGACTCCACCACCACCCCCAGGATGGCAATCTTTGTGAGCATTTAGTCTTCTCAGCCGCAGCCTAGACTCGATCTCCAAATCTCGGTAAGTCCCACGTAAACTTTAGGTCGCTTTAACCGAGCAGGTGGAGCGGGTAGAGGGCTACTAGTCCGTTGCTCACTCCGCCACTGCCATTCAGCCCTTTGGCGCGGACTAAGCTTTCCCCAGTCCCAATTAACGATCAAACACGGTACATAGCCCCGCTAAGTACCCGGTTGGCTCCCAGGCCACCGTTATGACAGAACTACATTCCCGTCCAAAATTTCCGGGTGCACCTCGGGTTTCATCCCCAAGGCTCCCTGCTGCAATCCAATCATGATACATAGCCCCGCTATGTTCCCGGCTGGCACCCAGGCCACGGAGATGGCAGAACTTCTTTTCCGCCCAGATTTCCGGGTGCACCTCGGGGTTAATCCCCAAGATTCCCTGATGCATTCTACCGCATAGCAACCCGAAAACAACCACAACGCTCGGAGTCTTCTCCGGCTAAAATATGCATAGCAAAACATCACCGATCCGGAACACACGTCCGGGTAGGCTTCACACAACATGCTTATGTCCGTACTACGATTCCGGACTCTAACAAGGGGGACTTTACATATCTACCCCAAGGAATACCAAGATCTCGCCGCACACTCGTGGGAGAGGGGTTTTCCCATGCAAAGGAAGAAGAGCTTCACATGCTCAAAAAAAGAATCGTTACCCTTTCGCTTTTCCTCGGCGCCATGACGATCCACTCGGATGGAAAGCACCGTATCGGCCTCGCCTTCGCGGATCCGAACACGGATCGAGAATCGGAGCTCCGAAGCTCCACCGGCGGCCGGAGTTGACCTCCTTCTTCCTCCTCCAAGCTCTCCCTTCTCTCTAGACTTAGAGAGAGAACCAACCAAAGAGAATGAGGGTTTCTAACCCTATTCCCGGATAAAACATCCCAGCAACAGCCCCCAGCCGTCGGATCTCAAGCCAAGGAAACGAACGGCCTTGATCGGGCCTGAAATAACAAAACCTGGGCCGAACACGGGTTCACACACGGCCGTGTGCCTGGCCGTGTAGCTCATTCGTCGTCTCGACCAAAACTGAAAACCAGCACACGGCATGTGACACGGCCTCCGACACGCCCGTATCGCCTGCGACACGCCCGTGTCGGGACCCGTGTCACGCCCCCCGTGTGCAAAATAACACCACTACGCAGTCAGAGAGGTACACGGCTTGGTGACACGGCATTAGACACGCCCGTGTCAATCTAGACACGCCCGTGTTCGTGCCCGTGTCATTACCCGTGTACCCAACCGCACAGCATAGGTGTGACACGGCCTGGGACACGCCCGTGTCCGAGGCCGTGTTCCACCACACGACCATCGTCGACCTGCAGTGGTCGACGACACGGCTAGCTCGACGGCTCGAGCTCGACACGCCCGACACGGCCTCCGACACGCCCGTGTCGGGACCCGTGTCACCTGCACCAAAAGTCTGATTTGGCCAAATTCGATCCCCGTCGCTCCTACAACATTTTGGGGTGTTACAATTCTACCCCCCTTAAAGAATTTTCGTCCACGAAATTAATATAGGAAAAACAGGACTTAACTCAAAATAGTACCTGAGCGGAACAATTCCGGGTACTCCACGAGCATAGACTGCTCCCGTTCCCGAGAGAGCTCCTCACACCCGCAATTATTCCCACTGGACCTTAACCATCCGGATCTCTTTGTTACGGAGTCTCTTGACCTCCACCACTTCGATACGAATGGGCTTGACCTTAGTCGTCAACCCCTCGTCTACCGGCACTTGGTCAACCGCGATCATCTGCGAAGACTCTTGCACCGCCTTCCGCACACAGAAATGTGGAACACATCATGTAATCCACTCAATTTCTCCGATAACCTCAAACGGTACGCAGCTTCGCCGACTCGCTCCAGAACCTCAAAAGGTCCAAGGTATCTTGGGCTCAGCTCCTTCAAGCGTCTCACCCGCGAAACCCCCCCTTGAACGGCTTCACTTTAAGGCATACCCAATCGCCTACCGCGAACTCCACGTTCCGGTGCTTGGCATTGTGATACTTCGCCTGCCGGTCCTGAGCGATCAACAAGCGCCCCCGAATGATCCGCACTAACGAGGTAGCACTCTCCACCTCCAGCTTCTTGTACAACCTTGCCTCACCCGTTTCAAGCCATGATGACGGCGTGAGACACTTCCTACCATACAGGGCCTCGAAGGGCGCCATTTGCATACTCGCTTGGTAGTTATTGTTGTACGCGAACTCCACCAAAAACAGGTGGTCCTCCCAAAGCTTCCTGAAGTCTAGAACACACATGCGGAGCATGTCCTCCAGCGTTCTATTGACCCTCTCGGTCTGCCCATCCGTCTGCGGATGGAAAGCCGTGCTGAACTTTAACTTTGTTCCCGGCATCTGCTGCACCAACCTCCAATCATTTGACATGAACCGCCCATCGCGATCACTCACAATGCTACGGGGCACACCATGCAGTCTAACAATATTTCCAACATACAACTTTGCTAACTTCTCCACCGAGTCATCCTTCCTATGCGGAATGAAGTGCGACACTAGTGTCACCACAACTACGATCACACAAACGGCGTCGCTAATTCACTGTGAATTTGGCAAACCATGCCCACAGTCCAGTCGAACTTCTATTCCGAACTAGGCATGGATTCAAGAATTCCCCGGCACTTGGCACTCTGCCTTCACTAAGGCGCAAGGCTGGCACTTTGCCACCTATGGTGCCACGACCTTCTAAAGTTCTAGCCACCAGAGCACTCCTTTAGATATCGGCACAACTTCGTGCCACTTAAGCGAGTTGAGTACTCGATATGACGTATCACAACTCCACCAACAGATTATCCATGCTTGGGCCGCACAAACAATGGTCTTACCTTGGTAGCCCACCTACAACCGTCGATTCGGGATCTCGACCCAACGAGCCGCACTTAATATTTCCTTCATGCAGCTACACATCGCCGTGTGCATGATAAATCTTGAACGTATAGTCCCCCAGGAACTCCTTTCATCTCCGCTGCCTCAAGTTCAGGTCCTATTGATCCAACAGATATTTCAGGCTCTTGAGGTCGGTATGAATATCGACCTAACGCCATACGAGTAACGCCTCCACAGCTTAAGCGCAAATATCACGGCCGCCAACTCCCAGTCGCGAACCGACTAATTCCTTTCATGCACTTTTAGCTGACGCGAACCATAGGCTATCAAGTTCCCATGCTGCAACAGCACGCAGCCCAAACCACTACCCGAAGCGTCACTAAGAACCTCGAAGCCCTCGGTCCCTCACGGCGAACTAAGCACTGGCGACGTGGCCAACCGACTCTTCAGCTCTTCAAAAGCTTGCGCACCCTCATGCGCCCACACAAAAACTCTGATCTTTCCTTATCAAAGTCGTGAGAGGTAGCGCTATCCGCGAGAAGTTTTCCACGAAGTGCCTGTAAAAGCCGGCAAGCCCCAGCAAATTCCGGACTTCCTCTACCGAAGACAACACAGGCCACTTCCATAGTGTAACAGTCTACGACGGATCCACCGCAACTCTTCCCTACTGACTAAGTGACCAAGGAACGACACTGAAAATAACCAAGGCTCGCCTTTGGAGAACTTTGCGTATAGCACGTTCCTCCTTAGTGTCCCCAAAACCAAACGCAGATGCTTGAAGCGATCTTCTTTGCACTACGAGCACACCGATAGGTTGTCAATAAAGACGACCACAACACGGTCTAAGTACTCCCTGAACATTCTGTCCATCAGGTCCATGAACACCGATGACGCATTAGTCAGCCCGAACGACATGACCGTAAACTCGAACTGCCCATATCTTGCGTTGAACGCTATCTTTGGGATAACACTTTCCTTGATTCTCATTTGATAGTAACCAGACTTAAGTTCCAACTTTAAGTTCACCGATGACCCACCCAACTGATCAAACAGATCGCCAATACTTGGGATCGGGTACTTGATCTTTTTTAACGACTTGCTCAGTTTTTCATAAACGATTCAGATCCGCAAACTCCCGTCCTTCTTCTACACGAAGAGGGCCGGTGTGCTCCAAGACGACAAACTTGGACGCACAAACCTTGATCCATACGCTCTTCAAATAGAACTTTCAGTTCTGCCAACTCATTAGGCGTTAGCCTATGAGGAGAGCATGACCCAGATTTGGCACCTGGCGCCAGCTCACTCGCGAAATCGATTGCTCGCTACGGAGGGACTCCAGGGAAATACATCAGGATATTCGGATATACCCGAGATACTACCCAATGTAGGCTTAGGCTTCAAAGCCTCCCATGGTGGCAGTAACGACGCTTGCACGTCGAATCCCTGACCCCTAAACCGTAACCTTGCAACACAGAATCTCTTTTCGCGCGCATTGAACATCTGTAACGCCACAACGCATCCAATTTGTCCTTTGCCATCGAAGAAGGTACTTCAATACATGATATAAACCCCTTGGACAAAAGGTGCGCGAATCTCCCGTATCGAACAATGCTCTCGCCGGATTGCCAATAATCCAAACAAAGCCTAGAACCTCCAGTCCTAAGCTAACACGCAAAAGGTGGCAGGTACAAGAAGCTAAATTGCTATCAATTAAACCATACCTGTCTTCCCGATGGTCGGCCACAAGACCTCCTGCTGGCCAAGGATGTTCACTCCCAGTTGTGCCGGAGTAAATAGCGGTGCGGTAGACGCCACAGCCTTTCCTTTCTCCTCCAAGATTGCCCCCGACTTCTTTTTGGACATTGGGCGTCCAAACCAACAGTCCCGGGCATAGTGCCCCGGCTTTCCACAAACAAAGCATTCATCCAGGGTTTGGACTGTAGTCGCTCCGGATGTGCTAGAGGAAGGGACTAGACCCGACCTCCTAGCCTTCTTGTACCACCTACGGTACCCAGATTTTGAGGTTGTCCGCTTGACCACTGAATCTTCGACTGTTCCTGCCAAAACTTTCCTTGTCTTCTGAGCACTCTCCCAACACTCTCTGGCGAGGTGCCCTTTCTTGCCACAAGAATAACATTTGACGGTAGTTTGGGTAGTAGATGACCCAACCTCTTCTCTCGGCATCTTTCGATACGCAGTCCTTATAGGATCTGTAAGGTTTGGTACCCTATTCACCGGTACTCGGTGAGTTTCCCCCAACTCCACTTCCAACGCTCTGGCCGATTCCACCAAAGCTCGGAATCCCAATAACTTTGGTCCTAGCAGTAGGATACGCAACTCGCTGCGCAGACCGTTATAAAATCTATCCATTATAGATTGCTCGCTTTCCCATTCAAAGCCTGGGTAGCGCCTTACCATAAGGAACGTCTGCAAATATGCGTCCACTGAATGCGCTCCCTGCGCCACAGTCATGCTCCTCTGCTGCTCTACTTGACCCCCAAATGCCCTTTGCTCCAACATACCACCCGATGTTGGGGCCACCTCAGGGACAAATGGTTGCACATTACTCCCATGATGTGCGTTGGTCACAGCGAACACCGCTTCAACCACCCTTCTTATGGTTTCCAAAGACATAGGGGTCTCTGGCACGTCGCTGGGTGCAGTACTTTTCCCAGAAAGTGTGCATTCAGACTGCCACGCGCCACACTCGGACACCTACAATCATACAGAACATCAATAAGGGACCGAACAAAATTGCAAAAAGCAATTATAGGAACACGCAGGTTCCCCAAACATGTGTATTTTCATTCCTAAGTGGACATTCATGGGTTCTTTTCATGTTATAACGATGACGCACATACATGTGCTCACCACCCCTTAAAGTGAATTCGTCCACGAATTCATTTAAGCTTGACCGAAACCAGTAGTCTGATACCAATTTGTAACACCCCTATCCGTCGCATAGCATATAGCAGTAGGTCCGGCCGGGGCCCGATGCCATATACTACGGACAGACCGGTTAGTTACGCGTTGAAGCCAACCACAACGTCCTACACAACACCTAGCGGAAGCAATTTAATAGAGTTGCAAAGAATAAAGAACCCTGCCAAGCATGAATGTCCACTACTCAAACCCATAGGAATGTATAATACACAAAACGGAAGAAAATAGCCTTAAGGCTTTACAAGAGTTGCTTAAATACAAGTGTCTTCCAAACCTCGGCACGCAGGCCGGCCACACATGAGTACAAGAGGTAAAACACTCAAAACAAGGCCTTCGAGGGCCAGCACAGCAACTTGGGCTTTAGCCCGCTAATTACCTCTCAGCTCCGCAACACCTGCAAGCAACAACCCACCGCACGGTGGTAAACAAAGGCAACGGTCAGCAATGCTGACCAAATTATAACGATTCCGCCCCCAAACCGGGGCGGCAAAGCTTCTTCCCTGCACTTGTTAGCAAAACACGCAACACAGCCAAACAAGCATCTCAACATAGGTGCACGCTCTCACGGCCGTACACCCCGTGCTCTCAGGGAACTTACTCGGCGAAGCCAGTCCGAACCCCGTCCGGTCCTCGACTCCACCACCACCCCCAGGATGGCAATCTTTGTGAGCATTTAGTCTTCTCAGCCGCAGCCTAGACTCGATCTCCAAATCTCGATAAGTCCCACGTAAACTTTAGGTCGCTTTAACCGAGCAGGTGGAGCGGGTAGAGGGCTACTAGTCCTTTGCTCACTCCGCCACTGCCATTCGGCCCTTTGGCGCGGACTAAGCTTTCCCCAGTCCCAATTAACGATCAAACACGGTACATAGCCCCGCTAAGTACCCGGTTGGCTCCCAGGCCACCGTTATGACAGAACTACATTCCCGTCCAAAATTTCCGGGTGCACCTCGGGTTTCATCCCCAAGGCTCCCTGCTACAATCCAATCATGATACATAGCCCCGCTATGTTCCCGGCTGGCACCCAGGCCACCGAGATGGCAGAACTTCGTTTCCGCCCAGATTTCCGGGTGCACCTCGGGGTTAATCCCCAAGATTCCCTGATGCATTCTACCGCATAGCAACCCGAAAACAACCACAATGCTCGAAGTCTTCTCCGGCTAAAATATGCATAGCAAAACATCACCGATCCGGAACACACGTCCGGGTAGGCTTCACACAACATGCCTATGTCCATACTACGATTCCGGACTCTAACAAGGGGGACTTTAAATATCTACCCCAAGGAATACCACGATCTCGCCGCACACTCGCGGGAGAGGGGTTTTCCCATGCAAAGGAAGAAGAGATTCACATGCTCAAGAAGAGAATCGTTACCCTTTCGCTTTTCCTCGGCGCCATGACGATCCACTCGGATGGAAAGCACCGTATCGGCCTCGCCTTCGCGGATCCGGACTCGGATCGAGAATCGGAGCTCCGAAGCTCCACCGGCGGCCGGAGTTGACCTCCTTCTTCCTACTCCAAGCTCTCCCTTCTCTCTAGACTTAGAGAGAGAACCAACCAAAGAGAATGAGGGTTTCTAACCCTATTCCCGGATAAAACATCCCAGCAACAGCC
The DNA here is from genome assembly GCA_039513925.1 of Platanthera zijinensis. Taxonomy (NCBI): domain Eukaryota; kingdom Viridiplantae; phylum Streptophyta; class Magnoliopsida; order Asparagales; family Orchidaceae; genus Platanthera; species Platanthera zijinensis. The sequence goes on from CM077094.1 coordinate 96,864,704, forward strand.
CCCAGTCGTCGGATCTCAAGCCAAGGAAACGAACGGCCTTGATCGGGCCTGAAATAACAAAACCTGGGCCGAACACGGGTTCACACACGGCCGTGTGCCTGGCCGTGTAGCTCATTCGCCGTCTCGACCAAAACTGAAAAACCAGCACACGGCATGTGACACGGCCTCCGACACGCCCGTGTCGGGACCCGTGTCACGCCCCCCGTGTGCAAAATAACACCACTACGCAGTCAGAGAGGTACACGGCTTGGTGACACGGCATTAGACACGCCCGTGTCAATCTAGACACGCCCGTGTTCGTGCCCGTGTCATTACCCGTGTACCCAACCGCACAGCATAGGTGTGACACGGCCTGGGACACGCCCGTGTCCGAGGCCGTGTTCCACCACACGACCATTGTCGACCTGCAGTGGTCGACGACACGGCCAGCTCGACGGCTCGAGCTCGACACGCCCGACACGGCCTCCGACACGCCCGTGTCGGGGCCCGTGTCACCTGCACCAAAAGTCTGATTTGGCCAAATTCGATCCCCGTCGCTCCTACAACATTTTGGGGTGTTATAGTGAGATCGCGAACAAACATCACAACTGGATGACCAAGATCATCTTAATCAAGGGCAATCTCGGCAACATCCCCTACTCGGCCCAGTAGAAGGGCAAGGAGGTGTACCGACCCCCCCCCCCCCCCGCACTGTGTCCGGCAACGAAGCTGATCTCAACAAGTTCTTTCTCCACAAGGACTTCGAGGTCGCCTTCCTTCGAAGCGGCCTCGACTTGCTCCTCCCCGTCCTTCCCAGCAAAAGTTTACCTTTCAACTTTCCCATTTCCCGATCTCGCCAAATCCATCGGAGTTTTAACTAAGTTATTTATGCAGGGGAGCGACTGATTCCCGAGAACCCGCCTTTTGTGGATCCGGGACAACTCCTCGACCCCCTTGCTCACGAGAAAGCGGCAGCAGTCACCTACCGAGATGATCCGTCATCGTTCAAGCCCTCCTCTAGCCAGAATCGGGCTGACCCCGTGGGGTCCAGATCGCCTCGTCGTCATCCACCATAGAAGAAGTTAAAAGTGGTGGTGGTCTCTCGGGCGAGACAATAATAACAACATCAACAGCTCAAGTACATGAGCTCGCCTGAGACCTCCCCGGATGGATAGTCAGAGGGCTCGCTAAAGGAGACGACAGACAAAGGGAAGAAGGGGGCGAGCCCTCCGATCCTCCAGCTGCTAAGAAGACGCCGGCCCGCGAGCTGGGTCCGCCGAAGAGCCATCCCCTCTTTGGCCTTGAGGGAAGATGGAAGGACATGGCTGGCGAGCCCGTGGTTCAATGGGTTGAGGCATCCAACCGGATCTCCGTCTCCACCCTCCAGCCTTCCTGTAAAGATCTCCAGCTCTCCTCTGGTCATGCATATGTGCTCGACTTCTATATCTATGGGCGCGAGGATGTCGAGGCCTACAAGCGCATTACCTTCCGCCAGCTCGGCCATGAGGACCTTCAAGCCCACATGCGAGCCCTGGAGCTCCATCACATGATGGTCCATTGTGGCTTCAACCTCAGCCACCTCCGACATAAGGCTGAGCAGAAGCGTGACATCGTCCAGGACAAGGTTGTTGACTTGGAGAGGAGGCTCGGCATTGTCGAGGATTTACTCACAAAAGGCGCTGACAGGCTTGTAAGTACTGATCACCCCTTTATCTTTTTACTTGGGATTTTCCTGCATAAGATTTACTCACCCGTTTTGCCTTATAGGATGCCGAGGATGCTAGGGAGCTGCGGACTCAAGCCATCAGGCTGGAGGAAGAAAACAACCAGTTGCGTGCCTGCTCCGCCGCGCTGGAGGCTCGTCCCGCTGAGCTAAAGGCTCGCACAGCCGAGCTGGAGGGGAATAATGCGAAGTTGAGCGAGGAGAACAGAGGGCTCCATTGCGAGATCATCCGCCAGGATGAAGTCCTCCTCCCTCTGGGCAGTAGCGAGCCCTCCTTCTCGTATAAGGGGCCAAGGATTTTTTGCGAGGCTTAGGTCGTTGAGCGGTAGCAGATCAACTCGATTGAGTCTGCCGAATGCACCTTGAAGATTATGAAGGATACTCGGGTGTTGGTGGAAGGCTACGAGGAGATCATGGCGCGAGACCTCATGCTAAGCCTATTCACGTCGATGCACACCAGCGAGAAGGAGGACTGCTTCTACATGCTCTTCAGAAAAGGCTTCAAGTATGATCCTTCTGGAGGAGCAGGCGAAGTTTGCCATTCCGGGGAGGGAGGCGAGAGCTGACAAGGTGAGCTTACTTTTGTAATCCCCCCCCGCCCCCTTTTGTAATCTCGCCTAGGCGAGCTCATCCTTTGTAACAACCTCTTAATGAAAGACTTTTCTGCCATGAATTTTTCTATCTTCTTTTTCTTGGTCTTTCTTTCTGTGAAGCACTCACCCACGAGCTCTCCTCCTTGAGAGACCTTGCTAGGATAGGACCTGCCACTAGAATGTATGTTAAGGATTCATATCTGTGAATAGATTCAAAGAGTTCAACCGCTCTAGGTTAACCAGGAATTGACAACCTACCGAGCTGGGTTTGTCACCACCCAGCTCGCGCGCGAGCTGCCTCTTCTCTTGCCAACATTGAGCCAAAATTGTTAAAATATTTCTCAAGTAAAACTGGAGGGGGTGGAATGCATGGTTGGAGCTCGCCTTCTCCAAAGGAGGCTTAAGGCCTGGCTCGCCTTCCTTCTACCGAGCTGGGCCCACGAGCTATGACTCGCCTACAAGGGCTTTCTTCTCTATACCCTTAGGAAAGACCGATCATCCCAAATAACTCCCGGAGAGGGTGGGACTTCCTCGAGTGACATCCAGTCCTGCTAGCTAGGTGTGAGCCTAACAACGGGATCTACTCGGAGTCTGGGTAGACTCCCTCGAGTGACATCCATCCCTGTCATCTAGGTGAGAGCCTGATAGCGAGATCTACTCGGTGTCTGGGTAGACTCCCTTGAGTGACATCCAGCCCTGCCAACTAGGTGAGAGCCTAACGGTGGGATCTTCTCAGGGTCTGGGTAGACTCCCTCGAGTGACATCCAGCCCTGCCAGCTAGGTGAGATCCTGACAGTGGGATCTACTCGGGGTCTTGGTAGACTCCCTCGAGTGACATCCAGCCCTGCTAGCTTTGTAAGAGCCTGGCAGCGGGATCTGCTCAGGGTCTGGGTAGACTACCTCGAGTGACATCCAGCCCTGTCAGCTAAGTGAGAGCCTGGTAGTCGTATCTACTCGGGGTCTGGGTGGACTATGTCGAGTGACATCCATCCCTTGCAGCTAGGTGAGAGCCTGATAGGGATCTACTCAAGGTCTGGGTAGACTCCCTCAAGTGACATCTAGCCCTACCAGCTAGGTGAGAGCCTGATAGCGGGATCTGCTCGAGGTCTAGGTAGACTCCCTCGAGTGACATCCAGCCCTGCCAGTTAGGTGAGAGCTTGACAATGGGATCTGCTCTGGGCCTGTGTAGACTCTCTCGAGTGACATCTAGCCCTGCCAGCAAGGTAAGAGCCTGATAGAGCGATCTGCTCGGGGTCTATCAAATGAACACCACCCATTCACACAAAACACGACAGGAGTATTGGCACTTCGAGAAATTTTACTTAGAAAGAAGAATGTCACTTACATGATTCAGGGATAAAAATGTTTCAAGTCATCACTGCTCCAGGTGAGACTTAGGGTCTCGCGCTCCACATTCCGTAGGAAGTACCCTCCTGATTTCAATCTTTTTTCTACAATATATGGACCCTCCAAGTTAGGGTTAAGCTTCCCCACAGCAGCTAATCTTCCCGAAGCATCCACCTTCCTTAGGACCAGATCTCCCACCGCAAACAATTTTACCCTGACATGCTTGTCGAAGTACTTGGCCATTCTTCTCTTCACTTCTTCCTATCGAATGGCAGAGAGGTCAAGTAGCTCCTCCACCATGTCAAGGGAGAGCCGCAGCTCCTCCTCATTTTCAGCTTTCTATTCCTCCCTACCTGCCTCTGCCTCAACTACCCGAGGCTTTTGGACCTCGAACACGAATGGAAGCACTTCCTCGCATCCATGGGAGAGCTTGAAGGTTTTTTCCCCGTAGCCGTGTTGGGGCGGTTCTAAGGGCCCAAACTACTGAGGGAAGCTGCTCCACCCAGCTACCCTTAAGATTTTCAACTTTTTTCTACAGGAGGTTTACTATGATTTTTTTTGTTGCCTCCATCTGCCTGTTGCTCCTAGGGTGATGGACTAAGGCAAATCGGAGATCGATCCCGAGCTACCCGCAGAAGCTGATGAACTCAACGCTGGCGAAATGAGGCCCATTATCTGTGACAATGGCCTGGGGTATCCCGTGTCGACAGATGATCTCTCCCCACACAAAATTCCTGATAACTTGGGAGGTCACCTTAGCTAGTTCCTTTACCTCCAGCCACTTAGAAAAGTAGTCTATCATGACGAGTAAGAACCTCGTCTGTGCGCTGGCCTGGGGAAAGGCCCCACCAAGTCTATTCCCTAGATGGCAAAGAGCCAGGGGGCCGTGATACTTCTGAGGCGCTAGGTCGGTTGTAACTAGAGTGGGGCATACAACTAGCACTTTTGGAACTTCTTCGTAAATTCCGCCGCGTCGTAGCCCAAGGTAGGCAAAAAATACCCCTGCCTGACAATTCTTCCTTGCAAGGTCCGACACTCGAAGTGACTCACACACTCCCCAGAGTGGACATCCTCCAAGATCCTCTAGACCTCCCTCTCATCCACACTATGTGCCAACATCCCTGAGAGGGTATTTCTGTATAGTTGCCCATTTTGGGTGAGATAGTACGCCGACTTGTACTTGAATTTCTTCTTATCCATTCTCTCTGGGTACTCCTTCTTGGAAAGAAAGGTCGTGAACGGATCCATCCACGAGGGGTATTGATCCACCTCCATCAGCTCTCCCTCTTCAATGGAAGGGCGGAATAGGTCAGTGATGGCACCCCCCACCCGAGGACCAAGCTTTGTAAGTCGATCCACCTGCTCATTCTCCTCTCGGGGCACATGTCAGATGGATAAGTTCTGGAACATGCCGATGACTCCCTTAATCTTTGACAAGTATAATTGAAGGGTAGTCTCCCTTGACTCAAACTCCCCATTGATATGGGAAGCCACCACAATAGAGTAAGTGATGACCTCCACATCATGCACCCGTAGCTCCATGGCCAGGCGGAGCCCTGTAATCACTGCCTCATACTCGGCCTGATTGTTAGTAATAGGAAAGTGCACCACCACCATTTGCTCGATCCTCATTCCCTGAGGGCTCTCCAAGATCACCCCCACCCCCAGGGAATGCCTCCCTTAAGCGCCATCTACCATCACCTTCTAGGGAACTGGGTGAGTGAGTTCTGCCTCCACCACTTTGACCACATAGTCGGCCAGGAAATCATCCATTGTTTGGGCCTTGATCGAGAGACATGGGACAAAGGAGATATTTAACTCCCTCAATTCTACCGGCCATGATAGTTTTAACTTCAAGACAACCTAAACACCCAGAGGGGGGGTGAATAGGTTCTTTTCCTTGTTTTAAACTAAGGAAGAATATAGCTACAGTTCTTTGAGTAAATCAGATATCTCGACAGCTAACACAACACATACAAACTAAGAAATCACAATCATACACACATCACAGATTGCACATAGATTTATAGTGGTTCCCCAAGGTCTGGGTACATCCACTTCCCCCTTCACCTATCTAGCAGTGTGCTAGATTCGGCCTAACTTCTTCCTTCTTCTCAGATCCACAGATCTTACAGCTCAGAACCCTGAAAGGTTCCTACAACTCAGGCTAACAGCCCTACCTCAGCCTTGCCACAAGGCCTACAACTCAGAGAACAAATTCTCCTACACTCAGGCTCAAACAGCCTTACTACTCGGAGATCTAAATCTCCTAAAGTCAGGCTCAATCAGCCTTACCACTCAGAGAATAAAATCTCCTACACTCAGCCTTTATAACATAGGCTTACAACTCAGATCTTTGAAAAGATCCTATAGAATATGATAAGTAATTTGATGGAGTCTTACCCTTGTTGAGAGAGAAAGGATAAGAAGATTCTTGATCAGCTTCTTGATGAATCTGATGACTGAAATCAACCTGTTCTTAACTTTCTTCAAAGCTTCTTGAATCTGAACTTACTAGGGTTGATCTCCTTTGAAGTTGACTGACTAGCAGCTTCCTTCTTAGATTCCAGATATGGATCTTGATCTTCTTTGTAGAATAGTTCTGGATCTACTTATTAAGAGACTTGTGATTGTCTCCTTCTTGACCTCAAAATAGCTGGAGCTCTCTCTCCCCAAACCTTCTGAAGTTACTTCTGAATTCTGAATGAATTCCCCTTAGACGAAATCTGAGTGGATAATCACTCCAGAATGTCTTATTAGATCTTCTGACGAAGATCTTCTTCTGTGACTTGCACTTTCTTGATCAGAGAATAATCTCACAATAATTGTGTTAGTTGTATGTAATGTCACTTGTTGTATATCCTCTGATTTGACACAGTCCGTCTATATATAGGCTTCACCCATGGTAACCTGCTGATCCGGTTTCTAACGAATTTCTGACAAGTCTGACAGCTTCAGTGAACCTGTTGTAACTCACAGTTGTCAAGTCTTCAAACAGTACTTGAGCCTTTGTCTTTGTCAGCAAAGCGTCGAGACTATCATTATGTGTCGAGACTGACTGTCATAAAGTGTCGAGACAATCTGTCAATATGTGTCGACACAAGTGACTTAAGTGTCGACACAGACTTTGGTGGTGTCGACATAGCTGCCTTGATGTCGACACAGCTTCTTGACACTTCATCTCTAGAATGTGTCGACACTGATTATTTGTGTCGACACAATCACTACTCCACTCCACAGCAATCATTTATATTGAACCTCTACTGAGTGTCGACACAAGTTCTGTGTGTCGACACAGTTGATTTAGTCTCAGAATTTGTGTGTCGACACTGCCTCCAGGTGTCGACACAGTTGATGTCGACTCTGCTTCTTTGTGTCGACACTGCCTCCCGGTGTCGACGCAGTTGATGTCGACTAACTGTTTTGTGTGTCGACACTGCCTCCCGGTGTCGACACAATTGATGTCGACTAACTATTTCTGTGTGTCGACACTGCCTCCCGGTATCGACATAGTTGATGTCGACTACAAAATTCTGTGTGTCGACATAGTTGCTTCAGGTGTCGACACAGCTTTTCCAAGTGTCGACACAGACTTTCTTAAGTGTCGACACATGGACTTAGAAACTTTTTCTGCATTTTAGCCAATACTTAACCTGCACATATAAACTTAAAATAACATCAAAAACACCTTGATGTATATCATTGAGCTAAGTGAGGCTTCTCCAAATCAGGTACACATTTTCCAATGTACCCAACAATCTCCCCCTATTTAGAGAAGTCATAACCCTTTTGTCAATGATATACACCACTTATGATAAATAAACATGATGACGTATAAGCATTATTTAACAGGGTAAATTATAAACAAAACAAATAAAATCACATCACAGAAAAAAAAAGATGCAAACTAAATGATCATGGAACATGGTTTTGTTTATTATATCAAAAAGTTTCTTAATACAGATTACATAAACTTCTTTGAAAACTAAGAATTATATTGTTCTTAAAACAAACTAGTAAAACTAAACTAGGGCTGGACTGGCTCCTTGATGACTATTCCTTTTCCAGATTTAATCAGAGCCTATACAGGAGGTTCTGTATCTTCAATGGGCTTCTTGCCTTTTAAATAAGCTTTCTTCTGTGCTTCAGCCTTGATCCTTTGCCTTTCAAAATAATGAAAAGGCTTAGGGAAATACTTGCTAGGCTCCTGAGCATCAGGAGGTAGCTTCCCACTCTTAGCTTTTCTTCTGAATTGAACTATGGCTTCTTGCCTTGCCTCATACTTTTGCCACTCCTGCTCATTATACCATTTACCTCTTTCATGAACTTGGTATTTTACAGCTTTCCAGACAGTTAATATGATATTTCTTGAAGTGGGGCTCCACTGCTCAAAATCTGGTTTTAATTCTGTCTGCTCTCTGAATCTTTTCTTTGATAATTGAGCATCTTACTGAGCTTTCAGAGCAGCTTCTGACATATATACTTTTTCAATAATAACATTAGTAACTGGTTGTGGAGGGTTGTACATAGACTGAACTTTTTGTTGTATCATCTCAAGATCTGCAGGGGGTAAATGACTTGGGCAACCTCAGGTTGATCACCTTCAAGTAGAGTTGGTTGCACCCCTGACTCAGCCACATTATCATCATCACACAAGGGTGGATATCCCATAGTGGCTCTGATACTATTGGTTATCCATTTGGAATGATCAGAGCCTACATATACTAATACCCTCTCCCCCTTTATGACTTCTCTGGCCATATGTTCTCTCAAATCATCTTCTTGAAATCTGATTTGCCCATCTAGGTAATTGATACCATCTTTAAAGAATGGCTTTAACTTTTGAAGCTGATCAGAAATTGTTTTCTTTGAATTAGTAATAGCTGTCTGAAAGGAATCCAAGGTTTCCTGTAGCTTCTTATCAAATTCTTCTTTCTCCTTATTTCTTGCCTCAGTCATTGCAACAACAGTATTTTTGAACTCAGTGACTATCACATTGTGAGTTTCTGTCAGATTGTCATTCATTCTTATTTGATTTTCAAGGACATATCCTTGTTTGACAGCAATATCATCCACCTGTTTCTTAATATCTGCTTGTTTCTTTGCTAGAAATACCACAGTATTGCCCCCCTTGTGGAAGCAATCTGTCATCTCTTTCTTATTCTGATTGACCTCAAATCTGATTGACTTTATGTCTTCGGCTAGATCAAACTGGAGGGCCTTATGGCTTTCATCCACATATTTTTCAAGAGCCAACCTCTGCTCATCCATTTTGACTTGTAAATCTACCAAAAATTTGTTGTAATCAGTTGCAGGAGCTGGTTGGGAAGTAGTAGCTTGTAAAGCCTGCTTATAGCTCTGGCTTCTCCTCTTGAAAACCATCAATTTTCTTTTCTTTAAACTTGCTATCTCTTCATCCTCTGAATCAGAAGAACTATCAATATCAACTCTTTCTTTAGGACTGGAAGGCAGCTTCTTGTCAGTCCTATGCTCCACCTTCTCAAGTTAACTTGCTCCCCCTCAACTGCTGCCTCTATTTAAGGAAATAATTCTTCCAGGGTGAACTCTTGTTGAGTGTGAACTGCCTTTTCTGGAGCATCAGCAACCATAGATATATCCTCCAGGATCACATCTAGTGTTGGACTGTTGACATGAGGAGTGTCAATAATAGAATGTGAATCCATTTCACTTTCCAAGTGAATTCTTTCTTCCCCTTGTTCTTGTGCAGAATGTTGCTCCCCCTGCAACTGTGCAGTAACAGTTTCCTCATTTACTTGGACAGTTTCAGTCAGGTCCTGGACCTTTTCCCTAACTTGCTCCCCCTGCACTTATGCACTTATTGTGTCCTCCTGCACATGATCATGAGCTGTAATGTCATGGACTGGGGATTTTGCTGCAGTCTCTTGGTTATCCAAATCAGGTGTGTCCTTGGAGAGAAACCTATCCCATCTGGATATTATCCTGATGTCCATCCTTCTCATATGATTTATTTTAGATCCATGAAGCTGATGCATTACCTCTGGAATTTCTCCAGCCAGGTATAAGCTCATTAATCTAGCAAAATTAGGCTTTTTGATTCCTTCTTTTATCTTCTCAAACAGAACTACAGACCAGTCTGTGTTAATCTTATAGATTATCCTGGTCATCAAATTGAACATAAAGGCAGAGATCCTATCATGGCCTCCTGGTTTACACAAAACCACCTTCCCTACTACTTCAGATAGAAACTTTCCTTGTTGATTCATCCCTTTTCAGTTGATTGCTGCTCCAATCTTCATGGTTGGATCTAATCAACACCACTAAAGAGCCTCTCTTGTCTTTGAGGCTGGGACCTCTTCTTCATCCTGGATTCTTGGAAGGTGAAGAATCTTTCTTAAACTCTTCAGAGTGAGTTTCACTTTATTACCATGAACTGTCGACTTAATCTTTAGGTCAGTGGAGTCCACTGTTGCAGCAGCATAGAACTCAAATACTTCTTTCTTCCAGATCTTGGTTGGTTCAGAAACAAGAAACTCCAATCCATTGTCAGTAACTAGGGTAAGGACCCCTTTAATCTCTGTCGGCGCATCATCAAAAGCATTGCGCACCAGCTCGAAGCCTTCGTTGATGTTATCTTCAACCTTTGGCGCCATTGGAAACATGAGAAATCTTTAATGGAGAGAAGAGAGTTTGTCGACACAGGGTTTTAGTCTCGAAAACCTGGTGAGCGTGTCGACAGAATATGTTCTGGAACTATTTATACCTTTTTAAACATAGAAGGTCAAAAGGCGGGCAAAAATTGTCTAAAAGTGTCGACACTGTTGAAAAGTGTCGACACAAACTTCTATTGTCTTGACCACGGAGCTGACTACTATGTGTCGACACCAATTGATGATATGTCGACACTGGAGATACTTAGTAGTTCATCAGAAATTCTGTGTCGAATCTTATTACAAGTGTCGACACAAAATCTGTAAGTGTCGACACCATTACTCTGGTTATGTCGACACTACATTTCTGGATTTGTCCACTCTTTGTCCCTTAGGTGTCGACACAATCGACTCTATGTCGACACAATTTTCCTGAATTATCGACACAAATCCTCTGTGTCGACACAATTTCCCTGAATGTATCGACACAATTGTACTTAGCCAATTCTGGTAATTTATCATATGGTCAACATACCTAATTCAATTTTAAATCTATTAAATTTAGTTTCATCTAGAGTCTTAGTAAATACATCAGTAATTTGATAATCTGTCTTAACAAATTCTAGTGAGATGTCCTCTTTCTCTACATGTTCTCTAAGAAAATGGTACCTTATTTCTATATGCTTAGTCCTACTATGTGAAACAGGATTATTAGCAATAGAAATAGCACTAGTAGAATCACAAAATAAAGGTATTCTACTTACCTTAATACCATAGTCTTCTAACTGATGTTGAATCCATAACAGCTGTGCACAGCAACTTCCTGCTGCCACATATTCAGACTCAGCTGTGGAAATTGCCATACTAGTATGTTTCTTACTGCTCCAAGATATCAATCTTCCTCCTAAAAATTGACATGTACCTATAGTGCTTTTCCTATCTTCTTTACAACCTGCAAAGTCTGCATCTGAATAGCCTGTTAGTAGAAAATCTTCATTCCTAGGGTACCAAAGGCCTAGATTAGGTGTGCCCTTTAGATATCTAAAAATTCTCTTTAGTGCAGTGTAATGAGATTCTTTAGTGTATGATTGGTACCTAGCACAGACACATGTTGCATACATAATGTCTGGTCTACTAGAAGTGAGATATAGTAGAGAGCCAATTATTCCTCTATACAAAGACTCATCTACAAGTTTACCTGCATCATCTTAGCATATAGGCATACTTGTTCCCATAGGAGTTCTCATGGTGGAGGATGATTCCATACCATACTTCTTAATTAACTCCTTGGTAAACTTAGACTAGGATATGGACAAGCCATCATCAGTATGTCTTACTTGGAGTCCCAAGAAGAACTTAAGTTCCCCCATACTGCTCTTTTCAAACTTCCCTTGCATAAGTTTTGCAAACTTCTTGCAAAAGTTGTTTTCAGTAGATCCAAAAATTATGTTGAAAGTGAGATAAAGATCTATCTAAACTCTAGAGGGGGGGTGAATAGAGTATTTTTAAAATAGCTTTACAATTTAAACAAATAAAATAATTAAGATTTAATTTATGTATAGGTGTAAGGTGTCTTACTAGATAAATCAGAACTAAGACAGCAAAAAGAAGAATCACAGCACACAATAAAGAAAATACTCAAGCAACCAGAAGACACAAGGAACTATAGTGGTTCCCCAAAAACCTGGGTACATCCACTCTTCTACCACCCTTGGTAGGAATCCACTCAGGATGAGTTGATCAGGTGTCCTGACACCAATGAGCTTTTGATAAGGTGCTCAAAAACCAAACTAGATTTTTTGATCAGGTGTCTTGCCACCACTGAGTTTTGACAAGGCTCTCATAACCAAACTCAGAACTTTTGAAGGGAGTTTTGATAACCCTTTTACAGCAGGAAAAGAAAAAGTAAAGAGGTGAAGTTGTCTTCTCTATTATCAAATCAAATGAGAGAAGACTAGTGAATTGTTGATGATGTCAAAGCTCCCCCTGAGATGTAGAATGGTTCAGGAGTGAGAGCTTTGCTTCAGGGTGATAGGTCTTCAGAAGCTTCAGATCTCCAGCAGAAGATGATTCCAGCAGATGCTGAAATATTTGGTGTCTGGAGTTCTTGATGTTGAAGCTATGATCACTTTTCAGTAAGCTAAAAGGATTGTTCTACTAATTCTTCAGAAGAATGATCACTTGTTGTCTGTCACTGTTAATTTTTTGTTGTTGTGCTATTTGTTCTATCTTGTTGACTGAAGACAAAAAGGAGGATCTTATTCCCTGAAAAATTCCTTGTCAAAGATAGCCGTTGGCAGTCATAAATGTCTTCTATAAAAGTCTTGTCTTTTAGAGGAAAGTCCCATATAACATTCCAAAAAGAATTCCTTGAAACTTGCTCCAGAATAAAGAAAAACGGCTGGCAGATCTCTTGAAATAAAAGCTGAGAGAATTTGAAAATCATTCCAAAAGCTGACAGAATTTGAATCCTCAAAGTCGTCAATCTCTCAGGAAAAACGTCGACCTGAGCTCGAAGATCGTCGACCAGAGCTCAGCGATCTGAAGAAAAAACTGAGGAGAGATCGTCGACCTGAGCTCGAAGAACGTTGACCAGAGCTCAGCGATCTGAAGAATAAACTGAGGAGAGATCGTCGACCTGAGCTCGAAGAACGTCGACTAGAGCTCAGCGATCTAAAGAATAAACTGAGGAGAGATCGTCGACCTTAGCTCGAAGAACGTCGACCGAAGCTCGACGACTTTAGCAAAGTTGAGCTCAGAGAGCGTCGAATGGAGTTCGACGTTCCGTCAACCTAAGCTCGACGATAATTGTCTTTGCCTCAGCTTGAAGTCTGATTCCTTGAATGATCCTGGGGGCAGCTCAAACCTAAATTCCATGCCCTAGATACATTCTAATGTTGACCTTTAAAACTATATAACTAGGTCAAACTGATTTCCTAAGACAAACATAGTGATCCTTACCCAAATTAGTAATAGGGTGTTCCAACATATGTCATCTATATAAATCTAAACTAAGATTATCTTTCCTTTGGACTCCCTTAGGAATAGAGTTTTGTCTATTTTCCCTCTTGAGAATTTGTTCTCAATAAGGAAAGTAGACAGGGTTTCATACCAAGCCCTTGGGGCTTGCTTTAACCCATACAAAGCTTTCCTAAGTCTATAAACATAATCAGGTTTGAGAGAATCTACAAAAACTGAAGGCTGCTCTACCTAGACTTCTTCTTTTAGATTTCCATTCAAGAATGCTGATTTTACATCCATTTGGAATACTTTGAATCCTTGATATGCTGCATAGGCAAGGAACATTCTAATGGCCTCCAGTCCCTCTACTGGGGCAAAGGATTGTTCAAAGTCTATTCCCTCTTCCTGTTTGTATCCTTTTGCAACAAGTCTTGCTTTGTTCTTCATAATAATTCCACTCTCATCCAATTTGTTCCTAAAGATCCACTTTTTTCCAATGATATTGTGGTCTTTTGGTTTAGGAACTAACTCCCAGACCTTGCACCTTCTGAACTGATTTAGCTTCTCTTGCATGGCATTAATCCAATGTGGGTCTAGGATAGCTTCTTCAAATTTCTTTGGCTCTAATTGAGATATAAAGCTTGAGTGCAGGACTGTGTTCAAGTTCCTGCTTCTGGTTTGCACTCCTTTTCTTGGATCACCAATTATCTGATTTACTGGATGATCTTTTAAGTGTCTTACAGCTGGAGGTAGATTATCTTCTTGTTGAACACCTCCAGTTTCTTCAATATGTTGCACCTCTTTATTTTCTTCAACTTCTAGAGAGTCCTGTACTCCACCTGGATAGTTACCACCATTTTCCATATCTTGATCTGCAGTTGAATCTTCTGAAATGGAAATCTTGTCCATTCTCTCATTTATACCTGTTGGACTGAATGAACTACAAGGCAACTCACTGTTGATCAATCTAGTTTCATAAAATACAATATGTACAGATTCTTATACAACCTGGGTAATCAAGTTGTATACTCTATAAGCCTTACTATTGTTGTTGTACCCAAAAAATATCCCATCTTGGGATTTGGCAGCAAACTTAGTTAGATATGACTTGTCATTGTTAAGGATATAGCACTTGCAACCAAAGATCCTAAAATAGGATAGATTTGGTTTTCTTCCTTTCATGATCTCATAGGGAGTCTTTTTGTGGTACTTGGTGATAGAAGCTCTGTTGAGCACATGACATGCAGTGTTTACTGCCTCAGCCCAAAAATATTCTGGGAGAGAAGTGTCACTCAATAGAGTTCTACCAGCCTCAATCAATGTTCTATTCTTCCTTTCAGCAATACCATTTTGCTGTGGTGTTCTAGGTGAGGAGAATTCTTGAAAAATCCCAAACTCTTCACATAAACTTGTCATACTTTCAGATTGAAATTTAGTGCCATGGTCACTTCTTATTTTGACCACTGTACTGTCTAGTTCATTCTGAATTTGTTTGACAAAACTATGTAAAACACTTGGGGTTTCTTATTTTTGTCTCAGAAAGAACACCCAAGAATATCTAGAATAGTCATCTACTCCACCTGGATAGTTGCCACCATTTTCCATATCTTGATCTGCAGTTGAATCTTCTGAAATGAAAAGCTTTTCCATTATCTCATTTATACCTGTTGGACTGAATAGACTACAAGGCAACTTACTGTTGATCAATCTAGTTTCATATAATACAATATGTATAGATTCTTATACAACCTGGGTAATCAAGTTGTAGACCCTATAAGCCTTACTATTGTTATTGTACCCAACAAATATCCCATCTTGGGATTTGGCAGCAAACTTAATTAGATATGACTTGCCATTGTTAAGGATATAGCACTTGCAACCAAAGATCCTAAAATAGGATAGATTTGGTTTTCTAGCTTTCATGATCTCATAGGGAGTCTTTTTGTGGTACTTGGTTATAGAAGCTCTGTTGAGCATATGACATGCAGTGTTTACTGCCTCACCCCAGAAATATTCTGGGAGAGAAGTGTCACTCAATAGAGTTCTACCAGCCTCAATCAATGTTCTATTCTTCCTTTCAGCAATACCATTTTGCTGTAGTGTTCTAGGTGAGGAGAATTCTTGAAAAATCCCAAACTCTTCACACAAACTTGTCATACTTTCAGATTGAAATTCAGTGCCATGGTCACTTCTGATTTTGAGCACTGTACTGTCCAGTTCATTCTGAATTTGTTTGACAAAACTATGTAAAACACTTGGGGTTTCTTCGATCTACACTCCCTAGTGGTCTTGCTGTTGCTGTTGCTCCCTATTTCCTCTCATCTCGGGGAACTCCGGGCACATGGCCATGGCATGCCCCTCCTCATGATGGAAGTCATAGTAGGGTAACTCTACCCTAACTTCCCATCTCCTCCTCCGCGCCACTCTCCTCCTCTCCCCCATGGCTATAGCCATATCCTGGTTCTTGTCAGGGAGAGGTGGTCTCTGGCCCTACCTCCTGCCTGGAGGGTAAAATTTTCCCTCACCTCCCTAACGGTTGTCTCCTCCATGGAAACCTCTTCGCGTCCCTTGGTCGTGCCACTCTGGCCTCCAAACTAGCCGATGGTTCGACTCCTGACTCCCCCACCTGAGCTGCTGCTGCTGTTGTTCCCTCTGTCGGGGCTCAGCTCTTCTCTCCTCCTAACCTCTGCCACCTCTTGGCCTCTCTTCCTCTGTGGCCCATCTGGCCAGCTTCCGGGCAAACTCTGGATTCGACGCATCTCCATCTACTTCTCTCACTGCCCTCTCCATTAGCTCCTCATAGGAGAGGGGCGGCACCCTCTTCAGTTCCATTCTGAAAATACCTTGTTGCATCCCCAGGGTAAAGGCCATCATTAGGGTGTGACCCAGCATCTCTTGAACCTGGGTCACTTCCTCCTGGAACCGGTCCACATAGCTCCCCCAGTATCTCATTCACCCCCTACTTGATGTGGAACAGGGACTCTGACTCCTTATTACTCCTCTTGGAGGTGGAGAACCTCAACATGAACCCCTAGTGTCGGTCCTCGAAATAGTAAATGGAGCTAGCCAGTAGCTAGTGGAACCACTCTCTCACCTTCTCCTTGAGAGTGATGGCGAAGATCCTGCACTTGAACCCATCTGACATCTGTCGGATCGAGATCACATCCTTGAACCACTTGATGTGGTTGACCGGGTCTCCCTTCCATGCGTAGTAGGACATCTCAGGATCCCTAAACACCTCTAGAACTAGGGCAGAAGAAACCAGCTTGCTGAAGGGGCTGCCTCCCCCTACTGAGCGGGTTGCGGGGTCTCGTACCCCCATCTCGTCGAACCTGCCGCCGCTCACCAAGTCCGAGCAGAGTACTCACCCGGGGAGCTCATCGCCTCTTCCTTCCTTTGCGACTTCTTTCCCAGCTCGCCTGTCAGGAGCGTCTTTGCCAAGGGCAGGGTCTGCGAGCACTGGTGCCGCTGGAGTCAAGCACTCGGCACGCGCACCGAGTGCGAACCTGACGAGACCAAGAACCTCTCGTCTGAATTCTTCGAACATCCCCACCGTAGCGAGAGTCAGGGGTTTATGAGTCGAACCTATCTGATCCTTATCCTTATCCTCCCGTCATCGAGCATGTTGAAGATTTTTTGTGCTGACCATGCTCCACGCTCAACGCACCAGAATGTTGAAACCGAAAAATCAATCTCTGTGAAATTCATCCTTGAGGAAGGGGTGATTGTGCACCTACTTCTCTCCTGCAAGCAAAATGACAAGGAAAAAGAACAAAGAACTGACCCAAGGGCTCGGCACGGACGTTCCACCACACACACGGAAGATCTTAGAGCGCTTCCCCTCTGATGATGCATAATTTGACCTAAGTTATTAATACAAAATCTAGATAATATAATATAAATATATAGATATTATTAATTTTATCCGTTAAACCGTATCTTTTTTATAATTCTATCCTAACAAGTCCTATTTTACTATTTTGTAGGATCCTGAGACATGTTGCATTATCAATTATAAAGAACACACCTTCAGTTAGGGCATGCCAAACTAAATGTCAAGTGAAGTCTTGTTATCGTGTTACTGAACAAAATTCAAGAAGAGAATGAAGCCCAATGGTTCGATGAGATATTTTCTCCTAAGTATGAAAGAGGCTAGCAACCTTTAACTATAAATTAAGCATGTGTTCTTAAAGGAAGCTTCTTGGAAAGAGAGAAAGCTATCCAACTTTGACCATGCTTTTCAAGCATGTGTCTCATGACAAGTGTGAAAAGGAGTAACCGTCATTCACTTTTAAAGCAACATGTGCTTTTTGACTAAGGGAAGCTTCATGGAAGCTTCATCCTCATGTCATCTACCACCTCTACCTCCTTGGTTTGGGCCCTATAAATAGGCATGAAGGAAGAGGGGGAAGACACCACCCTTTCTCCTTCATTTGAAACTTTTAGAGAGCTGTTGAGAGTTTATTTTTAGAGTATTGTAGCTTAATGTTTTAATGTTTTAATGTTTTAATGTTCTTGCAATCTATTTTATTACACTTGTAATCTTTTTATAAACTCGCTTTGTAATGTCTATATGCCCTTTTTGTAACTTCTTTTCAATAAGAAATAATATGGTTTGTTATTCCCTTTCTCACACTCTCTTTCTTATTATGCATATTCTTAACGTGATTTTCATTTCCTACACTATTATGAGTAACTAAACTTTATTTAGTGCTTGATCGAGATGAATCGAGGAATGAAATGATCTCATTTTCTTAATCTATATCTTCTCTTTCTCTTTTAACAAATGTTTAGGATTTGCCCTTGATTAATCTCTAGAGAGGTCATATCATCGATATATGATTTTCTCTTCTGTTTTCTTACTCTAGTAGCCGAAAGGATCATGCGTATGGATTGATCACTCACGGTTAAAGGGAGTTTAATGCAATCCTTGAAAGAGGATGACATAAATTTTTTGGATTGGAGTAAAATCTAATAGATGGGTTCACCACATATAGCGAGTTTTAGGGGTTTCAATTAAAGAACGAAAGTTCGGTTGTTCAACCTAAACTCAGTTTGGCGTAGCCTTGAAAGAAGTGCGTTCATATTTTGGGAACCTCCACGGTCCAAACATCTTCGTTAAAGAGAATTGGGGATTTATCTATTTTTGGTCATTTTCATTCCAAGGTGATTCAAGATCAAGTACTAACCTTTTAATTATTACCTTATCACCCTCATTTATCATATAACCGTTCTCTTATTTGCAAACCAACTCAAAGTATCTAATTGATAAAATAACAGAATTCTCTTTGAAGTAAAAGTAATTGACGCGCCTTGGTTCTAATACGACCTTGATATTATATCATATACTATAAGCGATAAGGTACACTTGCCTTTATCGAATATAGATTCGGAGAACATCATCTTCATCTTCTCTCTTTCATAAAACACCTCCGGGATTTTCTCCATCAAGTTTTTGGTGCCGTTGCCGGTGACTTGCGTTGATATTTCAAAAAAAAAAGAATAACTGTTATTTTTATCATTTTTCTTTTTTTTCTAAAATATATATATATATCTTAATAAGATACCTAAAACCGCCTAAAAAGAACAAAAATAAAAAAACATTCCATTAATAATTTTTAAAGTCATCTTTAATCATTTGTCTCTTCTTTTTTTTCTTCTAGTACATGACCCGAGCAAGTTCTTCGAATAATCCTGAATCCCATTTTGATCCAGAAATTGAGCGCACCTTTAGGCGACGCCTTCAATCTCGTGGATAGGATTTACCAATTATTCTCGAAGAATCTATCGGAGACACTAATATAACAACTATGGGTGAGCCCAATCCTAATGAAGCCCAGTAATGGACCACGTCCTATTATGCATGGACGAACTTGGAAGGGACGCAATTTAGTATTGTTCTCCCTACTATAGCTAATAATAATTTTTAGATCAAGTCTAGCATCATCCAAATGGTGCAATAATCGGTTACTTTTGATGGTCTACCGGACGAAGATCCAAATCAACATCTTTCAAATTTTCTTGAAATCTGTGATACCTTCAAAATCAATGGCATTACTGATGACGCCATTCGATTATGACTATTTCCCTTTTCTTTGCGATCAAAGGCCAAGCAGTGGTTAGGATCTCTTCCTAGAGGATCTATCACTACATGGGCCGAAATGGCGGAAAATTTCATGACTAAATATTTTCCTCCTACCAACACCGCCAAATTAAGTACTGATATCTCTTCATTTATGCAAATTGACTCAAAGACTCTCTACGATACATGGGAGCGCTTCAAGGAGCTTTTGCGTAGATGTCCTCACCATGCACTTCCTACTTGGCAACAAGTACAAATTTTTTATAATGGCATAAATTTTCAAACAAGGCAGATGATTGATGTAGCCATCGGGGGTACTCTCAATAATAAAACCCTAGAGGCCACTCAAGATCTTTTTGAGGAAATGGCCATAAAAGCCTATCAGTCGAATGTGCCCCGAGCATGCCTTAGCAAGCCAGCAGGACTTTATGAAGTTTATATGACAGCTAATTTAGCTTTACAACTTGAACGTTTAAGAAAGAAAGTGGCAGAGATGTCTGTTTCCTCCGCCACTCCTTAGGCTAATAATAATAGTAATACTTTTATTGAAGAACAAGTTGATTTCATGGGGAATCTTACTCGGTCTTCCGTTAACCCGAACAACGCTTTGTATAACAATGCTTACAATCCGAGTTATAGGAACCACCCGAATTTCTCATGGAGCAACCAAGGTCATGCCCAACGCCCTCCTAATATGAACCCACCTGGTTTTCTTCCACCACCTCCAAGGCCCTCTTCGCTTGAAGAGGTATTTTCTAAATATATTACCTCAAACGAATCCAACATCCGTAATCTCACCAAATCTGTAAAGAACTTAGAGAATAAAATTGGCCAGCTTACCAAAATGATTGTTGAGTGCTCGCATAGAGCTTTTCCAGGCAACACTGAGACGAATCCAAGGGAGAATGCAAATGCCATCACCCTCCGCAGTGGAAAGGAGGTAACCTCTCCAAATATGATTGAGCCTGAGGTAACTATTTCTGTTTTATACCCTCCAGTTTTATTTTCTAATTCTCTGAATGCTTCAAAATCTCCTCTTATTTCTACTTCTGAACCCCCATATCCATGTAAAATTAAAAATAAGCGAGCAAAGGAACAATACAAAAAAAATTTAGAAATTTTAAAACAAATTCATATAAATGTTCCCTTCTGCAAGGCAATCTCTCAAATGCCTAAATACGAAAAATCTCTCAAGGAGTTACTCTCCAATAAAAAGAAACTTTAAGATATATCGCGTGTTTCCCTCAATGCAGAATGCTCGACAGCTTTATTACATAAATTGCCTCAAAAATTAAATGATCCAGGACAGTTTTTTATCATGTTCCTCTTTAGCAATTTATTAGTAAAGCATGCCCTCGCCGACTTAGGTTCTAGTATAAATCTAATGCCTTACTCTTTGTTTAATAAATTGGGATTAGGAGATCCAATCCCAATAAAAATAAGTATACAACTAGCAGATCATTCTGTTAAGTATCCTGTAGGGGTAGTGGAGGATGTGCTAGTCAAGGTTGACAAGTTCATCTTTTCGGTGGACTTTATCATTCTTGACATCAAAGAGGATGTTGAAGTACCACTCATACTCGGCCGACCCTTCCTTTCCACCACTCGCGCAATAATAGATGTGAGTAACGGAAAGCTCCTCCTTCGTGTTTGAGATGAAGTTACTTTCAATATCAACCCCTCTATGCTCAATTCTTTTTCAAATGATGATTCTTGTTAACATCTAGATGCATAATTTGAAGAAAATTTTTCTTCATTTTCTGATTCTGCTCCCACATCTTGTGATGATGTGGAATATGCCGAATTATTCTATTATAAGGAATTATCTTGTTCTTCGCCTCCTGAGCCAATTGGCTTAGAGAGTATTAAAATTACGACCTCTTATGAAGCACCACCCACTCTTGAGCTTAAGAAACTTCTAGAGCACCTAAGATATGTCTTTTTAGAAAAATACTCTAAATTATCGGTCATCCATTCTTCCACTTTGTGTGATTTGGAAATTTCCGAATTAATTCAAATCTTAAATAGGCATCGCAGAGCCATAGCTTGGCAATTATCTGATATTAAAGGGATAAGCCCCTCCTTATGCACACACAAAATATTACTTGAAGATAATTCTTGTGATAGTGTACAGCCACAGTGACGACTTAATCCCAACATGAAAGACATCGTTAAGGCTGAAGTAATTAAGTTGTTATATGCAGGAATTATCTACCCGATTTTGGATAGCCCGTGGGTTAGCCCCATGCAAGTAGTACCAAAGAAAGGCGGCATGACAGTAGTGGTTAATGAGAACAATGAACTAATTCCAACTCATACTGTTACGGGTTGGAGTATGTGCATCGACTATAGAAAATTAAATGATGCCTCCCAAAAAGACCACTTTCCCTTGACATTCATTGATAAAATTTTAGAACGCCTTTCCGGTCACTCCTACTATTGCTTTCTTGATGGTTTATTGGGATATTTCCAAATCCCAATCTCACCCGAGGACTATAATAAAACAACCTTTACTTGTCCCTTCGACACCTTCGCTTATAGAAGGATGTCGTTTGACCTTTGCAATACACCAGCTACATTCATAAGATATATGTTGGCCATCTTTGATGAGTTGGTTGAGGATGTGATGGAAGTCTTCATGGATGACTTTTCCGTATTCAGAAACTCTTTTAAATCATGCTTAGCTAATCTTGATCGTGTTTCTTCAACATTGCGAAGATAAGAATCTAGCCCTAAATTGGGGAAAATGTCATTTCATAGTCCGAGAGGGGTTGGTCCTCGGTCATAAAATATTGGGTAAAGGGATTGAGGTTGATAAGGCTAAGATTGAGGTGATTGAGAAACTTCTCCCTCCCACAAATGTAAAATCTATTAGAAGTTTCCTTGGTCACGCAGGTTTTTATCGACGGTTTATACAAAATCTTTCCAAAATTACAAAACCGTTAACGCACTTGTTAGAAAAAGAGTCTTCTTTCATTTTTGATAATGAATGTTAAGCATCTTTTAATATTATCAAAGATAAGCTTATCAACTCGCCAATTCTAGTAGCACCAGATTGTTCCTTTTCATTCGAGATAATGTGCGATGCAAGTTACATTATTATAGGCGCAGTGTTAGGACAATGGGTGAACAAGTATTTTCACCCAATTTATTATGCAAGCAAGACACTCACATCCGCACAGGCCAATTACACCACTACAGAGAAAGAACTTCTGGCAATTGTTTTTGTGTTTGATAAGTTTAGGTCTTATATTACTCTCTCTAAAGTCATTGTGTTTACTGATCATTCTGCCCTTAGGTACCTACTAAACAAGGCAGACGCCAAGACCTAATTATTAAGATGGATCCTCCTGCTGCAAGAATTTGACTTGGAGATCCGGGATAAGAAAGGAGTGGAAAACTTGGCGGTCGATCATCTCTCCCTCTTATAGAACCCTACTACGGATACGTTGGCGAAAGCCGACATTGATGATAAATTCCCTGAAGAGCGCCTCCTTGCCATCGAAAAATTAACGAATTCTTCTACCCCTTGCTTTGCAGATTGGGCCAACTATCTAGTTGCCCGAGTCCTGCCAAAAGGTTTTCCAAGTCAACAAAAGAATAAATTCTTTTCCGACATGAAGAAATACTTTTGGGAGGACCCCTTCTTATTTTGTATCTGCGTGGATCAAGTGGTAAGAAGATGTGTTTCGAGCTAGGAAGGCTTTCAAATTTTGCGGCATTGCCATGAAGGACCAACCGGCAAACATTACCAAGCAAACCAGACTGCAAGGAAAGTGCTGGAGGTCGGTTTCTACTAGCCCTCGATCTATAAGGATGCTCAATCTTTTGTGAGTGGATGCGACAGCTGTCAAAGGACAGGTAACATATCTCATCGAGACGAAATTCCCCAAAACTCCTTTTTGGAGTGTGAAATATTCGATCTATGGGGTATTGATTTTGTAGGTCCTCTCCCTCCCTCATTTAATAATAAATATATTCTCGTTGTAGTCGACTATGTGTCGAGGTGGGCGGAAGCACAAGCTCTCCCAACAAATGATGCAAGAATCATCGTCAAATTTTTAAAGAAATTATTCTCTCATTTTGGCACACCTCGTGCTATAGTTAGTGATAGGGGCACACACTTTTACAATAGCCAGTTTGCTAAAATTTTAGCAAAATATGGCACTACACACAAACTCTCCACCGCCTATCACCCACAAACAAGCAGCCAAGTGGAGGTGGTGAACCACGAGCTCAAGTGGATTTTGGAAAAGACTGTCTCGATAAATAGGAAAGACTGGTCATTAAAGCTCGATGATGCACTATGGGCTTATCGGACGGCATACAAGACTGCCATCGATTGTACACCATATCGATTAGTCTATAGTAAAGTGTGCCGCCTTCCAGTTAAGTTAGAGAACCGTGCTCATTGGGCGCTTAAATTCCTTAATCTTGATTATACTTTGGCCTCTGAGCAAAGAAAATTCCAACTGAATGAACAAGATGAATGGTGTGCTAATGCCTATGAAAATAATAAGTTTTATAAGGAGAGCTCAAAGTTCTACAATAATAAAAATATTAAAATTCCAAAAAAAATCACTAGGGGATCTTGTCCTTATTTACAACTCGCGCCTTTGTCTTTTTTCGGGTAAATTAAAATCCCGATGGTCCGGCCCCTTTGTTGTCAAAGTGGTTTTGCCATACGGGACCATTCTTATTTCCCACCCGGAACTTGGCTCCTTTAAAGTGAACGGCCACCGGCTAAAATTTTATTTTTCTAATGACACTTTGGTCACCAATATTGAGACCCTCTCCGTATAATCTTACATGTCAATTAGTCAAGCTATGCGACGGTAAACAAAGCTCTTTTGGGAGAAACCCCAAACTTTATCTTCTTATTATTGTTTTCTTTGTTTTAACATGTTTTTGCAGGTTTCCTTCTACCCTCCTCGACTTCACCATCAGGGATGTCCCCTTTCCTTTCTTCTTCTTTTATTGCATTTTTATTACTTCATACTTGGTTTTAAACATTAGGGACAATGTTAAACTTTAAGTATGGGGGTATATTTCCTTAATTTATATATATATATATATATATATATATATATATATATTTCTTTCCATTGTCTTTAGTATATAAAGAGTATATATATACCAAAAAGGGATAAAACTTATATAACATAATATATAATTTGAGTTAATCTTTTCTAAATCAATTAGTACCCCATGACTTTGCATTTTCTTGTTTTTAATCATTTATGTACTTTGTTTAGTTGAAATAAATTAAATTAAATTTCATTTTGTCTATGTTTCATGAGTAATATGTTGACTCATATAGTGTTCCTAATTAAGGTAACATATTATTTTTTTAAAAACTTTCTTAAATATTTGCACTTTTCATAGCCATTATTTATGTTTTTCACTTTTATAAAATCTATCATCCCTTGTTTTTCTATTTTAAAAATCTTTGAAATGATTGATTAGTATTAAGTATAGTAGATGCAAACAAATCTAAGATGCTTATTATCTTCATTTTTCATGAAAAATCAATTATCTTTATTTTCTATCTAGAATTTGCGTCTCTTGAATCTTTTAATACCTTGCTTTAAGTAGACTTAAGAGCATGAAGATGATCTAGGCAACTTTTTGATTAGCTTGAGCTTTTGCATCCTGAACCATAAATTCCTAACCATTGCTAGCCACGTTGTGCCTTTACCATTTTCTTTTTATAAACCCCACTCATTTTTTGCCAAAGCCATATAGCTTACCCTTGTTGCACAATTAAAACATTTTTAGCTTCATGTCACTTGTGTGTACTATATTTTGTCAAAATGGTAGAGATTTGTATTATATCTCAATTTCTACAAAAGAGGAAAAATAAAAAAGGGAATAACTCAATTGCTTCAAAATAAGGAAGAAGATATGATATATAAATTTATATATATGCAAAAAAAATATTATGAATGACATTTAAACCCCAACTTTATATTGCAAAATTGCTTGGGGTGTTAAAATTTTATTTTCTAACAAGTTTTTTGCAAAACTCTTCTTTTTTGTTTTAAGTGTGCTTTACCCTTCATGTTTATCTTTTGAACTCCACACACTTAAACCTAAGCCAAAAAGTTACACCTAACGAAAGTCCTTTTGATTATGCTTCCAAGGTTTATCTTTAGTACGGTAGCGAGAAAGTAAATTGAGTAAGTTCTTGGTGGTAGTAGTATTGATCTTTGAATTAGATTGATAAGACTATAAAATGTCTCTTAGATTTTAGTAGCAACTCAATATACTTTTCATTTATCACATTACTTAATTTTAAGTTTTGCTTAAAAATATGGGATGATTTATTTATTTTATACTAGTGAAAATTGTAAAATTTTGTGCCAAGACTAAGTAAAAATGTTTTTTTTTCTTTTCATAATTCATCTACCTTAATTTTGCATCATACTCGTGTTTGGCATAGCCAATTTGTTTGGTTGGTTTTTTTCTAACTCGTATGTCTTTGCTTGAGGACAAGCAAAATAATAAGTCTGGGGAATTTGATGATGCATAATTTGACCTAAGTTATTAATACAAAAATCTAAATAATATAGTATAAATATATAGATATTATTAATTTTATCTGTTAAACCGTATCTTTTTTATAATTTTATCCTAACCACGCCTATTTTACTATTTTGTAGGATCCCCAAACATGTTGCATTATCAATTATAAAGAACACACCTTTAGTTAGGGTGTGCCAAACTAAATGTCGAGTGCAGTCATGTTATTATGTTACTGAACAATATTCAAGAAGAGAATGAAGCCTCAATGGTCCGATGAGATATTTTCTCCTAAGTATGAAAGAGGCTAGCAACCTTTGACTATGAATTCAGCATGTGTTCTTAAAGGAATCTTCTTGGAAAGAGAGAAAGCTAGCCAACTTTGACCATGTTTTTCAAGCATGTGTCTCATGACAAGTGTGAAAAGGAGTAGCCGTCATTGAATTTTAAAGTAACATGTGCTTTTTGACCAAGGGAAGCTTCATGAAAGCTTCATCCTCATGTCATCTACCACCTCTACCTCCTTGGTTTTGGCCCTATAAATAGGCATAAAGGAAGAGGGGGTAGACACCACCCTTTCTCCTTCATTTGAGACTTCTAAAGAGTTGTTGAGAGTTTATTTTTAGAGTATTGTAGCTTAATGTTTTCATGTTTTAGTGTTCTTGCAATCTCTTTTATCGCACTTGTAATCTTTTTATAATCTCGCTTTGTAATGTCTCTATGCCCTTTTTGTAACTTCTTTTCAATAAGAAATAAAATAGTTTGTTGATGGATATTTCCTCCACGCTAACGCGTGTTTCCAATCGATGAGGCAAGTATACCTATCGTTTGGAGTATATAATCAAGTGCCGTATATCGACTCGGGGCTTGTCGAGTACTTGTACTCACAAGAAAGAGTTATTAACTTATCGGATGAAAAGTTGGTTTTGTTTGAACGGAAAAGGAAACGTTACACTAAGAAAGAGAAATTCGATGATGGGGAAGCTAGGACTTGATCTAGAATCCCCTTGGGCTAAAATAAACCTTTTTGAAAATTAAAGTAATGCGAGTTCTTAAATTGCTTACTCGACCATAGAGGTTCCTAAAGTACGAAAGCGTCTCTCTCAAGCTCATGCTTTTGACTAACCTTAGGTGTATCGATTAAGACCTCTCGGTAAGTCAAAACCCCTAAGCTTGCATTAGGCGATGAACCACACTATTGGATTTGACTCCAATTCGGAGGATTTATGTCGTCCTCTCTTGAGGAGTGCAAGCAACTCCTTTTATCTTTGAGTGATCTCCTTATAGGATACAGATCTTAGATTGAAAACCAAATCTACGAAATATGAATTCGACAAAATATAATTCAAAGATAAATCGTAAGTGAGCAAGATTAAGAACAAGACATTGTTGATAAAAATAGAAAATTTTATTTTATTCCAAGGTTCATCATGATCAAGTGCTAGATGAAATTTAACTACTCATCATCATTAGGGAAATACAATATATGGTAGGGAAAGACATGATGAAAATAAAAAATAAACTTGAATGAAAACTTTCACAAGCAAAACTATGCTAAGAAATCGAAAATACAATAATATAAAATAGCAAACTACAAGACTCCAACTCCCAAAATTCGACTCCTGAGCATCTGAAGCTGTCTCGAATTTATATGAAAAATTGCTAGTCGGTCACGCCCTTGGTCATGCCCGTGACCTAGGGAATTTTAGGCTTGGAACTGTCATCTTTAAACCCCAGGAACGTTTGAGGAGAAAACGCCAAAATCTGTTAAATGATGGGTCATGCCCCTAGGTCACGCCAGTGACGTAGGGCGTGTCAAGTCTGTTTCTGGAAAACTATAGAAACTGAAAATGGTGGGAATAAATTGTAGTTGATTGAGGCATCACACCCCCTAGTCATGCATGTGACTAGGGCGTGTCAAGCTGGAAACGTCAAACTGGCGGCAATGGCAGGAACGGCTGAGTAATTGGCTGGAAATGCCCCTAACACGCCCTGGGTCACGCCCGTGACCAAGATGTGTCATTTTAATCTGATGTGGTAGGGTCTGATAGTTCTTCCCAATGGCAGCACGCTTTGTCCTAGAGTGACACGGGCGTGTCCTGAGCAACACGGGTGTGGCAAGGTTTTTTCATTCGTTGATCGATGATTTGCGGTCGACGTTCTCAACTCCTGGAGTCACACCCCTAGACACGCCCAAGGAGGCGTGTCAAAGGGCGTGTCTAGGCGAGAAGGAGAAAATCCAAATTTTTCTCCAAAAATTCTACAGATTAGCCCTGCAAGATTGAAAATAATTTTGTTAGAACAAATAAATATAAAATACAAAAAAAGTAGTTAATTATAAACTTTATATTACAAAATCGATTTATAATATTTAACTATTAATAGAAAATAGTATATGAAAAATAAAAATAATTAGAGTTATCAAATACTCCCATACTTATCTGTTTTCTAGTCCCGAGCAAACAACTTCCTATAGAGAGTAGAAAAATTTTAAATGCTAGAAAAGAAAATTGAACCTAAGGAGTAAAATGCAAAGTCGTATGCCTTTGCTTGTAGCTATTTTGGTAGAAAAACTTACTCAGCATACAAATTAGGTTTTTATTTTTCTTAAAATGTGTTTTCAGAATTATTTTTACTTTTAAAATGAAAATCTGATAAATCTTAAAATTATATTTAGGGAGAATGTAGCGTGTGTATTAAGATAACATTGCACGAAGGAAGATCGAGATACCCTCCAAAGAAATCCATCAATGTTGATGGCCATAGACTTGCCCATTCATACTCTCGCCATGGCACTAGTTCAACTTATAAACATAAATCAATTGGACTTAATTATATTGAAACGTAGGCTTAGGTGTTTGGTGAGGGTGGTTAAAGATAAAAGCGATGGCTAGTCACACCAAAACCTAGAGAAAGCTTGCACACAATAATTTGTTATGGGTTTAAGAATGCAGCCAAATTCCTAATCCTTTTGTATTTTTTATTTTTTCCAACTCTCTCATCATGGTTAAAATTTTCTTCTACCTCTTCATTTTTTCCATAATATTTTTTTTATTTATCTTTATTTTGAAGAGGAAAGAAGAATAAATCAACTCTTTTTTTATATAAGAAAAGAGCCACCAAAAATAAAAAGGCCCCTAATCACTCACAAACCATGTTTGTATATCTATGTTCAAGCTCGGTCTTAGGTGTGCAATTTGATTGCTTTTTAGGCTTTGGTAAAATGTTTGGTGGAGCTAAAACAAAACGATAGGGTAATAGGCTCAAAATGACTTTACAAAGATAAAATTTTAGGTACGGGTGCAAAGTCTCAAACTGGCCAAAAAAAGTGCCTAAATCATATTTATGCTAATGAGTTTAACTTATGCAAAGTCTTGAGAATAGCTAGAGGGCAAGTTCTAGACATCGAGAAAGAACACCTCTTTCTTGATCTGCGAAATATCGCTCTAGTAAACTTAAACTTACTCACCTAAATTATTTTAGATTTTACCAGTTTTCAAAAAGAAAGTAAAATAAAACATTTCCACGCATTTAGAAAAATGAAAATCTAATTATATGCTGCAAATATTTAAATCTACATAGAATTCTACTTACGCGTGCACTTAACTAGAAACACAGCATGCCCAATAGTTTTACTCCAAAATTCAAATTTTAATTAAAACATCAAAATTCTCTAAACACTATATAAAAGTTAAATTACTAGGAATTTTGTATGTGAATAAATAAAGAAATAACAACTTCTCTAATTAAGAATTAAACCTATTTTTTGTTACTTCTTAGACTTCCCGAGGTATACCCTATAAAAGGCTCTCACCGATACTATGAGGTAAGATGGGGTGATATCCCAAACGTCCCTTTCTAAGAAATTTAATTTTTGATTTTCGAAATTTTTTCGTTTTTTTTTTGAAAAACAAAATACATAACAAAATCAATTTTTTTAAAATTTTTGATATATATATAATTTTTAAAGTTTTTAAATTTTTGAAAAATAAAAAAATTTGTATGTTTTGCTTGAGAATTATCCCTCCCCCATACTTAAGCAATGCATTGTCCTCAATGTATAAATGAAGAAAAGAAAGAAAAGAAGACTTCCCTGAAAATGCCAAAGCAGCACCAAAAGCGACCTATAAGACATTTGCAAAGCAAGACATTTTTTTTATAGATTTTTTATAATAACAAGTACAAAAAAATAAAAGTAAAGATACAAATACAGGGATAGGCGACCCACTACAAGTCCAAAGAAAAGAAAAGAAAGCTATGCCTGGTCGGGAGCGTCCTCGGGCTGCTGATAGAAAGTCCGCATGGCCGCAAACTCACGGGAAATATGATCCAC
This sequence comes from Platanthera zijinensis, assembly GCA_039513925.1. Lineage (NCBI taxonomy): Eukaryota > Viridiplantae > Streptophyta > Magnoliopsida > Asparagales > Orchidaceae > Platanthera > Platanthera zijinensis. Next base: position 96,894,873 of record CM077094.1, read on the forward strand.
GGAAGAAGCATGACTCTTCTCTAGCTTGGTAAAGCGCTCATCAAAATGAGCGAAATGATTGTCAAAATGGGTTTGCATCTGGTCTATGTGAGTATGAATCAACCCAAATTGATGATCCCAATAATTTAGAGGATCGGGCGCTGGGGCATAGTGCAATGGTGGTGGCGGAATCTGGGGAGAATGATGAGTACCGTTGGGACCGGCACCATGATCAAGATCAAGATCCCCTCCAACGACTGATGGGGGAATATCCTCAAAATCACCCTCACATCGGTGCGCTAGGCCGAGGGCCTGAAAGGTCGGGAACTGGAGGGCCTACGGCGTCTGCATGCAGGTCAGCCGCAGAAGGGCATCCCAAAGGCCGGTCTGCTTGGCGAGAAAAGTAATATAATTGCCTCCATGAACCGCTCCCAACCTCACATTTTCAGCCTGATGACAGAAGAAAATTACGAGCAAATAACCAAGGTTGAGTGGGACCCAGTAAATCATACTATATAAGTATAGTAAGTCTGACCAAGACACCACGCCGTGGCTATCGCCATGACCAGTAAGAGTAAAGGTGAGGAGGTTATGGAGAATGCGCAGAGCGGGGGAAATGAGGTGGCTACCCTTCGATTTCTTTGGGGTGTAGGGGGAAGCGTCATTACTGATTTCCGACCAAAAGGTGAGGAGGTTGAAATCGGGAGCAAAATCAGTTTTGAGGTTGAGATAAGCGGGAGAATGTGAAAACGCCTCCGAGCAAAAGCCTATGGCTACATTGAGTTGGCAGATGGTGAGCTGATTCATCATCCCGCTCATGCGAAAGATGATGAAATCGTCATTTTCTACCCAACGGAACTCAAAAGATGTCAAGAAATCGATGGTGAGCTCGAGGAAAGCTAGCTCTTAAATGGAGAAAAGGGGAGCCCATCCTGCGGTGGAAAGAAATTCCCGAACCAGCTCCGCCGCTCCGAAGGTGGCGAGGATTGCCCAGTCTAAGATCCAGAACACGCCAAAGGATTTGGTGCGAAGTCGTTTGCTCCGGTCTTGCTGGGTGGCATTTTCAAACAGGAGCATGGCTTCCGCTGAGGCAGGATCTGCGGGGTGCTCGGAGGAAGAAGCTGTGGAACGAGGGTGGTGGCGAGGCATGGTGAGAAAATGAAGAGGAGTTTTCGAGCACAAGGAGAAGAGAATAGGGGGTTGATGAGTGAAGGTGTGGGGAGAAGAGAAGGGAGTGAATTCCTATTTATAGGAATTCACGGCTCAGTCACGCCCCACTGTCACGCCCATAACAGGGGGCGTGATAAGCACGGGGCAAGGCGGGTTGGAATCTGAGGCGGTCCGCCTCGGATTCACGGGTCACGCCCTAGAGACACGCTCGTGTCTCTGGGCGTGTAAGAGGTATCCAAGGGGGCTGCGTGGGAATCCGAGGCGCTGGACTCGGATTCCACTATCACGCCCTAGGGTCACGCCCGTGACTCTGGGGCTTGTGGACAAAAATAAACACAGAGCGGGAATCTGAGGCACGATCCGGTCAAATCCTTGGAAACATGCGACACGGCCATAACATGCTCGTGACCATGATGGTCACGCCCATGTCATGTCCGAAAGATGGACGGGTAAATGGGTGCGGACAAACCATCCATGGGTTATGCAAAATAGGCTAAGCACGCTCATGCCACACCGTGACCGTTAGGTCATGCCTGTGATAGGGGCGTGTACGAGAAAAATAGAAAAAAAAATTAAAATTTTTTTTTGTTTTATGTGTTTTTTTTATATTTATATTTTTTAAAAAAAATTCAAATAAACTAGAATTAAAACAAATGTTACCGACTTGAAGAATCACGTAGATTTAACGTTCGACCCGGACCGATTGTCATGCATCGATGTTCCTCAAACCTGCAAAAACTTTAAAAAAATCAAATACTAAGAAAACATAAGGGAAACGATAACCATGGGGTGACTCCCACAAGCGCTTTGTTTATGGTCATTGAGCTCGACCTTAGTGGTGCGCGCATACTATGGGTTTGACAACATTATGTTGTCCATATGTGTGTTGATATTATCACCGGAAATAAATAATTTTAGCTGGTGCCCATTCACTTTAAAATCGCCTCCTTTCCGGTGTGAAATAAGCATTGTCCCGTAGGGCCAAACCTCCTTCACGACAAAGGGGCCGGACCAACGGGACTTAAGCTTACCCGGAAATAAGCGCAAACGCGAGTTATAAAGCAAGACTTAGTCTCCCGATTGGAAGTCCTTGGGGTGCTTAATTTTCTTATCATGATAAAATTTGGTGTGCTCCTTATAGAGTTTATTATTCTCATAACCGAGGGAGCGCCACTCATCGAGCTCGTTAAGTTGGAATTTACGGAGCTCGGAGGACAAATTTTCTTCAAGATTTAAAATTTTAAGCGCCCAAAAGGCATGATGCTCAAGCTCAACCGGTAAATGACATGCTTACCCATAGACCACTCAATATGGCTTACAACCGTTAGTGGTCTTGTACGCGGTCCGATAAGCCCATAGAGCATCATCAAGCTTGACCGACCAATCCTTTCTACTAGTAGAAACTATTTTTTCTAATATACGTTTGATTTCACGATTTACTACTTATACCTAGCCACTTGTTTGAGGGTGATAGGGGGTGGCTAACCTATGTCTAACGCCATATTTAGATAAAACCTTAGCGAATTGTGCATTACAAAAGTGGGTGCCCCTATCACTAACTATTGCCCGCGGTGCTCCAAATTGGGAAAATAGTTTTTTATGAAATTGGTTCATGACTCGGGCATCATTAGTGGGAAGGGCTTGCGCTTCTGCCCACTGTGACACGTAGTCGACCGCTACCAAAATATATTTATTTCCATAGGACATTGGTAGCGGTCCAATAAAGTCGATCCCCCATAAATCAAAAACTTCTATTTCTAAAAATGAATTTAATGGCATTTCATCACGGCAGGAAATATTACCTGAGCGTTGGCATTGTTCACAACGACTTACATGGGCGTGAGCATCCTTGAAGATGCTTGGCCAATAGAAGCCTACTCCAAGTACTTTTCGAGCCGTCCGATTAGCTATTTAGTGCCCACCGGCGGGTCCCTCATGGCAATGCTTTAGAATTTGGGCGCCTTCCTCATGATAAACACACCTCGGCACTACTTGGTTCGTGCAAACACGGAAAAGAAGGGATCCTCCCAAAAATAATTTTTAAAATCGGAAAAGAATTTCTTCTTTTCTTGATAAGAAAAACCATTCGGGAGGAATCTCGCAACAAGATAGTTTACGAAATCGGCGAACCAAGGAGTGGGGAGAGTATTACCTTATGAATAGAGAGAAGGCGCTCCTAAGGGAAAGTGTCGTTAATGTCCTCCTCTTTAAGCTCCCCCGAATTGGGATTCTCCAACCGAGAAAGATGGTTAGCCGCTAAGTTCTCCGCTCCTCTCTTGTCACGAATCTCCAAGTCAAATTCTTGGAGGAGTAAGATCCACCTAATGAATCGCGGCTTTGCATCTATTTTTGTTAGTAAATATCTCAAAGTCGAATGATCAATGAAAATAATAATCTTGGACAAGGTTTGATAAGAGCGGAATTTATCAAATGCAAAAATAACAGCTAATAATTCTTTTTCGGTGGTCGTATAGTTTTCTTATGCGGCGGTTAGTGTTTTTCTCGCATAATAAATAGGATGAAAAATTTTATTTATGCATTGTCCAAAAACTGCACCTACGGAAAAACTACTAGCATCACACATGATCTCAAACAGAAATTCCCAATTGGGAGCGATCATGATAGGAGCGTTAATCAATTTTTCTTTAATAAGAGAAAAGGCATGCAAACAATTTTCATCAAAAAGAAATGGGGCATCTTTTTCTAATAAGTGTGTAAGGGGCTTAGTTATTTTAGAAAAATCTTTGATAAACCAGCGATAGAAATCGGCATGCCCCAAAAAACTACGAACGGCCTTGATATTTGAAGGGGGAGGTAGCTTTTCTATAGTTTCAATTTTGGCTTTGTCTACCTCTATGCCCTTGTTAGAAATTTTATGGCCTAAGACCAAACCTTCATGTACCATAAAATGGCACTTCTCCTAGTTTAAAACTAGGCTCGTGAACTCACATATTTGAAGTACACAGGAAAGGTTTGCCAAACATAAATCAAACGAATCTCCAAAAATGGAGAAATCGTCCATGAAGACCTCCATGATATCCTCTACTAGTTTGTCAAAGATCGCTAGCATACACCTTTGGAAGGTTGTCAGCGCATTGCATAAACCAAAAGGCATTCTTCGATAGGCGAAGGTGCTAAACGGACAAGTGAAGGTTGTTTTATCTTGGTCTTCGGGCGCGATTGGAATTTGGAAATATCCCGAAATACCATCAAGAAAACAATAAAAAGAGTGCCCGGATAACCGTTCAAGGATTTGGTCAATGAACGTCAAAGGAAAATGATTCTTACAGGTTGCATCATTTAATTTATGGTAGTCAATGCACACCCGCCATCCGGTAATGGTTCGAGTAGGGATTAATTCATTCTTATTGTTAGGCACTACTATTAACCCTCCTTTCTTGGGCACCACGTGGACCGGACTCACCCAAGTGCTATCCGAAATTGGATAGATGATGTCCGCATCTAATAATTTTATTACCTCGACCTTAACTACCTCCTTCATGTTAGGATTTAACTGGCGTTGAGGTTGAATGGTTTTATGAGAGTGTTCTTCTAATAAAATTTTGTGGGTGCAAAAGGAGGGATTAATCCCTCTAAAATCCGTGATCTTCCACGCAATTGTGCGGCGATGACGTTTTAAAATATTAGATAATTTAATTTTTTTCATCATCGGTCAAGTAGGCCGACAAAATAACGGGAAGTTTAGAATCCTCCAATAAAAATAAATACTCTAAAGGATCAGGCAATTGTTTTAATTCTAGCGTGGGAGGTTCATCATAAGAAGTCTTAAAACGATCACTACCGACTTCCAAAATTTTGAAAATAGGCGCACGAGTGATCGAAACATTCTCACTATTTTCATAAGCAATTAAATCTTAATTTTCAAAATCGGCATTATGATCAATAGATGATAAAGAATGTTCAGAAAAAGGAAAGGAGTCTTCGTAGGGAGAAGCCTCCAAATAATAACATGAGTCGTCATTCTCGAGCAAATTTTTCATAGACGAGTAAATAGTAAAGGTAACTTCTTCATCTCGTACTCTAAGGAGAAGTTTACCGTTACTAACGTCTATAACTGCACGCGAGGTGGCAAGAAAAGGTCAACCGAGAATGAGTGGTGTCTCGGTGTCCTCTTCGATGTCAAAGATGAGAAAATCTACGGGAAAGATAAATTTGTCAACTTTGATAAGCACATCCTCTATGATCCCCATAGGGAGCTTGACAGATCGATCTGCCAATTGAATGCAAATTCTTGTGGGCTTATTTTGGAATACCCTATTACTAATTTGGGTAAGGATCACTATGTTTGTCTTAGGAAACCAGGTTGACCTAGTTGTATAGTTGTAAAGGTCAATATTAGAATGAGTCTAGGGCTTAGAACTTAGGTTTGAAGCTGCCCCCAGGACCATTCCAAGATCAAGGATATAGAGCCAAGTCTAAGGCAATTTTCGTCGAGCTTAGGTCGACGAAACGTCGAACTCGGTTCGACGCTCTCTGAGCTCAACTTCGATAAATCATCGAACTCCGGTCGACGTTCTTCGAGCTCAGGTCGACGATCACTCTTCAGCTATTCTTCAGGTCGCTGAGCTTGGTTCGACGATCTTTGAGCTCAGTTCAACGTTTTCTGTCTGTTTGATCTGTTTCCATCTCTGAGCTCAGTTCGACGATCGTAGAGCTCAGATCGACGATCTTTCTGAGAGATCAACGATTCTAAGGATTCAAATGCTGCCAGTCTTTGGAATGTTTTTGAATTCTCTCAGCATTTATATCAAGGAGATCTGCAAGCCGTTTGTCTTTATTCTGGAGCAAGTTTCAAGGAATTATTCAGGGAATGTTTTATTGGACCTTCCTCTAGAAGACAAGACTTTTTATGGAAGACATTTATGACTGCCAACGGCTATCTTTGACAAGAATTTTTTTTTGATAATCAGATCTTCCTTTTTATCTTCAGTCAGATAGAATATACAATAATATACACAGAGAGCACAAAAACAAGATTTAAGCTGTGACAGATAACAAGTGATCAATTCTGAAGAATCATAATAACGATCTTTTTGCTTATAGAAAAGTGATCACAGCTTCATCTCAAGAACTCCAGACACCTCATCTTTCAGCCTCCTTTTGCTGAAACAATCTTTTGTTGGAGATCTAAACTTCTGAAGACCTATCACCCTAGAGCAAAGCTTCCATTCCTGAACCTGTCTACATCTCAGGGGGAGCTTTGACAACAAAAGATCCACTAGTCTTCTCTCATTTGATTTGAGAACAGAGAAGACAACTTCACCTCTTTATCTTTTCTTTTTCTGCTGTAAAAGGGTTCTTGAACTCTCTTCAAAAGTTCTGTCTAGTTCTGAGAGCCTTGTCAAAACTCAGTGGTGGAAAGACACCTTATCAAAAATTCAGTTTTGGTTTTTGAGCACCTTATCAAAAGCCCATTGGTGTTAGGACACCTGATCAACTCATCCTGAGTGGATTCCTACCAAGGGTGGTAGAAGAGTGGATGTACCCAGGTTTTTGGGGAACCACTATATTTCCTTGTGTCTTCTGGCTTGTTTGTGTGATTGATTTGTTGTGTGCTGTGCTCTTTACTTCTTTGTTTTTAACTCTTTACTAGCACTCTACACTATACTATAAATTGAATTTTATATGTGCTGATTATTTTAAAATTGTGAAATTAATTTAAATAAACTCTATTCACCCCCCCCCCCTCTAGAGTTGAGATAGATCTTACTCTCACTTTCAGCTTAGGCTCTCCTAAGCCCAATTTCTTCACTAAAGAATAAGGCATTAAATTAATTGAGACGCCTAGATCGGCTAACGTACGTTTTACCAATAAATCACCAAATAAATAAGGAATAGAGAAACTACCTAGATCGGGTAATTTCTTAGGGAATTTATTAAGTAAAACTGCCGAACACTCTGCGTTCAATTGAATCGTAGAGATATCCTGTAGTTTCTTTTTATTGGACAAAAGATCCTTGAGGTACTTGGCATATTTCGGCATTTGTGCAATTATTTCGCAAAACGGTAAATTTATTTGAATTTGTTTAAACATGTCTAAAAATTTATCGTGGTGCTCATTCACCTAGTCTTTTTGCATTCTAGAAGGATAGGGAAGAGGTGGTTGATAAGCTTTTGGTTTATTAGAATTATAAAGCTTAAGCAGAGGAGAAGATGAAGAAATTGTTACCTCCGTATCAACCGGAATTGGAGAAGTGGTTACCTCCTTCCTGCTCCGTAGAGTGATGGCTTTGGCTTGCTCCTTTGGGTTAGGCTCTGTATTGCCCGGTAGCGCTCCTTGTTGGCCATCGGAGAGCATTTTAGCGATTTGCCCAATTTGGTTCTCCAAATTACGAAGAGATCCGGTGAGATTCCGGATGTTCGTATCATTTGTAGTCGTATATTTGGTGAACTACTCCTTGAGATTTGGAGCTTGTGGAGCTTGCGGTGGAAAATAACTGGGAGGAATGGTGTTAGGTGGGCGCGCCGCATTCCCTGGATTACTCCAAGAGAAGTTGGGGTTATTCCTTAAACCCGGGTGATAAGTATTACCATAATTATTACCCGAATTATAAGGTGACCGATTCAGATTAACCATGTAATCAACATGTTCGGCAATAATGGAAGGCTCCCAATATTGGGGCTCATAGGTAGGTGTAGACGAGGAAGCAGTCATCCGTTCATCTATTTTTGTAGTTTCTCAACCTGGAGAGATAAACTAGAAACCGTATCTATTTTGTACATCCCAGCCGGCTTAGGTGGACGGGACTGGGGTGTACTCCATTGATACGTATTCATGGCCATACCTCTTATAAGTTCTTGGGCTTCCACCGGTGTCTTGTTAGTTAACGTTCCACCGGCGGCGGCATCAATATGTTGCCTCGTTTGTTGATTGAGTCCATTATAGAAGGTTTGCACTTGCAACCAATCAGGGATTGCATGATGCAGACAATGGAGAAGTAATTCCTTAAATTGCTCCTAAGTATCATATAACATTTCCACATGTTCGGCAATAGTGGAAGGCTCCCAATATTGGGGCTCATAGGTAGGTGTAGACGAGGAAGCAGTCATCTCGTTCATCTATTTTTGTAGTTTCTCAACCTGGAGAGATAAACTAGAAACTGTATCTATTTCGTACATCCCGGCCGGCTTAGGTGGACGAGACCAGGGTGTACTCCATTGATATGTATTCATGGCCATACCTTCTATAAGTTCTTGGGCTTCCGTCGGTGTCTTGTTATTTAACGTTCAACCGGCAGCGGCATCAATATGTTGCCTCATTCGTTGATTGAGTCCATTATAGAAAGTTTGCACTTGCAACCAATCGGGGATTTCATGATGCGGACAACGGCAAAGCAATTCCTTAAATTGCTCCTAAGTATCATATAATGTTTTCGTATCAACTTGGGAGAAATAAGAAATATCATTGCGCAATTTGGCCGTCTTAGCTGGCGGAAACTATTTCATGAGAAATTTTTCCGTCATCTCGGCCCAAGTAGTGATGGAGCCTCTTGGTAGAGAACCCAGCCACTGCTTAGCCTTGGTGCGCAAAGAAAAAGGAAAAAGCCTTAGCCAAATGGAATCATCGGAAACCCCGTTAATTTTAAAAGTATCGCATATTTCTAAAAAGTTAGAAATATGTGCATTTGGGTCCTCATCTTGAAGCCCATCAAATTGTACTGATTGTTGTACCATTTGAATGATGCTCGGCTTTAATTCAAAGTTATTATTTGCAATAGTGGGTCGAACAATACTTGATTGCGCCTCATCCAAATTTGGTCGGGCATAATAGGACATAGTCCGTTCTTCGGCTATATTTGGATATTGGTTACCCAAAATAGAAAAAAATTGAGAAGAAGGGGAAGAAGAAGAAGAAGAGATGTCACCTACGGATTCCTCAACCAAATCTGGAGAATTGAGGTCACGGAGTCTTAGGCGTCGCCGTAAGCTTTGCTCGATCTCCGGATCCAAGTCAAATAGATGTGATGGATTCCCTCGGGTCATACACCAAAATAAAATAAAAGTAAAAATTTAAGATTAAAAAATTTATAAAATAAAATTTCCCGGACTTCCCAAGGGCTGCCCAATGACGAGTTCAAAAGATACTAGGCGGTATTGCGGGATGAAAGCCCGACATGGCCCTTTCGCAAGAAACTTTAATTATAAAAAATTAAAGTTAAAACTTTTAAAGAAAACAAACAAAAATAAAAAAATGATAAAATTAATAAATTCTTGCTTTAAAAATATCGACAAAGAAAGTTCCCCGGCAACGGCGCCAAAAACTTGATGGAGATTTTCTCAACGCTAACGCGTGTTTCCAATCGATGAGGCAAGTATCCTATCATTCGGAGTATAGAATCAAGTGTCATTTGTCGACTCAGAGCTTGTCGAGTACTTGTACTCACAAGAAAGAGCTATTATCTCATCGGACAAAAAGTTGGTTTTGTTTGAACTGAAAAGGAAACGTTACACTAAGAAAGAGAAATTCGATGATGGGGAAGCTAGCACTTTATCTAGAATCCCCTTGGGCGAAAATAAACCTTTTTGAAAATTAAAGTAATACGAGTTCTTAAATTTCTTACTCGACCGTAGAGGTTCCTAAAGTACGAAAGCATCTCTCTCGAGCTCATGCTTTTGACTAAGCTTAGGTTGATCGATTAAGATCTCTCGGCCAGTCAAAACCCCTAAGATTGCTTTAGGCGGTGAACCACACTATTGGATTTGACTCTAATCTAGAGGATTTATGTCGTCCTCTCTCGAGGAGTGCATGCAACTCCTTTTATCTTTTAGTGATCTCCTTGTATCCTCAACCTCTCGTACATTTAGGATACGGATCTTAGATTGAAAACCATATCCGCGAAATATGAATTCGACAAAATATAATTCAAAGATAAATCGTAAGTGAGCAAGATTAAGAACAAGACATTTTTGATTAAAATAGAAAAGTTTATTTTATTCTAAGGTTCATCATGATCAAGTGCTAAATAAAATTTAGCTACTCATCATCATTAGGGAAATACAATATAAGGTAGGGAAAGACATGATGAAAATAAAAAGCAAACTTGAATTGAAACTTTCACAAGCAAAACTAGGCTAAGAAATGGAAAATACAGTAATATAAAATTGCCAACTACAAGACTCCAACTCCCAAAATTCGACTCCTAAGCATCTGAAGCTATCTTGAATTTATAGGAAAAATTGTTGGTCGATCACGCCCTTGGTCACGCTCTTGACCTAGGGCGTGTCAGGCTCGAACCGTCTTCTTGAAACCCCGGGAACGTTGGAGGAGAAACTGCCAAAATCTATTAAATGATGGGTCACACCCCTAGGTCATTCCCGTGACCTAGGGCGTGTCAAGTCTATTTCTGGAAAATGGCGGGAAGCTGAAAATGGCGGAAATAAATTGCAGTTGATGGAGGCATCACACCCCCAGGTCATGCCCGTGACCAGGGCGTGTCAAGCTGGAAACATCAAACTGGCGGTAACGGCAGGAATGGCTGAGTAATTGGCTAGAAACGCCCCTGACACGCTCTGGGTCACGCCTGTGACCAAGGTGTGTCATTTTAATCTGATGTGGCAGGGTCTAATAGTTCTTCCCAATGGCCAGCACGCCGCATTCTAGGATGACACAGGCGTGTCCTTAGCAATACGAGCGTGGTAAGGTTTTTTCGTTCGCTGATCGATGATTTGCGGTCGACGTTCTCAACTCCGAGAGTCACGCCCCTGGACACACCCAAGGAGAGCGTGTCAAAGGGCGTGTCAAGGCTGAGAAGGAGAAAATCCCAATTTTGCTCTAAAAATTCTACAGATTAGCCCTGCAAGATTGAAAATAATTTTGTTAGAACAAATAAATATAGAATACAAAAAAAGTAGTTAATTATAAACTTTATATTATAAAATCGATATATAATATTTAACTATTAATAGAAAATAGTATATGAAAAATAGAAATAATTAGAGTTATCATTTGTTATACCCTTTCTCACTCTCTCTTTCTTACTATGCATATTCTTAATATGATTTTCATTTCCTACACTGTTATGAGTAACTAAACTTTGTTTAGTGCTTGGTCGAGATGATTCGAGGAATGAAATGATCTCATTTTCTTAATCCATATCTTCTCTTTCTCTTTTAACAAATGTTTAGGATTTGCCCTTGATTAATCTCTAGAGAGGTCATATAATCGATATATGATTTTCTCTTCTGTTTCCGTACTCTAGTAGCTGAAAGGATCATGTGTATGGATTGATCACTCATGGTTAAAGGGAGTTGAATGCAATCCTTGAAAGAGGATGATGTAAATTTTCCGGATTGGAGTCAAATCCAATAGAGGGGTTCACCACATAAAGCAAGTTTTAGTCATTTCAATTAAAGAATGAAAGTTCAGTTGATCAACCTAAACTCAGTTTGGCATAGCCTTGAAAGAGGTTCGTTCATATTTTGGGAACCTCCACGGTCCAAGCATCTTCGTTAAAGAGAATTAGGGATTTATCTATTTTTGGTCATTTTCATTCCAAGGTGATTCAAGATCAAGTACTAACCTTTTAATTATTGCTTAATCACCCTCTTTTATCGTATAACCGTTCTCTTATTTGCAAACTAACTCAAAGTATCTAATTGATAAAATAACAGAAATCTCTTTGAAGTAGAAGTAATTGATGCGCCTTGGTTCTAATACGACCTTGATATTATATCCTATACTATAAGCGATAAGGTACAATTTCCTTTATCGAATATAAATTCATAGAACATCATCTTCATCTTCAACTTCTCTCATTCATAAAACACCTCCGAGATTTTCTACATCACCCTCCCTAGCTAAGAGCCAAGCTAAGACAACCTCAAAAAGTGCTAGAAGATTGGGAGATAAGTAAGCCTGCCTTCTGAGGTGCCCCTTAGCTCCTATTTATAAATTTCTAGAAACGGCCTGCAAATAGCCAACCTCCGCTGTTCTGAACAGCTATGTGCAGCCCAACTAGGTCTACCAACTATGTAACTCCGCTATTCTAACTAGCTATGGGAAGGCCAGCAGGGGCAAAATAGTAAAAACACACCACAGAGCACAGGGCGAATAGCCCTCAACAATCGGTACTCGGCAAGGGCGGCGAGTGCTCGATGGAGCTGGCACTCGCTATTTCTGCTCGGCCTTTGACGAGTGCGGGTCTGGCCTGCCTGGCTCGCCTGCCGCGAGTTTGCTGAGTGGTTAGAGCTCGTCAGGAGGCCCAGGGCTCGACGAACAACCTAAAGCTCGATGAAAGGCCCAGAGCTCGACGAAAGGCCCAAAGCTCGACGAAAGGCCCAGAGCTCGATAAATAGCCAAGAGCTCGACGAACATCCAAGAGCTCAATGAAAGGCCCAGATCTCGACGAAAGGCCTAGAGCTCGATGAGCGGTGCTTGGCGAGTACAAGCTTGCCTCCTAGAAGCATCCTACCCCTCTTGGGCAAGCTGGGGACTGCCAAGCTCTCCTCCCTCCGAGCTCGCCGAGGGACTCAGACTGCCCAATTTGGCAAGTTTGGCTCTTGCTGACTCACTCGCCGGATACGGGGTTGTACAAGACAGATTATCTCGCCCTAGCGTTAGGTCTCGGGATGCTCCCACTGTCAGGCTCTCATCTAGCTGGCAGGGTCGGGATCCCCGTTGGACGTCGTTATTACCCTGGGGCTGAGCCCAGTTGATACTCAACACCCGCCGTTAGGCTCTCACCTAGTTGATTGGGTAAGTTGTAGTGCCCAGAGGTTGGACAGAGGCAGATTATCTTTCCCTAGTGTTAGGTCCTGGGATGCTCCCGCTGTCAGGCTCCCATCTAGCTGGCAGGGTCGGGATCCCCGTTGGACATCTTTATGACCCTCAGGCTGAACCTGATTGATGCTCAACACCCTCCGTCAGGCTCTTACCTACCTAATTTGGCCAGTGGTAACGCCCGGAGGTTGGATAAAGGCAGATTATCTCGCCCCGGGGCTGAGTCCCAAGATGCTTCCGCCGTCAGGCTCCCACCTAGCTGACAGATGGGATTCTAAGTAAACGTGGAGCTATCTAAATCCGGGACCCAGACACCTGAACTTCGAAGGCAAAAGTTATAGATGTGATGGTTTGCGCTCGGCAGGTCAGTGAGCTAGTAGGGGAGAACCGAGATCTTGGCAGGGTGGCGAGCCGAGAGTATGGTTCCGCGAGGCCACGCCGCAACTTCATGGGGGCCTAGTTCGCGTGAGGCATAGCATCCTGGGTGCGAGTCGAGCCAGCCCGCCTCCTTACCCAGAGAGCAGCATAGAGAATCCCTGGACAGAGGGGACGAGTCGCCATTCGCGGGTTGGTTAGTTAATACCTTTATGCCTCCCAAGCTACTCATGGAACACACGATCTCGCCAAAGGGACACGAGCCCGGAGGCAGCGAGCGGGATAGCCAAATTAGGCTGCGAGTACGCAGAAAATATATTGAACACTTCAAAGAGAACAGTCAAAAATAAAGAGGCATTTCAGGAAAACATGTTTCATTAATTAAAAAGTTTACAGGTCAGGGACTCAGCCCGCATTTACATTGAAACAAACCAAAATACATATAAAGGAAGCTCGACACAGGGGTCCAGTGAGGCGAGTTCTCAGGCGGCAAGCCCTCCTAAAAGGGCTGGTAGGACTTGTCACCCGGCTTCGATACCAGAAGGAATAACTCTGGTACCACCTCGCTCGTCGAGAGCCCTATGCCTTCGCTCATAATGAGGCCCGCCCGCTGAACCATATTGAGAGTGTACTTCGCTGCCTTGGCAGAATTCTTCTGCATCATGTCCTCAAGCTCATACTCAGTGTAGTGCGCGAGCTAGCAGCTGTTGCTGGAGGGCGGCAGAGCAGCTGCTTCAGCTTTTAGTTCTCACACCCGAGCCTGTGATGCCTCCTTTTCCTTCTGAAGTGTGGCGATCTGGAAGCCTAGACACTTGGCCGTCACCGCATCCTGCAAGAAGAGAGAGTGAACTTGAGGAAAAAGGAAGCAACCTTAAAGCAATAAGTGCGAGTCGCGGGACTTAGCACCCCTCCTAGGTACCTGGTAAGGACGGTATTGGCTACATCCGCCCGCTCCTTCTGGTGGTTCGCCTCCTCCTGGGCGAGATGGAGAGCTTCCTCCTTTTTGTCAACCAGCTTTTCAAGCGATGGGATGTTCTTCTCTAGCTGGATGAGTCGCCTGCCCACCATGTTGGCCAGCTCTAGGCCACGGAGCTGGGCCCCCGCGCTCTCATATGCAAGGACCTGTGTGGCCTCCTCATCATAGACAGTGGCGTCCTCCCACACGTACAGGCCGAACGAGAAGTTGTAGGCCTCCCCGTTGATGGACTCCTACTCCAGCCAGCTCGACAGCAGGGTGGAAATGTAAGCCCGGTTCGTCTTCTTGTCCCACTGGAGGAGGGGGATGTTGAGCTCATCTAAGGGCTGCTCGCTGAGGCCGAAGTTATGGTGCCCTCTTGGCACCGGCCTGACAATGGGATCCTCTCCTTGTGGCCCGGAGGTTCCGGCCGCCTCGCCAGGGAGATGCCGATCAAAGCATTCGGAGGGAGAGGACCCTCAGCTGGATGGTCTGTCAGGGCTTTGCCCTTCTCCCATCTCACGAGAGGCGCGCCGCCCGCGGTCTTCGGCTCCTTAGGCGGCGGCGATGGTAGAGGCTGTTTACGGCTAGGATGCTTCAGGATGGCAGAGGCTGGGGTCTCGCGATGCACGGCGGCCGTGATCTCGGCACAGGCGAGCTCGCCGGAAGTGACTTGCGCACTCTCATAGGGAGGGTGTAAGGGAATATCTCGCTTGCCTGTAGAGATAGGGTTAATGATGGAAAATAACGGAGTAAAAAAGAAAGAAGTGTGAGTTGCTTTCCTCCCTCGGGCAAGACGGGGGCGAGGTTGTCCAAGTTCGTGTGTAGAAATGCAACTTCAAAGTTCTTCCCTGCAAAGAAACCACACAGCTCAGCTTCATGTACCCCAGGCTAGGGGCAGTAGCTCGCCTCGCCAAGTTGGACTGGCGAGAAGGGGATGTTGTCGAAATCCCCCTTGACGAAAATGAACTTCTTCACCCAGTTGTGACTTTTATTGACTATCTCCCGCACTTTGACGTGATTGCTGGAGAAGTAGGCGATTCTGTCTTTGTTCACCCGGAAGGAGAACAGCTTGCGAAAGACCGCGAGGCTGAACTCAATCTGCTCTTCCCATAGGAAGCAGGCGAACCCAACCACTACTGCAATAGAGTTAGGGGTCATTTGGCCGAGGACGACCTCAAAGTATTTCAGTATTTGGTGGACCTTGTAACGTCCCGATTCATGCTAGGCCCCTTGTGCGCATTTTTTAAGTCAGGAGAGCCTACTTGGGCTCAAGGAGAGCTGGCAACTAGGCTTACACTTGTGTGGAAAAGAGAAATTGGTCCAGAATTGGATACGGGTAGAGACACGGGCGTGTCCCTACCCGTGTGCGTCGAGTAGAACTCGAGAGGTGTCGAGTGGAACTCGAGAGGCCTATCCCGAGTAGGACACGAGTAGAGACACGGGCGTATACCTACCTGTGTGCATCGAGCAGAACTCGAGAAGCGTCGAGTGGAATTCGACAAGGCCTGTCTCGAGTAGGACACGGGTAGAGACACGGGTGTGCCCCTACCTGTGTGCGTCGAGTGGAGATCAACGAAATGTGTCCCGAGCAGGACATGGGTAGAGACATGGGCATGTCCGAACCCGTGTGTATATCTCCAGGAAGCCGGCCGTGTCTCCCGAGCAGTACACGGGTAAGAACACAGGCATAAACACGGCCGTATCGCGTGACACGGGTAATGGACACGAGCATGTTCCTACCAGTGTTGGGGTCCAATCGACACTGTAACTGCCGACGATGCTTCACCCGAGCAGGACACGGGTAGGGACACGGGCGTGTCCCTACCCGTGTTGGTTCTATATATATAGATTTTTCGGAACCTTAGCCATTTTTCATCTTCTTTCCAAGCCCTTTTCTGTGGAGAGACTGGTGCTGGAGCAACTCTCTTCCAGTGGAGAACCGATGCTGCCGAGGAGAAGAAGATGCCGCCGTGAAGGGTGACGAAATCAATGGCCGAAAATGGTGGAAACGCCGGAATAGAGGTGAGCTTCCTCCCCTCTCACTTGTTGCTAGATCTCTAGTTATTCCTAGGCGAGATATCGACTCAAAGGAGTCTTGATGTGTGAGATGAAGTTCTTTAGGAAGAGGTTATGCTAGGACTTGTGTTCTAGGGTTTAGTCATCTTCAACCTCTCCTTCCTTCAATGTGAAGATGGAGGATGATCTCATGAAGAGAAATTGCCTTATGAGGGTGAATAAGGGTGGAGGAATTTCTGGTTGTGATTTGGGAAGATCGGCTAGAGGAGGAAAATGGACCAATATCATTTGTTCCGCCTTAAGATGCGCGCAGAAATCTGCTTTCTACGCGCAGCAATCTTCGTGGCCATTTTTGGATATGAAACGGCTAGATCTGGTCTTTTGACTAAACACAAAAGTCATAGCCCATGGAAATACCTTTCCAACGAGTGGTTACACATCTTCAGGCGAGCTCTATAGCCACGGGAAAGCTTTATCTAAATTTATGGCTGATAATATAAACGTACAGAAACTATAATCTGAACATAGCAATCTTAGAAGCCGATTTCAAGTGTGATACGACCAAATCTGGGCTTCCAACAAAACACAAAAGACGTAGCCCTTGGAAATACCTTTCCAACGAGAGGTAAACGTTTTCACCGGATTCCTGTAGCATCAGGAATCCCTGGTTGAAGTTCTGTACTTTATACTATTCCTACATGCTTTGTTATTTTGGTTATGCAAACCTAATTTGGAACTATTAGAGAGATTGTGGATAGTTAGTGTGAAGTTTGTTTTGAGTAGTTGAATTGATCCTTTATAATCAAATGACAAATTGAAACGTACAAGTTTGAGATGGTTTAGTTGATAGACCCTTAGGTGAACTAGTGGGTAGGCGAGTTGGATTGTATAAACAAACTAGATACGTGGATCGGTAAGATGAGCTAAATACTAGCAAGGTGATGAATATTGTGTGGAAGAGGATTGAATAAGGTCAGTGCATGAATATGTGGAAGGGTTGGTGTTGCGTGAGTGTTTGTCACACTTGATCGATTGTGTTGATAAGGGACTCGGTGAGGAGCCCTTGTGAGTTGTCAAGCTCGAAATGTGAGATTGGCATGCGATGTGAGTCGACACGTGGTCTCATAATCCTGGTTTAAGGATAGTGTGGCAGGTCTACGGGATTGCCAGTCATAACATCGACGAGAGTTGACGGTTAGACCTTGGGCAGTTGGGCTTTGTCCTCGGTGCTCATTCCCGGGGCTCCTTCCGTGCCAGGTGAATGGTTGGGCTTGGTCATCGTGCTTTTTTAGAGACTCCTTACGGGTCACATCTTTAGCCAGCTCGGGGCTTGGTTCTCGGTGCACATTTACCCGAGACTCTTGCTGAGTCGTAGTACGCGTGTGAGCTTCGCTATTGTGTTCTTAGTGTTGAGGCGTATGGAGGCCTAGGCCAGGTAGTGTGGATACTGGCCTAGTAGTGGAGATGCCCGCTCTACTGTCACCGTCTGTCTACGATGGATGATGCTTGAGAGGTTAATTACTTACTCGAAAAGTTGGAACTAAGAGTCTAAGTCAACACAGCAATTGCTTGTACGTGATTATAGGTGAGTCGTTGCATAGCATTCATGGCATTACATTACATCGCATACATAAGATCCTCATCGTATAAGTTTGTATGACACTCTTATACGATGAGTTACTTTACTGTTGAGCCGAACCTCAACTTATATGTCTGTATGGGCATTCATATAAGTTGAGTTGCCTTCTGTTGTAGCTTTATACTTTTACTTTCTGCTGTAGATGTTAAAACTGTTAAGGTAATGTGTTGCTCATTTACTATGCTGTTATATATATACATTGTTTATGGATCACTTCATTCCACATGTTTGTACTATTGCTTATATACATAAATTGTACCTTGTTCCTTTCTCCGCCCGGTGCCGAGGAGTCGCTGAGGGAGTGGATGTGATATCCACTTAGTCTTTATGACTAACGGTTGCTACGTATTCCTTTTTAGGTGGAAACCCCGCAGACAGAGCAGCAGCAGGTTATGCAGCAGGACAGCCAGGCCAGGACAACAGGTCCTGAGGGAATGGTACCGTCGTTATTGTCGGTGACTGGTGTGAGTCTTTGAGAGACTTTTGTTGTAAACCTTTTGGGCCAGTTTACTCGTACTCTGATTATGTAGAAGCTTGTTGTAGCTTCTTTATATGTTGTATTTTTGGATTGTTATATGTTTGTGTGGATTTGACTTCTCATTTTATGTGTTTGTTTGGGTTGGCATGATTGATATTGGTAAGGCCGGCAGAATAGGCATCTTGTAGTACAGGCTAGCCTGAGTGCTAGTGCTACCGCAAGGCGGCTGTTCTGGGCATAAGTCTCCCCTCGTGCCGTGTTTTGTGTTCCAAGAGGGGGGTCTTACAAATGGTATCAGCTTGCTACGTTCCTGAACTGAAGAAGTCATTCAACAATGGTGCCACCCCCGTTCGATTAGTTAGTTTGGGGACAAACTAAATTAGCGGAAGCAGTGGTGTGCCCATATGTAATTCACACTAAGTATGTCCAACTTTTATCTTAAGATTAGCAAACCTGGCCTTAGGCTTGTATTCTACGTATAGATCCCAGTGCACGTTGAGCCAATGGGGGGCACCCCCACCCTATCCGTACCCCCACAATTCAACAATCGGAGCTAGGGCAGACGCTCACAGCCATCCTAGATCCCTTCAGGTCCCAACAAGTGTAACACCCCAAATTTCATTTTGGAGTTCAAGCTGGGTGATACGGCCTGGGACACGGGTGTATCCCAGGGAGTGTCCAGCTCTGGGTACTCGGCTGTGTCGTGAGAGCCTAAAAAAAATTGAGTCCACAGGCATTGAGAGGCGACACGGCCTGGGATACGGTCGTGTCCCAGGGAGTGTCCTGCTCGGGTTGGAAACCGGGTGGCGTTGAGTGGCATTGAGTGAAGAATACGGCTTGTGACACGGGCATGTGACAGGGGTGTGTTTGGCACATGGCTAAGGACACGGGCGTGTGACTTAGCCGTGTCCTTCTCGGGGAGTTGGTTCTGTGTCGATTGAGGAACACGCCCCTCAACACGGGCGTGTACAAACTGACACGGGGGTGTCAGGGGCTTGACACGGGCATGTCTGAACCCATGTTCTAGTCAGGATTGAGTCAGTTCCCTAGCCGCTTAGGGAACACGGCCTGTGACACGGGCGTGTCACAAGCCGTGTCAGCCAAAAAATAGTTTTTGGGCGCAGATCAAGGCCGTTCAATTCCTTCTACTTAGATCCTATGGTCCAAGCCTATTCCTGCAGGGATAAGGTCGTGGAAGGAGATGAAGTTCTCATGCTACTAAGGATCGCTCTCTTTCTAAGCTAGAGAGAAGGGAGAGCTTGGAGGAAGAAAAGGAGAAGCTTTCCAGCCGCCGGTAGAGCTTCAGTCGTGCAACTTGAGATCCGAAGCCAGTGTTGTGGAGGTAAGGCCGTCGCAGTGATTTCCATCCAGCTAGTTTCTCCATGGCTCCGAAGTGATCGTCAAGGGTAACGATCTCCTTATTAGACAAGTACAGACCTACTTTATGCATGTGCATGGGATCCTCCACCAAGAGGTGTAAAGAGTAAGCGATTCCAGTGGTTGAGTCTGCATCTAGATTCGGAACAGTGTAGTACAGAATAGGCATGATGTGTGAAGCCCATCTGGACTGGTAGTCTGGATTGGTAATGCTGCGAACCGGAGAAGACTCTGTGTATAAATCAGTTAACCTGCTGAGAAGGTGAGGACGCTTGTGAATTGTGAGAAGGATTCTTTGCATAGCTCCTTTGGTTGGATTCTCGGCACGAGCTGGTTGATGGATTGGAAAGTAGAACTGTATGCCGGTGATATGAGATGGATTGCGGACACCTCTAAGTGGGTGGGCGCGAGAGGTATCCGACGTGTGTTTGGAGGCTGATGCCCATGTCCAACAAGTTCAGTGGTAGGATCGGGTGAGCGGTCGATTGGTGGCAATGCAGCGGGGTGATTTACCTAGGCTTGTTACACTACTTGGGTAGGTCGAATGATAGTGCTCACAATTATCGTGAGGTGATTGCCTCTACGTGAGCCGGGTGCGTGAGGTCTCCGACGTGTGTTTGGAGGCTTATGCCCGGCCAACAAGCTAAACACCTCGAATCGGTGGTGGAACCTTGAGGTGTTCGGTACACCATAATCGTGCCCTGAGTGAACGGAGCACCTGGCACTGAGGCCAGTGTTTGTGACATTGTGTGTGATATATATATGTTGTGATTGTTATCCATGCAGGGAAGGAACCACTGCCCCGGGTAAGGGGTATGGTCGTTATAATTGGTCAGCTGAATGTTGACCGTTGTTTTTTTTATCACCCTTTGGGTGGACGTCCATATGCAGGTGTTGCGGGCTAATTGGATTGAGCGGGCTGAAGCCCTTGCTGCTGCTGCTGGTAGGCCCTTGAAGGTCGCGCGAAGTGTTGGATTTCATGTGTGGTCGGCCTACGTGTCGATGTATGAAATCATATTTTGTAAAGGGAAACTTGTAAGGCCTTAAGGCTGTGAGCGTTTGAGTTGTAAACATTCCTGGTGTTTATATAAATGTGGTATTTATATAGTAGTGGACATTCATGGTGTGAGTTCGTGCAACTTATAATCTTCCGCTAGAATGTTATGTGTTAGGGTGCGATGGTATTTTGGTATTAACCTGTGACCTCGCTATTTGTTTGTGGCATATAGTGTGGGGCCCCGGCCGAACCTTCTATTATATGTTATTTAACGGGTTGGGTTATTACATTTTGGTATCAGAGACCCTCGTTTTTCCGCTTTTGAATTCGTGGTCGAATTCTTTTATCGGGTGGCGAGCACGTGTACGTGCGAACCATTTTAACATAATTGAACTCAAGAATGTCCACTAGGAATGTGTGCGTGTGTATTCGGTATGTTTGTCGTTTTGGATTGGAGGTTGATTATTGCTATCTTGTTCATATATAGGTGACAAGGAGTGCAGCTGGGCAGTCTGAGTCCCAGTGTTCGGATAAGAGTGCGGTACCAGCTGAGGTGCCCACACCTCCTCCTTCTACAGAAACTGTACGCTTAGTTGCGGGGGAAATATTTTCCATGTTTCAAGCACAACCTATTGAGCAGGCAAGGCCTGTTGTGGAGCCAGTTCGGGTGGTGCGAGGCAATAGCGTGTTGAAGCTCGGGTGGACGAGCAAGAGACTGACGAGCAACTGAAGCGGTTTATGGATTTTAATCCACCTACGTTTGTCAGGGCGAATTCCCCAACGCAGACGGAAGATTGGCTTTCAAGAGTGAAGAGGATCCTGATAGCGCTCAGGATAGATGAGGGGCAGAGAGTTACGTTAGCCACTTTCCTATTGGAAGGAGAGGCGAGACTTTGGTGGGATAAAGTCGAGCTGCACCAGTTGGCAGGCAGAGGTCTGGGAGATATTTCGATTAAAGAATTCTCCAGATTGTTTTGGGAAAAGTATTTGCCAGTGTCGTGGCGAATTGCAATGGAGAATGAATTTCAACGTCTGGTGCAGGGTGAGAAGACTGTGGATGATTACCTGCATGAATTTACCAGGCTGGGGCGTTATGCGGGGACGACTTTTGCGGAGGAAGCGCGGAAGACGAATAGATTCTATGAGGGACTCCGAGATGAGTTGAGATTGGCGCTTCCGAGTTCAGTGAACCAAGGCTTACAAGCCTTAGTCGATACATCCTAAGCGCTGGAGAAGGACTTGAAATGAGTGCGGGACAAGAAGAACTTGGCGGTGGAAAAGTCGGAGTTCAAAGTTCCACAGTCTGAACAATTAGAGTTTAGGAAATGGGATAAGAAGAGGTTCAGGCCCGCTGAACAAACGTCTTCGGATGTTGCTTCGGGCGCGACGTTTGGTCAAGGAAGTGTTGAGTCGCGTACCTGTTTCACTTGTGGGAAGCAGAGGCATATAGCCCGTTACTGTTGGAAAGGCCCGTCAAAGAGTGAGCAAAAGACAGGCGCGTCCTATGAGGAAAAGGGTAAGGCATTGGCGGAATCATCTACATCCCGGGCGCAACCGCGAGTGTACAATCTCGAAGTGCAGGAACCGTAAAGCTCACATCATGAAGTACAATAGCCTCGAGTATATAACCTGGAGTTGCATGAGGCTGTTAAGAAGCTGCTAAGAGATGCGGATGAGCAAAAATAAAGTGGAGTGTGCATTTTTTGGCTTTTGTGTTGTACTTTATGCATATGGTATGTTTGTGTGTTCGTGAAAACACTTGTATTGGTGCGATGTCGTGGGGCGAGACAGGCTGTGGCCTCTGAGCTCGTAACCCGGATCGTCTTTGTTTTATTGCAACGGAGTGGTTGTGTTGGTCTCTACGTTGCGCTAAATTTCGGGACGAAATTTCTGTAAGGAGGCGAGGATTGTAACACTCCAAATTTCAATTTGGAGTTCAGGCTGGGTGACACGGGCGTGTCCAAGGGCGTGTCCAGCTCTGGGTACTCGGCTGTGTCGTGAGAGCCTGAAAAAAATGAAGTCCACAGGCATTGAGAGGCGACACGGCCTGGGACACAGGCGTGTCCCAAGGCGTGTCCTACTCGGTTTGGAAACCGGGTGGCATTGAGTGGCGTTGAGTGAAGAACACGGCCTATGACACGGGCGTGTCACAGGGGCGTATTTGGCACACGGCTAAGGACACGGGCGTGTGCCTTAGCCGTGTCCTTCTTGGGGATTTGGTTCTGTGTTGATTGAGGAACACGCCCCTCAACATGGGCGTGTAACAACTGAAACGGGTGTGTCAGGGGCTTGACACAGGCGTGTATGAACCCGTGTTCTGGTCAGGATTGAGTCGGTTCCCTAGCCGCTTAGGGAACACGACCTGTGACATGGGCGTGTCACAGTCCATATCAGCCCAAAAATATTTATTGGGGGCAGATCAAGGCCGTTCAATTCCTTCTACTTAGATCCTGTGGTCCAAGCCTATTCATGCAGGGATAAGGCCGTGGAATGATATGAAGTTCTCATGCTACTAAGGATCACTCTCTTTCTAAGCTAGAAAGAAGGGAGATCTTGGAGGAAGAGAAGGAGAAGCTTTCCGGCCGTCTGTGGAGCTTCAGCGGTGCGACTCGAGATCTGAAGACAGCGTTGTATAGGCAAGGCCGTCGTGGTGATTTCCATTCGGCTAGTTTCTCCATGGATCCAAAGCAATCGTCAAGGGTAACGATCTCTTTCTTGGACAAGTACAATCCTACTTTATTCATGTGCATGGGATCCTCCACCAAGAGGTGGAAAGAGTAAGCAATTCCAGCGGTTTAGTCTGCATCTAGATCCGGAATGGTGTAGTACGGAATAGGCATGTTGTGTGAAGCCCATCTAGACTGGTAGTCTGGATTGGTGATGCTGCGAACCGGAGAAGACTCAGTGTATAAATCGGTTAACCTGCGGAGAAGGTGAGGACGCTTGTGAATTGTGAGATGGATGCTTTGCATATCTCCTTTGGTTGGATGCTCGGCACGAGCTGGTTTATGGATTGGAAAGCGGCACGGTGTGCCGCTGTTATGAGATGGATTGCGGACACCTCTGAGTGGGTGGGCGCGAGAGGTCTCTAACGTGTGTTTGGAGGCTGATGCCCATGTCCAACAAGTTTAGTGGTAGGATTGGGTGAGCGGTCGATTGGTGGCAATGCAGTGGGGCGATATCCCTAGGCTTGTTACACTACTTGGGTAGGTCGACTGATAGTCCTCACAGTTTTCGTGAGGTGATTGCCTCTGCGAGAACCGGGTGCGTGAGCTCTCCTACGTGTGTTTGGAGGCTTATGCCCGGCCAACAAGCTAAACACCTCGAATCGGTGGTGGAACCTTGAGGTTTTTGGTACACCATAATCATGCCCTGAGTGCACGTAGTGCCTGGCGCTGAGGCCGGCGTTTGTGACGTTGTGTGTGATATATATATGTTGTGATTGTTGTCCATGTAGGGAAGGAACCACTGCCCCGGGTAAGGGGTAGGGTCGTTATAATTGGTCAGATGAATGTTTACCGTTGCTTTATTTATCACCCTTGGGGTGGACATCCATATGCAGGTGTTGCGGGCTGATTGGATTAAGCGGGCTGAAGCCCTTGCTACTGCTGCTGGTAGGCCCTTGAAGGTCGTGCGAAGTATTGGATTTCATGTGTGGTCGGCCTGTGTGCCGATGTATGAAATCATATTTTGTAAAGAGAAACTTGTAAGGCCGTAAGCGTTTGAGTTGTAAACATTCCTGGTGTTTATATAAATGTGGTATTTATATAGTAATGGACATTCATGGTGTGAGTTCTTGCAACTTATAATCTTCTGCTAGAATGCTCTGTGTTAGGGTGCGATGGTATTTTGGTATTAACCTGTGACCTCGCCGTATGTTTGTGGCATATAGTGTGGGGCCCCGGCCGGACCTTCTATTATATGTTATTTAACAGGTCGAGTTGTTACAACAAGCTCCCGTACAACAACAGGGCTCGGGCTCCAATTGGGTGAGCACTTTCCGAGCTCTCTCCCCTCCTTCTTATCTTAGGATAGAGTAGGCAGTGCGTACGGAGGAATGGCTCGACACCATGCAAGAACTGTATGAGATGAACTCGAACAGCACGCCAAGAGTTGGTGGAAGTGTAACACCTCTACCCGTCAAGAAGAATATAATAGAGGGTCCGGCCGGGGCCCCACACCATATTCCACAAACAGATGGAGACGCTACGAAATAATATCAAAACCACGCATCCTAACACAGAGCATTCTAGCGGAAGCTTCACGGTTGAATAAATTAACTCAAGATAATAAACACTGTCCACTTACTTAGGAATAAATATAAACATTACAAGAGTCTGGCCTTAAGGCCTTACAACAGTTTCTCTTAACAAGCGTGTGGATTACATACATCGGCACGCAGGCCGGCCACACATGAACAAAAGAAACAAAATAATGCCTTCGAGGGCAGCAGCGCAGCTTTGGGCTTCAGCCCGCTAAGTCCCGCTCGGACCAGCACCTCCAATACCTGTAATAACCAATCCACCAAGCGGTGGCAAACAGGGCAACGGTCAGCATTCAGCTGACCAATTATAACGACCCTGCCCCTGGCACGGGGCAGCGGAATTCCATCCCTGCATAGCAATCTTCCAGTATGATATATATAGCAATTTAAGCAAGACGTGCACGCCCGCACAGTCACATATCACAAACGCCGGCACGACGGCCCGACGCTCCGTGCACTCAGGGCACATTATCGGTGTTCCGTATTTCCACGGCCACACTACCGTTCAGAGGTCCCAGACATAACGGTTCCATATGAGCATTCTAGTCTGATCGGCTCACCGGCCGTCGACTCTCGCTATGTGATCCTAACAGGGTCTTAAGCACCCAAGGTTAGACAACCATAACGCGGGTACAGATCCACCTTTCCCGTTGCTCACATCATCAGACTCATGCCTGGAATGACGCGGGTACAGCTTCACCTTGCCCGTTCCACCACCAAGGCATTGCCCAGTTGCATCCCCACGGCTCAACGGCTCAACCTCACACAAAGTAGCAACTCACGGCTACAGGAGAGTCCAACTCTCTTAATTTCCTGGACTTCCTCCAGTACTTTCCATCATGCCTACAAGCAAGAAATCACGGAGTCTTCTCCGATATGCAAACAAGCATCACCAATCCAGATCATGTCCAGATGGGCTTCACACAGCATGCCTAGATCCGTACTCCAATTCCGGACTCTAACAAGGGGGACTTCACATATCTACCCCAAGGGACTCTACAACCCACCGCACACTCGCGGGGAAGGGTTTTCCCTATGCAATGTAGGAATTAAGGACTTCACATGTCCAAGCAGGAAATCGTTACCCTAGGAGTTCGCTTCGGAGCCATGGAGAGAAATTTGAGATGGATAAAAGTCTTCGCAGCAGCGTTGCCTTCTCAAATCCGAACTCGGCTCGCGATTTGGACCACCGTAGCACCACCGGCAGCCGGACTCCACTTCTTCTTCCTCCTTGCTCTCACCTCTCTCTTAAATTTTAGAAAGAGAAGATGAAATGAAGAATGAGCTTTTCTTCCTCCTTTTCCGGCCTTATCAGACCAGAAATGATCTCCAGCCACAGGATTCTACTTAAAGAAAATGAAGGGCCAAGATCTGCCTGAAAATCCTTTTTCTTTTGGCCGACACGGCCTGTGACACGCCCGTGTCACAGGCCGTGTACCCTTAAGCGGCACACGCGGCGCTCGCACCGCCTAAAACTACCAGAACACGGGCATCGACACGCCCGTGTAGAACCTGACACGCCCGTGTCGGTCACTTGACACGCCCGTGTCACACCTGTTACACGGTACCCATCGAGCGCTAAATCCAGTCAGAGTAGTACACGGGTAGGCACACGCCCACTGACACGCCCGTGTCAAAGCTGACACGGCCGTGTTCAAGCCTTGGTTCCAGGCCGTGTACAATTCTGACTCGATACGGCATTTTATTGAGTGACACGCCCTGGGACACGCCCGTGTCGAAGGCCGTGTCCCAGGCTCGACTATCATCGACCTCCGATCGTCGACTATCTTGAACATGCCCTGGGACACGCCCGTGTCCCAGGCCGTGTACCCCGACACGCCCTGGGACACGCCCGTGTCCCAGGCCGTGTTAAGCCACCTGAACCTCAAATCAACTTTTGAGTCTTTTTGGGGTGTTACAATCCTCCCCCCCCCCCCCCCTTAATAAAATTTCGTCTCGAAATTTGAAGACAGTAGGGAGAAATTAACAAAACATTTATATGTTTCTATTACATATATAACGAGTAAACAAATTACGAAAATAATTCGGGAAACTCGGCTTGCATGGTCTGCTCACGCTCCCATGTTAGCTCTTCTCGGCCACAATTGTCCCACTGGACTTTGACCATCCCGATCACTTTGTTCCGCAACTGTTTCTCGGCTCGATCCTCAATTCGTATAGGCTTCACCTTTGTTGTTAGCCCATACTCAACCGGCACTCGATCATTGTCAATTACTTGAGCTGGATCCTTGACTGCTTTGCGTATCACTGAGATGTGAAACACATCATGCAATCCACTCAATTCCGATGAAAGAGCTAGCCGATAGGCGGCTTCCCCAACTCGCTCCACCACTTCAAACGGACCAAGGTATCGCGGACTTAGCTTTTTCAACCGCCGAATCCGAGATACGCCTTTGAAGGGCTTAATCTTTAAATAGACCCAGTCACCCACCGCGAACTCCACGTTCCGGTGCTTAGCATTGTAATACTTGGCCTGCCGATCTTGGGCTATTAGGAGCCTCTCTCGAATAGAGCGTATTGTTGAGGTAGCATCCTCGACTTCCTTTTTGCCTAAAAGTTTAGTCTCGCCAGTTTCTGCCCAAGCTAGCGGTGTACGACACTTCCGACCATACAACGCTTCAAACGGGGCCATGCCTATACTTGCTTGATGGCTATTATTATAGGCAAACTCCACCATAACAAGATGTTCTTCCCAATTCTTACCGAAGTCCAGGGCGCACATACGGAGCATATCCTCCATCGTTCTGTTGGTTCGTTCAGTTTGGCCATCCGTTTGCGGGTGAAAAGCCGTACT
Organism: Platanthera zijinensis; assembly: GCA_039513925.1. Lineage (NCBI taxonomy): Eukaryota > Viridiplantae > Streptophyta > Magnoliopsida > Asparagales > Orchidaceae > Platanthera > Platanthera zijinensis. Next base: position 96,922,681 of record CM077094.1, read on the forward strand.
GAATGCTAACTTCGTGCCCAACATCTGATGAACTAATCTCCAATCTTTCGAGGTAAAGCACCCATCTCGGTCACTTACGATGCTCCGGGGAACACCGTGCAATCGAACAATCTGCTCCACATAGAGCTTTGCCAACGTTTCCACTGAATCGTCCCGCTTGTTTGGTATAAAGTGAGCCACCTTTGTCAACCGGTCTACAATCACCCAGATTGAGTCATGGCCACGTTGAGATCTCGGCAATCCGTGCACGAAATCCATAGAAATATCCTCAAACTTCCATTGCGGAACCGGCAATGACTTTAGGAAACCACTCGGCCGTTGACATTCTGCCTTTACCAAAGCACAAGTACGACATTTAGCCACATACGCGGCTATGTCCTTCTTTAAACCAGACCACCAGAATAGTTTCTTCATGTCCTTGTACATTTTTGTGCTTCCAGGGTGAATTGAATACTTTGTAAAGTGTGCTTCATATAGCAGCCCTTCTCGCAATTTACCCGCACTGGGGATGCACAATCGGCCATCCTTCCGTAACAACCCATCATCCCAGGAGAATTGATCACCAGACCCCTCCTTTGCATAGCGTTGGAGGCTTTCATCCAACTCCGTTGCCCGCCGAACCCTGTCAGCAAGGTCACATTGAACATCCAACCAGCTCATACATGCAACAGTTGAAGAATCTCTTTCCACACAAGATATCTCCAAGGCTTCCAACTCCTGGATTAACCGCTCATCATGCATCCGCAACCAATTTGCCTGCACCGGAGCCCGATGACTCAAGGCATCAGCGACCATATTTCCCTTTCCGGGAACATAGTGAATGTCGAAGGTAAAATCCCCAAGGAATTCCATCCACCTCCTTTGTCGCATATTCAATTCTTTTTGATCAAGCAGATACTTTAAGCTTTTATGATCTGTATAAATATCCACTTTCACTCCATACAGATAATGCCGCCACAATTTTAGCGAAAAGATCACCGCCGCCAACTCCAAATCATGGACGGGGTAATTACGCTCATGCACTTTCAATTGACGTGAGCCATAAGCGATTACCTTGCCAAACTGCAGGAGAACGCAGCCTAAGCCGCTTCCTGACGCATCGCTGTATATTTCAAATCCATCTGTACCACATGGCGACGTCAACACGGGCGCCGTGGTAAAACAATTCTTCAGCTCATCAAAAGCTCGTGCGCACTCCGGCGTCCAAACGAACTTCTGATCCTTTCTCGTCAACGTAGTCAGAGGCAAAGCAATCCGGGAGAAGTTCTCCACGAACCTTCTATAGTAGCCCGCCAGTCCAAGGAAACTCCTGACTTCGGCCACCGAAGACAACACTGGCCAATCACGAATGGCACTTATCTTTGCCGAATCCACCGCTATGCCCTCTCCACTTACTACATGGCCTAGAAAAGCCACCGACGAGAGTCAGAACTCACACTTTGAGAACTTGGCATACAGCTTATTCCTTCGCAAGGTATGCAATACTAATCGCAAGTGGTTTGCATGATCTTCCTCCGATTGTGAATATACAAGGATATCATCAATAAACACAATCACAAACAGATCCAGGTATTCGCGGAACGTTCGATGCATGAGATCCATGAAGACCGAAGGCGCATTACATAAGCCGAACGGCATCACTGTGAACTCATAATGACCATAGCGTGTGCCAAACGCTGTCTTGGGAATGTCACCTTCCCTAATCCGCAACTGGTAATACCCGGATTTCAAGTCCAACTTCGAATAGACGGTTGAGCCTGCTAGCTGATCGAACAAGTCATCGATCCGAGGAATTGGATACTTGTTTTTCTCCGTCAGCTTGTTTAGTTCGCGATAATCAATACATAGTCGCAAACCACCGTCTTTCTTTTTCACAAAAAGAACAGGCGCGCTCCAAGGTGACATACTTGGGCGTATGTATCCCTGCTCCAACAACTCTTGCAACTGAACTTTCAGTTCGGCCATTTCTTTTGGCGCTACCCGATACGGCGAACGGGCCACGGGTTTTGCACCCGGCACCAGCTCGATAGCGAAGTCGATTTCCCTTTGGGGAGGTAACCCCGGAAGGTCCTTTGGAAACACATCCGCATACTCCGACACAATCGGCACTTCACTCACACTGGCCTTCGGCGCCATCGCCTCTATGAGTGTGAAGAATAACTCCGCACCCTTCCGAACTGCCTTAACAACTTGGAGAGCGGATAACAACATCCCACTCATCCCTTGCATACCAATGAACTTGGTCTCTTGTTCGGTATTTTGCCCAAGTGTGACCTCTTTTGAAGTGCAATCTATACAGGCACGCTGCTCTGAAAGCCAGTCCATACCAAAGATTATATCAAACTCTTTGATCGGCAATACTAGTGTTTCCACCTTGAACTCCTGACTTCCTATCTTGACCTCAAGACCGCAAGATCGATCCGCGCACATCAAACATCCGTTAGGCAACAACACCTTTACACTGTCTGTCGTGGTCCGGATAGGCACCCCGATACAAACGACAAAGTCCTCAGACAAAAACGAATGTGAAGCACCTGTGTCGAACAGTGCTCGCGCCGGATACTCTCTTATAAGGACAAACCCTATAACATTACAATTAAAACAAGCACAGCACAACAAAACAAGAACATTAAAATCTACGGGCACCTGTGACGACATCCGCCTGCTTAATGGCCTCCTATTGTCCAAGGTTGAAGACCTTGGGCTGCGCGTGCGAGGCAGAAGACTCCACCACAGCCTTCCCCTTCTCCGCATAAGATGCTCCCGTCTTCTTATCACCCTTTGGAGGACCAAATCGGCATTCACGTGCGAAGTGTCCAACTTTCCCACACGTAAAGCAAGCACGAGACCTATACCCAGATGTGTCCGTCACAGTCGTAGAAGGAGCTTGTCCAGAAGACTTAGACTTCTTATTCCACCTCTTTCGGTAGCCAAACTTGTCCGGACGCGGCGGCTTAAACTCCGGCTTCACAACCGCCAAGTTTCCTTTTGCTTGCCCACGTTTCATGTCCAGCTCCAAAGAATGAGCCGTACAGACTAAGGCTTGGAATCCCTGACTCACAGAACTCGAGAGCAAATACCGCAGCTCATCTCGCAGTCCCGCATAAAACCGACTAGTCTTACGCTCTTCTTCGGCGAAGATCGTGCCCGCATATCTTCCCAACCGGGTGAACTCATGCAGGTAGTCATCCACACTTCGATCTCCCTGCGCCAACCGTTGAAATTCCATTTCCATCGATATCCTTTGCTGCACCGGCAGATGTTGTGCTAAGAACAATCGAGAAAATTCGTCCATTGTAATCTCTGCCAATTGCCTACCAGCCAAGTGATGCATTTCCATCTCATCCCACCACAATCGCGCCTCTCCTTCCAGTAGGAAAGTGGCTAACATAACTTTCTGTTCCTCCTCAACCCTGATAGCCCTCATAATCCTCTTGATTCTTGCAAGCCAATCCTCTACTTGGGCCGGTGTACCCGCCCCATGAAACTGCGGAGGGTTGAAGCTCAAGAATTGCTTCCATTGTTGATCTGCTACCCGCGGATCAACTTCGGCTTCTATCGGTTCTTGCCGTACCCCAGCTTGCGCTGGCACCACTGCAGGACGTGCCTGCCCCGCTTGCTGAGCATTCATCACCGCAAGTACCGTTTCCGTGATGAGACGGACTGTTTCAGCGGATGGAGGAGTTGTGGGCACCTCGGCTGGTGCCGCACTCTCAACAGAACGTTGTGGTTCGGATTGACCCGCAACACTTCTGGTCACCTATATGTGTAAAATACACAGGTTAACGACCAATGAAAATGACAACCATACAAAAGAATACACAAGTTCAACAAACAAGTGTATTGGAATTCCTAAGTGGACAATCTTGAGTTCAAATTAAGTGTTATAATGACGGCACTGACACGTGCACGCCACCGCTCAAAAGAATTCGTCCGCGAATTCGGAAGAGATCGACCAACAAGCTGATACCAAATTGTAACACCTCTACCCGTCAAGAAGAATATAATAGAGGGTCCGGCCGGGGCCCCACACCATATTCCACAAACAGATGGAGACGCTACGAAATAATATCAAAACCACGCATCCTAACACAGAGCATTCTAGCGGAAGCTTCACGGTTGAATAAATGAACTCAAGATAATAAACACTGTCCACTTACTTAGGAATAAATATAAACATTACAAGAGTCTGGCCTTAAGGCCTTACAATAGTTTCTCTTAACAAGCGTGTGGATTACATACATCGGCACGCAGGCCGGCCACACATGAATAAAAGAAACAAAATAATGCCTTCGAGGGCAGCAGCGCAGCTTTGGGCTTCAGCCCGCTAAGTCCCGCTCGGACCAGCACCTCCAGTACCTGTAATAACCAATCCACCAAGCGGTGGCAAACAGGGCAACGGTCAGCATTCAGCTGACCAATTATAACGACCCTGCCCCTGGTACGGGGCAGCGGAATTCCATCCCTGCATAGCAATCTTCCAGTATGATATATATAGCAATTTAAGCAAGACGTGCACGCCCGCATAGTTACATATCACAAACGCCGGCACGACGGCCCGACGCTCCGTGCACTCAGGGCACATTATCGGTGTTCCGTATTTCCACGGCCACACTACCGTTCAGAGGTCCCAGACATAACGGTTCCATATGAGCATTCTAGTCTGATCGGCTCACCGGCCGTCGACTCTCGCTATGTGATCCTAACAGGGTCTTAAGCACCCAAGGTTAGACAACCATAACGCGGGTACAGATCCACCTTTCCCGTTGCTCACATCGTCAGACTCATGCCTGGACTGATGCGGGTACAACTTCACCTTGCCCGTTCCACCACTAAGGCATTGCCCAGTTGCAGCCTCACGGCTCAACGGCTCAACCTCACACAAAGTAGCAACTCACGGCTACAGGAGAGTCCAACTCTCTTATTTTCCTGGACTTCCTCCAGTACTTTCCATCATGCCTACAAGCAAGAAATCATGGAGTCTTCTCCGATATGCAAACAAGCATCACCAATCCAGATCATGTCCAGATGGGCTTCACACAGCATGCCTAGATCCGTACTCCAATTCCGGACTCTAACAAGGGGGACTTCACATATCTACCCCAAGGGACGCCACAACCCACCGCACACTCGCGGGGAAGGGTTTTCCCTATGCAATGCAGGAATTAAGGACTTCACATGTCCAAGCAGGAAATCGTTACCCTAGGAGTTCGCTTCGGAGCCATGGAGAGAAATTTGAGATGGATAAAAGTCTTCGCAGCAGCGTTGCCTTCTCAAATCCGAACTCGGCTCGCGATTTGGACCACCGTAGCACCACCGGCAGCCGGACTCCACTTCTTCTTCCTCCTTGCTCTCACCTCTCTCTTAAATTTTAGAAAGAGAAGATGAAATGAAGAATGAGCTTTTCTTCCTCCTTTTCCGGCCTTATCAGACCAGAAATGATCTCCAGCCACAGGATTCTACTTAAAGAAAATGAAGGGCCAAGATCTGCCTGAAAATCCTTTTTCTTTTGGCCGACACGGCCTGTGACACGCCCGTGTCACAGGCCGTGTACCCTTAAGCGGCACACGCGGCGCTCGCACCGCCTAAAACTACCAGAACACGGGCATCGACACGCCCGTGTAGAACCTGACACGCCCGTGTCGGTCACTTGACACGCCCGTGTCACACCTGTTACACGGTACCCATCGAGCGCTAAATCCAGTCAGAGTAGTACACGGGTAGGCACACGCCCACTGACACGCCCGTATCAAAGCTGACACGGCCGTGTTCAAGCCTTGGTTCCGGGCCGTGTACAATTCTGACTCGATACGGCATTTTATTGAGTGACACGCCCTGGGACACGCCCGTGTCGAAGGCCGTGTCCCAGGCTCGACTATCGTCGACCTCCGATCGTCGACTATCTTGAACACGCCCTGGGACACGCCCGTGTCCCAGGCCGTGTACCCCGACACGCCCTGGGACACGCCCGTGTCCCAGGCCGTGTTAAGCCACCTGAACCTCAAATCAACTTTTGAGTCTTTTTGGGGTGTTACAGGAAGTCCCTCATGGTCTCTACCTTTCAAGGGCGAGTGTATACGGAGATCAGCTGGAACGAGTTCTCAGGTTCTTTTTTAGTGCATTTCATTCCCTCATCTGCACAAGATGAACTCGAAGAGAGATTCCTACACTAAAGCAAGGGTCCAAGTCAGTAACAGAGTACCAATGGGAGTTTCTATATCTAGCTAGATTTGCTGACTCCTATGAGTTGGATGATAGAGGATATGCAAAAAGTTTCTACAAAGGCTTGAGGGACCCCGTGAGGCAATCCCTTTTTTATAGCAGACTCAAGCCTGGCGGAAATTATTGACATGGCAAAAAGGCTAGAAGTAGACCACTTGGGAAGTGGTAAAAGACCTGCTGAGGGTGTGATGGAAGCTGGCCCTTGCAATAGAAGGAGACACGACTTCGGAGGAGGAAGAGGACATAAGAGAGGGGGCAGGCACTTCCACTGGAATTATAGAGTGGAGCACCCGATTCCACAGCCACCATCATTTCCTCCACCACCACAGCCTCAATAGTTTCAGCAACCCGGTGAGCTGCAGGAGCGAGCATGCTTCGAATGCAACCAACCGGGCTACATTCGACGCTACTGCTCGCAACTGTTTGGAAATGTGCCTCTTGCTCTCCCTCCGGTAGCTCCTCAAGGATGGGGGTATATGCGTGGTCGAGGATGAGGACCATGAGGAGGAAACCCCGGACCTGCTCAAAATTAGGTGTTCGTACTGGACATGACACAGGAGAGGAACCCTCAAGAGGTGATTACAGGTATGAATACAATTAGTCATCTTATTTTCATTAGTAACCTTAAGTTGCTTAAGTCATACTAGATATCTATCTTGAGTATGGTTATTGGTACTTAGGCACTGTGGTGGTCGGCGGGAATCCGGCTTATACGTTGTTTGATACCGGTCCCTCGCACTCTTTTGTGTCTGAAGACTTCATTAAAGATATACATGGAGTGCAATACTTCACTGGTATTGCTCGAAGAGTACGCCTCCCAGACGGCTCTGAGATGACTGTAACCGCCAAGTGCGAATTGGAGATACTCATTGGGGGAAAGATCATTGATACCCCTGCCACAGTTTTGAGAATACCAGAATTCGATCTCATTCTGGGCATGGCTGGATTGGCACTATGCAAGAATTAACTATGCGGAGAAGCGAATCTACTTTAGACATGGGGATACCGATGTAATCTTCCAAGGTATAAAATTCGCACCACGTTTATTATTATCTTCGATTCAGACCTTGAAAGCTCGCATTGTTGGAACCAACAAGGTCGATTCCTCCTAAAGCTCGGAACTTTTAGGGCAGCTCACGCTTACTCCCTTTGGATCACACTCGAGGCGAAGAACTAGACCGGAGGCTCCAGTGAGGAGGTCCCACCTCGTACCCAGAAGAGACTAAAGCTCTTCCCCTCCCTAGCCAAGGCTGAGCTAGGTGCCTTAGAAGAAGTGGAAAGAATCAAGAAAGCTTGCCTTTCTGAGGCACCTTACCGGTCTATTTATAGGCCTCTGAACTGGGACTGCCAATAACCAATTTACACCGCCCTGAAATTACCAGAATATCCCTTGCTAGGTCTGCCAACAGCCAAACTCTGTTGTCCACAAGGGCTAAATGCAGACCACCCGGGGTAAAAGGGTAAAACACCCCTGGGGCCCAAAAGGTGGACCCGGCCCTACCTGAACCGGCCTTGAACCAAAGTGGCACCTGGCGGGAACTCCCCCATAGGGTCCTCTCGCATGGCGAGAGGGCTACCCTGGGCGAGAGCTCTACTCCTGGAGTCCTCTCGTGCGGTGAGCTGGTCACTCGCCGGGAAAGCTTCCCGTCTCGGTATTCACCTATCTGAGGCCACGCTCCACTTAGGCCATCTCGCTTAATGCAGTGATCCTCACTCCGTGCCCTGCCTCCTGGCACCTCTTGCCTGGTGCCTCTCGCCTGGCACCTCTTTCCTTGTACCTCTCGCCTGAGCCCTCTCGCTCGGCTCTTATTACCTGGGCCCTCTCGCCTGGGCCCTCTCGCTCGCCTGTGAGTCCGAGGTTGTACACGCATGAGAGGGGATGAAGTCTAAATGATATGTTTCAAACTGAAGGAGATAAAAATAGATATGAAGGATGTGCGGGTGGTGCGAGATTTTCACAAGGTATTTCCTGAGAAATTGCCAGGTTTACCCCCACATAGAGAGGTGGATTTTCAAATTAAGCTAGTACTAGGAGTGTAACGCCCCGCCTTTTCAGCGATTATTTTTATTCTCATTTGGCGTTACGATGACGCGTTTCCGTGGCTTGTGTCATGTGTGGAGTATGGTTTAGCTCCTTAGAACTGAGTGCCCTGTTTGGTAGCCTGTTGGCAAGATCTCCCTAGCAACCGAGTCGTTTTGGTGACCCGGTGTGGCCTCTCGGGGGGATGTTTGTGTTTGGCTTTGCTTGGGTATAACTCGTGTTCTGTTCGTCGAAAGTTAATTTCGACTTCGCCGTTGTGTTCGTAGCGTGGGTATTTAGCTACGGTGCGAATTTCGTCGAATTCCGAGGTGAATCGGTTTTCGCATCGAGTTGGTGTTTTAGGTAATTTTGTAATTACTTATATAATTATATAATTATATATATATATATAAAGAATGAAAAGGATCGGCCCCTTCCTTCATCTTCTTCACGATAGAAACCGCCGGCCCCCTTTTGTACGAGAGAAAATAACCGCCGAGCCTTGCCTTCGGACACCGATTCCCGGAGCGTTTGTGGACGGAATTCGATTCCGAGAGTGGATTCGGATTGCTCTCGTCGAGACCTTCATTCCTGCGGTAAGAAATTCGATTTTCGTAGAGTTTTCGAAGGATTGGAATTTTTGGTTTTGGAGTTTTCCGCCATTAATGGCCGAGTCCTTGTTCTAGGTGTTGCGGCCGTTTTGATCCGTGCGAAGAGGAGGAAATCAGTCCAAAGCTTCGCTGTGAATTGAGGCAAGTGGTATTCTTGCCCTTGCCAAGTGTTTTCTTCGAATTTATTTACTGAAATTGAACTCCCGGTTAGCCTAGGTTAGAGGCCTTGTTATTCTCATTTTTTTTTTCTTGCTAACTATAGGGCTTAGTTCTTCCTACTGAAACCCCCCCCTATGTGGTGATGTTTGGAATCCAAATTGTCGGCGTGAAGCCGCTGTTTTTCCTTAATTTTGATTGTTGCTCCGGTTCGGGCGTAGCCGAGTGGGAGAGTTAGGAGGGGGTGTGGTTGCCAATTTCCTTCGTTTTGGTATCATTCGAATGGTTAGGCATAGTTTGAAAGGTAGTAGCGTGCGAAGTTGATAGTCGTCTACTGCTACTGCAGTGGCGTGAGTCGTGTGCGCGTTCCGGTGTCGTTCGGAAAATTCCAAACGGTACAGGTTTGCCGCGCACGGTCATCAGCCTTTAGGGCGCACGACCACTGGTCGTGTGCCTCTGTTCGTGCGCGTATAAATTTCATTTTCCAAAGTTCTGTCTCGGGCAATCGCACGAGCGCTGGCAACAGCGCGCACGACCAGTGATCGTGCGACAGTGATCGTGCGCAGTTGCTAGGTTTTCTGTCAGGTTTCCAGGTTCGTTTCGCACGATCATCAGCCAATGAGTGCGCACGACCACTGACCGTGCGCCACTGACCGTGCGTTTTGTATATTTCCTTTTGCTAGGCTAATTTAGCTGATTTCGAGTGCGGGGGTTTAGATACTCAAGTGGCAGGTAACTACCCGAGTTCTGGATCTTCTGCCTTGGTCGTTCGACTATTGTCGAGCCCCGTTTTCCTTAGTGGGTTTTGTGGGTAGTAACTTTATTTTGGCGGCGAGTGAGGCTAGCTCACTCAACGCCAAGGTTTAGGTAGGCACTGAGTGGGTTTCACTCAGCGCCTAGTCGTGTTGGTTCATTTCAACATTTCTTCCTTTACGTTGTATTTCAATTCCGAGTGGATTTCCAGTTGTATATCTGGATTTTTCCTTGTCGGCCGTTTTCTTGATTTTCCTAGAGGCCGAATCGTGGGTCGTGGATAGTAGTGGTGGTTATAGCTCTTTATGGGGGTGGAGTTTTGTGATATAGCCAAGGCCACCCATGGATTTCTTGCTCCAGGTACGGGCTGGGCATTTCGGGTGGGAAGATCCCTTGTGTTTTCACGTTTTGACCCTCGAGCTTTGACTTGGACATGGTGGATTGGAGGACTGCGTTTGCCTTCGATCCGGTTCCTCGTTGTTGTTTTGCTACTATCACTTCCCACAGTTTAGGGTGTTAGAAGTTTCTTCCGTGGTAGTTTTGCAGCATTTTAGGCTCTTGGCAGCCTAGTAGGCCCTGCAGGATGTGGTTCCTGTGCTGGGTTGTTGCTGTTTCTTTGCACGTTGTGCATTTTCTGATGTCCTGTTTTGGGCAGTTGTGACTCTTTCTTCTGCATGTTTTCAGTTACTTGTCCTTTTGGTTGACTCTTACATGCAGTTGTTTTTACCTTGATTTTGCTTGCTGAGGTATTCTGTTTTCTTTTGGAATGCCTCAGGTTCGGAGCTGTAGCCAGTCTGGTGGCTAGTAGGTGGTGTTGTTGGTGGACTCCCGGACTTTGAAGTTTTGTTTTCCTTGTTAGTGAGGTAGTTTTCAGTACTTTCTTACAGACATATATATGTGCTAGTGGGTTCGTGTCAGGTTGTTGGCGCCCACTAGTAGTTTTTACCTTGTAATAGATATATATACTATTGCTGCTACCATTTTCTGGAGATAGTCTACTTGCTTTGAGAGGATTTATGCTAGGTTGCTAGGTATTTTCAAACTATAAATGCTATTGTAAATAAATCTCATGATCAGCATGTTTTGCAAACTTAAACACTACTTTCCAAAATCACGTATGAAAACCGTTTTCTTATATATATTATATAAACTGAGTGTAGTGTCTTGCATAGTATGAGTGGTTCTCTTGGGACCCTTATGCGCTCTTTAGGGTGTAAAACCTAATTAAAGTATTTTCCGCAGCGTTTAAATATAGTTTTCTTTTGTGGACTAGATGATCCACTGAGCCGAGGGATACGGACTCTAAACATAACTGATTTTCTATTCATTAAGCGCACAATTTTCTTGCATAAAGGTTGTAGTTGGTTTTTGCCTGAGCGTCAGCAGTTATCCCCTGCTTGACGTGGCATCATGACGCGCGTTTTCTCTTACTCTGATAATTCTTAATTCGGAGAAAATGCGGGTTGTGACAGTTGGTATCAGAGGGAGGTTGCTTGACAAGTTAGTTGGGCAACCTTCCTTGGATGCTGTTAGTAGTTCAGCATCATGTCATTCACACACCGATATGTCATCAGCACGTCTTGGCAAAAGCACGAACACTACACTCATAGCATAACATGAAGTATACGGGGCATATTATGTAGTATGGGATGCATAATATGTGTTCGTATATGGATCCACCATAGGGGCTACATGTGAGGGTTATGTAGTATGGGATGCATAATCTCACCACATGACTGCGACTAGCACGTTTCTTTTTTCGTTGCATGGAAATGTTATGTAGTATGGGATGCATAACATTTTCATGTGTACGCCGCTCATATCATGCATTAGGGCCTTTGTTTTTAGAATGCATAGCACAATCATGCATATCATAACATTGCATAAGCACAACGCGCCAAGCTAAAGATTTGCAGGATGACATATGTACACACATAAGTTTTCAAACTAACATAAGTTCATGCATCCGATCTAGGCACAAGAGTTAGTGAGGTGGTGGTTAACCATCCTAGGATAGGGCATATCATCTAATTTTTGTGAAAAAGATAAACTCTCAGAGCAAGTTTAGCAGCTTTAAGTCTATATCTACATATGTATTGTCTGTACTGGTAGTCGGTTCTAGTCGTGGGATTTGGATCTGATTTGCGTTGTATTGATTTTTTTTTTAGAATGGCTAGGCGTCCTGCGACTCGATCGACTCCCCTGTCTGAGGGTGAATCTTCTGGAGCTCAGAACGATGCGGTGATCGAGGGTCTGCGTCAGAGTAGCGAAGCTATGGGCAGGCAGTTGGAGGAGGTGCAAGCCCAGATTCAGTCTTTGGTGGCAGTTGTGGCAGGCCAGGCTCAGGGTGCGCAAGTTCCTGCTGGGGGGTTAGCTGTTCCTCCTCCTCCTGCACCCTTGAGACCTCCAGTGGTGGTGCCAGCAGAGATGGCCTTCATCTCGCAGTTTCAGAGGCTGAGCCCTCCCACTTATGATGGGAAGGCAGATTTCATGGTGATAGAAGACTGGCTGATCTCCATGGAGGAGATGTTCTCGTACTCTGGGATTTCAGATGATCAGAGGGTGATGATAGCCGCCTATCAGCTTAAAGGTTTGGCTAAGAGTTGGTGGCTGAGAGAGAAGGAGAGCCTGGTAGCCGGATGCTCTTGGGAAGTGTTCAAGGAGATGCTGTTGAGGAAGTTCTTACCCTCAGTCGAGCGTGACCGCCTCATGAATGATTTCCTCTATCTGAAGCAAAGGCAGCTCACGGTGGGTGAGTATGAGATAGAGTTTAGTAAGTTGAGCCGTTTTGCCCCTGGATTGGTCAGCGTTGAGGCTGATCGAGTTAAGCGATTCCTCGGTGGTTTGAGGAGTGAGGTGCAGCAGTTGGCCAGTGCTTATGGGTCAGTGACTTATGCTGGAGTTGTAGAGGCTGCTCTTAAGGTTGAGGCCATTGAGGCGGCGAAGAGCAGAGGCCAGCAGTTGAAGAAGGATAAGAGGAAGTTGGTAGAGGAGAAGAAACCCCTGGTACCCGATGCTGTTCCGGGAAAGAGGAGCAGGGTGGTGTGCAGTTTCTGTGGCCGGTCAGGCCATCCTGTTGAGAGGTGTTTCAAGAAGGCGGCAGCTCAGAAGAAGGAGCAGGTTCATGCGATTCAGGGTGCTCCTAGGAGAGATGTCTCCTGTTCAGTTTGCAAGCGATCCGGGCATGATGCAGCCCAGTGTTGGTCCAGAGATAGAGTCTGCTTTCAGTGTGGGCAGAAGGGACACATTAAGTCGAGGTGTCCTCAGGTCCAGTCAGCTCTTCCTGCAGTTCCGTTACAGGCTTTACCTCCACCTCAGCGTGTGGACAAGGGAAAAGGGAAGCTGAACGTGATTTCTTCCGAGGAGGCTCAGACTTCGACCCAGGTGATCTCAGGTTAGTTGTTTGTTGTTTTTCTTTTCTTTCTAGCCTGGTAGTTTAGTTGCTAGATTGTTTGCGGCACTGTTGTGCTAGTTCCTTAGCTTTGTGCGTTCCTATAGGGAAATTTAAGGTGAAGAACCGTTGGGCGCGTGTTCTGTTTGACTCCGGCGCTACCCACTCGTTCGTGGCTAGAGCCTTTGTGGAGCGTCATCGGTTGTCTCTAGATCGTGTTCGGGATTCCTTCCGTGTCAAGTTTCCCTCTGGTGAATCTGTGTTGTCAGATATGGGTATTTTGGATTGCCCGGTTTTGTTGGGGGATTTTCTTGCGAAGGCGGATCTGAAGATGATTGATCTAGAGGATTTCGATGTCATTTTGGGCATGGACTGGCTCTCTCGGTATGATGCGGTCATTCAGTGCAAAGGAAAGCGCTTGGATTTCATCAGGGACGACGGTCAGCCCGGCAGCGTGTATGCTGATCCGTGTCAGGATTCTCCTGTTCTCTCTGCGGTATGTGTTCAGAGATTGTTTCTTTCTGATAGTTGTGTTTGTTTAGTATCGGCGGTTGGAACCGTTGTTAGCGGGCCACGCTTGGAGGAGATTCCTATTGTTCGTGGTTTCGCCGATGTTTTTCCTGATGATCTTCCTGGTATCCCTCCTGAGCGGGATGTGGAGTTTGTTATTGATTTGGAGCCGGGTACGCGTCCTATTGCTAAGGCGCCGTACCGGATGGCCCCTCGCGAGTTAGAGGAGTTGCGAATTCAGTTAGATGAGTTGTTGGCTAAAGGTTTTATCAGGCAGAGTTCGTCGCCTTGGGGTGCTCCTGTTTTGTTCGTAAAGAAGAAAGATGGGTCGATGAGGCTTTGCATCGACTATAGAGAGTTGAACAAGGTCACTATCAAGAACAGGTACCCTCTGCCGAGGATCGATGATTTATTTGACCAGTTGCGTGGTAGCACGGTGTTCTCCAAGATCGATCTTCGTTCGGGCTATCATCAGCTCAGGATCCGTGAGGCGGATATTCCACGGACTGCGTTTAGGTCGAGGCATGGGCACTTTGAGTTTCTGGTGATGTCGTTTGGTTTAACCAACGCACCATCAGCCTTCATGGATATGATGAACAGGGTGTTCAAGGATTTTCTCGACAAGTTCGTTGTGGTCTTCATTGATGACGTGCTAGTTTATTCTCGCAGTGCTGAGGAGCATGAGCAGCATTTGCGTTTGGTCCTGTCAGAATTGAGGAACCACAAGTTATTCGCCAAGTTGAGCAAGTGCGAATTTTGGTTGCCTCAGGTTTCTTTTCTAGGCCACGTGGTGAACAAGGATGGGATTTCGGTTGATCCAGAAAAGATTGCAGCAGTGACGGATTGGAGTAGGCCGAATACTCCTAAGGAGATCAGAAGTTTCTTAGGGTTGGCTGGCTATTACAGGAGATTCGTGGAGGGTTTCTCTTCTCTAGCCGCACCTTTGACCAAGCTAACTCAGAAGAATGTGGCTTTTGTTTGGAGCGAGAAGTGCGAAGAAGCTTTTCAGGAGTTAAAGAGGAGGTTGTGTACTGCTCCCGTTCTGACCCTTCCTATTGAGGGCGTAGATTTTGATGTGTATGTGGATGCGTCGCATATCGGTCTGGGATGCGTATTAATGCAGGACGGAAAAGTAATTGCTTATGGGTCAAGGCAGTTGAAAACTCATGAGCGGAATTATCCTACGCATGACCTTGAGTTTGCAGCGGTTATCTATGCGTTGAAGTTGTGGAGGCACTTACTTTATGGGGCTCAGTGCAAGATTTTTACGGACCATAAGAGCCTGAAGTACGTGTTCACGCAGAAGGAGTTGAATCTGCGTCAGCGGCGGTGGCTCGAGTATGTGGCGGATTATGATGTGGAAATCCAGTATCATCCGGGCAAGGCCAATGTGGTGGCCGACGCCCTGAGCCGAAAGACGGGAAAGATCTTTAACCTCTCCGCCGATCGTTTAGTTGAGGAGTTCCTCCTTATGGATATTTCAGTGGGATGCTGTAGTTTGCAGAATAGCTTATCAGTGGAAGAGCCGTCCTGGATTTCTTTGACTAGACTGCATCAGAAGGACGATCTGGATCTGTTGCACCTTTTTACCAGGACAGAGAAGGGAGAGTTGCCAGATTTTTCTATTGATGATGCGGGTACCTTGAAGTACCGCGGCAGGTTTTGCGTTCCTGCTGTTGGGAACATTAGGAGTAGGATTTGCAGTGAGGCTCATGGTTCCAGCGTTGCCTACCATCCAGGATCTACGAAGATGTACCGTGACTTAAAGCAAATTGCTTGGTGGTATGGTATGAAAGGAGATATAGCCCGATATGTTGCTGAGTGTCACACTTGCAAGCGTGTGAAGGCCGATCATGGAAGGCCTGGTGGTAAGTTGACTCCGCTAGATATCCCGACTTGGAAGTGGGAGAGTATATCTATGGACTTCATTACGGGTTTGCCAAAATCCCCGAGAGGATTTGATTCTGTTTGGGTTATAGTGGATAGATTGACGAAGTGTGCTCACTTCGTGCCTTATAAGATTGATTACTCGATGAAGAAGATAGCGGAGTTGTACTTGAACGAAGTCATCCGACTCCACGGTGTGCCGGTTAGCATCATTTCAGATCGAGACTCCCGGTTTACTTCTCGTTTTTGGCAAAGTCTGCAAGAGGGTTTGGGTACGGATTTGAGGTATTCTACTGCGTACCACCCTCAGACCAATGGGCAGACGGAGCGGGTCAATCAGATTGTTGAGGATATGATCAGGTGCTATATTTTAGACCACGGTGGAGCGTGGGATGAGCGACTGCGACTCATGGAATTTGCTTACAATAACAGTTATCAGGAAAGCTTGCAGATGGCTCCGTTCGAAGCCTTGTATGGGAGGCGCTGTAGGACTCCGTTGTTTTGGGCTGAGGCTGGTGAGAAGCCTTTGTTGGGTCCTGATGCTCTGGAAGAGATGGAAGTTGCCGTGAAGCTTATTCGTGAAAAGCTTCGTTTAGCCCAGGAGAGGTATGAAAAGAACGCCAATCGGCGTAGGTCCGCATTGGAGTTTTTAGTAGGGGATCATGTTTACCTCAAGGTTTCTCCAATGGTTGGTGTGAAGAGATTTGGTAAAAATCGGAAATTGGACCCAAGGTTTGTGGGCCCGTTCGAGATTTTGGAGCGGATTGGTGTGTCGGCATATAGGTTGGATTTGCCAGCGAACTTCCCTGGTGTTCATAATGTTTTTCATGTTAGCCAATTGCGGAAATGTGTGCGCAGCAGTGGGCAACTCTTAGATGTTGTGCCCCAGTTGGAGCCCAACCTCTCTTTTGTTGAGATGCCAGTTCGTATTTTGGATACTCAGGAGCGTGTGCTGCGAAAGAAGTCCATACCGATGGTGAAAGTTCTATGGAAAAATCAGGATTTGGAGAGCGCGACTTGGGAGCTAGAGCCGGCCATGAGGAGGGCGTACCCTCACCTGTTTCGCTGATTTGATCGGTATGTTTCCCTTTGTAACTTCTGTTTGTTACCTTTTCCTTCTTTAGTAGAAGGGCTGTGCGTAAAGTTTCGGGACGAAACTTTCTTTTAGGGGGAGTGACTGTAACGCCCCGCCTTTTCAGCGATTATTTTTATTCTCATTTGGCGTTACGATGACGCGTTTCCGTGGCTTGTGTCATGTGTGGAGTATGGTTTAGCTCCTTAGAACTGAGTGCCCTGTTTGGTAGCCTGTTGGCAAGATCTCCCTAGCAACCGAGTCGTTTTGGTGACCCGGTGTGGCCTCTCGGGGGGATGTTTGTGTTTGGCTTTGCTTGGGTATAACTCGTGTTCTGTTCGTCGAAAGTTAATTTCGACTTCGCCGTTGTGTTCGTAGCGTGGGTATTTAGCTACGGTGCGAATTTCGTCGAATTCCGAGGTGAATCGGTTTTCGCATCGAGTTGGTGTTTTAGGTAATTTTGTAATTACTTATATAATTATATAATTATATATATATATATAAAGAATGAAAAGGATCGGCCCCTTCCTTCATCTTCTTCACGATAGAAACCGCCGGCCCCCTTTTGTACGAGAGAAAATAACCGCCGAGCCTTGCCTTCGGACACCGATTCCCGGAGCGTTTGTGGACGGAATTCGATTCCGAGAGTGGATTCGGATTGCTCTCGTCGAGACCTTCATTCCTGCGGTAAGAAATTCGATTTTCGTAGAGTTTTCGAAGGATTGGAATTTTTGGTTTTGGAGTTTTCCGCCATTAATGGCCGAGTCCTTGTTCTAGGTGTTGCGGCCGTTTTGATCCGTGCGAAGAGGAGGAAATCAGTCCAAAGCTTCGCTGTGAATTGAGGCAAGTGGTATTCTTGCCCTTGCCAAGTGTTTTCTTCGAATTTATTTACTGAAATTGAACTCCCGGTTAGCCTAGGTTAGAGGCCTTGTTATTCTCATTTTTTTTTTCTTGCTAACTATAGGGCTTAGTTCTTCCTACTGAAACCCCCCCCTATGTGGTGATGTTTGGAATCCAAATTGTCGGCGTGAAGCCGCTGTTTTTCCTTAATTTTGATTGTTGCTCCGGTTCGGGCGTAGCCGAGTGGGAGAGTTAGGAGGGGGTGTGGTTGCCAATTTCCTTCGTTTTGGTATCATTCGAATGGTTAGGCATAGTTTGAAAGGTAGTAGCGTGCGAAGTTGATAGTCGTCTACTGCTACTGCAGTGGCGTGAGTCGTGTGCGCGTTCCGGTGTCGTTCGGAAAATTCCAAACGGTACAGGTTTGCCACGCACGGTCATCAGCCTTTAGGGCGCACGACCACTGGTCGTGTGCCTCTGTTCGTGCACGTATAAATTTCATTTTCCAAAGTTCTGTCTCGGGCAATCGCACGAGCGCTGGCAACAGCGCGCACGACCAGTGATCGTGCGACAGTGATCGTGCGCAGTTGCTAGGTTTTCTGTCAGGTTTCCAGGTTCGTTTCGCACGATCATCAGCCAATGAGTGCGCACGACCACTGACCGTGCGCCACTGACCGTGCGTTTTGTATATTTCCTTTTGCTAGGCTAATTTAGCTGATTTCGAGTGCGGGGGTTTAGATACTCAAGTGGCAGGTAACTACCCGAGTTCTGGATCTTCTGCCTTGGTCGTTCGACTATTGTCGAGCCCCGTTTTCCTTAGTGGGTTTTGTGGGTAGTAACTTTATTTTGGCGGCGAGTGAGGCTAGCTCACTCAACGCCAAGGTTTAGGTAGGCACTGAGTGGGTTTCACTCAGCGCCTAGTCGTGTTGGTTCATTTCAACATTTCTTCCTTTACGTTGTATTTCAATTCCGAGTGGATTTCCAGTTGTATATCTGGATTTTTCCTTGTCGGCCGTTTTCTTGATTTTCCTAGAGGCCGAATCGTGGGTCGTGGATAGTAGTGGTGGTTATAGCTCTTTATGGGGGTGGAGTTTTGTGATATAGCCAAGGCCACCCATGGATTTCTTGCTCCAGGTACGGGCTGGGCATTTCGGGTGGGAAGATCCCTTGTGTTTTCACGTTTTGACCCTCGAGCTTTGACTTGGACATGGTGGATTGGAGGACTGCGTTTGCCTTCGATCCGGTTCCTCGTTGTTGTTTTGCTACTATCACTTCCCACAGTTTAGGGTGTTAGAAGTTTCTTCCGTGGTAGTTTTGCAGCATTTTAGGCTCTTGGCAGCCTAGTAGGCCCTGCAGGATGTGGTTCCTGGGCTGGGTTGTTGCTGTTTCTTTGCACGTTGTGCATTTTCTGATGTCCTGTTTTGGGCAGTTGTGACTCTTTCTTCTGCATGTTTTCAGTTACTTGTCCTTTTGGTTGACTCTTACATGCAGTTGTTTTTACCTTGATTTTGCTTGCTGAGGTATTCTGTTTTCTTTTGGAATGCCTCAGGTTCGGAGCTGTAGCCAGTCTGGTGGCTAGTAGGTGGTGTTGTTGGTGGACTCCCGGACTTTGAAGTTTTGTTTTCCTTGTTAGTGAGGTAGTTTTCAGTACTTTCTTACAGACATATATATGTGCTAGTGGGTTCGTGTCAGGTTGTTGGCGCCCACTAGTAGTTTTTACCTTGTAATAGATATATATACTATTGCTGCTACCATTTTCTGGAGATAGTCTACTTGCTTTGAGAGGATTTATGCTAGGTTGCTAGGTATTTTCAAACTATAAATGCTATTGTAAATAAATCTCATGATCAGCATGTTTTGCAAACTTAAACACTACTTTCCAAAATCACGTATGAAAACCGTTTTCTTATATATATTATATAAACTGAGTGTAGTGTCTTGCATAGTATGAGTGGTTCTCTTGGGACCCTTATGCGCTCTTTAGGGTGTAAAACCTAATTAAAGTATTTTCCGCAGCGTTTAAATATAGTTTTCTTTTGTGGACTAGATGATCCACTGAGCCGAGGGATACGGACTCTAAACATAACTGATTTTCTATTCATTAAGCGCACAATTTTCTTGCATAAAGGTTGTAGTTGGTTTTTGCCTGAGCGTCAGCAGTTATCCCCTGCTTGACGTGGCATCATGACGCGCGTTTTCTCTTACTCTGATAATTCTTAATTCGGAGAAAATGCGGGTTGTGACAAGGAGCCAAGCCCTTCTTCAGGACCCTTTACCGGATGGCCCTGAAGGAACTCGCAGAGTTTAGAGTGTAGTTACAAGAGTTGGTAGAATCAGGGTTTGTTCGCCCAAGCTCATCACCTTGGAGAGCCCCTATTCTGTTTGTTAAGAAGAAGGATGGAACCTTGCGATTATATATAGATTATCATGAGCTCAATCGACTGACGGTACGGAACATCTATCCGCTACCTCGGATCGAAGAGTTGTTCAACCAATTGGTAGGAGCGCATTGGTTTTCAAAATTGGATTTGCGTTCGGGGTATTATCAGTTGAGAATTCAAGAGCAGGGCATTCATAAAACGGCCTTTAGCTAAAGGTACGGCTTGTACGAGCTCACTGTGATGCCGTTTGGGCTCACAAATGCCCCTTTAGCCTTCATGAGCTTAATGAACAAGGTGTTTGATAATACGCTTGTAGCCTAAACTATTAGGGTATTTTTAGGTTTTAATACACGAACCATGTCTTGTATTCTCATATTTTGGCCTCTTTTTGTATATAATTTCATCGCTAACAAGTTCTTTCTATTTTTCAGGTTTTTGCCAGATTATTGCTATGACATGCCCCCTGGTAACGCCCTTCCCGGGCGTGTACCAAGGGCGTGTAACCAAGGGGAATGAAGTCGCCGGTCCGAAGCCAATCTCCAGCAAAAGTCAGCAGACACGCCCTACTGTCATGCCCTCCACGGGCGTGTCTGCCAGGCGTGTCACGCCAAGTCCCGAGAAGTCAGTGCAGAGTTTAAATTCAGCACACCAAAGCCACGCCGAATCTGACATGCCCAGGTGTCATGCCCTCCACAGGCGTGTTCGAGGGGCGTGTAACCCAGCAACCATGCCAGAATTTATTTCCAATGGCTAATGTGTCTCTAAGGGCGTGTCATAGGGCATGACCCAGCCAAAAAAAAATCTATAAATAGGGATCATCCTCTAGGGTTTGCCATCGAGATTTTTGGAGGAGAGGTGCTGATATTTTAGTGTTATAGCTTCAAGCTTTTCTCTCCCTCCTCATTTCAAGCTTTTTAGTTATTTAGTTTTCATGCAAATACTTGTAGCCTTTCTGTATTACTCTTTTATTGTACTTATAGCGTGTGTGGAAGCTTTCTTCATAGTACATGTATGCCCTCCTTTTGACTCGTCGCTAAGAAATAAAATAGCTCGTCTTTCTCTTTCAATTCTGCTCGCTGTTAGTTTTCAAATTCTGAATATAATTTTCTTTTTCTACACCATGAGTAACTAATCCTCCTTGTACTCGATCTTGATGATCCGAGGTTCGAGCGATTAAGTTATGATGCTTTAATTTTACCTTTTCTTTTTAGGGTTTAGCCTTGAATTACTCTTGATTTATTTTGGGTTGGAGATATATTATCGATATATACTCTCCACCTTAGCTTTCATTCTTGGCTAGCCGAGAGGCCGAAAGTTTGAAGTGAGCACTCAAGAGGAAAGGGATTTGTATGCACCCCTCAAGAGAGGCAGACGTCCAAATCTCCCGGATTGGAGTAAATTCTAATAGTGGGGTTTACCGCGTAAAGCGAGCTTTAGGCCTCCGACCCAGACGAGAGTCAGTAGGACCTTCCTAAACTTAGTTGGGCACGACTTCGAGAGAAGCGTGTTTAAGCTTCAGTAACCTCCACAGTCAAGGAATTTTACCCTATTAAGTTTAGGTTCATTGTTATCGCATTTCTTAGTTAACTCTTGTCGAGGTGATTCTTGATCGAGTGCTCTTCCATTTCATAGTTTCAACCTTTCGTTGTTATCGCTTCTAATAGTTCTCTAATTTATTGTGGTAATTCTCTTTCTAGCATTAGCCTTCTTCCTTTTGTTGCAATTAGTTTCTCAAACCCAGTTTTCTCATCGATAAAATAATAGTCTTCGTGTGAGTAAGTTTATTCAACAGTTCCTGGATTTCAATACGACACTTTTTGTCCCCTAGCTACAATTCGATAGGTATACTTGCCTCATTGGATTGCTAGTTCAGTTGCTTTATATTCTTCGAAGCTTAGTACTGCACATCAAGTTTTTGGCGTCGTTGCTGGGGAATCAACTCTTGTTGATATATTGAAAACACGAACCTATTACTTTTATCCTCCTTACAAATTAAAATTCAAAAAAAATAATTACCGTTCTTAATAGAAACCCACATCACAAGTTTCCTACACCAACAAATTCTTTCAAAAAGGGCAAAGCAGCTTTAAGTGCCGCTATCTTGTCTAGTACCTTGCGAACCCTTTATCGGGTAGTCCTTGGGAAGTTTGGGAGCAAAAAAATATCTAAAAAAATCTATTTTTTAAAAAATAAAAAAAAATAATAATATTAATAAACCTAATACTTCTCTCTTTCTTCTTCCAGTGCATGACCCGGGGAAGTCCGTCGGTTATTTTGGATTTGGATCACGAAATAGAGCGTACTCTTCGGAGAAGATTGCGATTTCAAGGTCCTACTATCCAAGTGCCGGTTGAGGACACCGAGTCATTCTCTACTCTAAGAATGGACCAACCCAACTAAGAGGAAGCCTTGTAGAGGACTATGTCCCATTATACAAGACCAAACCTGGAGGGTACAGAATCTAGCATAGTTTGCCCTGCTATTGCTAACAATAACTTCGAATTAAAGCCTAGCATAATTCAAATGGTACAGCAGTATGTGCAATATGATGGACTTCAGGACGAAGATCCGAACGCGCATATAGCTAGCTTTCTTGAGATCTGTGATACCTTCAAAATTAATGGTGTCACAAATGATGCTATTAGGCTAAGATTATTTCCTTTCTCTCTTAGAACTAAGGCAAAGCAGTGGCTGAATACTCTACCTAAAAATAGCATCACAACCTGGAATGAATTACTGAAAAATTTTTGGCAAAGTATTTTCCTCCAGCTAAAACTGCAAAGCTTAGGAATGACATTTCCGCTTTTGGACAAATCGACTCTGAAACCTTTTACGAGACTTGGGAAAGATTCAAAGAATTATTAAGACGATGCCCACATCACGCGCTGCCTGTATGCTTATAAGTGCAGACGAACTACAACGGGCTAAATCAAAATACAAAGCAAATGATAGAAGCATCTTCTGGCGGTACTTTAAACCATAAGACCCCGGAAGCAGCTCTTGATCTTTTTGAGGACATGGCTATGAACACTTATCAGTGGAATGTGCCTAGGTCCCTCCCGAACAAACATGCAGGTATATTTGAAGTGGACAACGTCTCCAAGCTCGCTCTGCAAGTTGAAATATTAAACAAAAAGATAACGGAGATGACTACTGCCTCCGCCCCTCAGGTATGGGAATCTACAACTCCCCCTCCCTCCAAACAAATGGACTATGTCAATAATATGTCTAGAAACACTATGCATAATTTTTCTGCTCCTAATTATCCTGCTCCTAGTTTTTCTTTTTTGAATAGCTATAATCCTGGTTTATGTAATCATCCGAACTTTTCATGGAGTAATCCCTCCAACGCAATACGTCCGCCACCACAAAATGATTTTTCTACACAACCACCAGCACCTACCCAAAATTTTCCAAAACCTCCAAATTTGGAGGAAATGTTTGCTAAATACATGAATATAAATGACGCTATCATAAGAACCCTTGTCGGGACCATTAAAAGTTTAGAAAATCAAGTAGGACAACTCGCAAAAATTATTTCTGAGCGACCCGTCGGGTCTCTTCCTACCAATACCGAGCCCAACCCAAGAGAGCAAGCGAAAGCTATAACTCTTCGGAGTGGGAAGCAAAGTTCTGGCATGGTTTGCACAGAGCCCGAGGCAAGCTCCGCCCCCATTTCAAAAAATCCACCCTCTGCTGAAGAAGTTATCACCCCCATTTTAGAAAAAAATCTCACTCCACCACCCATTTTCAAAAATAATCCAACTCCTTCATATCCCTTCGAACTTAATAAACAATGTCAAGATGATCAGTACTCTCGGTTCTTAGAAATCTTCAAGCAAATCAACATAAATCTGCCTTTCCACGAAGCGATTTCGCAGATGCTAAAATACGCCAAGTATCTTAAGGACCTCTTGACCAACAAGAAAAAGTTAGAGAACCTCTTGCATGTCACGTTAAACGCTGAGTGCTCTGCTGTTTTAACAAACGGTTTGCCGAAGAAGATCAGTGATCTGGGTAGTTTCTCTATCTCGTGTGTCTTCGGTGATCTTTTTGTCAAGCACGCATTAGCCGACTTAGGCATGAGTATAAACCTGATGCCCCTCTCATTGTTTAAGAAGCTAGGAATTGGTAGAATTAATCCCACGCGTATGAGTATCCAGCTAGCCGACAGATCTGTCAAGTACCCGTTAGGAATAGTGGAGGACGTTCTAGTAAAAGTCGACAAGTTCATCTTCCCGGTGGACTTTGTCATTTTGGACATCGAAGAAGACATCGAGATTCCACTGATCCTTGGCTGACCCTTCCTTGCCACCTCCCGAGCCATCATTGATGTAAGCAATGGTAAGTTCTTTCTTCGAGTAGGCGACGACGAAGTCACATTTTCTATCACCCCTTCGATGAAGAACACCTTAGCAAACGATGACTCCTATTTTTTCGTAGACACCTTAAGTGATGGATCCTCCTACTGCCTATCCAACTTTGAAAAAGAATTTTCTGTGTTTTGTTCCTCTCCTCTTCCAACTAAATCGTTGCAAGAAAGTGATGAATCTTCTGATTGCCTTTCTGAATTTGAGAAAGAATTTTCTGATTTTTGTTCTTCCTCTTCTACTCTTCCGACTGAGACGCTGCAAGAAGCCGCCTTGGTCACCAGCTGCACACCTTTTAATTTTCCTTATAAAAAAGTTTACGGAGATATCGTTTTTGAAAAAGAAAGAATTTCCAAATCCTCTTATGAAGAACTCCCTACCCTAGAACTTAAAGAACTCCCTGAACATCTCAAGTACGTAATTTTAGAAAAAGACTCCAAGCTGCATGTTATAGTTTCGGCCTACCTCACAAATGTCCAACATGAAAAACTTCTTCTAGTTCTACATAAGCATCGCCGAGCCATTGCCTGGCAAATTTCTGATATTAAGGGCATAAGCCCATCTTTTTGTACTCATAAAACTTTAATGGAAGATAATTCGCGTAACTCCATTCAACCTCAGTGTCGTATAAACCCAAACATGAAAGAAGTAGTTAAGGGCGAGGTTATGAAATTATTAGACGCAGGAATTATCTACCCAATATCAGATAGTAAGTGGGTTAGCCTTGTTCAGGTAGTACCAAAGAAGGGAGGGATAACAGTAGTTAGTAATGAGAATAATGAATTAATCCCAACACGGACGGTGACGGGTTGGCGTATGTGTATAGATTATCGTAAGTTGAATGACGCCACCCGCAAGGACCACTTTCCTTTGCTGTTTATCGACCAAATTTTAGAACGTCTCTCCGGCCATGGCTTTTATTGTTTTCTCGATGGCCTCTCGGGGTATTTTCAAATCCCCATCTCTCCCGAGGACCAAGAGAAAACTACATTTACTTGTCCCTTCGACACCTTCGCCTACCGAAGAATGTCTTTTGGATTGTGCAATGCGCCAGCTACATTCCAGCGATGTATACACGCTATCTTTGACAAGTACGTAGAATGCATTATGGAGGTATTTATGGACAATTTCTCCGTGTTCAGTGATTCCTTCGATAGGTGTTTAGAAAACCTCGAAAAAGTCTTAGAACGATGCGAAGAGACTAACGTTGCCCTGAATTGGGAAAAATGTCATTTCATGGTGAGGGAAGGGTTAGTTTTGGGCCATAAAATTTCTGCTAAAGGCATTGAAGTAGACATAGCCAAGATAGAAGTTATCGAGAAGTTATCGTCACCTACAAACATAAAATCTATAAGAAGTTTCCTAGGCCACGCTGGCTTTTACCGTCATTTTATAAAGGACTTCTCCAAGATCACTAAGCCCCTCACCCATCTCTTAGAAAAAGACGCTCCATTCATTTTTGATGACTCTTGTATTTCTGCCTTTTAATCAATTAAAGAAAAGTTAATTAACGCACCGATTATGATAGCTCTAGTGTGGGACCTTCCTTTCGAGATAATGTGCGATGCGAGTAGTTTCGCGCTGGGAGACGTATTAGGTCAACGTATATCTAAAAACTTCCACCCCATCTATTACGCAAGTAAAACCCTCACATCTACACAAGAAAATTACACCACGACCGAGAAGGAGCTCTTAGCTGTAGTATTCGCATTTGATAAATTCTGTCCTTACATTACGCTTTCAAAAATCATAGTTTTTACGGACCACTCAGCCCTCAAATATCATCTTGCCAAAATGGATGCCAAGCGCACTTGATTCGCTGGGTCTTACTCCTCCAGGAGTTTGACTTAGAGATCCGTGATAAGCGAGGACCCGAGAACTTGGCTGCCGACCATCTCTCCAGATTAGACAATCCCTTTATAGAAAAATTAAATGAAAAATCTTTTAATGATTATTTTCCTGATGAGAAGCTGCTTTCAATTAGCGCATTTACTTCTCCTTGGTTCGCGCACATCGCCAACTATTTAGTAGCTCGGGTGCTCCCAAAAGAGTTCTCCTCTTAGCAAAAGAAGAAATTCTTTTCTGAGCTGAAGAACTACTTTTGGGAAGACCCGCATCTTTTCAGAATCTATGCGGATCATGTGATAAGGAGATGTGTTTCTTATGAAGAAGGAATTGATATTTTAAAACATTTACATGAAGGTCCGACAGGTGGGCACTATCAAGCTGCTCGCACCGCTCACAAGGTGCTTTTGCGCGGGTTTTTATTGGCCTAGCCTGTTTAAAGACGCGCAAGCCTTTGTGAGTAGGTGTGATAGTTGCCAACGGTCGGAAAATATTTCAAATAAAAATGAAATGCCGCAAAATTATTTCCTTGAGTGCGAAATTTTCGACCTCTAGGGAATCGATTTTGTTGGCCCCCTTCCTTCTAGCTTCAGAAACAAGTATATTTTAGTTGTCATTGATTATTTTTCACGATGGGCAGAGGCCCAAGCTCTTCCTACGAACGACTCCCGAGTTGTAGTCACCTTTTTGAAAAAATTATTTTCTAGATTCGGTACGCCGCGCGCCATCATTAGCGATAGGGGTTCCCATTTCTGTAACGCGCAATTTTCAAAAATCCTTACCAAATACGGCATTACACATAAGCTTTCATCTGCCTACCACCCCCAAACTAACGGACAAGTCGAAGTAGTAAATAGAGAAATAAAAAGAATATTAGAAAAGACTGTTTCAACTTCTAGGAAAGAATTGTCAGCCAAACTAGACGATGCTTTATGGGCCTACCGAACAGCATACAAAACCGCCCTCAGATGTACGTCGTATCGGCTGGTCTATGTAAAATATTTCCATCTGCCCATAGAACTCGAACACTATGCTTTTTGGGCCTTAAGATTTTTAAACTTTGATCCCCACTCTGTCGGTGACCTTAGAAAATTTCAACTAAATGAACTCGAGGAGTTGCGCTCTTACGCTTACGAAAATAACAAACTTTATAAAAAGCGGACGAAGTGTTTACATGATAAACACTTAAGGCATCTGAAAAACTTTAAGCCGGGCGACCAGGTTCTTTTATATAATTCACGTTTACGATTATTTCCAGGAAAATTAAAATCTCGTTGGTCTGGGCCCTTTTCTGTTTTTGAAGTTTTTCCTTATGGTGTTGTTTTAATTTCACACCCTGATTAGGGAAATTTCAAAGTGAATGGTCAGCGTCTTAAACTATATTTCTCTTGTGATAATGATGTTAGTCCTAATACTATTAAGTATCTGCTGCACGAACTCTAACTTCGAACATTTATTTTTTGTTAAAAACAATTTTATTTCTGGACAATAAAATCTGGGACAATATTCTTTTATTGGGTCGAGCTCAACGACCCTTATAAACAAAGGGCGCTCTTGGGAGGCAACCCAAGTTATCTTTTTCTATTTTCTTTATTTTACAATTTGTTGGGTCCGGCGTTCCTTCACTTGACCCGTGGCGCTCTACTACTTATATAAAAAATTAAGTAGCGCCCTCTCCAACAGTTCGGGCTTTTGGTGTAGTTGGGTATGCGCTTGATCCTTCAATTGGTATCAGAGGAGGTCACGGGTTCAAGACCGGGGGGGCGCTATTAAATCCTGATTTTTCCCTTCTACCTGTGTGGGTTCGGTGGTTCAGGCAACCGTGGACATGTGGTAACCCAACCTCTGAGCCGTGTGGGCCATGTGGTAACCCCACCTTTGAGCCGACAGGCTGTGCTGGACGCCGGGGGGGATTGTTGGGTCCGTCATTCCTTCACTTGACCCGTGGCGCTCTGCTACTTATATGAAAAATTAAGTAGCGCCCTCTCCAACAGTCCGGGCTTTTGGTGCAGTTGGGTATGCGCTTGATCCTTCACAATTTTTGCCCCGGACTACATCGACAAGCTGAAGCTCCTGCGATCGCCTGCTCCAATGTTGCTGATTACAACACAAAGTCCAACGAAGACATTTGAGGGAGCGACATCACTCGGCTTTCGCAATGCATAAATACGGGGAAGTACCTGTTTTCAATTCTGTCTTTCAGTTCTGTATTCTAACTTTCTCTCCTTCTCCAATCCCCTTCTTTTGTCATTGAGGACAATGTCCATTTTAAGCTTGGGGGAGGACTTCCTCCTTCTTTTTGCTAAGGACTTCCTCCTTTTTTTAGTATATATTCTGCTTTTTGTGAATTTTATCCAATAGTTTAGACATTTCTTTGGTATTTCAATAGTACCCCTACTTTTATTTTGTTTTTCTCAAAATCTTATATAAAGCACTTAACTATTTATAAAATTTCTAATCCTCCTTTTTAATTATGTTTCATAAGTAAAATGTTGGCCATGTTGTGTTTCTAATTCACGGTAGCATGCTAAAGTGAAATGTTTTTTAAAAAAAAACTTGCATTTTTTTATGGTTTTCTTTATTTATTTTCTTTACTTTCTAAAAAAATTCATCATCCACTATTTTTCCTCTTTTCTTTTTGGATAATTTTTGCGAAGTCAACTTTTGATTAGCATAGTAGATGTGAACGATTTGAGACTCATATTATCCTAAGTTTTAAACCTAGTTCATTAGTCTATATTAAATTTTTAGGACCTACTTTTTTAACTTTTTCAAAACTAATGCTTTAGGAAACTTTAGGAGCATGAAAATGATATAGGCCATTTTTGTTTTCATTTGGGCCTTCTTGCCAACCCTAAAATTATCCCCCTAGTTAACCTCTTCTGAGCCTTTTTCCGATTTCAATTGAAAGCTCCACATTTAATTTTCACCAAAGCCAAAATTTTCTAACCCTTCTTTTCATAGTAAATTTTGAGCTTCTCAAATTTCATGTTGTAATTTCATGCTCCTAGATCGTCTTATAAGCTAAGTAAAGAAAAATAGTAGATTAGTTAAGTCTTGAATTTAAATGTAGATTATTGCTCTTTGTTTAATTTTGGTATAAAATGCCTCTTAGAATAAAGTAACATTTCAATTCGTTTCTCATTTTGTTGCTTTGTTTAATTATGTAAAGAATTCGGTTAAAAATTTTGGATGATTTATTTTTGTTAAGTAAAGTCTATAAAAATTAAGTCATGTTTAAATAATTGTTTTAGGTTTACGTTTCGCCTTCTCTCTACATAGAATTTTGCATAGTACTTGTGATAGCATAATTAAAGCTTTTGATTAGTCACTTTCATGATAATCTAGTTTTTATATATTTTCTTGGGACAAGCAAAACTTAAGCTTGGGGGAATTTGATAATACGCTTGTAGTCTAAACTATTAGGGTATTTTTAGGTTTTAATACACGAACCATGTCTTGTATTCTCATATTTTGGCCACTTTTTGTATATAATTTCATCGTTAACAAGTTCTTTCTATTTTTCAGGTTTATGCTAGATTGTTGTTGTGACACGCCCCCTGGTCACGCCCTTCCCGGGCATGTACCAAGGGCGTTTAACCGAGGGGAATGAAGTCATCGGTCCGAAGCCAATCTCCAGCAAAAGTCAGTAGACACGCCCTACTGTCACGCCCTCCACGGGCGTGTCTGCCAGGTGTGTCACGCCAAGTACCGAGAAGTCAGTGCAGAGTTTAAATTCAGAACACCAAAGCCGCGCCGAATCCGACATGCCTAGGTGTCACGCCCTCCATAAGCGTGTTTGAGGGGCGTGTAACCCAGCAACCATGCAAGAATTTATTTCCAACAGCCCATGTGTCACACCGAATCAGACACGCCCTATTGTCACTCCCTCTAAGGGCGTTTCATAGGGCGTTACCCAGCCAGAAAAAAATCTATAAATAGGGATCATCCTCTAGGGTTTGCCATCGAGATTTTTGGAGGAGAGGTGCTGATATTTTAGTGTTATAGCTTCAAGATTTTCTCTCCCTCCTCATTCCAAGCTTTTTAGTTATTTAGTTTTCATGCAATTACTTGTATCCTTTCTGTATTACTCTTTTATTGTACTTATAGCGTGTGTGGAAGATTTCTTCATAGTACATGTATGCCCTCCTTTTGACTCGTCGCTAAGAAATAAAATAGCTCGTCTTTCTCTTTCAATTCTGCTCGCTGTTAGTTTTCAAATTCTGAATATAATTTTCTTTTTCTACACCATGAGTAACTAATCCTCCTTGTACTCGATCTTGATGATCCGAGGTTCGAGCGATTAAGTTATGATGCTTTAATTTTACATTTTCTTTTTAGGGTTTAGCCTTGAATTACTCTTGATTTCTTTTGGGTTGGAGATATATTATTTTTATATACTCTCCACCTTAGGTTTCATTCTTAGCTAGCCGAGAGGCCGATAGTTTGAAGTGAGCACTTAAGAGGAAATGGATTTGTATGAACCCCTCGAGAGAGGCAGACGTCCAAATCTCCCGGATTGGAGTAAATTCTAATAGTGGGGTTCACCGCGTAAAGCGAGCTTTAGGCCTCCGACCCAGACGAGAGTCAGTCGGACCTTCCTAAACTCAGTTGGGCACGACTTCGAGAGAAGCGTGTTTAAGCTTCAGGAACCTCCACGGTCAAGGACTTTTACCCTATTAAGTTTAGGTTCATTGTTATCGCATTTCTTAGTTTACTCTTGCCGAGGTGATTCTTGATCGAGTGCTCTTCCATTTCATAGTTTCAACCTTTCGTTGTTATCGCTTCTAATAGTTCTCTAGTTTATTGTGGTAATTCTCTTTCTAGCATTAGCCTTCTTCCTTTTGTTGCAATTAGTTTCTCAAACCCAGTTTTTTCATCGATAAAATAATAGTCTTCATGTGAGTAAGTTTATTCAATAGTTCCCAGATTTCAATACGACACTTTTTGTCCCCTAGCTATAGTTTGATAGGTATACTTGCCTCATTGGATTGCTAGTTCAGATGCTTTATTTTCTTCGAAGCTTAGTACTGCACATCAGTGTTCAAGCTTTTTTGGACATCTTCGTCATCGTTTTCATCGATGATATTCTGGTCTACTCTAAGACGGAGGAAGAGCATGTCGAACATATGACCATGGTACTGAAGAAGTTAAAAGAGCACACCTTATTTGCCAAGTTAAGCAAGTGTGAATTTTGGCTCCAAGAGGTTGCCTTCTTGGGCCATGGTATCAGTTGGGCTGGGTTTGCTGTGGATCCAGCCAAAGTGCGTGTCATGAAGGAGTGGTCGCCCGTTAAGTCAGCGGCCAATGCGCGGAGCTTCCTTGGACTTGTCGGGTACTATCACAAGTTTGTAAAAGGATTCTCAAAGATCGCCCTTCCTATTACTACGCTGACAATGAAAGGTGTACCGTATGAGTGGACACCCCAATGTGAAGCTGTGTTTCAAGAACTGAAAGTCCGACTTACATCCGCACCCATCCTAGTCCTTCCATCCGGGAAGGAAGGATTTCAAGTTTACACTGACGCGTCGTATCAAGGAATGGGAGCGGTACTGATGCAGCATGGGCATGTGATTGCATATGCTTCAAGACAGCTGAAGAAGCATGAAATCAATAACCCAGTACATGATCTAGAATTGGGAGTAGTGGTGTTTGCCTTAAAGATTTGGAGACATTATCTATACGGTGTCCACTGCGAGATCTTTTCAGACCACAAGAATCTAAAGTACATGCATAAACAGAAGGAATTGAATTTGAGATAGCGGCGGTGGTTAGAGTTTTTGTGCGATTATGAATTCACTTTGAACTACCACCCCGGAAAAGCAAACTCCGTAGCTGATGCTTTGAGCAGAAAGTTACCGGAATCGAACTCGAAGTCCGATTGATGAGAATGGAGTTAGCCCGGATGCTCGAAGAGATGGAGATCACCCTGGTATACAAAGACCAATAAGAAGGGTATACGGAGTACTTAACCGCGATGAGCATAGTCTGTGTTATTCGAGACTGAATCCGAGCGGAGCAAGGAAAGGATGCATATCTGTCCCTGATAATAAAGTCAATTGAAGATGGGACAACTGACGAGTACTCTATAAAAGACGGCCTCATTCATCTTCGTGGCCTGCTTTACATTCCCGAGGGTGGTAAAATTCGGGAAGATATCCTGAGAGAGGCACATTGCACCCAGTATTCCGTGTATCCTGGGATTGCCAAGATGTATGCTGACCGGCAGAAACCATGTGTTGGCCGGGAATGAAAAGGGACGTCCAATATTTTGTTTTGCACTGCGAGACCTGTCAAAGGGTGAAGGCAGAATGCAGGAGCCCCGGTGGGTTATTACAGTCATTGCCCATCCCCGAGTGGAAGTTCGAGGATGTCTCCATAGACTTCGTCCACGGTTTGCCTCGCTCATGCTCAGGGAATGATTTAGTATGGGTAATCGTTGACTGCCTGACGAAGGTATCCCGGTTTATTCCTATGAAGAAAGAAGCTCATATGGATGTTTTGGTACGCCTATTTGTGGAGCAGTTCGTACGGTATCATGGTGTGCCAAAGACAATTGTTTCTGACTGGGATGGTCGGTTTACCTCTAAGGAATGGAAGGTTGTACAGGCGTACTTGGGTTCGCGCCTTACCTTTAGCACGGCATTTCATCCTCAGACAGATGGAAAGTCTGAAAGGACTATCAGGACATTGGAGGATCTATTGAGGTTGTGTGTGTTGGATAGAGGAGAGTCATGGGAAAGGCTCTTACCCTTGGTAGAATTCTCATACAACAATAGCCATCAAGCAAGCATCGGGATGGCGCCCCATTAAGCCCTTTACAGAAGAAGGTGTAGAATAACCTTGTATTGGGTGCAGGATGAAGACCCGAAGGCTTTGGGAATTGAATACATTGATGATACTGATGCGGTTGTGAGACTAATACGAGACCGCATGCTTGAGGCTCAAAGTCGGAAGGCTAAATATTATAATGCAAAGTACCGGATGGAGGAATTTCAAGTGGGTGACAAGGTGTTTCTGAAGATCAGGCCGATGAATGGATTATCACTGGTACGTGGTGTGAAGAAGCTCAGCCCAAGGTACATTGGGCCCTACATTATATTGTAAAGGATTGGCCTGTTGGCTTATCGGTTGGAGTTACAACCAGAGATGGAGAATCTTCATGACATATTCCATGTTTCGTCTCTCCGGAAGGCGCTGTTGCGGCCCGATCAACATATCCCCACCGCTGATGGAGCAGTAGCAACCGATAGATCTATGCGACTAGAGCCGGTGCGAATAGTAGACAACAAGACAAGGACTTTACGCCACAAAAGTGTTCCTTTGGTAAAGGTGTTGTGGTCTAACCATGGGAAGGATGAGTATACTGGTGGGCCAAAACCCGAACAGGCAAGCGTACCTGTCGAATTGTAGTACCAAGGTCGTATTTAAACACGGGGCTGTCAAGTACTGCTACTCGCGCTTGAAATATTATCCTACCAGAAAATAGTTGGATTTTTAGAATTTTTTAAGTAAAATGAAAGACAATTTGCAAGACGAAATACTTAGAATAAAAAGCTAGCATTCGATGAATGATTCACCATGAAATTAGATGAAAGAGATAAAAAATAAAGATAGTTTTAATTTTGCAAATCATACTCGGCCGTGACGGATCCGAAAATAAGACAAAATCTCGCTAGAGCATTAGGTCTCCTAACTTATAGACTCTTTGATCGAAATCTCTTTACAAACCAAAGAAGCCTAAAGTTGCATTATCGAGGTGATCCGCACTATTGGATTTGACTCCAATCCGGAGGATTTACGTCGTCCTATCTCTAGGATTGCGTTCAACTCCTTCCTTCTTTGAGTGATCTTTCAAATCATGAGTCTCTCGACTACTATGAAATGAGAACAAGGCCTACTACCGTATACCGGAAATACGGAGTCGACACAAATTAATCAAAGAAGGACCGAGTAGAAATAACAAAAATAAAACTAAGAAAGAAAATAAACTCTCATCTCACTTCATGGATCCTCACGATCGAATGCTATAGGAGATTAGCTACGCATACTGGAAAAGGAAACAACAAAATAAAGAGAGAAGAATTCCATTGATAAATAAAAAACGAGGTACACAATAATATTAAAAGGATGACAATATTATACTAAGAAGAAAATTACAACCATAAAAAGAAAACAACAATGAAGAAAAACTTGTACTAGAACTCTCTTGCTCACTTGCTCTCTTGCTCCAATCCAACCTCCAAAGCTTGGGATATGGGTTCCTTTTATAGAAGAGGAGGGAAACATCTAGAATAGGGGAGACCAAGGGGTGGCCGACCACTTAGATGTGGTGGATGTTCATGCATTTCATTAAATGAGGGGAGAGAGGAGGGTACATGCATTGTATGAAATAAATGAAAATGAAGTGGAAAATATAAAATAAAGAGAGGGGGGATGAATGTGAAGTAGAAAGAAATAAAATAGAGGGAGAAAGAGAGTGGCCAGCAAAATGATGGATGCTTTCTTGGGCTCGGGTAGAGAGGAAAGGCTGCTCTTGATGGGCTTTTGTGGGCTCGGTTTGCTTCTGTTGGCTGCTCCTTGTGGGCTGCAATGAGGTGCTCGGGTAGGGACTGCTTGACTAGGTTGGGCTGCACCATGGGAAGGTCAGGCTGCACCATAGGCATCAACATGTGGGCTTGATCCTACAAGTAAAACAAAACATTAGTTAGATAATATTTTCAAACATAAATAAGTACATAAAATATGTTGTTAAAACTAAACAAACTAACAAACACAACACATAAAATATAATATAATAAAAATATATATAATACTATAGATTTTAATATCATGACATAACAAAAATAAAATTGCCATCATAACAAGCAAATAGAAATTAGGAATTATAATATCTTAACACAAAAAGACTTTAAGACGAAATAAAACAAAACATGCATATAAATACTTAAAATATATAATTAAAATAGGAATTTTTCATACTAAACTACCCCAAAAATGGTGACTAAAACTAGTCATCAAACTCCCACATGCTTAGACATTTGCTTGCCCTCAAGCAAAAAGCATTGAAAATAGGGAGAAACAAAAAGAAAGCAAAAGAAAAATATATTTTTTAAATTCCATAGTTAAGAAAAACAAAACATGAAAAATTAAACTATCCTAATATTCATATTATCAACTAGTGGGGTGAGAAGTGCACAATAGAAAATTTGAAAGTGAAACCCTAAAAATCTCATTAAAACATAAGAAAAGTCTACTAATTTCTAAATCTTAAAAACAAGGCATCCAAAATAAATGAAAATAAGGGAAACAAACGTAGAGGTTCTAAATAAACGGCGCATTAACAAACTACTAGGTTGCTAGATAAACATTAACCCTAAAACACTCCAAGGTAACCTCCAAAGAAATCCATCAATGAAGGTGGCCATAGGCTTGTACGTTCACACTTTCTCCACTACGCGAAATTAAGTTCTAAGATCATTAGGACTTCTACTAGGCGTTAAGACTTGGTTTAGGTGAATGATTAGGAAATGAAAACAAAGATAAACAGATGGCTTAAACACTAAACCAAGGGTGAGCTAAAAATACAAAGATAAGACATGATAAGTACTTCAATTCAAACTAAAACAAACATAAGGCCATGTATTTTTCTTTTATAAACTTGGCCAAACATAAACTTTTTGCATTCCTTTTTTTTATTTTGAATTTTCATTTTTCTTTCTCAATTTTTTTCCTTTTTGAATAACAATTGATAAGGAAGCTCCAAAAATAAGCTTGAAAATTTCCTATTCATTTCAAAAATAATACCCCTCCCACAAAATAATTTTTAAGCTCAAAGTTATAGTGCAAAAAATAGGAAAGATATTTGGCTTTGGTGAACAAGATGAAATGAAAGGTGGAGCTAAAAACAAGGAAAATAAGGAAAAGGCCCAAAATTGTTTTGCAAGGGTTTTGTTTTTAGTGGGCAAGAAAAGCTCAAACTATTCAAATGGTGGCCCAAATCATTTCTAAAGAACGTAAAAACGGCGCAAATGCTTCGAGAGTAGCTTGGTACAAGTTCTAGACACCAAGAAAGACTACCCCGCAAATGAAAAAGGACTAATGATACCTAGCAACCATTCGTAAGTAACTAACCGAATAAAAAGATATAACTACGCATTGCTAGCTTATAACTTAAAAACCGGATGCCTATATTTAAGAAAAAGAAACTAGTAGAACTAGACTATGTTAAAATGATAGGTTTAGAAAAACATTTTCAAAGTAATCTATATAGAACTACAAAAACCGCACGGGCCTACACATCACTAGAAGAAACATGAAAATAAAGATAGAAATAATTTTAGATTTTGTTTTTCAAATCGATTTAAGCACAAATTTTTTTTTAATTTTAATTTTTCTAATTTTTTTTTGGGTTTTATATTTTATAATTTTTTTGGATTTTGATGACATAACATAAAATACTATACTAATATAAAACATAATATTTTTTTCTTTTCTTTTTGGAAGAAGAAAAACAGAAAGAAAGACCAAAAGAAACTATACCCCCCCCCCCATGCTTAAATTCTTCATTGCCCTCAATGAAGAAAACATAAAGAAAAAGAGAAGGGGACTGAGAAGAAGAGAAAAAGAAAAATGCAGGAGAAATAAATAAATAAGAAAAACAAAACAGGACTTCCCCGGGGTTGTGAGATGAAGGCGGATGTTGCTCCCCCATGCTTGCTTTTTGGAGTACTTGATCGTCAGCAGGTATGAATTGATCCATCTAATATCAGCAACGGCGGAGCGGCGACCACGATCATGGACTTGATTGGCCTCCGGTAGAAAGAGCAAAATAAAAGCAAAAAGATAGAGTCCATGGGCAGATGCCCGATAATGTTTTTATTACAACAGTTCAAATAAAAGAGTTTCATAAAAATATAGTAGTCCAAAAAAATAAAATAAAAATGTCCATCAGAAAATAATAAACTAAGAATCAAAAAGAAGATACTCCTTTGCAGGAGTCACAGAATCATTAGAGAAATAGAGTTTAAGTCTATGGCCATTAACTTTAAAGTCCCCCTTATCGGGGTGTGAAAGTAGCACAGTGCCGTAAGGAAAAACCTCCTTGACCGCGAACGGTCCGGACCATCTAGATTTAAGCTTTCCCGGGAAGAGACGTAAATGCGAATTAAAAAGAAGAACCTGATCGCCTGGTTTAAACGTTTTAGGGTGGCGCAGGTTCTTATCGTGATACAATTTCGTGCGTTCTTTATAAATTTTATTATTTTCATATGCGTACGCTCGCCACTCGTCAAGTTCATTTAGTTGGTTTTTTTTATGCTCGCCGACCGAGTGCGGATCGAAATTAAAAAACTTTAACGCCCAGTACGCACGGTGTTCTACTTCTACCGGAAGATGACACGATTTTCCATAGACTAATCGGAAAGGAGTACAACCGATGGCGGTCTTGTACGCTGTCTGATAGGCCCACAAAGCATCGTCTAATTTTAAAGACCAATCCTTACGAGAAGTAGAAACATTTTTTTCCAAAATTCGTTTAAGTTCGCGATTGACTACCACGACCTGACCGTTAGTTTGGGGGTGATAAGCAGTGGATAATTTATGCGTAACGCCATTTTTGGCTAAAACCTTAGTGAGTTGAGCGTTGCAAAAAAGACTTCCCCTATCACTAACGATCGCTCGAGGAAAACCAAAGCGAGAAAATAATTTTTTTAGAAAATTGACAACAATGCGAGCATCATTATTTGGTAGAGCTTGGGCCTCTGCCCACCTAGAAACATAATCGACTGCGACTAGAATATATTTATTTCCTAAGCTGGAGGGAAATGGGCCGACAAAGTCTATGCCCCATAGATCAAAAACTTCGCACTCGAGAAAGTAGTTTTGTTCCATTTCATTTTTATTTGAGAGATTTCCAGTCCGCTGGCATCGATCGCACCCGCCCACAAAGATTTGTGCATCTTTAAATATGCTTGGCCAATAGAAGCCAGCACTAAGTACTTTGTGTGCGGTGCGGTTAGCCTGATAGTGCCCGCCAGTCGGACCTTCATGAACATGTTTTAAAATTTGGTGACCCTCTTCCCGCGAAACACATCTCCTTACCACCTGGTCCGCACAAATGCGAAATAGAAATGGGTCTTCCCAAAAATAATACTTCAACTCCGAAAAGAATTTCTTCTTTTGGTGAGTGGAGTATTCTTTTGGAAGGACCCAGGCCACAAGATAATTGGCCAGATCGGCAAACCAGGGGGTAGAAGATGAAGAAATATTAAAAAGACGCTCATCCGGAAAAGATTCATTAATAAAAGTTTCATTTAAAATATCTAGATTGGGATTTTCAAGACGAGAGAGATGATCAGCTGCTAAGTTTTCCGCTCCTTTCTTATCCCGAATTTCCAAGTCGAATTCTTGAAGTAAGAGGATCCAACGGATAAGACGCGGCTTGGCATCCGGTTTAGAAAGGAGGTACTGCAAAGCGGAATGATCCGTGAAAACAATAACCTTAGAAAGAGTAACATACTGTCGGAATTTATCAAAAGCAAAAATAACTGCTAAGAGCTCTTTCTCCGTCGTGGTGTAATTTTCTTGCGCAGAAGTGAGAGTTTTACTAGCATAGAAAATCAGATGAAAGTTCTTAGCGATTCGTTGACCTAAAACCGCACCTACCGCATGATTACTCGCATCACACATGATTTCGAATGGTAAATCCCAAACTGGGGAGATCAAAATAGGAGCGTTTATAAGTTTTGATTTAATTAATTCAAATGCCGCGAGACATGATTCATTAAAAATGAAAGGAGTGTCTTTTTCGAGAAGGTGGGTGAGAGGCTTAGTAATTTTTGAAAAGTCTTTAATGAATCGTCGATAAAAACACGCATGCCCTAAAAAACTTCTAATCGCTTTAATATTTGTAGGCGGCGGTAACTTTTCAATTACTTCAATTTTTGCCTTGTCCACTTCAATTCCCCTAGCGGAAATGTTGTGGCCAAGGACTAAGCCTTCACGTACCATAAAGTGGCACTTCTCCCAATTTAAAACTAGATTCGTTTCTTCGCAGCGTTGTAAAACTTTTCCCAAATTTTCTAAACATAAATTAAAGGAGTCGCCAAAAACAGAAAAATCATCCATAAATATTTCCATAATATTCTCTACGTATTTATCAAAAATGGCAAGCATACACCGCTGAAAGGTGGCGGGTGCGTTGCATAATCCGAAAGGCATTCTACGATAAGCAAAAGTTC
The DNA here is from genome assembly GCA_039513925.1 of Platanthera zijinensis. Classification (NCBI taxonomy): domain Eukaryota; kingdom Viridiplantae; phylum Streptophyta; class Magnoliopsida; order Asparagales; family Orchidaceae; genus Platanthera; species Platanthera zijinensis. Next base: position 96,961,977 of record CM077094.1, read on the forward strand.
CGAAGGGGCAAGTGAATGTCGTCTTCTCTTGGTCCTCGGGTGCGATAGGGATTTGAAAGTATCCCGAGAGACCGTCGAGGAAGCAATAAAAATTGTGCCCGGACAAACATTCTAAAATTTGATCAATAAAGGGGAGGGGGGAAGTGATCTTTTCGAGTGGCATCATTTAGTTTACGGTAATCGATGCACATCCTCCATCCCGTTATCGTCCTAGTTGGAATTAAGTCGTTGTTTTCGTTTGTCACTACCGTGATCCCACCCTTCTTAGTAACAACCTGAACTGGACTTACCCACTGACTATCGGAAATAGGATAGATTATCCCCGCATCTAATAACTTAAGCACCTCTCCCTTCACAACCTCTTTCATATTTGGATTAAGACGACGTTGCGGTTGAACTACACCCTTAGGATTATTTTCAAAAAATATTTTGTGTGTGCAGAAAGAGGGGCTTATGCCAGGAATATCACAAATTTGTCACGCTATAGCTCGGCGATGCTTTTGTAGTAGTTCGATCAATTGATCGTTTTCGGATTGGGAAAGAAAAGCCGAGATTATAACGGGCAATTTTGAATCTTTTGCAAGAAAGGCATATTTGAGGTGGTCAGGCAGTGGTTTTAAATCAAGCTGGGGTGGTTCGTCATAAGAATTTTTTAAATTTTTCTCTTTTTCAAAAACAAGATTTTCATACTTTTTTCTACTACATACAAAATTAGTTTCAAAATTTTCTTGGATCGACATCATCGGATTGTTAAAATTATGTGAAGAAATTTCAGAAAACGAAGAGGAAAATTCATTGGAAGAAATGTTGGAAAGGGAAAGGGAAGAATCTTCATTCAAAACATCAATAAAGAAGCATGAGTCATCATTTTGTAAAGAATTTTTCATTGATTGATTAATAGAAAATGTAACCTCATCATCTCCCACACGCAAAAACAACTTTCCGTTACTAACGTCTATAACTGCTCGAGAGGTGGCTAGAAATGGTCGTCCAAGGATAAGAGGAACCTCGACGTCCTCTTCAATATCAAGAATGACAAAATCCACCGGGAAGATGAATTTGTCAACCTTTACTAGCACGTCCTCAACGATACCTAGTGGATACTTAATAGACCTATCAGCTAATTGGATACTCATTCTTGTAGGGCTCAGAGTGCCCAATCCTAACTTCTTAAATAGTGAAAAAGGCATCAAGTTGATGCTCGCTCCTAGATCTGCTAACGCATGTTTAACAAATAAATCACCAAAGACACAAGGAATGGAAAAACTACCCGGATCGTTTATCTTTTTAGGCAGATTAGAATTTTTAACAACTGCCGAGCATTCTTCATTCAATGTTACATGTGATAAGTTTTCCAATTTCGTCTTGTTCGTTAATAAGTCCTTAAGATATTTTGCGTACTTCGGCATTTGACTAATCGCTTCATGAAATGGCAAATTAATGTGAATTTGTTTGAAAATTTCAAGAAAGCGTTGGTACTGATCATCTAGTTTGTCTTTCCTAAGTCTAGCCGGATAAGGAGGTGGCGGGAATTCTTTTAGAACAATCGGAGCATCATTTTGAAAACCATTTTTTTCTTTTGCGGAATTAGAAATAATGGAGCTATCCTTTTCTTTTTCAAAAATAGATTTTTCTTTTTCAAGATCTATGTTATCATTCTCCGTGGGGGTGCAAACAGGAGGGACAATCACCCTTGGCTCTTCCCTTGGGGTGGGCTCGTTAACAACTTTACTTCTCCGAAGGGAAATCGCATTTGCGTGCTCCCTTGGGTTAGGCTCAGTGTTCGAGGGAAGAGTTCCAGGTGGTCTCTCGGAAAAGGCCTTGGCGAGTTGGCCAACTTGATTTTCTAAGTTTTTCATTGATCCTGTTAAATTTCTAATAGTTGCATCGTTCGAGCTTATATATTTAGCGAGGATCTCTTCCAAAGGGGAAGGTTTTTGAAAATTTTGTTGCGGTGGTGGTGGTGGTGTAAAATCGTGCGGTGGGCGTACTACGTTAGCATTATTACTCCAAGAAAAATTTGGATGGTTACGCCATCCGGGATGATAAGTGTTCGAAGAAGCAGAAAAACCAGGAGGAGAAGAAAAATTCGAAAAAGCAGAAAAATTATTTGCAGAAATATTTTGAGCAGGCCTGGGTATGTTCCCCAGATAATCCACCTGCTCGGCAGCAGCAGCATTTTCATGTACCTTAGCGGCGGAGGGAGCAGTCATCTCCGAGATCTTCTTGTTGAGCATTTCCACTTGCATCGCTAGTTGCGTCACCGAATCCACTTCAAATATACCTGCAGGTTTAGATGGGCGAGACCTGGACAAATTCCACTGATAAGTGTTCATCGCCATGTCATCGATAAGCTCAAGAGCGGCTTCCGGAGTTTTGCAGTCTAAAGAACCAGCGGAAGCGGCATCTATCATTTGCTTAGTCTCTTGGTTTAGTCCATTATAGAATGTCTGAACCTGCAACCATACAGGCAGAGCATGATGAGGGCATCTTCTCAAAAGTTCTTTGAACCTCTCCCAAGTGTCATAGAGGGTCTCAGAATCAATTTGAGAGTATGAAGTTATATCATTTCGAAGCCTAGCAGTTTTAGCGGGGGGGAAATAACGAGAAAGAAATTTTTCAATTAAAATGTTCCAAGTAGTGATTGATCCTCTTGGAAGAGAACTCAACCACTGTTTGGCTTTAGTTCTTAAGGAGAATGGGAAGAGTCTTAGCCTTATCGCATCGTCTGAGACACCATTGATTTTAAAGGTGTCACAGATTTCAAGAAAATTGGTAATATGCAAGTTCGGATCTTCATCTTGTAATCCGTCGAACTGTACATATTGCTGCACCATTTTTATGATGCTAGGCTTAAGCTCGAAGTTATTGTTCGCAATCGCAGGTCGAACAATACTTGTTTCTGTCCCCTCCAGATTGGGTCGAGCATAATCGGACATGGTCCTTTGCTGAGCCATTTCTGGGTTAGGGTCTCCCATTTCAGAATTAAAATTGCAATCCCCAAAGGAATCCTCAACCGCTGTTTGAGAAGTGGAAGCCCCGAATCGTAGTTGTCTCCGAAAGGAGTGTTCGATTTCTGGGTCCAAATCAACAAGTAGCGACGGATTCGCTCGGGTCATGCACTAGCAAAGAAGACGAAGAAAAAACGAAAATGGAAACTAGAAAAAGAAAGAAAAAAAAAGAAGAAAGAATTTTTGAAAATAGAAATTTTTTTTTACGGCTTGGCTCTCGAACTTCCCGAGGACTACCCGGTGAAGGGTTCGCCCGGTACTAGGTAAAATGGTGGCGCTTAAAGCCCCTTACCCTTTTCGAGAGAATTTAGGTGGAGTAGAAATAAAGTGAAGTGGGTTGATTATAAATATTTAAATATATAAATAAAATATATTTTTTTTTATTTTTGTAGAAGTAATAGCGCAAGCGTTTTCAAAATATTGACGAAGAAAAAATCCCCGGCAACGGCGCCAAAAACTTGGTGGGCCAAAACCCGAACAGGCAAGCGTACCTGTCGAATTGTAGTACCAAGGTCATATTTAAACACGGGGCTGTCAAGTACTGCTACTCACGCTTGAAATATTATCCTACCGGAAAATAGTTGGATTTTTAGAATTTTTTTTAAGTAAAATGAAAGACAATTTGCAAGACGAAATACTTAGAATAAAAAGCTAGCATTCGATCAATGATTCACCATGAAATTAGATGAGAGAGATAAAAAATAAAGATAGTTTTAATTTTGCAAATCATACTCGGCCGTGACGGATCCGAAAATAAGACAAAATCTCGCTAGAGCATTAGGTCTCCTAACTTATAGACTCTTTGATCGAAATCTCTTTACAAACCAAAGAAGCCTAAAGTTGCATTATCGAGGTGATCCGCACTATTGGATTTGACTCCAATCCGGAGGATTTACGTCGTCCTATCTCTAGGATTGCGTTCAACTCCTTCCTTCTTTGAGCGATCTTTCAAATCATGAGTCTCTCGACTACTATGAAATAAGAACAAGGCCTACTACCGTATACCGGAAATACGGAGTCGACACAAATTAATCAAAGAAGGACCGAGTAAAAATAACAAAAATAAAACTAAGAAAGAAAATAAACTCTCATCTCACTTCATGGATCCTCACGATCGAATGCTATAGGAGATTAGCTACGCATACTGGAAAAGGAAACAACAAAATAAAGAGAGAAGAACTCCATTGATTAATAAAAAACGAGGTACACAATAATATTTAAAGGATGACAATATTATACTAAGAAGAAAATTACAACCATAAAAAGAAAACAACAATGAAGAAAACTTGTACTAGAACTCTCTTGCTCACTTGCTCTCTTGCTCCAATCCAACCTCCAAAGCATGGGATATGGGTTCCTTTTATAGAAGAGGAGGGAAACATCTAGAATAGGGGAGACCAAGGGGTGGCTGGCCACTTAGATGTGGTGGATGTTCATGCATTTCATTAAATGAGGGGAGAGAGGAGGGTACATGCATTGTATGAAATAAATGAAAATGAAGTGGAAAATATAAAATAAAGAGAGGGGGGATGAATGTGAAGTAGAAAGAAATAAAATAGAGGGAGAAAGAGAGTGGCCGGCCAAATGATGGATGCTTTCTTTGGGCTCGGGTAGAGAGGAAAGGCTGCTCTTGATGGGCTTTTGTGGGCTCGGTTTGCTTCTGTTGGCTGCTCCAAGTGGGCTGCAATGAGGGGCTCGGGTAGGGGCTGCTTGACTAGGTTGGGCTGCACCATGGGAAGGCCGGGCTGCACCATAGGCATCAACATGTGGGCTTGATCCTACAAGTAAAACAAAACATTAGTTAGATAATATTTTCAAACATAAATAAGTACATAAAATATGTTGTTAAAACTAAATTAACTAACAAACACAACACATAAAATATAATATAATAAAAATATATATAATACTATAGATTTTAATATCATGACATAACAAAAATAAAATTGCCATCATAACAAGCAAATAGAAACTAGGAATTATAATATCTTAACACAAAAAGACTTTAAGACGAAATAAAACAAAATATGCATATAAATACTTAAAATATATAATTAAAATAGGAATTTTTCATACTAAACTACCCCAAAAATGGTGACTAAAACTAGTCATCATATACATGGGAGCCGATGGACTTGATGCAAAAGCGCTACCCGGAGTTATTTCATCAAAGTAATTTTTGAAAGCATATTTTAATTTATTTTCATGCTTTTCTCTCCCCCATAGCCTTAGCCTGATTTCGGGGACGAAATCTTTTATTTTTTTATAGGATTTGTAACATCCCGATTCGCGCTAGGCCCCTCGTGCACGTTTGTTAAGTCAGGAGAGCTGACTTGGGCTCAGGGAGAGCTGGAAACTAGGCTTACACTCGTGTGTAAAAGAGAAATTGGTCCAGAATTGGACACGGGTAGAGACACGGGCGTGTCCCTACCCGTGTGCGTCGAGTAAAACTCGAGAGGTGTAGAGAGGAACTCAAGAGTCCTGTCCCGAGTAGGACACGGGTAGAGACACGGGCATGTCCCTACCCATATGCATCGAGCAGAACTCGAGAGGCGTCGAGTGGAACTCAACAAGGCATGTCCCGAGTAGGACACGGGTAGAGACACGGGCGTGTCCCTACCCATGTGCGCCGAGTGGAGATCAACGAAATTTGTCCCGAGTAGGACACGGGTAGAGACACGGGCGTGTCCATACCCGTGTGCATATCTCCAGGAAGCGGGTCGTGTCTCCCGAGAAGTACATGGGTAAGAACACAGGCATAAACACGGCTGTGTTACGTGACACGGGTAGTGGACACGGGTAGTGGACACGGGTGTGTTCCTACCCATGTTGGGGTCCAATCGACACTGTAACCGCTGATGATGCTTCACCCGAGCAGGACACGGGTAGGGACACGGGCGTGTCCCTACCCGTGTTGGTTCTATATATATATATTTTTCTGGAACCTTAGTCATTTTTCATCTTCTTTCTAAGCCCTTTTTTGTGAAGAGACTTGTGCTGGAGCAACTCTCTTCCAGTGGAGAACCGATGTCGCCGAGGAGAAGAAGATGTCGCCGTGAAGGGCGACGAGATCCATGGCCGAAAATGGTGGAAACGCCGAAATCGAGGTGAGCTTCATCCCCTATCCCTTGGTATTAGATCTCTAGTTATTCCTAGGTGAGATATCGATTCAAAAAGAGTCTTGATGTGTGATATGAAGGTTTCTAGGAAGAGGCCATACTAGGACTTGTGTTCTAGGGTTTAGTAATCTTAAACATCTCCTTCCTTCAATGTGAAGATGGGGAATGGTCTCGTGAAGAGAAATGGCCTTATGAGGTTGAATAAGGGTGGAGGAATTTCTGATTGTGATTTGGGAAGATTGGCTAAAGGAGGAAAACGTACCGATACCGTTCGTTCTGCCTTAAGATGCGCGCATAAATCTACTTTCTGCGCGCAGAGATCTTCGTGGATGTTTTCAGATATACACTTGATCTATTGTGTTGATAAGGGACTCGGTGAGGAGCCCTTGTGAGATGTTGAGCTCGAAATGTGAGATTGGCATGCGGTGTGAGTCAACACGTGGTGTCATAATCCTTGTTTAAGGATAGTGTGGCAGGTCTACGAGCTCGCCAGTCGTCACACCAACGGGAGTTGACGGTTTGACCTTAGGCAGTTGGGCTTGGTCCTTGGTGCTCATTCCCGGGGCTCCTTCCGTGCCAGGCGAACGGTTGGTCTTGGTCCTCGTGCTTTTTCCGAGGCTCCTTCCGGGTCACATCTTAGGCCAGCTTGGGGCTTGGTTCTCTGTGCACATCTACCCGAGACTCCCGCTGAGCCGTAGTACGTGTGTGAGCTCCGCTGTTGTGTTCTTAGCATTGAGGCGTACAGAGGCTTAGGACAGGTAGTGTGGAGACTAGCCTAGTTGTAACGCCCCCGGTTTTTCTGTGATTTGTATAATCCTTGTTTGGCATTATGTTGACGCATTTCTGGCCTTTTGCCGATGTTAGAGCGTGGTCTTAGCTCTTTAGGTTCTTGAGTGGCTTGTTTATAGCCTATTTGCAAGGTTCCCCAGCTAGACGGAGTCTGTTTTGGTGACTCGGCGGAGCCTCTCAGGGAATGCTTGTGTTTTGGCTTTGGGAGGTGTTAGCCTGAGTTTTGATCGTCGAATGTTATTTTTGACTTCGCCGTTGTTTTCGTAGCATGGGTGTTTAGCTACGGTGTGATTTTCATCGAATTCCGAGATCGTTTGTTTTCACGTCGTTTTGCAGTTTGTTTTTTGTTAGCTGGTAGTGTGTTACCAAGCTTTTGTTGTTTCTATGTTAGGCTAAGTGGCAGAGCTTAGTTTTAGTAGGTAGCCGGTTTTTGTTGGCTTAATGTTGGCTAAGTATGTTAGTTGTTTATATATATATATATATATATATATATGTGTGTTTGAGTGGCCAATTTTTTTTGTATCAGGTTTATCTTTTTATACTGGCTATTTATATATGTAGGCTAGTTGATAGCTATATATTTATAGGTAAGCTAGCATATATATATGTATATATGCTATATTATTAAGTGTTCGGCTGGTGGGTCTGTAGCAGCTGGGTGGCTGTTTCTTTTATTTAGCTAGTGGCCGAACTTTCTAGGCCTTAGAATATTTTATTAGGTGTTGTAGAGTGAGTGGAGTGGGGATTTAATTAAGGCTGGCTGGGTGCTCTCTTCATTTCTCCTTTCCCAATCCAGGAGTTAGATTCCAGCAGAAGGCATCGGGCGACGGAGGTGTTGTAGCTCCGTCCGGCGATTGCTGGAGGTTTAGAGCTTGTATTCTCGGGTAAGGGAAGATATGGACTGCTCTTACCCGGATCTTCCTCCCTAGGTAAGTAATTCTTGTTCTAGAGTTGTCTTTGTAAGCTAGGGTTTTCGGGTTTGCTCATCTTCCCTCTACAGCTTCATGTTTGCCTCTTAGGTGGCCGATCTTGCCGTCGGTGCCGAATTTTGGAAGGTAGCTGCTGTTTCCTGGAGGTAGAGGTAAGTGGCGCTCTTTGCCCTTGCCAATCTTGATTTTATTCCAATTAATTCTGTTGTAGTAGCTCATTATTTTCTCTCCTAGAAGCTAGGGTTGCTGCAGTATTTGTCCCGAGCAGGTTTACTACCAATCTTGCCCAGATTTAATTATTTTCTCTCCTTAGTGCTATTTTGTGTCCAGGTAGTGGCTGGAGGTAGGATTTTAGGTTGCTAGTTTTAGCCCAGCTTGGTTGGTAGCTGTAGCTGAGTAGAAGGGTTAGGAGAGAGGAAGTTAGAAATTCTTTTTTTTAGTTCTCTAGATAGCAGTCATTGAGTGTTAGCATAGGACGGGAGTTCATTTTGTAGGCTAAGTGTAAAAGCGTTGAGTGTGGTGGACACACTCAACGCCTAGCTCTTTGGTCTGGAGTCTAATTCCAAAAGCGTTGATAGCGTTGAGTGAGGTGAGCTCACTCAACACCGTCTGCCTTTATCGTTGAGTGAGTTGAGCTCACTCAACGTCGTCTGCTTTTGGCGTTGAGTGAGTTGAGCTCACTCAATGCCGTCTGCATTTGGCGTTGAGTGAGTTGAACTCACTCAACGCCGTTTTGCCAGAGACTTTTTCTAAGTCTTTTGGAGTTGAGTGAGGTGAGCTCACTCAACGCCGTCTACTTTTGGCATTAAGTGAGTTGAGGTCACTCAACGCCGTCTTGCCTGTAATTTTTCTAAGTATTTTGGCATTGAGTGAGTTGAGCTCACTCAACGCCGTCTTGTCTGGCGATGTTTCTCTTCTAAGTTGAAAGCTTTGAGTGTGGTGAAGTCACTCAACTCCATCGGCTGTTTGGCATTAACAGTGTTGAGTGAGCTGAACTCACTCAACGTCGTCGTCCCGAGAGTGAGTTTTTTTTTGCGGTTAAGTCATTTGGCGTTGAGTGAGTGGAGCTCACTCAACACTGCGTCGAGTGAACTCAACACCTTCCCCACTGGGTGTTGGCGTTGAGTGAGTGGAGCTCACTCAATGTCGCGTCAAGTGAACTCGACGCTTTTTCCTTGGGATGGTGTTTTCTCTAGGATTGTTAGTGTGGCTTTTCCCTTAGGGTGGAGGGGTGTTTTGTTATCGGCTAGTTTTTGAATGCCGACTCGCGGATTATGGTAGGTGGCATTTTTGGTGGCTCTGTAAAGGGTGAATGGTGTGTGTTGAGCTATGGCCACCACTAGTTAGGCTATTTTGGGCTGATTTGGTTAGGTGTGTGGACCCTGTAGCTGCCACTGGTTGTTTTTTTCACCCTTGAGCATTTTTGGGTCTGGTTGTTTGGAAGAGGGCTATTTTTTGCCACCAACCCAGACCCAAGGTTTTACCACGGCCAATAATTCGCAAAGTTAGGACTGTTAGATCCTTTCTTTTCAGATGGCTATTTCTATTGTCATATGTTTGCCTTGTTGTTGCTGCAGGTGTTTGGCAGAGCATGTCGTTATTCATTCTTGCACTTAGTGTGCTTTGATTTCTCTTTAGACAATGTTTCTTTTTGCTGTCTTGATTATTTCCTCTGATCTTTTTTGATAGCATTTGTTGCATGGTTGGTAAACCCCTTATTTTATTGCTTACGAATCTAATGCTCCACTTATTTTGATTATATTCTTGTTGAGGTATTCTTTCTTTGAATGCCTCAGGTTCAGGTTGTAGTCGGTTGAGCAGCTAGTTTTCTTGTGGAGCTTGCTTGTGGCCTCCTGGGAAGTTGAGATTGTTATTCCTCATCCTAGTGAGGTAGTTTTATTCCTTCTGTATAGACATGCATACTCACTAGTGGATTCGTATCAGGTTGTTGACGCCCACTGGTGGCTTACTTGTGATGCTGGTTATGAACTGAAACTGCTATTTTTGCCTATTTGGAGGTTGTTCACTTGTTTTTTGGGGATGATTTATGCTAGGTTGCATGCTAGGTATTTTAAACCCTAAAAGCATTACTATATGTACCTCATGCACGTCATATTTATAAAACTAAAGCACTACCTTCCCAAGTAACGTAAAGGCTATTTTTCTTACATATACTATATTAAATTTATAGTCGTGCATATCATGAGTCGTCCCTCGGGGACACTTATGCTCATTAGAATACCACCTTAACCAAAGTACTTTCCACTGTATATAAATATATTTTTAATTGTGGACTAGCTGATCAACTATGCTGAGGGATACGGCCATCAAACTAAACTTGTTTTTCTTTCATATTAAATTATGATTTTCTTCAAAGATATAGAGTTTGGAGTTTTGCCTGAACGTGTGCAGTTATCCCATGCACGACATGACATCATGGCATGTATTTTTCTCTCACTCTGATATGATTTTATTGTTGAGAAAATGCGGGTCATGACAGTTGGTATCAGAAAGAGGTTGTTTTATAATTGGTCGGGCAACCTTCCCTTGTTAGTGTTAGTAGTTTAGCGTCATATCATACACACACCGATATGTCATCAGTACATCTTAGCTGAAGCATGAACACTACACTCATAAGCATGAATAGAAGTATATATAGCATATTATGTAGTATGGAATGCATAATATGTGTTTGTATATGGATCCACTATAGGTGGTAACATGTGAGGGTTATGCAGTATGGGATGCATAACCTCACAACATGAATGCCCATTAGCACATTTTATTTTTTCGTTGCAAGCAATGTTATGTAGTATGGGATGCATAACATTTCCATGTGTACGATCACTCATGGCATGCATTAAGGCCTTTTTTAGAATGCATAGCACAACATCATAGCATAACATTGCATAAGCACAATGTGCCAAGCTAAAGATCTGCATGATGACATATGCACACACATGGTTTTGAGTCAAAAAAGATACAAATTCGTGAATTCATGGTCTAAGCACATGAGTTAGTATGATGGCGGTGAACTATCCTAGGTTAAGCATAACATAATTATTGTAAAAATCCCAGAGCAAGTTAGCAGTTGAAGTTCATATTTAAGTATGTCTGTCTGTACCGGGTAGTTTTGTACTAGCAGTTGGACTAGGTTTTGATTAGTGCTAATATGATTATAGGATGGTGAGGCGTACTTCGATGAGACTGAATCCCCAATCTGAGGGTGAGTCCTCAGGAGCGCAAAGCGAGGCGTTGATTGAAAGTCTGTGGAAGAGTAATGAAGCCTTGTCCAGGCAGATGGTGAGTATGCAGACTCAGATCCAGTCTCTGTTAGCAGTTGTGGCAGGACAGCCTCCGAGATTGTCGGACCCTGCTGTAGGCATAGCTATTCATGTTCCTCCTGCTCCCCTAGTACCTCCTGTTGTGTTGCCCCTGGAGATGACGTTTATATCGTATTTCCAGTGACTAGGACCTCCTATTTATGATGGAAAGGCAGCCTTTATGGTTTTGGATGATTGGCTTATAGCAATCGAGGAGATGTTCTCCTATTCTAGAGTTATCCCTGATCAAAGGGTGATGATCGCCGCCTATCAGCTTAAGGGATTAGAAAAGAGTTGGTGGCTGAGAGAGAAGGAGAGCTTGAAAGTGGGATGCTCTTGGGAGACCTTCAAGGAACGGTTACTAAGGAAGTTTCTACCTTTGGTCGAGTGCGACCGCCTGATGAATGATTGCCTACACTTGAAGAAGAGGCAGCTCACAGTTAGTGAGTATGAGGTCGAGTTTAGCAAACGAAGTTAGTTTGCCACTAGCTTGGTAAGCTCTGAGGCGGATCGAGTTAAGCATTTTCTTTGTGGCCTAAGAAGTGATGTCCAGTAGTTAGCAAGTTCTTATGGATCTGCGAGCTATGCTGGAGTGGTGGGATCTTCTTTGAAAGTTGAGGCAATTGAGAATGCTAAGCAAAGAGGGCAGTAGATAAGAAAAGATAAGAGGAAATCGGTTGAAGGAAAAAGCCCTCGGGTACCCGGTGCTTCTTCAAGAAAGAAGAGCAAGGAGGTTTGTACTTTTTGTGGCCGGTCAGGCCACCCCTTTGAGAGATGTTTCAAAAGGTTAGGAGATCAGAATAAGGAGCAGGTGCATGCAATTGAAGGTGCTCCCAGGAAAGATTTATTCTGTTCTGCATGTAAGCGGTCAGGGCATGATGTTGCCCATTGTTGGGGAAAGGATAAGATTAAGACAAGAAGTTGTTTTCTATGAGGTCAAAAAAACATCAAGGCTCAGTGCCCATAGCTCCAGCCTGTGATGCAGTCAGTTCCACTCCAAGAATTGCCACTGCCTCAGCAGGTTGATAAAGGCAAGGGAAAGCTGAATGTGATTTCTTCAGAGGAAGCTCAGACTTCGACTCAGGTTATTTCAGGTTATATTTCTACCTAGCCTGAATGTTTTTATTCTTAGCGATCATTTAGCATTTATTTTCCTTAGTTATGTGTGCAATCTTATAGGAAGATTTAAGGTGAAGAACCGCTGGACGCGTGTTCTGTTCGACTCTGGAGCTACCCGCTCATTTGTGGCTAGAGCCATCGTGGATCGGTACTGTTTGGATCTAGATCGAGTTGGGGATGCCTTTTGCGTCAAGTTCCCTTTCGGTGATTCTGTGGTTTCAGATCAGGGCATTCAGGATTGTCCGATTGTGTTAGGGGATTTCCTAACTAAGCTAGATCTGAAGGTGATCAACCTGGAAGACTTGATGTTATCCTAGGCATGGATTGGTTGTCCAGGTATGATGCAGTTATCCAGTGCAAGGGTAAGCTCTTGGACTTCATAAAGGACAACGGTCAGCCTGGGAGTGTTTATGGTGATCCGCGCCAGGATTCTCAAGTCATTTCTGCAGTATGTGTTCGAAAGCTGCTTGATTCCGGCTGCTTTGCCTATTTGGTCTCAGTTATGGGGACTGTTGTTAGTGTATCGCGCTTGGAGGAGATTCTTGTGGTGTGCGAGTTTTTATATGTTTTTCCTGATGATCTTCCTGGTCTTCCACCTGATAGAGATGTTGATTTTGTGATAGATTTGGAGCCAGGTACGCGTCCTATTGCGAATGCGCCGTACTGGATGGCCCTGCGAGAGCTGGAGGAGTTGCGTATCCAGCTTGATGAGTTGTTAGAGAAAGGTTTATCAGGCCGAGCTCGTCATCTTGGGGTGCTCCTGTTCTGTTTGTAAAGAAGAAAGACGGATCGATGAGGCTTTGCATCGACTATAGAGAGTTGAACAAGGTTACTATTAAGAACAGGTATCCTCTGCCAAGGATTGACGATTTGTTTGATCAGTTGCGCAGTAGCGCGGTATTTTCTAAGATTGATCTTCGTTCCGGCTACCATCAGCTCAGGATTCGCGAGTTAGACATTCCACGGACTGCTTTTCGATCCAAGCATGGGCATTTTGAATTTCTGGTTATGTCATTTGGTTTGACCAATGCGCCCTCAGCCTTTATGGATATGATGAACCGGGTGTTCAAAGACTTCCTGGATAAGTTCGTGGTCGTGTTTATCGACGATGTTCTGATCTATTCCCGTAATGCTGAGGAGCATGACTAGCATCAACGTTTGGTTTTATCTGCTTTGAGGGACCACAAGCTATTCGCCAAATTGAGCAAGTGCGAGTTTTGGTTGCAGTAGGTTTCATTTCTAGGCCATGTAGTCAATAAGAGTGGGATTTTCATTGACCTAGAAAATATAGCTGATGTGATGGATTGGAGTAGGCCGTGCACACCCAAAGAGATTAGAAGCTTCCAAGGGTTGGATGGCCATTACAGGAGGTTTCTGGAGGGTTTTTCTACCCTTAATGCACCTTTGACTAGATTGACTCAGAAGAATGCGGCTTTTGTTTGGAGCGAGAAGTGTGAGGAAGCCTTTCTAGAGCTCAAGAACAGATTGTGCACTGCTCCCGTTTTGACTCTGCCTACGGAGGGCATGGATTATGATATTTATGTAACATCCCATTTTCAAATTAGACCCCCCTTAAGAGTGACTTGAACATGCTTAGGTCATAACAAGTCCTAGGTTGAACCTAGGAGGTCAAGTGACCCAACTAGTTAGTTGAGACTCACTTGGGCTGCAAATAGTAAAATCTTAAAACCCTGATTTTTGGTGGCCTAGTGGATTCAATCTGACTCCAAGGCATTCCTAGACCTAATATGAGATCAATGGGTCACCAAGGACCCATTGGGTGCAAACCTAGTGGCTAAGTTGACCCAAGTCAACTTAAGCCCTAGTTAGGCCAAATTAACCCTGCTTTGGGTCAACTCACCCTCTTTATGCCAAGTCTACCCTACCTAACCATACCTAGGCCTTAGGGGAGGTCAATGGGTCCCTAGGGGTCCACTGATGTTGACTCCAAAGGTCAAATTGACAAAGTCAACCCAAAACCCTAGGCTAGCCAACATGTAAATATAGGAGAGAGAAAGTGAGAATAAAGGGTATTTTCATGGTAGAATGGTGAGCCCCCCTCTCATATGGCATTTAAGGATTTAATATTCATTTTATGGGCTGCCTTTAGGCTTCTAGGGGAAGAGAAATCGTGAGGGTGACTAGGAGAGAGAGAAAATGAGTATTTGGTTATATAGAGGAGAGAGAGAAGGTGGTGGAGAGGTGAAGGAGTGTTTTTAAGAGGGAGGAGGCATGAGTTCGGCCAAGGAGGGGCCCACAGCCACCTAATGGCTGGTACCTCTTCCCCCCAACCCTTTCCCGGCCACCAAGAGGTGGCTCCACCCCTCCTCACCCTAACCGACCCCCCACCATGAAGGGGTGTTTTGCCTCTTGGATAAAACCGCCCCCTCTTCCCCTCTCCCCCTTATATACTCACTTAGGAGAGAGGGGAGACCATTTTCGAAACCAGAGAAGGAGGAGAGAGGCTTGCCTGAGCCACCAAGGAGAGAAACGCCGCCACCGCCGCCACCATGGCATCCCGCCATTCAACCCGCATTCGTGCCCGAACTCAGGTCCTCCCCCTCTCTTTCTCTTATGCTTAGATCCTAGAATTATTAGGGTAGAGGTTGGGCTCGAGTAGCCGGTCGGAGGGAACCAAAACCAGGAACTTTTTGCCATTTTCATGGCTTTTTGGTGGGCTCGGGTAGGGCGGTGCCGCCACCTCCGGCCGCCCTAGCCGTCGGCAAGGCTAGCCCCCACCACCGGGAACATGTAGGAGTTGTTTCCCGGTGGTGGCGCCGCCCCTAGTGGTCGAGAATAGCCCCGTGAAAATCATCTCCCACGGTTTCTGGTTTTGGCGTTTTGGAGAAGTTGAAGTACAGCTCCTGTCGGATCTACTTTAAGATTCGTGCAAACCTAACATATGATTTAATGATTTATTATTTTCTAATTTTCTGTATTTTAATAAAACAGTTTTCACTGTAAATTAAATTTAGGCCCCTTATGGGCACCACATGAAAAAGGTTACAACATGGAAGTTGTAGGTCTTTTGAAGACCTACAATTTGATATGTAGTGGTGAAAAATTGGATGAGGGGACTGCCCTGTAGAGCCTTTTTAGTCAGGGTATGTCCTACAACTAGGGTAGATTTCTTCTAAAAATTATTTAGGCCCTTTAGGGGCATGTTCATAAAAATGATCAACATAAATGTTGTAGGCATTTTTATTATCTACAGTTTGATATGTAATGGAAAATTTTAGGACAAGTCTACTGACTTATAGGGCCATTTTTCTAGGGTAGGTCCTATATGTAGGGCAGATTTTAAAATAATTCCCCACACCTAACCCTTGGTCCAAATTCCTTGAATTTTGTACATGGGCTTATTATTACCTAGATATAACTCTTGTAAGAATTGGAGACCATTTGGGATAGTGTATCTTAGGGTTTTGTCCTAACCCTAGAAAAGCTAGGATAAAATAATTAAAGGGTCAAATGACCTCCATACCCTCCCAAATTTTGGTGAGGTGTCCCTGGTATAGGTATCTAGGTCTGGTTAAAATTTCAATTCATTTGGTTGAGTTTTGAATAGGAATTCACTAAACCCTAGTTTGGACCTAGTAAAGGGAAATTTAGGGAAAAGTTACTTTTGACACTTGAGTGATCATCTCACCTCAACAGAGGTTGAGATTTTGACCACTGGTTTAAAATGATCCTAAGAACACCCTTGTGGAAAATGGGATGGATTAGGGTGAGTTTACCCTAGGGCCCAGGTTCAAACCCTAAATGAGGATTTTGGGGGCTTGTGAAGGACATAGGGGCAAATGCCCTTGTATGGCCTTGAGTTTTAGTGGAGAGGTTGTTAATAGGTATTTAACCCTCTGGTGGAAATATTAGAGAATTTAGAGGTAGGTAGGTACCTAAAAACCTAAACCCTAGTTTTAGGGTAGAAGGGCTTTTAGGTCAAATTAGTAACTTAATTTCATTTAAAAGCTATGAAACTTGGGTAGAGTGTTTCTAGGGTAGTTAGGACCCTTGTATGATTTTACTAGAATTTTTGGATAATTATTTCTAGTACTTCACTTATGAATGTGGGTATAGCCCTATTTGATATTTTATTTATTTAAGATTTATAAGTCAAATAATATCCCATGACACTCTGGAATTAGATGTTGTTGGCCAGTAGTAATGCTCCTGAAGTTTTAGTTTAATTTTATGTTGAAGAAATCTAGTAGTTCTTTCACAAGTGTTATAAAAGGGCTTTATGGTTTTAAAATATATTATGGCTTAAATATTTTTTAGAAAATTATGAAATTTGGTAAATAGGGTTATTAAACCAATATGTACCGGTGTGAATTTATTCAGAATTTTTGGAGTTATAAATATAGTACTTGATTCACAAGCATGCTAGATTAAGAATTTAGTAAATGATTTATTGTAAATTAATTTCCAGTAGGAAAATTATGAAACTTATCTAGTACTATTTTAATGGTGTTATTACTACCCTATAATTAATTCAAATTATTTGAATGAAGATTTGATGTAGTTTATTCATTAGTCATGAAAGAAATGAATTATTGATAAAACATGATTAGGCCCCTTAGACCTTAGAGAAAAATGTCAAACCTTGGATATATCCTTTTTAGATATAACAGAATTTATTCTGAATTTATTATGATTTTTTACATTGCTAAAAAGTCTACTTCATGTTCAAATTGGTAGACCTTGGATTTGTGGGAAAATTAATTAATTATTAGATTAATTGAGAAAATGGTTATAACCTAGAATTGATTCATTTATGACATGATAGGACCCTAGTAAATAACTTAGGTCATTCGGATGAAGACACAAAGGACATCCTATCAAGGTCATCATATAGTGTAGGCTGGTCTGCATGTAGCGTTTTCGTAAAAGATCGCATTTGGAGACGACTTAGGGCAATGTTGGAGTTTCTCAATGTGCTGATTGGGATGGATTTAGATAGGTTGTCATGGAATATTCTAAGGAGTGACGAGAAGTGAGTGGATATGGTAGAAGGAGCTCGGATTCGACGAAAGATCGTCGTTCCTGAGAGAGTGAAATGTCAAGCTACCCTAGTTTTAGTTTAATGTAATATGAGAAGGGAGTGGGTAAGAGAAAATTAACTAATATTATGAAGTGCCTTGCGAAAGGGAACTTTGGTCTGTCATACCATCGTAGTTCCTAGTGCCTTTTGAGAGCCCCTCACAGAGTATAATCCAGAGACAGTCCTGGGCTAACGTAAATCTTAAAACAAATAAAAGAGTAATTAGCTGGATAGGGATTCACATTGCACACACTCATTAGTTAGGTTTGGAAATGGTTAAGTCGTCCCGAGGTGTTCAAGGGGGCGCCATCCAGCGGTGTTCAAGGGATGAGGTCTGGAGATGAGCCGGACGATTTAGTCCGGGGAGCTTAGTCTCAGTTGTGGTTAATACGGACGGTTTAGTCCGGGAATTTGACACTTTAAATTGTTATATATTAAACTGCTGCATGTGCATAAAAATAGGAAAGATTAAGGTGGTGGGTTCTCAATATTGGGGAGTTCGATTGCACCGACACCGATATCGTTGACTCGGCAAGGTGACTAGCACTTAGCCAAGGTTAAGTCCGGCGGACCAGTCGACAAGAGTACGCAGGAGTCCGCCTCGTGCACCAGGCGTTGAGGGCATATGATAGGTCAGACCAGTGGTGTTTTTACTGGTTTTGAGGTGGGCGAGGCCCAACCCACCGCTTCCGTTTGCCACTACGGGAGTAACCTGGGAGTTATCTCCAAAAAGGGGGAACTAAAGGTTTGTGTACACAAAGTTGGGTGTGTGAGTTGCACTGCTTGAACATCATAACCCACCATATAGCTGCATGTCATAATCATTCATAACAACCTTGACACCTAAAATATAAGTGGAATGGGACGATTATACTTTAGGACTTGCAAAATGACCCTTTGGTCTATAAGCTTGTGTGGGCAAGTTTATAAATTAAGGTCAATTTGATATATGTATATCTGCTGCTTGATAACCGACACCCCAACGTATAAGCAGTATGGGACGCGTTATATGATGGGAGCCTTGCAAAAGATCCCTTGGCTTATGTGTACTCACATAAGCGAAGGTTTAATTTATTACTTACTTACCTTTCTGTTATACCTATTACAACACTTATATTGTTCACCTGTTATAACTTGCTAGTTAGGTTCACCTTCATCTGCTTTTGACAACTCTCTACCTTCATGTCCTTCCCTTTCTTCCTCTCCGCTTGGTGCCTTAGGGCATGGGGGAAGGGGTGGGGGATGATAGGGCTTAGTCTTATAGACTAACGGTTTTCAGACCACATCATTTTAGGGAATCGTGGAGCCCAGCCCGGAGGAGCAGCCCAGGAGGCCGGTGCGCTTGGAGACAGGGAAGTCTAGCTCAGGAGCTCAGACAGCCGGGACCGTGAGTTCCGTTCCTTAGTAGCAGTTTGTTATTCAGCTTCCGTTTGGGTGATCATGTAGTGAGGTGTTATTGTACCGGGCTTAAGTCCTTTTCCTTTCAGTACTCTGATTTTACTCTGATGTTATACTGTGGACGCTCCCCTCGTGGAGTTTTTATTTATATGTGATATTATATTATGGACTGCATTTCTCTTTACTGTTCTACTTGCTACTTGATTGTGATCGAAAAGGTAGCAGAATCGGCGCGTTGTAGTGATGACCTTCCCGGGTGAGAGGGTGTCACCGCAAAGCAGTGGTTCTGGGCATAAGACCCCGGGAATTGGAATCGAAAGAAAGGGGTCTTACAGTTTATGTGGATGCATCGCATGTTGGGCTTGGTTGCGTGTTGATGCAAGACGGTAAAGTAATTGCGTATGGGTCCAGGCAACTGAAGACTCATGAGAGGAACTACCCTACGCATGATTTAGAGTTTGCAGGCATGATTTTTGCGCTAAAGTTGTGGAGACACCTGCTTTATGGCGCACAGTGCAAGATTTTTACCGATCATAAGAGTTTAAAGTACGTCTTCACCCAGAAGGAATTGAATCTGCGCCAGCAGCGATGGTTGGAGTATGTTGTCGACTACGATGTTGAGATCTAGTACCATCCGGACAAGGCTAATGTGGTGGCTGATGCCCTAAGTCGGAAGATAGAGAAGATTTTTAATCTCTCCGCCGAGCTATTAGTGGAAGAATTTCTTTTGATGGATATTTTTGTGGGGAGCTGCAACTTGCAAAGTAGTTTGGTAGTAGCAGAGCCTTCTTGGATTGCGCTTATGAGGTTACATCAGAAAGATGATCCAGATCTACTGCATTTATATCTTAGAGCTGAGAAAGGGGAGTTACCAGATTTCTCGATTGATGATGTGGGTACTTTGAAGTACCGCGGAAGATTTTTTATCCCCGTCGTTATGGATATTTGAGTTATGTTGTGCAGACAGGCGCATAGTTCTAGTGCTGCCTACCATCCAGGATCTACCAAGATGTATCATGACTTAAAGTAAATTGCTTGGTGGTATGGGATGAAGGGAGACATAGCCAGGTTTGTTTCTGAGTGATATACTTGCAAGCGTGTTAAGGCTGATCATGGAAGGCCTGGTGGCAAGTTGACTCCGTTGGATTCCGACTTGTAAGTGGGAGAGCATTTTGATGGATTTCATCACGGGTTTACTGAGATCTCCTAGAGGATATGATTCAGTTTGGGTGATTGTGGACAGATTAACGAAGTGTGCTCACTTTGTACCTTATAAGATCGACTATCCGATGAAGAAAATAGTTGAGCTGTATTTAAATGAAGTCATCTGATTGCATGGTGTTCCAGTAAGCATTATTTCAGACCGAGACTCCCGATTTACATCTCATTTATGGAAGAGTTTGCAAGAAGGTTTGGGTATGGATTTGAGATATTCTACCGCATACCACCCGCAGACTAATGGTCAGATAGAGCGAGTTAATCAGATAGTGGAGGACATGATAAGATGCTATATTTTAGACCACGGAGGAGCGTGGGATGAGCATTTGAGGCTTATGGAGTTTGCTTATAATAACAGTTATCAAGAAACTTGCAAATGGCTCCTATCAAAGCTTTGTATGGGAGGAGCTGCAGGACTCCCTTATTTTTGGCTTAGGTTGGCGAGAGACCTTTGTTGGGTCCGGATGCGCTCGAAGAGATGGAAACAGCTGTGAAGCTTATTCGGGAGAAGCTTCGGATAGCCCAGGAGCGATATGAGAAGAACGCCAACCGGCGTAGATCTGATCTGGTGTTTATTGTGGGGGACTTGGTATTTCTAAAGGTTTCCCCGATGATTGGAATCAAGAGGTTTGGTAAGAGCCGGAAGTTAAACTCGAGGTATCTGGGGCCGTTTAAGATCATTGAGCAGATTGGTGTGGCAGCTTATAGGCTGGATTTGCCCGCTAACTTTCCTGGCGTGCACGATGTTTTTCACGTTAGCCAACTGCGAAAGTATGTGCTAAGCGACAGACAAGTTTTGAGTTATGTGCCTCATTTAGAGCCAAATCTTTCTTATGTGGAGATGCATGTCCGTATTGTAGATGCTCAAGATCGAGTGTTGCGGAGGAAATCAATTCCAATGGTTAAAGTTTTGTGGAGAAATCAGGGCGTAGAAAGCAAGACTTGGGAATTGGAGTCGGCTATGAGGGAGGCTCACCCTAATCTGTTTCCCTGACTTGTGCTCGATATGTTTTGCATTTTCTATTATAGCTCTTGCTTGGCTATTTCTTTTTACTTCTTGATAGAAGTGTTGTGTGTAAAGTTTTGGGGCGAAACTTTCTTATAGGGGGAGTGGTTGTAACACCCCCGGTTTTTCTGTGATTTGTATAATCCCTATTCGGCGTTACGTTGACGCGTTTCCGGCCTTTTGCCGTTGTTAGAGCATGGTCTTAGCTCTTTAGGTTCTTGAGTGGCTTGTTTATAGCCTGTTTGCAAGGTTACCCAGCTAGCTGGAGTCTATTTTGGTGACTCCGCAGAGCCTCTTAGGGAATGCTTTTGTTTTGGCTTCGGGAGGTGTTAGCCCGAGTTTTTATCATCGGATGCTATTTTTGACTTCGCCGTTGTTTTCATAGCATGGGTGTTTAGCTACGGTGCGAGATTCGTCGAATTCTGAGATCATTTCTTTTCGCTTCGTTTCGACATTTGTTTTATGTTAGCTGGTAGTGTGTTACCAAGCTTTTGTTGTTGCTATGTTGGGCTAAGTGGCAGAGCTTAGTTTTAGCAGGTAGCCGGTTTTTATTGGCTTAATGTTGGCTAAGTATGTTAGCTGTTTATATATATACATATATATGTGTTTGTGTGTTTGAGTGGCTGATTTTTTTGTATCAGGTTTATCTTTTATACTAGCTATTTATATATGAAGGCTAGCTGATAGCTATATATATATAGGTAAGCTAGCATATATATATGTATATATGCTATATTATTAAGTGTTCGGTTGGTGGGTCTGTAGCAGCTGGGTGGTTGTTTCTTTTATTTAGCTAGTGGCTGAACTTTCTAGGCCTTAGATTATTTTATTAGGTGTTGTATAGTGAGTGGAGTGGGGATTTAATTAAGGCTGGCTGGGTGCTCTCTTCGTTTCTCCTTTCCTGAGCCAGGAGTAAGCTTCCAGCGGAAGGAATCGGGCGACAGAGGTGCTGGATTTTCGGCCGGCGATTGATGGAGGTTTAGAGCTTGTTTTTCTCGGGTAAGGGCAGATCTGGACTGCTCTCACCCGGATCTTACTCCCTAGGTAAGTAATTCTTGTTCTAGAGTTGTCTTTGTAAGCTAGGGTTCTTCGTGTTTGCTCATCTTCCCTCTAAAGCTTTAAGTTTGCCTCTTAGGTGGCCGATCTTGCCGCCGGTGCCGAATTTTGGAAGGCAGCTACTGTTTCCTAGAGGTAGAGGCAAGTGGCGCTCTTTGCCCTTGCCAACCTTGATTTTATTCCAATTAATTTTGTTGTAGTAGCTCATTCTTTTCTCTCCTAGAAGCTAGGGTTGCTGCAGTCTTTGTCTCGAGCAGGTTTACTACCAATCTTGCCAAGATTTAATTATTTTCTCTCCTTAGTGTTTTTTTGTGTCCAGGTAGTGACTGGTTGCTAGTTTTAGCCCAGCTTGGTTGGTAGCTGTAGCCGGGTAGAAGGGGTAGGAGAGAGGAAGTTAGAAATTCTTTTTTTTAGTTCTCTGGATAGCAGGCGTTGATTGTTAGCTTAGGACAGGAGTTCATTTTGTAGGCTAAGTGTAAAAGCGTTGAGTGTGGTGGACACACTCAACGCCTAGCTGTTTGGTCTAGAGTCTAAGTCCAAAAGTATTGATAGCGTTGAGTGAGGTAAGCTCACTCAACACCATCTGCCTTTTGCGTTGAGTGAGTTGCGCTCACTCAACGTCATCTGCTTTTGGCGTTGAGTGAGTTGAGCTCTCTCAATGCCGTTTGCGTTTGACGTTGAGTGAGTTGACCTCACTCAACGCCGTTTTGGCAGAGACTTTTCTAAGACTTTTAGCGTTGAGCGAGGTGAGCTCACTCAACACCGTCTTGCTTGAAATTTTTCTAAGTATTTTGGCGTTGAGTGAGTTGAGCTCACTCAACGCTGTCTTATCAGGCGATGTTTTTCTTCTAAGTCAAAAGCGTTAAGTGTGGTGAAGTCACTCAACGTCATCGACTGTTTGGCGTTGACAGCGTTAAGTGAGCTGAACTCACTCAACGTCGTCGTCCCGAGAGTATTTTTTTTGCAATTAAGTCATTTGGCGTTGAGTGAGTTGAGTGGAGCTCACTCAACGTGGCGTCGAGTGAACTCGACGCCTTCCCCACTGGGTGTTGGCTTTGAGTGAGTGGAGCTCACT
This sequence comes from Platanthera zijinensis, assembly GCA_039513925.1. Classification (NCBI taxonomy): domain Eukaryota; kingdom Viridiplantae; phylum Streptophyta; class Magnoliopsida; order Asparagales; family Orchidaceae; genus Platanthera; species Platanthera zijinensis. Next base: position 96,985,061 of record CM077094.1, read on the forward strand.
CAATGCCGCGTCAAGTGAACTCGATGCTTTTTCCTTGGGATGGTGTTTTCTCTAGGATTGTTAGTGTGGCTTTTCCCTTAGGGGGGGTTGTTATCGGCTAGTTTTTGAATGCCTACTCGCGGATTATGGCAGGTGGTTTTTCTAGTGGCTCTGTAAGGGCTGAATGGTGTGTGTTGAGCTGTAGCCACCACCAGTTAGGCTATTTTGGGCCGGTTTGGTTAGGTGTGTGGACCCTGTAGCTGCCACTGGTTGTTTTTTCACCCTTGAGCATTTTTGGGTCTGGTTGTTTGGAAGAGGGCTGTTTTTGCCACCAACCCAGACCCAAGGTTTTACCACGGCAAATAATTCGCAAAGTTAGGATTGTTAGCTCCTTTCCTTTCAGATGGCTATTTCTATTGGCATATGTTTGTCTTGTTGCTGTTGCAGGTGTTTGGCAGAGCATGTCGTTATTCAGTCTTGCACTTGGTGTGCTTTGATTACTCTTTAGATAATATTTCTTTTTGTTGTCTTGATTATTTCCTCTACTCTTTTTTGATAGCATTTGTTGCAGGGTTGGTAAACCCCTTATTTTATTGCTTATGAATCTATTGCTCCACTTGTTTTGATTATATTCTTGCTGAGGTATTCTTTCTTTGAATGCCTCAGTTCAGGTTGTAGCCGGTTGAGCGGCTAGTTTTCTTGTGGAGCTTGCTTGTGGCCTCCTGGGTAGTTGAGATTGTTGTTCCTCATCCAGGTGAGGTAGTTTTCTTCCTTCTATATAGATATGCATACTCACCAGTGGGTTCGTGTCAGGTTGTGGACGCCCTCTGGTGGCTTATTTGTGATGTTCGGTATGAACTGAAACTGTTATTTTTGCCTATTTGGAGGTTGTTCACTTGCTTTCTGGGGATGATTTATGCTAGGTTGCATGCTAGGTATTTTAAACCCTAAAAGAATTACTATATGTATCTCATGCACGTCATGTTTATAAAACTAAAGCACTACTTTCCCAACTAACGTAAAGGCTATTTTTTATATATACAATATTAAATTTAGAGTCGTACATATCATGAGTCGTCCCTCGGGGACACTTATGCTCATTAGAATATCACCTTAACCAAAGTATTTTCCATTGCGTATAAATATATTTTTAATTGTGGACTAGCTGATCCACTATGTCGAGGGATACTACCATCAAACTAAACTGGTTTTTCTTTCATATTAAATTATGATTTTCTTCAAAGATATAGAGTCTGGAGTTTTGCCTGAACGTGTGCAGTTATCCCCTGCACGACGTGGCATCATGACACGTATTTTTCTCTTGCTCTGATATGATTTTATTGTCGAGAAAATGTGGGTCGTGACACTAGTAGTGGAGATGCCCGCTCTACTGTCACCGTCTGGCCACGATGGATGACGCCTGAGAGGTTAGCTACCTACTCGAAAAGTGGGAACTAAGAGTCTGTGTCGACACAGCAATTGCTTGTGCGTAATCATGGGTGAGTCGTTGCATAGCATTCATGGTATTATATTACATCGCATACATAAGATCCTCATCGTATAAGTTTGTATGGGCACTCTTATATGATGAGTTACTTTACTGTTGAGCCAAACCTCAACTTATATGTCTGTGTGGGCATTCATATAAGTTGAGTTACCTTCTGTTATAGCTTTATACTGTTACTTTCTGCTGTAGATGTTAGAACTGTTAGGGCAATGTGTTGCTCATTTACTATGCTGCTATATATATACATTGTTTATGGATCACTTCATTCCACTTGTTTGTACTATTGCTTATATACATATATTATACCCTGTTCCTTTCTCCGCCCGGTGTCGAGGAGTCTCCGGGGGAGTGGATGTGATAGCCACTAAGTCTTTATTACTAACGGTTGCTACGTCTTCCTTTTTAGGAGGAAACCCCGTAGACAGAGCAGCAGCAGGTTATGCAGCAGGACAGCCAGGATAAGACGATAGGGCCTGAGGGGACGGTACCGTCGTTACCATCGGTGACTGATGTGAGTCTTTGAGATACTTTTGTTGTAGCCCTTTTGGGCTAGTTTACTCGTACTCTGATTATGTAGAAGCTTGTTGTAGCTTCTTTATATGTTGTATTTTTGGACTATTATATGCTTGTGTGGATTTGACTTCTCATTTTATGTGTTTGGTTGGGTTGGAATGATTGATATTGGTAAGGCCGGCAGAATTGGCGTCTTGTAGTACAGGCTAGCCCGAGTGCTAGTGCTATAGCAAGGCGGCTGTTCTGGTCATAAGACTCCCCTCGTGCCGTGTTTTGTTTTCAAGTAGGGTGGTGTCTTACAGACCTTGGGCCATAGGGGAAGCTGGAGGTCTGCATCGAAGTGCGTCGTAGGGATGGCGAGTTCCTCCCCTAAAAGATCGTTGATTTTCCCCCCGTTCTAGGTCGCCTCGCCATGAAGCCTGACAGGATGTAATAGTCGATCGCGTCAAGGAATTCATCTTCGGAAATGGTGGCGTAGGAGAAGTCGTGTTCAGAGAAATTCCAGGTGCACTTGCTTCGCCCATCAGTGTCATCGCCACTACCTCCCATCTCGCAGATAAATTTCTAGGCGGGACGATGCAATTATCACAAGGAGTGGGCGAGTCGGTAGTCGCGGGAAGTGGAGAAAGAAATGAAGTCTTAAATGCGGTAGGTAAGAGAGGATCGGTAGGGCCTATTTATAGGAAGAAAAAAGGGATGGAAAACGTCCCGTCGGCAGGAAAAGTGCGGATAGCAAAAATACGCCCTAACGCTTTGACTCTCGGGCCCACCGTAAGTTCTTTCTAGCTCGCTAAAGCACTGGGATAGTTAGTCGGCAGCGATCTGCGCTCAATCGCGCCCGCCTAAGAGGCGAGCGGGTCGCGACTCGCACCTGCCGAAGCGAGATTGGAAGGATCGCTTCGACTCGCGTTCGGTAGATAACTGGCTCGCTCCCGCCAAGACCAGGTATGCGAGCCAGGCAAGCCTGACCAACCGTATCGCGCCCTACCTTAGGAATGGTTAGGTGAGCAAGGACACCCCGTACATTTTCACTTAAAGAAAACTAAGCAGCAAAGTTATCAAAATAATATGCAGAAAACACAAGCCCACCAGCGGGCGAGAGATCTCAAATAATTACAAACAAGAGTTCGATGTCCAAGGAAAAGAAGAAAAAGAACGTCGTGACCCTACCACGCAAGCTGATCCACTATGTAGGTACGACCCATGATTAACAATAGGAGGAAAGTAAGGGGCGGGTGGATCAGTACTAGATCCATTTCCACATGCCCCGCCTTTGTGTCCCAGATCGGGGCAGTACGCGAGGTAATGGTACTCGCGAACCGCCAATAGTTCTCGCTTGGCCGGGTCAACCTGCTCTGTGGCATGCCTGAGCCGCTCCTCCCCTCGCGTAAGGTGCACCCTCAGAGAAGTAGTCCCATCCCCATCAGCAGGGCGCCTCATACCCTCCAGCACCGCAAACCACTCCTCCTCCTTAGCTTTGTCCTCGTTTACCCTGTCGCAAACCTCCTACAGCAGCAGGGCTTGTTTCTGAAATATCTGCGTCACCCGCTTCTTCATCCCCTCGACGTCCAGTGGGTCGCCCAGATAATCCAAAATTCGATCCATAGAAGGGGGAGGAGAGTACCCCTCACTAATCTCGATGTCGTAGGATGTGATCACATTAAAGCCTACGGAGATAAGGGAGGTCAGAAAAGGCAAGCAAGTCATAAGCAAGCAAGTATACAAACTCACCGGGGGTGGGCACGTCCCCCATACAGGCAGGCAGTCGGGATGTACCCGACCGGCCCTGGAAGGATTCGCCTCCAAGAGCTGCAAAGGTTTTCCCTAGCCTAGGAGGGATTGGCGACGGAGAAAATGCAAGAGGGGCATGCCCCTCGACAGAAGGGCCAGCGGCCCGCTCAGCAATCAACAGGGCGAAATGTATTAGTTCTCCTCTATCTTCTCCACCTTCGCGAAGCGTCTCCTATATAAAAAGAAGTCAGAAGTAGAGTGACAAGTAAGATAGGGAGGTCCGCATACCTTAGGGGAAACCTCGGTGTCAACCGCCGAACTAGACGCGGGAGCGTCATTCGCAAGAGACCTCCTGATGATCTTTCCTTTCTTTGGCCTGAAGAGGGGGTCGGGTGATCCATGCGCCAGCCACGGTGCTGCCTCAAGGGCCTGCTCCCGATTCCCCTCCCTCGCAGCCGCTAGGCGCGCTCGCATCTCTTCGTACATAAGCATCCTTCAAGCAACAATTTGCAGGGAAGGCTAAAAAGAAGGGCAGGTTTTTTCCAAAGTCCCAGTGGTATATTTATAGCATATTGCGGGACCCACCAAAAGATTCCCTCCAGCTCAGAAGAGCACTCACCAAACACGTGGGGTTAGATGATTCTTTCTAAGCTTTACAAACTCAAAAAGAGAAGGGATTGTGTATAACTCCGTATTCGCCGAGTGGGCCCGGTTAGGTGAGCGAGCCAAGGTGATCAGCCCGCGCCAGTGTAGCGGGCGGGCGTGTCCAGAGGGTCAGCTCGCTCTTGTCAAGGCCAGGCAGGCGAGCTGGGTGAGCCAGACCTAGCCCGCGCCTGCCTAGGCGGCGTGGTCGCCAGTTCGACTCAATAGAGTGGCGAGCTGACCTACCTAGGTGACCTGGGCACCAGCTCGCTCCCACCCAGTAGGGTGGCAAGTTGACCCAAAGACCAGGAAACTTATCCCCGCGTGGTCCAGAGGCAAATTACCTGGATACCCTTGCAGGGGGTGTGAGTATCCTTCTAGAATAGTGGAGTCACGCTGTTGGCAGACCCAATTGGGATGCGCATAACCATTTGGAATAGCGAAGGTTGGTTATATGCAGGTCATTTTTAGAAAGCTATAAATAGACCCAAGGAGGTACCTCAGAAGGCATGCTTACTAGTGCCCCAATTTTCTAGCGCTTTTTGAGGTATCTGTAGCCCGACATTTGGCTAGGGTGGGGAAGCGCTATAAGATCTTTCGGGTGTGTGGTGGGACCTCTACGCCGAGCCCTTGGGTCTGTTCCCAGTTCTTCTTTCTTATTCTTTTTGTTCGTAGGAGAGAAGTAAGTGTGCGATCACCCCTTCCCCAAGGGTGAACTCCATAGAGACCGAGTTTTCAGTTTCAACACTTGATGTATTCGAAAAGGTTGTTCCCATGACAACGGTCTATCCGAGCCTCGGACATGAGCCAACTCTTGTTGTTATGAATCTCCACACACTCACCACCATCGGAGCGGACATCACACCAATCTCGGAAACACTCTAAAGAAAGTCTCCTGCCATGCTCACAGAAGAAAACAACCATGCCCATAAGGTGCACTATCCCAACAAGGTAAACTAGGAGATCAGCACCCCACAAAATTTCAAAATCTAGATTACCTCCTCGCAAGACGGGAATAAGAAGCCAGACCTCAAAGTACTCTCGCAGGTCGTTAGCAAGCCTCGGGGGGGATTTTGCACTCTCTCCTCAGCATGCAGAATTTTAACCTCCAAACCAGCAGGTAGCCCGAACCTCTTTTTCCAAATGATTATTTTGTCCTCGGTAAGAGAGGAGTGCAGACACAGTGGTCTCGCGGTATGCTTTGAGTCCTATCACCAGAAAGGAAGAGTCAGATGCAGTATGAATGCACGCCTCACATGGTAAGATTAAAGGGTAGGCCCCCTTGAAGCAAGCCAAGGGGCGCCCCGCACATATGCATGCACGTGCACACGGACAGGCACGCACGCAGCAGAGCACTCACATGCGCGCATGGCAAGGCACACATGCGCACCCGCACACGCATAACCGGATGCGCGCGCGCGCATCTTGGCACGCGCGTGTGCATCCAGGCACGCACGCGCAGCCCGGTACGCAGCACGCACGCACCGGGTGCGCGCTCAATAGCCATACGCGCACCCGAGTTGGCGCACCTCAGGTGCGCGTGCACCCAGGTGTGTGCGCACTGTTGGGTTTTTGGGCATGGCACAACACTTGTGCACGCAACGGAAATAAGAACAAGAAAAAACCAAACAAGTTTGGATCTAGCAATATTCATGAATCAAGAAATAAAGCATGTTGTAATAAAATTACCTTTGAGGGATTGAGTCAATACTCAACCTAGATGCTCTAAAAAAATTCCAACCGGTCAGTAGTGGCTTGAGTCTTGAGCGCAGAAAGTATATCCGCGCCTATAGAGAAAATCCACACGATCATGAGAACCCATAGCAACTTGTCGCACTAGTTCTAGGCTGGGAGAGGACACTCAGCATCTCCACAGACTGCTAGGTCTGTTGAAGGAGAGGCGGCGGCGACACTCGCCGGGAACAGGATCAGAATCGGTGACAGCGAAGGCGGAACGGCTTCCGCCGGCTTTCTAGGTTTATCAGTCTTATTACACAGTAAAGCTCGCGTGTTTAGACATAAAGATCGCATATACAGTAAAACCTGAAACTTCCTATTTATACTCCAAGAGGTAAATAGAACAACTTCACTTCGCTATCCGCAGACCAAAGACTTAGATTCCAGAATTTGACTAGACAACCCTTGTCTCGATGAATCGTCGAGTATCTACAGCATACATGACGAATCGATTAGTATCATTCCATACTTGTCAAATCGTCGAGTATCCATAGGATACATGACGAACTCAATGCCAACCTTCAGCTGAATCAACACTTGAATCGACAAAGGAGTTGAATGGACTCAATGCTTTTAATGCTTTCTGCGCCAAAGGCCAGATTCATTGAATGACATTCGTCGAACTGTATTCGTTGAATGGTATTCATCGAACGACACACAACTTCTGCGCCAAAGGCCAGATTTGTCGAACGGATTTCGTAGAACGGCATTTGTTAGACAGCATTCGTCGAACGGCGCACGACTTCTGCGCCAAAGGCCAGATTCATCGAATAGAATTCGTTGAATGGCATTCGTCGAACGGTGTACGACTAATGCACCCTGGCGTTGAGTGAACTCAACGTTGTCAATACTTTTGCCTTAGAATATTTTAAGCTCTTTTTCAACTCATCATATGAGCTATAACAATCAGATCCAATCTCCCAATTTCTCCACAATCTTATGTGCGACCCTGATAGGCTCATACTGAGTTGGCAGTGAGGCTACATACTTGATCACTTCCAGATCACTATGGTAGTACCAACAGTCTCCCACTTGATTTAGAAAGTATCAAACAAAAGCTTCACAAACAATGAGCGACATCTAGCAATACATCATTGCTCCCCAAATAGTAAGAGTTTATAAACTCATAAGCCACTATGACCAAAGTTACAATGTTGTCATGTCCCTTCATCCCTTACATCCGGATAGAACTAGAGATATAGACCGTGTCACCCTCATAATTGTTCAATCCCAATTTCATGATCTAGAATGGACTTTCATAAATTGGTGAGTCTAATATCATATATTGACTCAACTAAGCATGGCCATGCATTTCTCAGTCTCATTCCATCAAAGTTCCCATGGATGCAACTCCTATCATATAGGAGGACAAATCTCATCTTTGCTCACACGCAAACACCCAAATGATTTGTAACGTACCCAATAACCACTTTTATCGTCCAACTTTCTCAAGACTAGACTTTTGATAGCATCAAAGCACACTCTTCCTCACTCGATTAAACCTGCGACTTCTGGTCAAAGGACCATAAACACCATTGTCACTTGAGCCATACTTGTGACAAGTTCATATAACAATCCACAAAGTATTCTTACTGTGGGTCTGTCCAGTACCACTTGTTCATAACAAGTACCCATATGATGACTTGATATCACAATATCATAACCTATGAGGACGGGTCATCAATCAACACACATGTTAGTCTTAAAGGCATCATCATCGCCCTTAGCTTCTAAGATGATACAACGATCAGAGACTCTTTAAGAATTAAGCTTCTAAGATCATAGGTTCTCATATCAAGTCACTACTTGACCTATGGAAGCAAACATTCTAAGGACATTTATTTTAGTTAACTATTATATCACAATAGAAAAAATAACATAATAAAAGAACTTGCCAAAATATATTAATGAAATGTATACAGTACTTTTATTCATCAAATGAAATATCTAACAGCCAACAAACATAAAATCCACAAGACTCAAACTAGAGTTGATCATTTAGGTATCGTATACCCATAGATCTAACATGACCATCATGTTTTCTCTGTGCGAGAAGATTTGTCAGTGGATCTACACTATTTTCTTCAATCGGCACTCTACATATGCTCACATCTTCTCGATCGACAATCTCTCAAATTAGATGGAACATCCAGAGTATGTGCTTGGAGCGCTGATGAGATCTAGGTTCCAAAGCAAGAGCAATTGCACCGTTGTTGTCACAGTAGAGAACTACAGGACGAACAATGCTAGGAACTACATATAACTCACCGATGAATTTCCTAATCCATACAGCCTCCTTCGCTGCATTTGCAGCGGCGATATACTCGGCCTCAGTTGTAGAATCGACAACTATATCCTGCTTGGAACTCTTCCAGCTAACAGCAACTCCATTCAGGAAAAACACAAAACCTAACTGAGACTTTGAATTGTCTCTGTTAGTTTGGAAGCTAGCATCCGTGTAACCACTTACAACGAGCTCTTCCTCTTCGCCGGATACCAAGAATGTATCCTTATTCCTTCTCAAGTACTTGAGGATATTCTTAATGGCTATATAGTGACCTTCACCGCGATCAGACTGATACCTGCTAGTCATGCTCAAGGCATAAGAGGCATCGGGTCAAGTACATATCATTGCATACATGATTGACCCAATTGCCGAAGCATATGGATTCAACTTCATGTGGTCCTTATCTTTATAAGACTTAGGACACTAGTCCTTAGAGAGACTCACACCATGAGACATGGACAAGAATCCTTTCTTTGACTCAAGCATGCTGAACAGTTTCAACACCTTGTCAATGTACGTACTTTGGGTCAAACCCATCAACTTCTTCGATCAATCTTTATAGATCTTAATACCGAGTATATAAGTCGTTTCCCCTAATTCCTTCATCGAAAATCAGTCCCCTAGGTTGTTCTTAACAACTTGCAGGGTCGGTTTGTCATTCCCAATCAATAGTATGTCATCTACATACAATATCAGAAAGACAACTAAGCTTCCACTAATCTGTTTGTAAACACACGGTTCATCCTCGTTCTTGATAAAACCAAACTCTTTGATCTTTTCATCAAAACAAAATTCCAACTTCGAGAATCTTGTTTTAACCCATAAATGGTTCTCTACAGCATGAATATTTTAGTGTCATCACCTGGAGATACAAAACCCTCGGGTTGTGTCATGTACACTTCCTCAAGGTGGTTCCCATTAAGAAAAGCCATTTTTACATCCATCTGTCATATCTCGTAGTCATAATACGCAGTAATAACAAGCAGAATTCTGATGGACATAACCTTGACAATAGGGGAAAAAGTCTCAACATTGTCAATACCATGAATTTGCTTGAAACCCTTAGCCACCAGGTTCCCTTTGAATGTCTATACATTCCCATCCATGTCGGTCTTCTTCTTAAAAACCCATTTGCACCCTATGGGTCTTACCCCTTCAGGTGGTTCCACCAAAGTCCATACTTGGTTTTCATACATGGAGTCCATTTCAGATTTCATGGCCTCAAGCCACTTCTCGGAGTCCGGTCCACGCATAGCATCATGGTAGGTTGCAGGCTCATCACTATGATCCATAAGCAACACATTACCTATTTGAGATATAAGAAATCCATATCTCTCAGGCTCAAACCTTGGTCTACCATATCTACGTGGAACTTGTGTTTCTTAAGCAGGCTCTCCAGTTACAACAACTTGTAGTCCTGAATCAGGTTCTAATTCCGGTTGATTCACATTTTGTGGTTCCTGAACTTCTTCAAGTTCTACCCTGGCTATCTTTATACTTAAGAACTCTTTCTCAAGAAAGACACCAGTTCTCGCGACAAACACATTGCCCTCGGATGGTAGGTAGAAGTAGTACCCTTTATTTTCCCTAGGATACCCCACAAGATAATACTTATCTGATTTGGGTTCCAGCTTATCAGGCATTTGACGTCTCACGTATTTCTCACGACCCTAAATCTTAATGAACAACATACTGAGACGCTTCCCAGTCCATATCTCATATGATGTCTTTAGAACCGCTTTCGTTGGAGCATGATTTAGTGTTAAAGCAGTAGTTTCTAGAGCAAAACCCCAAAAGGAAACAGGCAGATCTGCATGACTCATCATCGATTGCACCATGTCTAACAAAGTATGATTTCTCCTCTCAGACACACCATTATGCGGTAGTGTTCTAGGTGGAGTGAGCTATGATACAATACCACACTCTATCAGATGATCACGGAACTCATGACTTAGGTATTCGCTACCTCGATCAGATCAGAGTGCTTTAACCTTCTTACCCAACTGGTTCTCTACTTCGTTTTTAAACTCTTTGAACTTTTTAAAGGTTTCGGATTTACACTTCATAAGATACACATATCCGTATCTACTGAAATCATTAGTAAATATAACAAAGTAGAAGTACCCACCCCTAGCCATAGAACTCATAGGTCCACATACATCACTATGTACTATACCCAAGAGATCATCAACCCTCTCATTGAAGCCAGTGAAAGGGACTTTAGTCATCTTGCCTAACAAACAAGATTCACATCTCTCAAATGATTCATAATAAAATGAGTTCAGTAGTCCGTCTTTATGAAGCTTGGATATCTATTTCTCATTTATATTGCCCAAACGACAATGTCAAAGGTACGTAGGGTTCGAGTCATTCATTCTTAGTCTTTTGGTATTTTCAATATTATAGATCAGATGGTCTAAGTTCAAAACATACATACCATTAAACATTTGGGATACATCGTAACAAACATCATTCTTAAATATTGAACAACAATTATTCTTAATAATAAGAGAAAAACCCACCATGTCCAAACATGAAATGGATATAATGTTTCTAGTTATGGAAGGAACAAAATAACAATTATCTAATTTTATTACAAGCTCACTGGGCAAAGCAAGACGATAAACCCCCACGACAATAACAGCAACTCTTGCTCTATTGCCAATGCGCAGGTCCACCTCTCCTTTACTCAGCAATCTTCTCCTTCCCAGTTCCCGCACATTTATACAAATGTGAGAAACACATCCAATATCTAATCCCCTGGATGAAGGAGCAGAAAGGTTTTTCTCTATAACATATATACCTGAAGCGGAAGTCATACCTCCCCTCATCTTTTGCAGACCCTCTACATAAAAAGGACAGTTCCTCTTCTAGTGTCAAGCCTTGCCATAGTGGTGGCACTTTCCCTCTTTCATCAAGCCTTTCCTTTTCAGTGCTGAAGACTTGGGCTCCATTCCAGACTTAGGTCACACTTTTGTCTTCTTGAAGCCCTTGACCTTACCCTTGCCTTTATGCACCATCAATATGGGGCTAGCAGGCTTGGCCTTCTTCATGTTTATCTCGACAGTTTGCAACATACCTAGAATCTCGGGCAGTGTCTTGTCTATTTTATTCATGTTATAGTTTAATACAAACTTCTCATAACTGTCTGAAAATGATTTCAAGATCAGGTCTGTGGCCAACTCTTGGCCCAGAAGGAACCCTAGTCTTTCATGGTTCTCGATATACCCAATCATCTTGAGTTTGTGAGTCTATACTAGGTCCCAAGCTCCCATCTTGCACTAGAACAACTCCTTAGTGACATTGAATCTCTCTTGATGAGCTTGACCTTGAAACATTTTCTTGAGATGCTTGTCAATTTCCTTGTAACTCATGCTCTCGTATTGCTTTTGGAGCTCAGAGTTTATGGTCGCAAGCTTGAGACATTAGATGTCTAAGGAGTCATCAAGATACTTCTTGTAAGCATCTTTATCAGCACGGGACGCATTCCCGGCAAGCTCATCAGGGGATACCTCTTCCAAAACATAGAGCTTACGCTCTTGCTTGAGAACAATTCTCAGGTTCCTGTACCTGTCCAAATAATTCGTTCCACTCAGCTTTTCCTTCTTAGGATCGCTCTGAGGGACAGGGTGGAGTGTTAACCACTTGCCATGGAAATTCTACAAGGATACAAACAAAGAAAATTAGTACTGCATTTCAAAAATATAATTTTATTCTTTCGATTTGGACTTTAGTCAAAATAACTCCCACTATTTTTATCAAACTGATAATCCTCGATATCAATTCAAAGAGTTTAGTGAGTAACCCTCTTAGTAGATAAGATCCATATTTCACTAACACTATGAGTCAGCTTTGGCTTTTCTCTCACAATATAGCTATTTAGGTATGCAACGCTTGCTAATTGCATCACTATGCAATTCTTGTATGGCTAGTGAATAACTCTTTATTCGCATCCATCATATGGTGCATGCCAACCCCATGCCTCTAGACACTCAACCTTTGAGGTCATCCAGTTAAGCTTGACCCGATGTCGGCAGTGGGATATCATAATTATCCGCTGACACCTTTACCAAGATAGATTAATGCACTTTACTTTGGCAAGCCCACACTTCATTGATCAAGGCAAGAAGAGTGTCATCCATCAGAAAGCATCCGAAAACTTAATATTGCTTAAGGCACCGTTCGTTTGCTTGGTTTTCACAGCCTGTTTTGGTTTTCAGTTTTCGCAGTTTCAATGTAGGTGTTCGTTTCACTCTGTTTTGACCTGTTTTGGTTTTGACCCAAAACACATGCATTTTACATCCTTCGTTAAATCCCCATGCCTCAAAACCGACCCCGATAGGTCGGTTTTCCCTTGTTTTCGAAAATTCTTTCTCCTCCTTCCCGACGGATCGCGTGAAAGCGAAATTCACTCCTGGCGGCAAATCTTCCCCGATGTCGCTCCTGCGCCGAGGTTTTACTGGCTAATGAAGCTCCCGACGGTGTTACTGGACGTGCATCTTCTTCTTCCCCAGGTAAGGTTTATTTTAGTCTAGATTTTCCCAGTGCTCGGCGGTTTCTTCCAATCAGTCGCGATTCGGACGCCAGTTGATTTTTTCCGGCTGTATTCACTATTTTTTCCCTGTCGTGATTGAGCCATTGTTTCTTCCCCAAACATTTTCTTTAGGGCAGAGCTTTGACCCAGCTGCAGGGAGCTCTAGGTAGTGGTTTTTCTTCCCCAAGCACAACCAGTCGGCCGCCGGTGGAGGTGTTGCTGCCTATTTCTTCCCCAAGTTGTTAGAGAGGTATACCTAAACATATTTTTCTTTGGTCATTTGTGAAGTATTATTGCTTGTGGAGGTGCTGCTTGTTAATAAATTGTGAACTTTCAAATTTTTACAGTCTTAATTTGCAGCCAGCCTTTATTTCTTAGGTATACCTAAACAATCAACTTTCAAATGTTTAAGGAGGAAGAGAAATTTGTGTGTGTAACTTTCAAATGTTAATTTATTTTCTTAAAATTTGTGTGTTAATTTATATTCGTAGATGGATGCAATTATTGCGTTACGTAGGGAGAGAAAATGTTTAAGAAGGAAGAGAGCGATCATGGTAGCTTTATCTGCAGCCGTCGTAGTCTTGATGAAGCATAGTACAATAAGATAACCAAGCATAGGAGCTCAATGTGATACTTTACGAAGCATGGTTCTTAGTAGACTATATAATGGTTGTGACATTAATTGCTACAATCAACTTCGCATTAACAAAAGTTCCTTTCAGAGCTTGTGTGCCTTATTTATCGATAAAGGCCTTATACTTGGCACAGACAATTTAACCGTTAATGAGTCGATTGGGTTATTTTTACATATCCTTTCCCATAATCACAAATTTAGAGATGTAGGTGGTACATATTTACGTTCAACCGATACCATAAGTAGACATTTCAACTTGGTGTTGAGGGCAATTCTCAAGTTGAGTGCAGAGATGATTAAACGTTCGGAAACATCACAAACAAATAGGTTGGGGTACTTTCAAGATTGTGTTGGTGCAATTGATGGTACACACATTGAGGTCACTGTCCTAGTAGCTGATCAAGGTAAATACTGCAATAGGAAACAAGCTATTACCACTAATGTCCTTGGAGTATGTGATGCAAACATAAAATTCACATATGTTTTGCCTAGATGGGAGGGTTCTTCGTCTGATTCAAGAGTCCTGCGTAATGCAATTGAGAGAGAAGATCGCTTTGAAGTTCCTGTAGGTAAATGCACATACTTTATGATTGATACTTTCCCATAAAGGGTGGTTCTCTTCATAAATCATTTGTTTTACAATGTAGGAAAATATTACCTTATCGATGCGAGGTATACAAATTGGCCAGGCTATCTAGCTCTGTACCGATCGACTCGATATCACCTTCAAGAATGGGCCACTCACGGAAATAGTCCAACAACATATAAAGAATTATTTAATATTCGTCACTCAAAAAACGTAATGTTATTGAAAGAACCTTCGGTTTATTAAAGAAAAGATGGGCAATTTTACAGCAAGCTTCCTTCTTCAATATTAAAGGGCATGTATAAATATAGGTTTGTAATTTGAATGAGTAACAAGGCGTGCGATTTTAAACATTACCTACTATGCAGGTTAAAATCATCATTGCATGTTGTATTCTCCATAATTTTTTGGTAGACCGGAGGCTTGCACGTGATGTAAGAATGTTAGCGGAAGTTGATGTGAAACTCTTAACCCAGAATAATAGTGGGGATAGTTACCACTACGAGGATGGTGTTGAACACATTCAAGCAACAAATGAGTGGACTGAATTCAGAGATAATTTAGCTATTGCAATGTTTGATGAATACAAGGCCCGAATAGCGCAATCGCTAACATGATATAGTTTTGAGTTCGTAATGTTACCATTTTGGATGCAATGTATCATGAGTTATTATAGTTACCATTTCAGATGCAATGTATCATGAGTTCTAAATTTTCATCATCTTGTATATGTATACTTTTGCTAGAAAGTCAACTCCATATCATGAGTTCTTCAGTGCTTTTGTATTGCAATGTATATGGATATTCATTTCAGTGTTATTGTCTTTTATTAATGATCTTATCTTATAGTCACTATGCAGGTTTGTAAGAATGTTTGCATGATATTTGAACTTGTAACTGGACAAGCATGTTCATCCAAGGACAAGCATGCTCATACAACAATGTTTTTTATTATGTTTATTTATAACCTAAAAATCTTATGTCTTACTTTATTACAGTGCTACCAATGGACAAAAAAACATTAAAGTTGGGAAGGATAAGGAAAAATCATATATTCATTGGACCGCCGAGATGGATTATGCACTTTCGGCCGCACTTTTAGAGCAACAAAACCTCGGGCACAAAGGTGCTAATGGGTGGAAGGGACTCGCATTCACTGCTGCTATCAAAGCTTTATGGGATGAGTGTGAGGTCCATATAAGTAAGGAAAAAATCACAGCAAGATTGAGAACTTGGATTAAACACTACCAAGATATATCCGCAATGTTGGATACAAGCAATTTTGGGTGGGATTGGGAACAGCATGTGGTTATGGTTGATAGTGAACAGGTGTGGAGCGATTATATCAAGGTAACCTATTCTATATCGATCTCCAACATTTACTACCCCAATAAATGTTCATCTATTTTATTTTAACGTTTTGTGCTTATGTGTTCAATATTAAACCGCAGGAACATCCATCTATGAGGCACTATAAGGATAAAGTGATTGTAAATTGGGGGGACCTTGCAACCCTATGTGGGATAGATCAGGCAACGGGTGGTAATGCAACGACTGGGGTGGAAGCATGTAATGAACTTGATGTTGAATTGGAGGAGATTCCTGATGATGATGATATAGCGGCAACCCAACCAAGGAAAAAAAGGGTGAAGAAACCATCAGCTATTGATATGATAGCAACGGTCGTCACTCATATTGCAAACAACATCGATGGGCCGCCAGCATAAGAAAAGACAATGATTGAAAGAATGTACGTTGCATTGGCATCTATGCCAGACCTTTCAGAGGCTGATCTCATAAAGGCAATAGATTTGTTGTGCACTAGCTTGTTGAAGTGTGAGATCTTCTTAGTTATGCCAGAGCTGGTTAGGAGGAGTTGGTTGCGCGCACAACTCGATAAAGAAATATGATATCGCTAATTTTGAGGGTTGGGACATAAGTTTTTGGTGCATGCCTTTTGTAATGCTTAGCATTTTGATTGTGTAATATGTCATTAATAGCATGCTTTTTGTAACCCTTAGCATGTCTTTTCTAACATGTAATTATAGAATGCCTTTTGTAATGTTTAGCATGTCTTGTGTAACATGCATTTTGTAATGCAACGCTCGTAATTTGTAACCTTTTTTGTACTTCTTAATATGATTATGATAGTGTTTCCTTTATGCGGATTCGACTACTAGAGATGCTCATTGTGAATATGAATGTCATTAAAAGGCTTGCCCAAATTCCTGATTCCTGTTATTATTTTCATCGTTCTTTTTAGTCTTCACTGTTGATTTTACTCGAAAATCAAGATCCTGTAAGAAAGGGACAAATGCACAATTTCAACCTTACTATATCAAAAATATAAAAGTTCAAAAAATCCAATTGGAAAAATCTACAAATTTAGTAAATATGAGATTTTCATATCAAACTGAAAATCATGATGCAAACGAACATAAGTTTTCGTTTTGCCTTAAAACAAACTTGAAAACCATATTGCAAACGAACATAAGTTTTCGTTTTGCCCCAAAACGAAAATGGTTGATTTTTTCGTTTTGAAGCAAAACAAAAAATGTAAATGAAAACTTTGCAAACGAACGGGGCCTAAGGGATTTTTATGTTTGATTAACTCTTTAATCATGGTTAATATTTAACCAGTGTCCACATGTAACACCTCCGTCTGTCACATGAAAAATAACAAAGGGTCCGGCCAGGGTCCCACTCCATATTCCACAGACAGTCAACGACGTTATGTATGAATATCAAAAACCAGTATACACATCTAAACTCAGAGCATTCTAACGGAAGCTTTAGGGGTTATTATTGAACTCATCAACCATGAATGTCCACTATATAAATAACCATATTTATATATATATATCTCAGGAATGTATACAAAATACACAAAAGTGTTTGGCCTTAAAACCTTACAGTTAAACTCCACACATGTGGATTACATACATCGGCACACAGGCCAGCCACATATAAAAACTGTAAAACTTTTCCATTCGGCTTTTGAGGGCGAGCATAGCAGCAGCAGTAAGGGCTTCAACCCACTATTTCTCGCTCGTCTTTCCAGCACCTGCATGGGGACAATCAACCGCAATGGTTGTAAACAAGGCAATAGTCATCTTTCAGCTGACCAAATTATAACGACCCTACCCCTTTCCCGGGGCAGTGGTATTCCTTCCCTGCAAGCAAAGCATTTTCATAATAGATATATCACAAGAACGTGCACTCACGCACAGTTCAATATATCACAAACAAATGCCTCAATGGCAAAATGTTTCGTGTACTCAGGGCACATAATTCGGTGTGTCGAAGTGTCAGGCCCCACCACCATTCTAAGTTCAAGAATGGCAACACTTGAGCATTTATGCTCCACGGCCTACGGCCAGAGACTTTAGTCTTAATGGCGTATATCCACAGACTCTCATTATGTGATCCTAACGAACACCAATAACTTAGGCACTCAAGTTAGACAACCATAATGCGGATACAGTTCAGCCCTTGCCTGTTGCTCAAATCTCCAATTCAATGTCTAAACTGATGCGGGTCGGCTTCCCCTTGTCCGTTCGGCTCACTGGCCTTCTAGAGCTCATAGCTTGCATTAGCCAACCTATCTCCAAGAGACTGGCTTCACAACAGGTTTTCTTGGAGTTATCGCCAGCAACACCCAGTATCGTCTGGCATTAGCGACAGAATTCAACTTCTTTCCCCACCTCAATCATAATTAGACAAATGATCCAGAAAACCCTACAGCAACCTGCAGTGCTAGAAAACTGGTCTTTCACATTACAAATAGCTCACCAAGAGCTATCGCCATCGGCGACACTCACTATCGCCCGACGATATCAATAGTTCTTCAAAATTGTGATTTTTCTTGGGTATTTTCCTGGAGCTCCACTTCAGTACTTCCTGTTACTCCACTTCACAGGCACAACCCACAGACTTTGTAAAATACTCATTTATATACGGAGTCTTCTCCGGTTCGCAAAATAAAGCATCACCAATCCAGACCAACCTGTCCAGATGAGCTTCACACAACATGCCTATTCTGTACTACACACTTCTAGATCTATATGCAAACTTACTTGGGGATACGAGTATCGACCCAACGGAATCTCTTAATAATTCCACCTTTTAGTGGAGGATTCCAAACATATGTAAACTTAGGACTTCACTTGTCCAAGAAGGAAGATCATTACCCTTGTAGTTTTCTTCGGAGCCTTGACAAAGCTTTTCTATGCGGATGAAAATGAGCGCCTCACTTTCCCCTTCACAGATATAGCCTCGGATCCCGCTTTCGATGAGGGAATCTCCTTCAGCATCTTCACAAAGGTCAGCCCAAACCCTTATCTCCAGCCTTTAGTTCTCTTCTCAAGAACTTGGATGAAATGAAGAGAGAGAGAGATGGAAAGAGAATGACTTCTCATTCCTATTCTTCTTTGGTTAAGTGGACTCGGGAGTAACCCCAGCCATATGATATCTCCATCAAAACTAAGAAAAGGCCAAGATTTGGGTTGACTGGTCAACTTTGGCGCTATCGCCTGACGATATCGACTGTCGCCACTCGACGATATTGCCTTAACCTCTTTGACCGCTTTGACCACCTTATGATACGTTACATGCCACGTGGAACTATCGCCCGGCGATACCCACTGTCGCCCGCGATAGTCACTCAATGCTTTCAGGCGTTGGGTGCATGGAGTGCGTCGAGAGCGTCGAGTGTGTCGAGTGCCAACTCAATGCTTTATCGTTATCTCCATCAGGCGATATCCACTGTGTCCTCTCGACGATATCTTTTGATGATTCATCGAAGGAGTTGAGTTTGTCGAGTGCGGCTCGACAAATGCCGCTATCGCTAGCAGGCGATACCCACTGTCGCCTGGCGACAGTGACAAATTTCTGCTGTCAAATTTTTGGTGTTACAGCACATTGAACAAAATAAAATTCAACAAACATAATCCAAATGCATCCCAGATGTACACAAGAAGATCATCAACACTTGATGAGCCGGGCTAAATCTGAACATCGAAGACACTTCTAAATCTTCAGATTTACATGCATAGGACATGAGCAACACCAACTCAACTTACATAGTAGACAAGCTCGTCACTTCATGTGAGATTCAAAATCTAACACATGCTTAGTTTCACAAACCAATAAAGTGATGGTTACTGTTAAGGAGTAAACTTCAAAGAAATCACATGCGTTCTTGGGAAGATCCAAGACTAGATTTGGGCATTTAGAACACTTCTAAATCTCCAAATCTACACGTCATGGATTTAGCAACTTTTGAAACAATGAATATTGCTGGCAACCTCCCTCTGATACCACTGTTGGGTTTTTGGGGATGGCACAACACTTGTGCATGCAGAGGAAATAAGAAAAAGAAAAACCCAAACGAGTTCGGTTCTAGCAATATTCATGAATCAAGAAGTAAAGCATGCTATAATAAAATTACCTTTGAGGGATTGAGTCAATACTCAACCTAGATGCTCCAGAAAAATTCCAACCGGTCACTAGCGGCTTGAGTCTTGAGCGCAGAAAGTATATCCGCGCCTCTACAGGAAATCCATATAATCAGGAGAACCCATAGCCACTTGTCGCACAAGTTCTAGGTCAGGAGAGGACACTCAACGTCTCCACAGACTGCTAGATCTGTTGAAGGAGAGGCGACGGTGACACTCGCCGGGATCTGGATCGGAATCGACGACGGCGAAGGTGGAACAGCTTCCGTAGGCTTTCTAGGGTTATCAGTCTTATCGCACAATACGACGCGTGTGCTTAGACAAAAAGATCGCATATACAGTAAACCCTGAAACTTCCTATTTATACTCCAAGAGGTAAATAGAACCACTTCCCGTTGTTATCCGCAGACCCAAGACTTAGATTCCAGAATTCGAGTAGACAACCCTTGTCTCGACGAATTATCGAGTATCTACAGCATACACGACGAATCGACAAGTATCATTCCATACTCGTCAAATCGTCGAGTATCCATAGGATACACGACGAACTCAGCGCCAACCTTCAGCCGAATAAACACTTGACTCGACGAAGGCCTTGAATGGACTCAATGCTTTCAACGCTTTATGTGCCAAAGGCCAGATTCATCGAATGGCATTCGTCGAACTGCATTCGTCGAACGACATTCGTTGAACGACGCACGACTTTTGTGCCAAAGGCCAGATTCTTCGAACGGCATTCGTCGGACTGTATTTATCGAACGACGCACTACTTCTGCGCCAAAGGCCAAATTCGTCGAACGACATTCGTCAACCGGCATTCGTCGAACGATGTATGACTAATGCGCCCTGGCATTGAGTGAACTCAACGTTGTCAACGCTTTTGCCTTAGAATATTTTAAGCCTTTTTTCAACTCATCATATGAGCTATACCATACAGATCCAATCTCCCAATTCTCCACAATCTTATATGCCACCCTGATAGGCTCATACTGAGTTGGCAATGAGGCTACATGCTTGATCACTTCCAGATCACTATAGTAGCACTAACACGCACACTGCACAGGTGCGCGCGCACCGCACAGGTTCGCGTGCACCGCACAGGTTTGTGTGCATAGGTGCGCGCACCCCAGTTCGCGCGCACCAAGGCACGCGCGCCCGGCCACCGCGCGCGGTCAAGGTCGCGTGCGCGACCAGGTGTGTGCACACGCACGGCTCGATCCGCGCACCTCCTCGCGTGCCAGCGCATTGGCCGCCGCCGCGCTGCCCAACCGTGGAAGCGCCTGGAGTCCCCCTTTTTTGGCACGCTAGCGCTTCCTCTAGTTATCCCCACTCTCCCCTAAAAATCTTTTAACATATCGTTACCTGGGCTCGTTGGGCGTCGCTCTCTGATGTTTCTGGACTTTCACTAGTCTCCATCGTGATCGAAGAGAATGAGGGAAAATCCTTGTTCTCTCACTTGTGCCAACTTCCGACAACAAAGAATTTGGGAGGCAATTGATGTGGATGAACCTCCATTTAAAGCCTTGGGGGTGCATTTAACAACTCTTCCCCCTTAATTTCTCCTAATATAAAGATCATGGGTTTGTCCGGTCAACCCACTACCCATGATCTCCTCCATAATAGGAGAATCATAGGGGCCACCCATTCAATAACTACCTCCGTCGGCCGCCGTCGGTCGGCCACCGCCGTCGGTCGACCGCCACCGCCGCTGCCTGCCCGCCATCGTCGCTGGCCGCCGCTGGCCGCCGCTTGGCCGTCAGGCCGCTGCCGCTTGCAGGTTGGCCACCATCCGATCACTATAAAGCCTCCATCGCCGTCCGATCTGCAGGTAACCACCAGGTTAGTGGGGGCCCACAATAACCACCTTTTGGAGGCTATAAAAAGAGCCTCAGGGCTCCTTATTTCTGACCTTTTTTCCTCCGAGTCATCTTCTTCCTCCGATCGAAGCTTTGCCGAACTCCTCCCTCGGGTCATCTTCAAGCTGCCTACGAGCTAGAGAAATGCCCAAGTCCCCAGGTGTGCAGAGAAGGGAAGAATACGACCATCACCAACGCTCAAGCACAGAAGCCAACAAACAGCATTCAGCACTCCCTCGACGCAGCTTGTTGCTGTTGCGAGTCAGGAATTCTCTCTCACCCCCAAGTTGTAACGAGGAGTCGCCCTCGATTCTCCGAGCATAATTATAACAGCAAGCTAATAGTGGACTTTGACCGGCATAGATTGGGTCATGTAGTTTTTTACCCAGTTGAGGGGTTTTTCCACGTTAAAATTTCTTGTGTCAACTCTCTATTTTCATTGACTGTGTGCTCGCTCGGCCATCCCGAGAGCTAAGGCGGTCCTGTTTATTCCTGTCTAACCAGAACGTCGAGTTAGTGCACAATAATTTTTATGTGAGATATTACAAAAAATATTTGAGTTAAATTATAAATAAGATACTACAAAATCTGAATAAAAGAAGAAAAAATTAACAACTAGCTGAGATATTAAAGGTTTCTCAAGCAAAAAATTATTACTGAGAAAACAGTTGGCAGAGAAATTGCCCAACAAAAAGAACGAAGAAAAAAATTAAAGAACCTGTGTCCAAATCAACTAGGTCCGGGATAATGATCTCGTCCGGGGCAAGGACCTAAAATATTGGCCAAAAAGGTTGTCATGAAGTTCCAAACATAGGTTAACCGTCATCACTATATTTACTTACCATAATTTTACACTGCTCACTGTAATGCCCCCGATTTTTTCTGCGATTATTTTATTCTCGTATGGCGTTACGGTGACGCATTTTTGTGGCTTGTGCCATTTGTGGAGTGTGGTTTAGCTCCTTAGAACTGAGTGGCCTATTTTGTAGCCTATGGGCAAGATCTCCCTAGCAAGCCGAGTCGTTTTGGGTGACCCGGTGAGGCCTCTTGGGGGATGCTTGTGTTCTGGATTTAGGTGGGTATAACTCGAGTTCTGTTCGTCGAAAGTTAATTTCAACTTCGTCGTTGCGGTCGTAGCATGGGTATTTAGCTACGGTGCGAATTTCGTCGAATTCCGAGGTAGTTCGATTTTCGTGTCGTTTTGGGTGTGTCATTAGTAAAGACTAACTAGGAACCCTCTTATTTAATAAGAGAACCGGAGGCTAGGCTGCAGTTAGGATGAACCGACGTGTTAAGGCTTATTTAAAAGCCTTAATTAGAAGTGGCGGGCCCACTCTCTTCCTTCTTCCTAAGACCGAAACCGCCTGCTCCTGTTCGAGGAAAACAAAGGCGGATGCGGCGGAATGTGCTAGCCTTCGGACGGCGATTCCGGGAGCCTTCGTGGATGGAATTCGATTCCTAAAGCATCTTTGGCTTTCTCTCGCTCAGATCTACATTTCGACGGTAAGAGATTTGATTTTCATGGAGTTTTAGGAGACTTGGATTTTTGGTTTCTTGTGGATTTCGTCATTAAAGCGCGGGAATGTGCTTTTAGGTGCTGCTGCTGCTAGTGCCGAGTGAAGAGGAGGGAAAGCCAACCAATCTTCACCGGAAATCGAGGCAAGTGGTATTCTTGCCCTTGCCGCTTTTGTTCTCTTGATGAATTGGAAAAATCCCGGTTAGCCCTAGGGTAGAAGCCAAGCTTGTCCTTTTATCTTGCTGAAATTAGGGTTTAGTTTCTCCTAATGAGCCCCCCCCCCCTTTGTGATGTTGGTGCTCAACCCGCCGGCGTAATACCGCCAATTTAGACTCCAGATTTCTGTTTGGTTGTTGCTTTGCGGGTGAAGCCGAGAGAGAGAGAGTAGGAGGGGGTGCCTGCTGTGTGTCTTGGAAAGAGCCAAATTTGGGCTCTCGGGTTGCCGGCGTTGAGTGTGGTGCACACACTCAAAGCCTTTGCGGGTTTGGCGTTGAGTGTGGTGCACACACTCAACGCCACAGCTGTAGTAAGTTTGAGATTTTTGGCTAAGTACTAGGGCGTTGAGTGAGGTGGACTCATGTGAGGTGGACTCACTCAACGCCGCAGCCCCTGCTAGCGGCTAAGTACTTTGGCATTGAGTGAGTCGACCTCACTCAACGCCGTTTCGGGTTTTGCGTTGAGTGAGGTGAACTCACTCAATGCCGTCGCTTTCTGTGCGGCCAAGTACTTTGGCATTGAGTGAGGTGTGCTCACTCAACGCCACAGCCTTTTCTGAGGCTAAGTACTTTGGCGTTGAGTGAGTTCACCTCACTCAACACCATTTCTGGTTTGGCGTTGAGTGAGGTGACTTCACACAACGTCGTAGGCAAGTTTGCGGCCAAGTCCCGAGGCGTTGAGTGAGTGAACCTCACTCAATGCCATTTCTTCTTTGGCGTTGAGTGAGGTAGACTCACTCAACGCCATAGCCCTTCTTTGCGGCCAGAACCTCTGGCGTTGTGTGAAACAACCTCACTCAACGCCATTACCGTTTTGGCGTTGAGTGAGGTCAGCTCACTCAACGCCGCAGATTTGCCTTGTTTACGGCTAAGTGCCAGGGCGTTGAGTGAGTGAACCTCACTTAACGCCATTTCTGTTTTGGCGTTGAGTGAGGTGGACTCACTCAACGCCGCAGTCTTCTTTTGTGGCTAAGTGGCAGGGCATTGAGTGAGTGAGCTTCACTCAACGTCATTGCTATTTTGGCGTTGAGTGAGGCCAGCTCACTCAACGCCACTTTCTCTAATTGTGGTTAAGTACCAGGGCATTGAGTTAGTGTACCTCACTCAACGCCATCGCTGTTTTGCCGTTGAGTGAGGTTAGCTCACTCAATGCCAAAGAATTCTTGCGGTAGGCGTTGAGTGAGTGAACCTCACTCAACGCCATGCCTATTTTGGCGTTGAGTGAGGCTAGCTCACTCAACGCCAGAGTTGTTCTTCTGGAGGGCGTTGAGTGAGTGAACCTCACTCAACGCCATGGATGTTCTGGCGCTGAGTGAGGCTAACTCACTCAACGCCAAGGTCTGGTTAGGCATTGAGTGGGTCCCACTCAATGCCAAGCCGTGTTGAGTCATTTCAACACTTTTTCCCTACCTTGGTTTTCGCTCCCGAGTGAATTCCTTGATTTTGATTTTTTTTTGAGGTTCCTTGTCAGCTATGTTTTACTTTCCTAAAGGCCGAATCGTGGGTCGTGGTTAGTAGTGGTGGTTTGAAGCTCTTCATGGGGGAGGTGTTGTGTAATTTAGCCGTGGCCACCCTTTTCTTCTATCTTGCTCCAGGTACGGGCTGGGCAAGGGGGTGGAAGATCCCTAGTGCTTTCACATGTAGACCCTTGAGCTTTGTGGTTTGGAAATGGTGGTTGGGGGAATGAGTTTGCCTCCAACCTGGATCCACGTTATTTTTTTTGCTACTACCATCTCCCACAGCTTCGGGTGTTAGACGTTTCTTCCTTGGTAGATTGCAGCATTTTGGGCTCTTGGTAGCCTAGTGGACTCTGCAGGATGTAGTTTCTGGGCAGGGTTGTTGCTGTTTCCTCGCACCTAGTGCATTTCTTTTTGTCTTGCCTTGGGCAGTTGTGACATTTACTGTTGTTTTTTTCCTCTTTCATTATTCATCCGATTGACACTTTCGTGCAGTTTTCCTTGTTTTGTTTGCTGAGGTATTCTTTCTTCTTTTGAATTCCTTAGGTTCTGAGCAGTAGCCAGTTTGGTGGCTAAGTTGCTGTGGTGTTGCTGGTGGTTTCTTGGACTTTGGAGATCCTTCTTGATTTGTTTAGTGAGGTAGTTTTTCAGCACTTTTCTTACTGACATATATATTTGCCAGTGGGTTTGTGTCAGGTTGTTGGCGCCCACTGGTAGTTTTTACCTTTGTACTAGATATGTTACTTTTGCTGCTACCATTTTTTGGAGATAGTCTACTTGCTCTTGGGAGGATTTATGCTAGGTTGCTAGTTACTTTTAAAACTACAATTATTATTATAAGTATAGCTCATGATCAGCATGTTTTATAAAACTCAATCACTATTTTCCAAACCACGTATAAAGATCGTTTTCTTATATATAGTATAAATTAAATGTAGAGTCTTGCATAGAATACGTGGTCCTCTTGGGGCTCTTATGCACTCCTTAGGATGTCTAACCTGAATAAAGTATTTTTCCGCAGCGTATAAGTATAGTTTTAAACTGTGGACTAGGTGATCCACCGAGCCGAGGGATACGACATTTAAAATATAACTGATTTTCTAATCATTAAACTCATGAATTTCTTTCATAAAGTAAAGTAGATGGTTTTGTCTGAGCGTCAGCAGTTATCCCCTGCTCGACGTGGCATCATGACGTGTGTTTTCTCATACTCTGATAATTCCTAAATTCGGAGAAAATGCGGGTTATGACAGTTGGTATCAGAGGGAGGTTGCTTGACAAGTTAGTTGGGCAACCTTCCTTTGATTGCATTAGTAGTTCGGCATCATGTCATTCACATACCGATATGTCATCAGCACGTCTTGGCAAAAGCACGAACACTACACTCATAGAATAACATGAAGTATACGGGGCATATTATGTAGTATGGGATGCATAATATGTGTTCGTATATGGATCCACCAAAGGGGCAAAATGTGAGGGTTATGTAGTATGGGATGCATAACCTCACCACATGGCTGCGACTAGCTCGTTTTCTTTTTTGTTGCATGAGGATGTTATGTAGTATGGGATGCATAACATTTTCATATGTACGCCGCTCATAACATGCATTAGGGCCTTTTTAGGATGCATAGCACAAATATGCATAGCATAACATTGCATAAGCACAACGTGCCAAGCTAAAGACTGGCAGGATGACTTATGTACACGCATAAGCTTTCAAGTCAAAAGTAATATAAAGTCATGCATTCCCTATCTTGGCACAAGAGTTAGTATGGTGGTGGTTAACCATCCTAGGTTAGGGCATAACATCAATTTTTATAGAAAAAGATAAACTCCCAGAGCAAGTTTAACAGCTTTAAGTTCATATCTATATATGTATTGTCTGTACTTGTAGTTGGTTCTAGCCGTTGTACGAGGATCTGACTAGTGTTGTTATGTTTTTTTTAGGATGGCGAGACGTCCTTCGACTAGATCGACTCCCCTGTCTGAGGGTGAGTCATCTAGGAGCGCAAAATGACGCGGTGATCGAGAGCCTGTGGCAGAGTAGCGATTCCTTGAGCAGGAAGATGGTGGAGATACAGGCCCAGATTCAGTCCCTGGTGGCGGTTGTGGCAGGTCAGACTCAGGGTGTGCAAGGCCCTGCAGGGGGGTTAGCTGTTCCTCCTCCTCCTTCACCCCTAAGACCTCCAGTGGTGGTGCCAGCAGAGATGGCCTTCATCTCGCAGTTTCGGAGGCTGAGCCCTCCCACTTATGATGGGAAGGCAGATTTCATGGTCATAGACGATTGGCTGATCTCCATAGAGGAGATGTTCTCGTACTCCGGTGTTGCAGATGACCAGAGGGTGATGATAGCCGCCTATCAGCTTAAAGGTTTGGCTAAGAGTTGGTGGCTGAGAGAAAAGGAGAGCTTGGTAGATGGATGCTCTTGGGAAGTGTTCAAGGAGATGCTGTTGAGGAAGTTCATACCCTCGGTCGAGCGTGACCGCCTCATGAACGACTTCCTCCATCTGAAGCAAAGGCAACTCACGGTGGGTGAGTATGAGATAGAGTTCAGCAAGTTGAGCCGTTTTGCTCCTGGTTTGGTGAGTGTTGAGGCTGATCGAGTCAAGCGATTTCTCGGTGGCTTGAGGAGCGAGGTGCAGCAGTTGACCAGTGCTTATGGGTCAGAGACTTATGTAGGAGTAGTGGAGGCTGCTCTGAAAGTGGAGGCTATTGAGATCGCAAAGAGCAGAGGCTAGCAAATTAGGAAGGACAAGAGGAAGTTAGTGAAGGAGAAGAAACCCCAGGTACCCGGTGCTGCTTCGGGAAAGAAGAGCAGGGTGGTGTGTAGCTTCTGTGGTCGGTCAGGCCACCCTGTTGAGAGATGTTTCAAGAAGGCAGCAGCTCAGAAGAAGGAGCAGGTTCATGCGATTCAGGGTGCTCCTAGGAGGGATATCTCATGTTCTGTTTGCAAGCGACCCGAGCATGGTGCTGCCCAGTGCTGGTCCAAGGATAAAGTCTGCTATCAGTGTGGGCAGAAGGGACACATCAAGACTAGGTGTCCTCAGGTCCAGCCTGCTCTTCATGCAGTTCCACTTCAGGCTCTACCTCCACCTCAGCGTGTGGACAAGGGAAAGGGAAAGCTGAACGTGATCTCTTCCGAGGAGGCTCAAGCTTTGACTCAGGTCATCTCAGGTTAGTTGTCTTTCCAGCCTGAAGGTTTTGTTCTTGTTTTACTAGAATGTTTGCAGTATTGTTGTGGTAGTTCCTTAGTTTTATGCTCCTATAGGGAAATTTAAAGTGAAGAACTGCTGGGCGCGTGTTATGTTTGACTCCGGCGCTACCCACTCGTTCGCCTTTGTGGAGCGACATCGGTTGACTTTAGATCGAGTTCGGGATACCTTCCGTGTCAAGTTCCCCTCTGGTGAATCTGTGTTGTAAGATTTGGGCATGTTAGATTGCCCTGTTTTGTTGGGGGACTTCCTTGCGAAGGCAGACCTGAAGATGATTGATCTGGAGGACTTCAATGTTATTCTGGGCATGGACTGGCTATCTAGGTATGATGCAGTTATTAAGTGCAAAGGGAAGCGCTTGGACTTCATCAGGGACGACGGTCATCCCGGAAGCGTGTATGCTGATCTGAGCCAGGATTCACCTGTCATCTCTGCGGTATGTGTTCAAAAGCTGTTTCTTTCATATTGTTTTGTTTGTTTAGTCTCGGTGGTTGGGACCGCTATTAGTGTACCGCGCTTGGAGGAGATTCCAGTTGTTCATGATTTCACCGATGTTTTTCCTGATGATCTTCCTGGTCTTCCTCCCGAGCGGGATGTTGAGTTTGTGATTAATTTGGAGCTGGGTACGCATCCTATTGCTAAGGCGCCGTACCGGATGGCCCCTCGTGAGTTAGAGGAGTAGCGAGTCCAGTTGGATGAGCTGTTGGCAAAAGGATTTATCAGGAAGAGTTCGTCGCCTTAGGGTGCTCCTGTGCTGTTTATGAAGAAGAAAGATGGGTCGATGCGGCTTTGCATCGACTACAGGGAGTTGAACAAAGTCACTATTAAGAACAGGTACCCTCTGTCGAGGATCGATGATTTATTTGACCAGTTGCGCGATAGTACGGTGTTCTCCAAGATCGACCTTCATTCTGGCTATCATCAGCTCAGGATCCGTGAGGCAGATATTCAACGGACTGCGTTTAGATCGAGGCATGGACATTTTGAGTTCTTGGTGATGTCGTTTGGTTTGACTAATGCACCATCAGCCTTCATGGATATGATGAACCGGGTGTTCAAGGATTTCCTAGACAAGTTCGTGGTGGTCTTCATCGATGACGTGTTGGTTTATTCTCGCAGCGCTGAGGAGCATGAGCAGCATCTGTGCTTGGTTCTATCAAAGTTGAGCAATCACAAGTTATTCGCCAAGCTGAGCAAGTGTGAATTTTGGTTGCCTCAGGTCTCATTTCTAGTCCATGTGGTGAACAAGGATGGGATCTCGGTTGACCCAGAAAAGGTCACAGCAGTGATGGATTGGAGTAGCCCGAACACGCCTAAGGAGATCAGGAGCTTCCTAGGGTTGGCCGGCTACTACAGGAGGTTCGTGGAGGGTTTCTCTTCCCAAGCTGCACCTTTGACCAAGCTGACTCAGAAGAACGTGGCTTTTGTTTGGAGCGAGAAGTGCGAAGAAGCCTTCCTGGAGTTAAAGAAGAGATTGTGCACTGCTCCCGTTCTGACCCTGCCTACTGAGGGTGTGGATTATGATATTTATGTGGATGCTTCGCATATAGGTCTGGGTTGCGTATTAATGCAGGTTGGAAAGGTGATTGCCTATGGGTCAAGGCAACTGAAGACTCATGAGAAGAATTATCCTACGCATGACCTTGAGTTTGCAGTGGTGATTTATGCGTTGAAGCTGTGGAGGTTATGGGGCTCAGTGCAAGATCTTCACTGACAATAAGAGCCTGAAGTACGTGTTCACGCAGAAGGAGTTGAATCTGCGCCAGCGGCGGTGGCTAGAGTATGTGGCCGATTATGACGTAAGATCCAGTATCATCCAGGCAAGGACAATGTGGTGGCTGACGCCCTGAGCCGAAAGACAGGAAAGATCTTTAATCTCTCCGCCGATCGTTTAGTGGAGGAGTTCCTCCTTATGGATATATCAGTGGGATGCTGTGGCTTGTAGAGTAGTTTGTCAGTGGCAGAGCCGTCTTGGATTTCTTTGACCATACTGCACCAGAAGGACGATCCATATCTTCTGCACTTATTCACCAGGACCGAGAAGGGGGAGTTGCCAGACTTTGCTATCGATGAGGCGGATACGTTGAAGTACCGCGGCATATTTTGCATCCCCATTGTAGGGGACATCAGGGGTATGATTTGTAGAGAGGCTCATGAATCAAGCATTGCCTACCATCCAGGATCTACGAAGATATATCGTGACTTAAAGCAAATTGCCTGGTAGTATGGCATGAAAGGTGATATAGCCCGATTTGTTGCAGAGTGCCACACTTGCAAGCGTGTGAAGGCCGATCATGGAAGGCCTGGTGGCAAGTTGACTTCGTTAGAGATCCCGACTTGGAAGTGGTAAAGTATATCTATGTACTTCATCACGGGCTTACCGAAATCCCCAAGGGGATTTGATTCTGTCTGGGTTATAGTGGATAGACTGACAAAGTGTGCTCACTTCGTGCCGTATAAGATTGATTACCCGATGAAGAAGATAGCGGAGTTGTACTTGAATGAAGTCATCTGACTGCACGGTGTGCCTGTTAGCATCATTTCTGATCGAGACTCCCGGTTTACCTCTCGATTTTGGCAGAGTCTGCAGGAGGGTTTGGGTACGGATCTGAGGTATTTTACTGCTTACCACCCACAGACCAATGGGCAGATGGAGCGGGTGAACCAGATAGTTGAGGATATGATCTGATGCTACATTTTAGACCACGGAGGAGCGTGGGATGAGCGGTTGCGACTTATGGAATTTGCATACAACAACAGTTATCAAGAAAGTTTGCAAATGGCTCCGTTCAAAGCCTTGTATGGGAGGCGCTGCAGAACTCCCCTGTTTTGGGCTGAGGCGGGTGAGAGCCCCTTGTTGGGTCCAGATGCACTTGAGGAGATGGAAGTCGCAGTGAAGCTTATTTGAGAAAAGCTTCGTATAGCTCAGGAAGATACGAGAATAACGCCAATCAGCGTAGGTCTGCCTTGGAGTTTTCTATAGGGGACCTTGTATTTCTTAAGGTTTCCCCGATGGTGGGTGTAAAGAGGTTTGGTATGAATCGAAAATTGGACCCGAGGTATGTGGGCCCGTTTAAGATTATGGAGCGGATTGGCGTGTCAGCTTATAGGTTGGAATTGCCAGCAAATTTCTCAGGTGTTCATAATGTTTTCCATGTAAGCCAATTGCGGAAGTGTGTGCGCAGCAGTGGGCAAGTCTTGGACGTTGTGCCCTAGTTGGAGCCCAATCTCTCTTTTGTGGAAGTGTCGGTCCGTATTTTGGATACTCAGGAACTGGTGCTGCGAAAGAAGTCCATTCCGATGGTGAAAGTTCTATGGAAGAATCAGGATTTGGAGAGCGCGACTTGGGAGCTAGAGTCGGCCATGAGACAGGCTTACCCTCACCTGTTTCACTGATTTGATCGGTATGTTTCCCTTCTTGTAACTCCTATTTGTTACTTTTTCCTTCTATAGTAGAAGTGTTGTGCGTAAAGTTTCGGGACGAAACTTTCTTTTAGGGGGAGTGACTGTAACGCCCCCAATTTTTTCTGCGATTATTTTATTCTCGTATGGCGTTACGGTGACGCGTTTTTTGTGGCTTGTGACATTTGTGGAGTGTGGTTTAGCTCCTTAGAACTGAGTGGCCTATTTTGTAGCCTATGGGCAAGATCTCCCTAGCAAGCCGAGTCATTTTGGGTGACCCGGTGAGGCCTCTTGGGGGATGCTTGTGTTCTGGCTTTAGGTGGGTATAACTCGAGTTTTGTTCGTCGAAAGTTAATTTCGACTTCATCGTTGCGTTCGTAGCATGGGTATTTAGCTACGGTGCGAATTTCGTCGAATTCCGAGGTAGTTCGGTTTTCGTGTCGTTTTGGGTGTGCCATTAGTAAAGACTAACTAGGAACCCTCTTATTTAATAAGAGAACTGGCGGCTAGGCTGCAGTTAGGCTGAACCGACGTGTTAAGGCTTATTTAAAAGCATTAATTAGAAGTGGCGGGCCCACTCTCTTCCTTCTTCCCAAGACCGAAACCGCCTGCTCCTGTTCGCGGAAAACAGAGGCGGAAGCGGCGGACTGCGCTAGCCTTCGGACGGCGATTTCGGGAGCCTTCGTGGACAGAATTCGATTTCGAAAGTGGCTTTGGCTTGCTCTCGCTAAGATCTATATTTCGACGGTAAGAGATTTGATTTTCGTGGAGTTTTAGGAGACTTGGATTTTCGGTTTCTTGTGGATTCCGCCATTATAGCGCGGGAATGTGCTTTTAGGTGCTGCTGATGCTAGTGCCGAGTGAAGAGGAGGGAAAGCCGACCAATCTTTACCGGAAATCGAGGCAAGTGGTATTCTTGCCCTTGCCGTTTTTGTTCTCTTGATGAATTGGAAAAATCCCGGTTAGCCCTAGGGTAGAAGCCAATCTTGTCCTTTTATCTTGCTGAAATTAGGGTTTAGTTTCTCCTAATGACCCCCCCCCCCCCTCTTTGTGTTGTTGGTGCTCAACCCGCCGGCGCAATACTGCCAATTTATACTCTAGATTTCTGTCTGGTTGTTGCTTTGCGGGTGAAGCCGAGAGAGAGAGAGTAGGAGGGGGTACCTGCTGTGTGTCTTGGAAAGAGCCAAATTTGGGCTCTTGGGTTGCCGGCATTGAGTGTGGTGCACACACTCAAAGCCTTTGCAGGTTTGGCATTGAGTGTGGTGCACACACTCAATGCCACAGCTGTAGTCAGTTTGAAATTTTTGGCTAAGTACGAGGGCGTTGAGTGAGGTGGACTCACTCAACGCCGCAATCCCCTGTTAGCGGCTAAGTACTTTGGCATTGAGTGAGTCGACCTCACTCAACGCCGTTTCGGGTTTGGCATTGAGTGAGGTGAACTCACTCAACGCCGTCGCTTTCTGTGCGGCCAAGTACTTTGGCGTTGAGTGAGGTGTGCTCACTCAATGCCACAGCCTTTTCTGAGGCTAAGTACTTTGGCGTTGAGTGAGTTCACCTTACTCAATGCCATTTCTGGTTTGGCATTGAGTGAGGTGACTTCACTCAATGCCAGAGGCAAGTTTGCGGCCAAGTCCCGTGGCGTTGAGTGAGTGAACCTCACTCAACGCCATTTCTGCTTTGGCGTTGAGTGAGGTAGACTCACTCAACGCCACAGCCCTTCTTTGCGGCCAGAACCTCTGGTGTTGAGTGAAACAACCTCACTCAACGCCATTGCCGTTTTGGCATTGAGTGAGGTCAGCTAACTCAACGCCCCAGATTTGCCTTGTTTGCCGCTAAGTGCAAGGGCGTTGAGTGAGTGAACCTCACTCAACGCCATTGCTGTTTTAGCATTGAGTGAGGTGGAGTCACTCAACGCCGCAGTCTTCTTTTGCGGCTATGTGGCAGGGCATTGAGTGAGTGAGCTTCAATCAACGCCATTGCTGTTTTGGCGTTGAGTGAGGCCAGCTCACTCAACGCCACTTTCTCTGATTGTGGTTAAGTACCAGGGCACTGAGTGAAGTATACCTCACTCAATGCCATCGCTGTTTTGGCGTTGAGTGAGGTTAGCTCACTCAACGCCAGAGAATTCTTGCGGGAGGCGTTGAGTGAGTTAACCTCACTCAACGCCATGCCTGTTTTAGCGTTGAGTGAGGCTAGCTCACTCAATGCCAGAGTTGTTCTTCTGGAGGGCGTTGAGTGAGTGAACCTCACTCAATGCCATGGCTATTCTGGCGCTGAGTGAGGCTAACTCACTTAACGCCAAGGTCTGGTTAGGCATTGAGTGGGTCCCACTCAACGCCAAGCCGTGTTGAGTCATTTCAACACTTTTTCCCTGCCTTGATTTTCGCTCCCGAGTGAATTCCTTGATTTTGATTTTTTTTGAGGTTCCTTGTCGGCTATGTTTTACTTTCCTAAAGGCCGAATCGTGGGTCGTGGTTAGTAGTGGTGGTTTGAAGCTCTTCATGGGGGAGGTGTTGTGTAATTTAGCCGTGGCCACCCTTTTCTTCTATCTTGCTCTAGGTACAGGCTGGGCAAGGGGGTGGAAGATCCCTTGTGCTTTCACATGTAGACCCTTGAGCTTTGTGGTTTGGAAATGGTGGTTGGGGGACTGAGTTTGCCTCCAACTCGGATCCACGTTATTTATTTTTCTACTACCATCTCCCACAGCTTAGGGTGTTAGACGTTTCTTCCTTGGTAGATTGCAGCATTTTGGGCTCTTGGTAGCCTAGTGGACTCTGCAGGATGTAGTTTCTGGGCAGGGTTGATGATGTTTCCTCGCACCTAGTGCATTTCTTTTTGTCTTGCCTTGGGCAGTTGTGACATTTACTGCTGTTTTTTTCCTCTTTCATTATTCATCCGATTGACATTTTTGTGCAGTTTTCCTTGTTTTGCTTGCTGAGGTATTCTTTCTTCTTTTGAATGCCTTAGGTTCTTAGCAGTAGCCAGTTTGGTGGCTAAGTTGCTGTGGTGTTGCTGGTGGTTTCTTGTACTTTGGAGATCCTTCTTGATTTGTTTAGTGAGGTAGTTTTTCTGCACTTTTCTTACAGACATATATATTTGCCAGTGGGTTCGTGTCAGGTTGTTGGAGCCCACTGGTAGTTTTTACCTTTGTACTAGATATGTTACTTTTGCTGCTACCATTTTCTGGAGATAGTCTACTTGCTCTGGGGAGATTTATGCTAGGTTGCTAGTTACTTTTAAAACTACAATTATTATTATAAGTATAGCTCATGATAAGCATGTTTTATAAAACTCAATCACTATTTTCCAAACCACGTATAAAGATCGTTTTCTTATATATAGTATAAATTAAATGTAGAGTCTTGCATAGCATAAGTGGTCCTCTTGGGGCTCTTATGCACTCCTTAGGATGTCTAACCTGAATAAAGTATTTTTTCCGCAGCGTATAAATATAGTTTTAAACTGTAGACTAGGTGATCCACCGAGTCGAGGGATACGGCCTCTAAAATATAACTGATTTTCTAATCATTAAACTCATGAATTTATTTCATAAAGTAAAGTAGATGGTTTTGCCTGAGCGCCAGCAGTTATCCCCTGCTCGACGTGGCATCATGACGCGTGTTTTCTCATACTCTGATAATTCCTAAATTCAAAGAAAATGTGGGTTGTAACACTCACCACCCAAATGCTAAAGTTTTGCCAAACGGAGCCTTAGGGGGATTAGTGGGCTGCTTAATCTAGAGGAAAATGACAACCCAATGATTTTCAACATGAAAGTTAATCTCATAGCAGGAGTGGATATATTGACGTAGTAATCTATAGGTTTTTGAAACTGGGGACAATAATAACAAAGCAGCAATAAAGGATATTACAATTTGAATCTAATGAGATCTAAGGCTTGGGGGATGCGTGCGCAAACAAATTTTGATGTTATGGGAGAGAATTGAGCCAAGAACATCGATGAAATTAGAAACTTACAGTCTGTTACAAAAATAGTGCAAAGGAGAAATTTGGGTTGTGAAAGAAATAAGCTGAGATTAATATACATTATTTTCAGGGCTATAACATTCTGAGTTCTGAGACGGAGAGGATCGAACGGTTGCGGTTGATTGAAGCGCCCAGTTCGCTGTTTTTCAGGGAACTGGGCACTGTCCCAGCACAACGCCCAGTTCGCTGAAAAATAGCGAACTGGGCGCTGGACAGTGCCCAGTTTGCTATTTTTCAGGGAACTGGGCGCTGGACAGCGCCCAGTTCGCTGTTTTACTGCAAACTAGGCACTGGACAGCGCCCAGTTGGCTGTTTTATAGCGAACTGGGCGCTGTCCAGCTCCCAGTTCGCTGAAAAATAGCGAACTGGGCACTGTCCAGCGCCCAGTGTTTACATACAAAGTGTTTACAACTTTGCACTTCAAAGCCCGAACCCGGTTCAGTAATGAAGCGCCATGCAGATTTCTACAGCAAAACTCGATTATGCAACTCCACTTAATATACCCCTGTACGAGACCCCCCAACTTCTTGGGCCTACAAGCGCCTACAAGATGCACAGCTCTTTTCTCATCCGTACCCCCCCCCCCCCCGCCAAAGAAGAATGAGGCTATCACGCTTCTCAACTGTACCCTTAGGAACCAATGAAGATAACATGTAGTATGTAGGCATAGCCGAAGCCACTGAATTCGCCAAAGTTGCCCGACCAGCAAAAGAGAACCTTCCAACCCGAAAGCTTGGCCCTAACTTTGTCCACCAAATCAACGTATGTAGCCTTCGTAACACGCCCATGGATCAAGGGCCAAAGACTGACCCAAATTTGAAGTTAGGCCAATTTCCAATGCAGTACTAATACTGCGGGCATGGCCGGACCTAGCTTTAGGAGAAAGATAAAGCTTGGATTTCTCCCGCTCCGTGGGCACCCGATGAGGCACAAAACTGATCCTCCCTAAGAGTATGAACAAAGCTACACTCCCAATCACGCCGGCGCAACTCCCTAATATCAGCAATAATACTACCTAGAGGGTGCATCTCCCGAGTTGAAAAGCTAAATAGCAACAAGCGCATCCATCTCATAAAAAATCTTGCAATAACCCTCATCCCAAGCGTGCAGCCTCCATCTCCGCCACCATATTAAGCATACTCCTAAGTGGAGCATGAAACCCACAAGCCAATCTCCCGATGCATCTCGTATGACACCCCCAGCACCCGCTATACTTGGGTTCCCCAACAAAGCTCCATCCAACCCCACATCCAGAGGTTTCCACGCTATGTGAAACAACGGTTTCTCCCCACAACTCGGCTTGGGCAGCAATATCCGACGCCGTCAAACTCACTCCTCAGTGCTAGTAAACCCGGGTTCAATTAAGTACCATCGGGATCAAAAATAAGGGAGCAGCGGCGCTTACCAAATAGACCACCGCAAGAAAAAGATTCTGCCAACTATACGTACTCGAGCATCTCATCTCCAAATAGATGAGAATTTCACCAAGCAACTAGAGGACAGCTAGTAAATTCAGCTGCTCGGCACAAAGAGATGCCAAAAGGAAATTGGGAGCAATCCCTCAGCAAATGTAGAACCGTTTCTTCCTCAACCCCACAAAGCGGACAACGATCTGAGACACTCATCCCTCGATGCCTCCGCATGCTATTGGTGATAATTCTTTCCATATAAACGAGCCAGAGGCGCACAGAAGTTCACATTTTTTCGGTAGCACCCCCTTTTTTCTTAAGGAAAGTCCATAGCAAAAATTCAATGAAAGTCCATCACCCAGTTCACTATTTTTCAGCGAACTGGGCGTTGTCCAGCGCCCAATTCGCTATTTTACAGCGAACTGGGTGTTGGACAGCACCCAGTTGGTTGTTTTACAGTGAACTGGGCACTGTCTATCGCCCAGTTCGCTGAAAAACAGCGAATTGGGCGCTGTCCAGCGCCCAGTTCGCTAAAAAACAGCGAACTGGGCGCTGTCCAGCGCCCAGTTAGTAGTAAAATAGCCAACTAGGCGTTGTCCAGCACCCATTTGGCTGTTTTTCAGCGAACTGGGCGCTGTCCAGCGCCTAATTCGCTGTTTTACTACAAATATTTACTACAAATGTTTACTCTAAGAGATAGTTAACTACAAATGTTATTTTCCGATGATACCTCTCGCAAACATACAATTAAATTAACATCCTGTTATATGGCTTGCAAACGGATAATTGTAACATATAATAAAAAAACTTACCATCCTATGAGCATGATGATGAATTGAAATGGTTCCACTGGTGATTTTAACTACCCCTTGGCCATCTCTATCAGAGAGTCTATTTTTACGATTACTTTCTTGGAGATCTTTAAATTTACGTGCTTCCCATATGTCCCATAATCCTTCAAAAATTTCTCTTCGCATCCATGTCGGTGGAGGTGCAGACCTTGACTTTGCTGCATTTCGGATATGCCTCATTTCCGAATCCATTGCTCTACTAAAATAACTTTTCCAAATTTTATATACTTGTTGCTCTGTTGATGCAGCACGCCAAGTATATTTTGCCTACAATTATCAAAAAACTTATATTATATGCAAATCATTATAACATAAACACTGAGAAATAATCAAAATATTTTTACCATGAATATGTTAAACATATTTTGTTTTACATCATTTGGAATTGCACTAAATGTTGGCCAAACTCATTGAACCAACCTCTCAAACAATTTAACATAGAACGAGGTGCAGAAGTACTAGTGAAACTGCAAACATGATATATAGCAATATAATTAAATAAACTATATTATCAAATGTATGTCTTTTTATAATTGATACATCATAAGAAAATAAAATAAAAAAAATGAATTTTAAAGGGATAATATTACCATTTTCCTGAAATGATGAGTATCTCTCGTCCCTCTTCATCACGCTCAATCTCATCTTTGTTATTTGAATATTTTGGCTCATGTTTCTCTACATCAAGAGGCGTCTCAATATCAGGAGGCGAGAAATCATGACAATTCACATCATCAGACGTCTCATGCTCCTTATCTGGATCACAATATGACTCGGAACTTGTGCTTGATTGATGATTCATATCTTCCATTAAGAGTCTCAAGAAAGTATCATCTCGATTTTTGTTAGATAATAATCTACCTCCACGTCCTCTAGTCCGCATAGTAACTGCAAATCATATTAACACATTATTAGTTTAAACATATTAAAAACACACATTTACAACCAAAAAAAAAGAAAATAAGCATGTACAATAGTAAGTATATATAACTTACACAAGAGGTATATTCTCAACCTTACACAAGCATAAAAGTTATATAGCATGCATATCATTGAAAGTGATGTCATCTTCTTCCTCTGATGAATCTGCATCATCTGATCCATCATCATCTGATTCTGTAGATCATTTTTCGAACTCATCAGACTCAAAATTATGTTCAAGATCCCTCTCTACTGATTGTAATTCATCAGGATTTACTTCTTCCGCTTGACGATGAATATCAACTAGAACAATGTCATCATCTGGTACAACATGAGTTGGATTCATAGTTGAAGTCTCTTGGTAAAATTCTTCTACTGGACTATCACTTATCTCATACGTGCTTCTGGCTTTAACTTTGAAAACTGCATGCCAACGACGATCAAGAGCTTTCTTTCTCCAAGGATATGATGTGTAGTACACTTGATGACATTGAGAAGCCATAACAAATGGGTTATCTTCAGCCATGCTACGATCATTATTAATATCAACAATTTTATATCTTGGATGGAATTTTGTTCCTCTTTTTCCATTATCGAACCATTTACACTTGAACATCACTATAGTATTTGTGATAGACCCTAAAAAATTCAACTCAAGAATTTCTAATAATTCACCATAATAGTCTTCATTAGAATCATTGTAATAACTCCCATTAACACAAACTCCACTATTCATTGTAGACTTTCCTTCTCCATACTCAAGTGTGTGGAATCTATAACCATTCACAAAATATCCATTCCAACGTTTAACAATGCTACTAAATCCATATGCAAATTGTTTGATATCACTGTCTTTTATTTGGTTGACTGGATTTTCAACCTATTAAAATAAAAAATTGTTAGTAATATATATTATATAACTATATACGTATTAATAAAATATCATCTTACATAAGTTTTAAACCATGTGGAAAACTCTTTATCACGCATAACTCCTAATGTTATGGGAGTCAAATTTGGTAGTTCAGCTTGTTTCTCGGCATGATAAAGCCTACAAAACATATCTTCTCAGCACTTACATAGTTAATATTACTTACTATTATTAACAGTAATGATAACTATAAAATATTAACCATAATATTACTTACTCAACATATTTAGAGATCTCAGGGCAATTCAACAAAATATATATCGTGCATGCATCCTTCTCAAGCAGAGTTAAAATGCGCATGGGATCTTTTGGGCTAAATGGCCGACCTGTACAATTGAACACAGATAAACGACTATATGGTTCAACTTGAATTACATTCTCATTGCGTCCTGTACTCCTAGATCTTGTTTCTACACGAGGAGCAAAGAAATGAGAGCAAAAGGTTGAATTCTCTTCAATCAAGTAAGCTTCAACAATTGATCCTTCTACACGTGCCTTTTCTTTACTTTACGTTTCAATGTGTTCAAGAACCTATAAATATCAAAGTTAATATATATATAACATGCAATAAGAAAGTAATTTTCAAGAGATAATTACCTCTCAAAGGGATACATCCAGCGATATTGAACAGGCCCACCTACCCTTGCTTTATATGCCAAATGTATTGGCAAATGCTCCATGGAATCAAAAAAAGCTGTAGGAAAGATTTTCTCGAGTTTGCATAAGATTACAATTATGTTCTCCTCCATTTTTTTCATATCCGACTCATAGAGAGTTGTTGAGCATAAGTCTCTAAAAAATTGGCTTAATTCAGTTAAGACATTCCACACAACTTCTGGTAATAAATCTCGAAAAGCAAGAGGAAGCAATCTCTCCATAAAAATATGGCAATCATGACTCTTCATTCCATGCATACTATAGTCCTCCAAATTAACACATCTGCCCAAATTAGATGCATACCCGTCTGGAAGTCTCAAATTTTTTACCCATTTTAGTACAATCCCTCGTTCATCCTTAGATAATGTATAACTTGCCTTGGGTTTAAGAAGTTTCACATTCACCTCCTTGAGCTCAAGATCGCGGCGCTTACATATGTTTTGAAGGTCTAGACAGGCTTTTACATTATCCTTAGTCTTACTTTTTATATCCATAATAGTGTTGAATACATTATCAAACATATTTTTTTCAATGTGCATCACATCTAGGTTATGCCGAATCATATTTGTTTTACAATAAGGTAATTCCCAAAAGATGCTTCTTTTTAACCAGTTATGAGACTCACCAAACCCTTCTATTTTTTCCTTGTCCTTAGTCTTACCAAAGTCAATCTTTGGTAAGAATGAGACTGTAGCTTCGAGCTCATGACCAGTTAACTGAATAGGAGGCGCATCTATCTCAATCCTAACCTTGGTGAAGTTGTCTCTTTGATATCTATATGGATGATCTAATGGCAAAATTTTACGATGGCAATCAAAGAAACATGGTTTTCGACCATGTTTAAGTCTAAA
Source organism: Platanthera zijinensis (assembly GCA_039513925.1). Lineage (NCBI taxonomy): Eukaryota > Viridiplantae > Streptophyta > Magnoliopsida > Asparagales > Orchidaceae > Platanthera > Platanthera zijinensis. The sequence goes on from CM077094.1 coordinate 97,025,935, forward strand.
AGACTTGATATGATTCATGCAATATGGACACGCCAACTTACCATGTGTACTCCAACCCGACAACATTCCGTATGCAGGAAAGTCACTGATAGTCCACATTAATGCTTCCCTCATCTGAAAATTTTGTTTTTTTGACACATCATAAGTCTCAACCCCAACATCCCATAAAATCTTCAACTCATCTATTAAAGGTTGTAAATACACATCCAAGCTCCTACCTGGACTCTTTGGACCTGACACAAGTAAAGAGAGAAACATATAAGGTCGATCCATGCACATCCAAGGAGGTAAATTATAAGGTGTAACAATAACTAGCCAACACGAGTAAGGTCTAGCTCCTTGATTATATCGATTAAATCCATCGGTGGAAAGAGCAAGTCTAACATTTCGTGGCTCAGCTGCAAAGGTAGGTTGAGTCCTATCAAAGTGCTTCCAAGCCTCACCGTCCCATGGATGGCATAATTTTCCCTCATCACCGATATTTTCCTTATGCCATCTCATATGTTCTGCAGTGGTTTTGGACATGTACAACCTTTGTAGTCTCGGTGTAAGTGGTAAGTAACTCAAATGTTTAAATGATATATCTTTATGCTTTTTACTCCCCTGTTGATTTCTAGGCATGAATCTAGGGTGTCGGCATACCTTGCATTCTTGCAACATTTCATCATATTTCCAATACAACATGCAATCATTTTCACAAACATCAATCTTCTGAAGGCCAAGACTGAGTGGAGCAACCACCTTCTTGCTTGAATAAAAGCTATCAGGTAGTTTATGTCCCTTCGGGAGCATCTGACCAAATGCCTTTAAAAACTGATTAAAATGTCTCTCGCTCAAGTTTGATTCAGATTTGATGTTTAAAAGTTCTGACAATGCTGATAACTCTGAATATTCCTCACAACCAGGCCAAAGAGGACTTTCTGCAGCATCCTTCAGTTCAAAGAACTTTTTAGCAGTTATGTTAGGGTCTTCTGGCTCATGATCTCTAGTATCCCATTCAAATTCAGGACCAGCTACATCAACAATCATAACAATCAAAGTATTTTGTTTTTCTTCAATAACTCTCGGCTCAGACATTATTTGTTCTTGCATATGACTAGTATGTGATTTAACGGATGGTTCATCCCAATGCGGCTCATCTTGCCTTGCCCAATTAATATAACCATGCTCAAAACCTCTAGAAATGAGGTGAAACTTTACCATATCAGGCACAAGAAATTTTAAGCTTCTACAATCGTAACATGGACATCGAATTTTTTCTCGGTCCATATATCTTGGATATTGTTGACATAATTCTATGAATCCTTTAACCCCCATTTGATACTCATCTGTAATACCATATCCATCTGGGCAAACATGATTATTGATCATACTTCTATCTAGATGCATAATTGTTGTTCTACAAATACAACAAAACAAATGATTACTTATTACATAAAACAATAATGTCTTCTTTTGGTAAATGCAATAACTATGATATTGTATCAAATTATACATTAACTTTCAAATAACAAACAATTTATTCTATGATGATCAAAGTAATGTATGTTGGTTTTTTTAATACCGTGCTCAATAATAGAAGTAGAAATGGTATAAACTTTATCCATTTTTAAAGAAAATTTAGAACTAACATTTTTTAAGAAACATAAACTTATTCAAATCATCACAGATTTCCAAAGAGAGCAACATTGAGCTTCCAAGAAAAGGAAATTGTAACCCACTATGCATTGAGATAACACATCTCATCACAAGTTCCGATTCTAAACATTGATTATAAGCTTCATACTTTCAACATTAAGAAAATTACTATGCATCCATACTTTGCCTATCAACCTTGTATAAACTAATTGGAAAATTTAGAGCTCACCCAAGTAATTGGTGTCCACAGGAGTTGTAACGGCTGATTAGGAGGGCTGGACAGCAAGATGTCGACAGTCGTCACTGATTTCTGCACTCTGAAATGGATTTCTGAAACAGGGAGTTGTGTGGGTGCTGTGTTGGGTGGCTGATCAAGTCGAACAGGGGCTGGATTTGCTAGAAGATATGACTGGATTTTGAAGGGAGAAGAATAACCACCTGGAACAAAGGACGGGCTGCAGTCAATGGGTCCACAGAGGACAAAGTCACCACCTTCCGTGCTTGCCATACCACCCCCTCAACTTCATCTTCTCCGCAACTATTAAGAGCAAATTCTCGCAATTCTCCATCTTCATATTGTGAATCATCATCTCCAAGCAAATCAGCCTTTTCCAATCCGGTAGCGTGATCAATATCAATTGTTGAATCACTTGAATGTTCTTCATAGTCGAAATGAAGCTCTAACGAATTTTTCTCGAAGTTATCCATGTGAACATTTCCAGGGATTTTGCATTCCCCTTGAGAAATCAATAATGATGGAATAGCCTTTGTATCCACCATTATTTCTTCTAAAACTGAATTAATAAGCTTTGGATTATTAGTTTGAGGAGAAGCAACATTGCATAAACTCAAATTTTCACCACTCAAACTGTAAGAGTTACTGTCATCCACCTTAACATTTGCACAAGTATCGTCACTTTTGGATGGCAAAAGCTCGTTAGATGTCTCATGTGAGTTGAAAAGGAGGGCTGTCAATTGACTAGCATTGAACTGGCAGCCTTCAGCAGTCATGCTCTTGGAGCTGCTTTCATCAAATAACACCTTGATAGTTTTTTACCGTCTCCACCAATAATCATTCCACGACTATTCTGATCGAGTTGTTCAGCTGGTGATCCAGTAGCATTAACATTGCCAAATGGGTCATCGTCACGCCAAATGGGTGGAGTACATGCACGAGTTTCACTATGTTCTGAGGCACCGAGCAGGTGTTGAGAACAAACCTGCAGACGCCTTGAGCCCCGAGTTAGCATCCTCCACACCATGCGTACCCGAGTCGTGGCATTCGATCAGTTAGTCTATGCCTATCCTGAGTGCCCAGATTTTGGGGACATCTACACAACACTATCGAGGGACCCTCCGGATCTGCGAGAGGGCTACCCGGATGGGCGATCGAAGTCCATGATCGCGCCCGGCTGCCCGATTCCAGTCTCTTAGGACTAATTGCTACCATGAATTTAGCATCCTTAAACTACTTTTTCCCAACAAAGATTCACAAACTTGAGTTTGAGTTAAGTCATGTTTTCCTTTGTCATAATCTTCCACAGGACTGGTATGTTTTTCATCGATCTCTTCTTCTAACTTGCATAAACTGTGTGATATATTTTGATTTTCAGGAGCTACCAATCCAACACTGTTAATTCCAAAATCAGGTACAGCTTGAAGAGCGACTTGGTTTCCACAATCCCTGTCATGGCGCCAATTGCTTTTAACATTAAAAGAACGCCAACAAAAACAACGCCAACAGAATTCTCCTTGTGCAAGCCATGATTTCCTTGTAGTGATGAAATGCAGTTCTTGAGAAGAAAAGAGTTAGCAGCATGCGGATTGGGTTAAGAGAAGGTAGTGGCATGCTTTATAGGCAAATAATTATTGTATGTTTTTAAAAATATATGATCAATTAGAGGCAAATTTCTTTTTGAGTATTTGGAAGAGTAGGTAAAGGTACCATTTGTGGCATTTCTCCATGCCTACTTCTCGAGTTTGCTTATACTATTCTTAAATCCTTCCCACTCCTCCATTCTTTGCCTACGTAACGAACTTGGGCTAATAATCTTTAGGTAATGTTTGTTTGGCTAGGTTAGTGGCTAACTATGGCTTCTTGTGAACGCGGTGGTCATGAACCATAAACGCCCGACCTCACCTAAAAAAATTCGTGCATTTTATGCTCAAAACTAGCTTATTTTTTTTGTTATAGCGGTAATAACTTTTGTCTTGCCAAACATACATGTTACGTTACGATAATGACTTTTTTGACCAAATTAGCTGCGCCAAGCGAACCCTATGTCATAAGGCAAATTATCTGACCATATGTCTATAAAAGGTTTAAAAGAGTGTTTCTTTGTCATGAACTGTTATTTTTGTTATGTGTCAGGTAGGACGGCGGAAATGAATTAAAAAAACAAGGACAAAGAGCTTTCGACAGAGTGAAACATGAATATAAACATGATCCCACAATGAACCATACAAAAGCAAGCTCATCGTTCAAAAACTAAAGACATCAATTACCTGACACTTTGCTCTTCTTAGGCCTTCAAACTGATGACCGATCTATGCTTGAAGATCTTTCTGAAAAAATGAAAATCAAGGTTTGAAATGTTTATCGATGCTATATAAATGTGAATAAAAAACTAGCCATTTTTGAATTAGAAAATGATATATTGTTAGTTTATTTTAAAAAATATAAATATTTAGATATAATTTAACTATTTTCTAATAATGGGTTCCACAATCCTATAATAATAGAATTCAAAAACTGAAAATAATTGAAATACAATAATTTGAAAATCATGAATGACTTTAAGTATGAGATTACAATAATACAAAGTATTAAGATGACCTACACATTCTTTTTTAAGTAGTCCCGCTTAACTTGATTAGTGTAGAGCAATATTACATAATGAAAATTTTCTACATTATAGTAGGAGAACCCAAGCCTTTATGTTATCAAAAAAATCTAGCTTCATTACAACTTGCTAATTGTTTTAACATCTAAAGCTCATTGATGGAAACAAAAAAAAAACACAAAAAATTTTAAGATTCTCTTGGGCATTTGATCAAACAAAATGTGCGCATCTTGAAAAAAGAAAACACAAAAAGCTATAATACATCAATAAAGGTGATCACTTGAATTGTTAACACCAACACGTCATGCGCTAAGAAACTTATTCACATTGAGCCAATGTGAAATTCGCCTACCTTATTGGTGTTGGGTTTCTCTAAGAGGTTGGCACAACACTTGTGCACGCAGCAGAAGTAATTAAATCTAGAACAACCCAAAGAGATTGGATCGGGCCATGAATGTTGAATCAAGAAGTTAATACATAACTAGGCAAAAATTACCTCTTCGGTGTTAAGTCACAACTCAACAAAGATGCTCCAAGTGTGATTCCTTGTCGGTGGAGAGTTCTACGTGGAATAGCGTCCACGTCTCTGCAGAAATCCACACGAGCGGGAGAACCCCCGAGCTTCGTCGCACGAAGGATCGGGAGGAAAGTCGACCGCACCTTGCAACTCCACGGACTGCTAGATCCGTGCCAGGAGAGGCAATACCGACGACGATCGTCGGAAATGGGAAGGTCGGTGGAGCATATGCGGCGGCGGAACACTTTCGTAGGCGGTGTTCGGGATTCGGCAGGTCGGAACAGCAGCAGAACACTTCCGTCGGTTTCCGATCGGCCGCAGGATAAGTCGCGTGAAAATCCCAAAAACCCTAAGTCCCTATTTATACTAAAAGTATAAACAGACCTAAAGCATATTTATCCGCAGACCACACAGTATAAGGTTCCAGAATCGATCAGCGAGAATCAGATCCAGAATCGGCGAGAATCGGTCGGTGAGAATCACCAGCAGAATCGGCGTTGAGTGCGTTGAGTCATACTCGACGACTCTCGCTGAATCTACCATGGCATTGAGTGCGTTGAGTCATACTCGACGACTCTCGCCGAATCTGCCTTGGCGTTGAAAGCGTTGAGTCATACTCAACGATTCTCGATGACTCTCGCCGAATCTGTCATGGCGTTGAGAGCGTTGAGTCATACTCAATGATTCTCGACGAATCTGCCTAGGCGTTGAAAGTGTTGAGTCATACTCAACGATTCTCGACGACTCTCGTCGAATTTGCCTTGGTCGTCGAGTCATACTCGACGACTCTCGTCGAAATAGTCTTAGTCGCCGAGTCATACTCGACGACTCTCGACTAACCATTCTCAATGAACTTTCCCGGCAATGATTGCCAGACCCCATTTTGCGTGGTGATTGGTAACCCTTACCAACACAGTCAATCTCCCAACTTCTCCACAGCTCTTATGTGCGTCCCTGCAGGCTCATATCGCGTTGGCAGTGAGATTACTTATTTGACCACTTCTAGATCACCATGGTAACTCAAACAGTCTCCCACTTGATCTTGAAAGTATCAAAATAAAAACCTCACAAACAATGAGCGGCATCTAGCAATGCATCATTGCTCCCCAAGCAATAAGAGTTCATAACTCATAAGCCTTGATGACCAATGTCCCAGTGTTGTCTTTGTCCCTTTATCCCTTACATCTGGAAAGAACTAGAGGCATGGACCGTGTCACCCTCATAATAGCTCAATCCAAGTTTCTTGATCTAGAACGGACTTCCAGAGAATGGTGAGTCCAATATCACATATTGACTCAACCAAGCATGGCCATGCATTTCTCAGTCCAGTTCCATCAAGGGGCCCATAGATGCAACTCCTGTCATATAGGAGGACAAATCCCATATCTGCTCACACACAAACACCCAAATGATTCGTAACGTACCCAACAACCACCCTTATCATCAACCTTTCTCAAGGAAGACTTTAGATGGCATCAAAGCACACTCTTCCTCACTTGATGAATGCTGTGACTTCAGGTCAAAGGACCACAACACCATTGTCAATTGAGACCTACTCATGACACGTTTAGATAACAATCCACAGAGTAATCTCAGGTTGGGTCTATCCAGTACAACTTGTTCATTAACAAGTACCCACGTGATGACTTGATATCACAATATCATGACCTATGAGAACTGGTCATCAGTCAACACACGTGTTAGTCTTAAGGTATCATCATCACCCTTAGTTTCTATGACGATACAACGACCAGGGACCTTTTAAGAATGAAGCTTCAAATAAATCATAGGCTCTCACATTCAAGTCATGTACTTGATGTCCTATAGAAGCGAACACTCTAAGGGTATTTATTATGTAACAATTTAACTATCACATAGAAAAATCACAATAAAAGAACTTGTCATTAATTATAAAAAGAAACATTTAGGTACAAAATTCATCAAATGAATAAACAATAAACAACCAACAAAATATATGTTTACATGCAACCCACAAGACTCCCACTATAGTTGATCATTCAGGTATCGTATACCCATTGATCTAGTATGACCATCATGCTTTCTCTACGCGAGAGGCTTTGTCAGTGGATCCGCAATATTCTCCTCAGTCGGCACTCTGCAAATGTTCACATCTCCTCATTCGACAATCTCACAAATAAGATGGAACCGCCGAAGTATGTGCTTGGAGCGCTGATGGGATCTAGGTTCCTTAGATTGTGCAATTGCACCATTGTTATCACAGTAGAGAACTACGGGACCAACAATGCTAGGAACTACATCAAGCTCGTCGATGAATTTCCTAACCCATACAGCCTCCTTCGTTGCATTAGCCGCAACGATATACTCGGCCTCTATTGTAGAATCAGCAACTGTCTCTTGCTTGGAACTTTTCCAGCTCACATCTCCTCCATTAAGGCAAAACACAAAACCTGACTGAGACTTCGAGTCGTCCCTATCATTTTGGAAGCTAGCATCCGTGTAACCGCTTACAACGAGCTCTTCCTCTCCACCATACACCAAGAACACATCCTTAGTCCTTCTCAAGTACTTCACAATATTCTTGACTGCAATCCAGTGACATTCACCGGGGTCTGACTGATACCTGCTAGTCATGCTCAAAGCAAAGGAGACATCGGGTCGAGTACATAACATTGCATACATGATTGATCCAATTGCTGAAGCATATGGAATCAACTTCATGCGGTCCTTATCTTCACAAGATTTTGGACACTGGTCCTTAGAGAGATTCACACCATGAGACATGGGCAAAAATCCTTTCTTGGACACAAGCATGTTGAACCGCTTCAACACCTTTTCAATGTATGTACTCTAGGTCAAACCCAGCAACTTCTTTGATCTATCTCTATAGATCTTAATACCGAGTATGTAAGTCGCTTCACCCAAGTCTTTCATAGAAAAGCAGTTCCCTATGTTGTTCTTAACAACTTTCAGGGTAGGAATGTCATTCCCAATCAAAAGTATGTCATCTACATACAATATTAGGAAGACAACAATGCTCCCACTGATTCGCTTGTAAACACAAGGATCATCTTCATTCTTGATGAAACCAAACTCTTTGATTTTCTCATCAAAACAAAGATTCCAACTTCGAGAGGCCTGTTTCAGTCCATAGATGGACCTATTCAGCTTGCATATTTTAGTGGCTTTATTTGGGGATACAAAACCCTCGGGTTGTGTCATGTACACTTCCTCAAGGAGGTTTCCATTAAGGAAAGCCATTTTGACATCCATCTGCCAGATCTCGTAGTCATAATACGCAGCAATAGCAAGCAATATCCTTAAGGACTTTACCATGACAACAGGGTAAAAGGTCTCATCAGAGTCAATACCATGAATTTGCTTGAAACCCTTAGCCACCAGTCGCCCTTTGAATGTCTGTACATTCCCATCCATGTCGGTCTTCTTCTTGAAGACCCATTTGCACCCTATGGGTCGTACCCCTTCAGGTGGTTCTACCAAGTTCCAAACTTGGTTTGCATACATGGAGTCCATTTCGGATTTCATAGCCTCAAGCCATTTGTCGGAGTCCGGTCCATTCATAGCCTGTTGGTAGGTTGCTGGATCATCATCATGATCCATAAGCAACACATTACCTATTTGAGACACGAGAAATCCATATCTCTCAGGCTCAAATCCTTGTCTACCAGATCTACGTAGGACTTGTGTTTCTTGAGTAGGTTCTCTAGCTACAACATCTTGTAGTCCTATCTCAGAATCCAATTCCGGTTCATTCACTACCTGTGGTTCTTGAACTTCTTCAAGTTCTACCTTTTCAGTCGTTCTTGATAAGAACTCTTTCTCTAAGAAGATGCCAGTCCTTGCGACAAACACTTTGCCCTCGGACGGTAGGTAAAAGTAATACCCTTTCGTTTCCTTAGGATATCTCACCAGATAACATTTATCCGATTTGGGTTCCAGCTTGTCAGGCATTTGACGTCGCACGTATGCCTCACAACCCCAAATTTTAATGAACGACATACTAGGACGCTTCCCAGTCCATATCTCATATGGTGTCTTCAGAACCATTTTCGTTGGAGCGCGATTCAGTGTCATTGCAGCAGTCTCTAAAGCAAAACCCCAAAAGGAAACAGGCAAGTTTGCATGACTCCTCATCGAACGTGATATGTCTAACAGAGTACGATTTCTCCTCTCAGACACACCATTATGTTGTGGTGTTTTAGGTGGAGTGAGCTGTGATACAATACCATACTCTTTCAGATGATCATGGAACTCATGACTCAGGTATTCGCCACCTAGATCAGATCGGAGTGCTTTAACCCTTTTACCCAACTGGTTTTCTACCTCATTCTTGAACTCTTTGAACTTTTCAAAGGTCTCAGATTTGCACTTCATAGGATACACATATTCGTATCTACTAAAATCATCAGTAAATGTAACGAAGTAGAAATACCCACCTCTAGCCATGGAACTCATGGGTCCGCATACATCACTATATACAATACCCAAGAGATCCTCAGCCCTCTTAGTATAACCAGTGAAAGGGGCCTTAGTCATTGTTGGAACCCTAGGTTTTGATTTGAGTTCAGTCCTCTCTTTCTGTCTCTTGACCCAAGATTTATCTATGGTCAAAGGTTAGTTGATAAGTTAGATTCTCTAGTTGTGTAGAATTGCTTTTCCAGATGAATATTTGGTTAAGTAGTTTTTTCGTTCGACTATGGTCGAACGTCGCTCTACTATCGTCTATCGGCTGATCGACGATCGTCTATCAGTTGGTCGACGTTCTGTCTGCGTTGATAGCTCGACTATCTGTTGATAGGTCGACTATCTGTTTGCTTTGGTAGTTCGACTATTTGTCCTGACAGTTCAACTATCTGATAGCTCGACTATCTGTTGATAGGTCGACTATCTATGTTGCTTTGATAGTTCGACTATTTGTTGATAGGTCGACTATCTGTGTTGCTTTGATAGTTCGACTATCTGTTGATAGGTCGATTATCTGTGTTGCTTTGATAGTTCGACTATCTGCTTGGATAGTTCAACTATCTGATAGTTCGACTATCTGTTGATAGGTCGACTATCTGTTTTGTTTGATAGCTCGACTATCTGTTGATATGTCGACTATCTGTTTTTCTGTGATAGGTCGACTATCTGTTTGATAGGTCGACTATCTGTTTTGTTTGGTAGTTCGACTATCTTCTTTGATAGTTCGACTATCTGGATCGTTCGACTATCTGTCCGATAGGTCGATGATCTCCGTGCGTCGGTCGACGATCTCCGAGGGTCGTTCGACGTTTTGCTGTATGTTTTAAAATAGTTTTGTCGTCTTCTATGATGTGACTAATTTCATACTTATTTTGGCATATTTTATAAAAGATTATCTGAATAAATTGTGATATTATTTCCATGCAATATCAGTTCCATTCTTTATGCATGAGCTAATCTTTTTCTGACAAAGTTGTTTATCTTATAGCTGAGATATATTTTCTGCTTTATCTGTCAGGCTATCCTTTATAGCCGTTAGACTCAAAAAGTCTTTCTTGGCTGTAAAGAGTCTTTTCTGATGTGACTTTCTCTAGTTTTATTTCATCAGAATTATTTGCAGCTTCTTAGAAAGCTTTATCCCGTTATAGGATATCTGCCTGCAGTATTTTGTTTTGCTTTGTTTAATTACTTGCATTGTGGCTGTGATTAGATCTTAACTAGGTTTGCTAGTTGCTGTTTAGGTTTCCAAGCCTTAACTGTAATTACAGTTGGCTGTCTTGTTGTGCACAACACTTGTGTTAGGCTTTAAGGTTTAATCTCAAATATCTATAACCTTCATTCCGCATTTAACTCCAAGGGAGTTGAGTAGAAAGTCAACTTTGCTAGTGCAATTTTTGATTACTCTATTCACCCCCCCCCCTCTAGAGTAGTATCTATCCCTTCTCTTTCAATTGGTATCAGAGGGAGGTTTCGATCCTCCGACCTATGGGTTATATGGATTTGATCCTTCAAAGTATATGGAAAAGCATCCTGAGGCAGTGGTCCCAAGAACAACAGAATTGAAAATTATTGGAGAACAAGGCCTGAAGCTATCAAGAAAAGAAGCTCTAGATCCCACAAGAAAGATTACTTTTGTTTCTAGCTCTTTTGATCCTAAGCCTGACTCTGAAGCTCCTTAATCTTTCATTGATTGACAGTTAATTTCTTATCTGATTGATTGATGATATCTGCTTAGTTGTTTCTCTTTATGCATTTTATTTTACTTTCAGTAATTAGTTTTGTATGTTTTAATTGTTGAGAGACTTAACTCAAATAGGGGGAGATTGTTGGAACCCTAGGTTTTGATTTGAGTTCAGTCCTCTCTTTCTGTCTCATGACCCAAGATTTATCTATGGTCAAAGGTTAGTTGATAGGTTAGATTCTCTAGTTGTGTAGAATTGCTTTTCTAGATGAATATTTGGTTAAGTAGTTTTTTCATTCGACTATGGTCGAACGTCGCTCGACTATCGTCTATCGGCTGATCGACGATCGTCTATCAGTTGGTCGACGTTCTGTCTGCGTTGATAGCTCGACTATCTGTTGATAGGTCGACTATCTGTTTGCTTTGGTAGTTCGACTATCTGTCCTGACAGTTCAACTATCTGATAGCTCGACTATCTGTTGATAGGTCGACTATCTGTGTTACTTTGATAGTTCGACTATCTGTTGATAGGTCGACTATCTGTGTTGCTTTGATAGTTCGACTATCTGTTGATAGGTCGACTATCTGTGTTGCTTTGATAGTTCGACTATCTGCTTGGATAGTTTAACTATCTGATAGTTCGACTATCTGTTGATAGGTCGACTATCTGTTTTGTTTGATAGCTCGACTATCTGTTGATAGGTCGACTATCTGTTTTTCTGTGATAGGTCGACTATCTGTTTGATAGGTCGACTATCTGTTTTGTTTGGTAGTTCGACTATCTTCTTTGATAGTTCTACTATCTGGATCGTTCGACTATCTGTCTGATAGGTCGACGATCTCCGTGCGTCGGTCGACGATCTCTGAGGGTCGTTCGATGTTTTGCTGTATGTTTTAAAATAGTTTTGTCGTCTTCTATGATGTGACTAATTTCATACTTATTTTGGTATATTTTATAAAAGATTATCTGAATAAATTGTGATATTATTTCCATGCAATATCAGTTCCATTCTTTATGCATGAGCTAATCTTTTTCTGACAAAGTTGTTTGTCTTATAGCTGAGATATGTTTTCTGCTTTATCTGCCCTGTTGTCTTTTATAGCCGTTAGACTCAAAAAGTCTTTCTTGGTTGTAAAGAGTCTTTTCTGATGTGACTTTCTCTAGTTTTATTTCATCAGAATTATTTGCAGCTTCTTAGAAAGCTTTATCCCATTATAGGATATCTGCTTGTAGTATTTTGCTTTGTTTAATTACTTGCATTGTGGCTGTGATTAGATCTTAACTAGGTTTGCTAGTTGCTGTTTAGGTTTCCAAGCCTTAACTGTAATTACAGTTGGCTGCCTTGTTGTGCACAACACTTGTGTTAGGCTTTAAGGTTTAATCTCAAATATCTATAACCATCATTTCCGCATTTAACTCCAAGGGAGTTGAGTAGAAAGTCAACTTTGCTAGTGCAATTTTTGATTACTCTATTCACCCCCCCTCTAGAGTAGTATCTATCCCTTCTCTTTCAGTCATCTTGCCTAACAAACAAGATTCGCATCGCTCAAATGATTCATAATCAAATGAGTCCAAAAGTCCATCTTTATGGAGCTTGGATATGCGCTTCTCGTTTATATGGCCCAAACGACAATGCCAGAGAAATGTAGGGTTTGAGTCATTTGTTCTTAGTCTTTTATAATTTTCTACATTATAGATCTGATGGTCCAAGTTCAAAACGTAAAGACCATTAAACAATTGGGCTACAGCATAACAAACATCATTCTTAAATATAGAACGACAGTTGTTCTTAATTATAAAAGAAAATCCAATCATGTCCAAGCATGAAATGGATATAATGTTTCTAGTTATTGCCGGAACAAAATAACAGTTATCTAGTTCTATTACAAGCCCACTGGGCAAAGAAAGACGGTAAACCCCTACGGCCACAACAACAACTCTTGCTCCATTGCCGACACGAAGGTCCACCTCCCCTTTACTCAGCAATCTTCTCCTTCCCAGTTCCTGCACATTTGTACAAATGTGAGAACCACATCCGGTATCCAATACCCAAGATGAAGGAGCAGAAAGGTTTATCTCTATAACGTAAATACTTGAAGCGGAAGTCATACCTCCCTTCATTTTCTGCAGACCCTCAATGTACGAAGGACAGTTCCTCCTCCAATGACCAGCCTTGCCATAGTGGTGGCATTTCCCCTCCTTCACTGTGCTCTTCTTCATTAGTGCAGAAGACTTGGGCTCAAGATGTGACTTAGGTCCCACCTTCGTCTTCTTGAAGCCCTTGGCCTTGCCCTTGCCCTTATGCACCATCAGTATGGGGCTGGCAGGCTTAGCCTTCTTCATATTGATCTCGGCAGTTCTCAACATGCCTAGGAGCTCGGGCAGTGTCTTGTCTATCTTATTCATGTTGTAGTTCAAGACAAACTGCTCGTAACTATCCGGCAATGATTGCAGGATCAGATCTGTGGCCAACTATTGACCTAGAGGAAAACCCAGCCTTTCAAGGTTCTCTATATACCCAATCATCTTGAGTACGTGAGTCCCTACTGAGTCTCGAGCTCCCATCTTGTACTGAAATAACGCTTTTGTGACGTCAAACCTCTCTTGACGAGCTTGACCTTGAAACATTTTCTTGAGATGCTCGTCAATCTCCTTGCATCCCATATTCTCATGTTGCTTTTGAAGCTCAGAGTTAATGGTGGCAAGCATAAGGCATTCGACGTCTAAGGCATCATCAGTATACTTCTTGTAAGCATCCTTATCAGCACGGGAAGAATTCCCGGTCGGCACCTCGGGGGCTTCTTCTTCCAAGACGTAGAGCTTTCGCTCTTGCCTGAGAACAATTCTCAGGTTCCTATACCAGTCCATATAATTAGTCCCACTGAGCTTATCCTTCTCAAGGATGACTCTCAGAGACAGAGTGGAGTGCGAACCACTTGCCATGGAATTCTACAAGAATTTATGCAGAATAAAATCAGTACCAAAGTTTCAAAATACAATTATTTTTCTTAATTTGGACTTCAACTAAAACTCCCACTATTTTATTCGAAATAATAGCCCTCACTATCAATTCGAAGAGTTCATGCGAGCTACTCTCTTAGTGGACAAGATCCGTATTTCACCAACACAATGAGTCAGCTTTGGCTTTCCTCTCACGATGTGGTTATTTAGGTAGGCAACGCTTGCCAATTGCATCCTCATGCAATTCTTGTATGGTTGGTGAATAACTCCTTATTCGCATCCATCACATGGTGCATGCCAACCTCATGCCTCTAGGCACTCAACCTTTGAGGTCACCTAGTTAAGCTAGACCCGATGTCGACAGTGGGATATCACAATTATCCGCTCGCACCCTTACCAAGATAGATTAATGCACCTTGCTTTGGCAAGCTCACACTTCATCGATCGAGGCAGGAAGCGTGTCATCCATCGGAAGGCATCCGAACACTTAATATTTGATGAAGGGATTTTTGATAATAGGTTAACAATTAACCATGATCAACATTTGATCAATGTGCACATCCAAAGAAAAACACTTCACTAAAATCCCCCTGCATCCCTTATGTGCACAATAGAACACTATCAACATTTGATAGAGGAAAAGGGATAAATCTGAACATCTGGACATTTCCAAATCTTCAGGTTTACATGCATTGGACAAGGGATAAAGGCAACTCAACTTCAAGCAGTAGACAAACTCATCTCTCCTTGTTGGATTCAAAATCCAAAACAAAATCGAGGGATGGTTACTGCTAAAGAGACAGTAATTCCTAACGATTAGAAATTACTACAAAATTCACGACGTTCCCAGCGGGGTGCCAAGATTAAATCTAGACATTTAGAACACTTCTAAATCCCTAGGTTTACACGTACTGGAATAACCTAACTTCCAATACAACAAACATGACCGCAACCTCCCTCTGATACCACTGTTGGGTTTCTCTAAGAGGTTGGCACAACACTTGTGCACGTAGCGAAAGTAATAAAATCTAGAACAACCCAAAGAGATTGGATCGGACCATTAATGTTGAATCAAGAAGTTAATACATAACTAGGCAAAAATTACCTCTTCGGTATTAAGTCACAACTCAACAAAGATGCTCCAAGTGTGATTCCTTATCAGTGGCGAGTTCTACGTGGAATAGCGTCCACGTCTCTGCAGAAATCCACACGAGCGGGAGAACCCCGAGCTTCGTCGCACAAAGGATCCGAAGGAAAGTCGACCCCACCTTGCAACTCCACGGACTGCTAGGTCCGTGCCAGGAGAGGCAATACCGACGATGATCGTCGGAAATGGGAAGGTTGGCGGAGCAGACGTGGCGGCGGAACACTTCCATCGGCGGTGTTCGGGATTCGACAGGTCGGAACAGCAGCGGAACACTTCCGTCGGTTTCCGATCGGCCGCAGGATAAGTCGCGTGAAAATCCCAAAAACCCTAAGTCCCTATTTATACTAAAAGTATAAACAGACCTAAAGCATATTTATCCGCAGACCACACAGTATAAGGTTCCAGAATTGATCGGCGAGAATCAGATCCAGAATCGGCGAGAATCGGTCGGCGAGAATCACCAGCAGAATCGGTGTTGAGTGCGTTGAGTCATACTCGACGACTCTCGCCGAATCTGCCATGGCGTTGAGTGCGTTGAGTCACACTCGACGACTCTCGCCGAATCTGCCTTGGCGTTGAAAGCGTTGAGTCATACTCAACGATTCTCGACGACTCTCGTCGAATCTGCCATGGCGTTGAGTCATACTCAACGATTCTCGATGACTCTCGTCGAATTTGCCTTGGTCGTCGAGTCATACTCGACGACTCTCGTCGAAACAGTCTTAGTCGCCGAGTCATACTCGACGACTTTTGACTAACCATTCTCAATGAACTTTCCGGGCAACGATTGCCAGACCCCATTTTGCGTGGTGATTGGTAACCCTTACCAACACAGTCAATCTCCCAACTTCTCCACAGCTCTTATGTGCGACCCTGCAGGCTCATATCGCGTTGGCAGTGAGATTACTTGTTTGACCACTTCTAGATCACCATGGTAACTCCAACAATTGGATCATCCTAGAATCAGCAAACACCAAATTGAGCTAAAAAGTGGATGAAACATTTGATCCCACTACAACATCAACTCCAATATTGTTTGTTCTGAGCCAAAATTGACAGCAATACCCCATTGTGGAAGGACATACAAACAAAAACTCACGTCTATGATAAGTTCCACAAAATAATTAATACAAGCCCCGTTTTGTTCATAATGTGAAACTATTCTCCCATCATGCAAACCTCAAATCACTCCTTCCCAAGAACATGCAATTAAAAAAGAAAAATCAAGCCAATAAATTCCATGACTTAGGCTTCATATTGCTATAAGAGTGTACAGAACGTCCATTTCTCCTTGATCTCTTCGCTCAAAATACATTTCTACTATAACCTATCAACAACTCAACTCCACTGTAATTAACTTAAAATGTCTGAGTGTGAATGAAGTGGAAGGGGAAGAATATTACCTTGTTCGGGATAGGAATGAAGATCCCCAGTTGCTCGATCGGAATGGGAAGGGCGAACCCCGACAAATTCGGAAATCCCTGGATAAGGAAGATGGAGACGGAGACGCAACAAAGACAGGTCACGCAGATGCGCGGTGAGATCGTCGATTGAAAACTGTGGAATGTGGACGCCGATTCACCGGGACTAGGAGGAAGTAGCCCGAAGAGGAGACAAGGTCACTGGAGCATGGCAGGGAGATCGCGTGGGAGAGTGGCGAGCGGGGAGGTGAGCCAATATCTAGTGGCGAACTGAGAGATTGCGAGCTGGCCGGCGGGAAACGTGGGGCGCTGGGCAGTCGGGAGCTGGGTGGGGAGAGCGGGGAGAGCGGGGAGATGGGCGGCCAGGGAGGAGATTATAGGGCTAGGGCTTTTTAATATATATTATTATTAATTATAAGTAAGGAAAAATTTTTTTTGAGGGAAATGAATGTTTCCCTCCTAAAATATTTGGATCTTAAATAACACCATTGATATTAAAACTCATTTTTTATTATTATTAGCTTTCCAATTTTATGCTTTTTAGGGCATTTTAAAATTTCTATCGGCAAGCATTTGCTATTCTCAAACGACTCCGCACGTTTTTTCCGATTTGAAAGTCATGCCTCTGTTTCACAACCCCCTGCCTCTAATATTTCTGGTCACTGCTTCAACTGAAAGAACCGTTCTCTATTTTGCAACCTTACGGTCCCTACGTCATTAATTAATTTAATGTTTATTGATTTTCAAATTTTTCAATGTGAATAGTTTCTGTGCTTGCGGATAGTCAATTTTAAAAATCATGTTTGCGGATAGTCAATTTAAAAAAATCATGCTTCGGGATAGCCAAATGTTTTAATAGCAAAAAATACAATGCTAATATCAATTAATAGCCTTAAATAATTAGTAAGGAATTTTGAAAGGAAAAAATTTGTTTCTATTTAGCCACAAATATTTTGTAACAAAATAATTCGTTGCTAATCTTACAACGAAATTTTTCGTTGCTAATTTTGTAGGTAAAAACAAAACGCATATACCTAGCTAAATTTGATGTTAATCAGCAACAAATTGATTCCCCTTTCTAATTTTCATTGCTAAAAGATGTTTTTCTTGTAGTGTCTCCAACCCGAAAAATGTGACCAAGAGCTGGAATATGACACCTGGCTATCGTGCACTCAGTTCCACGTTACCTGCAATCAAAAGAGTCGGGTGAAAAGAATGTATGCTTGCTCCTTTTAGACTTTCAATTTTTGGTGGAAATTTTATTCCTTCTCTTCGATATTGACTCTCGGTAATTCCTATAGTTCAATTTATAGAATTTCAGCTCATCCTCTCTCTTTTTTTCACACTATTTTAACAGGCTTTTCTTTGTTTAAGTTCAAGGAATAATGATGATCTTCAAATTTGCAAGTTAAAATCACCACTCTTCAGTTTTGTAGTGAAACATGGGAAAAGTAGGATTTTTCCAAGGTTGCAGTGAAGAAACATGAAACCAGGCGAAACCATGGCTCTGTTTGCAAAAAATTTTGGCAGCGCTACCCACTCCCAGAGGAAAGAGCGCGGGTAGCGCTCCAGCCGTCCGTTTGGACTTTAAAAAATATGTTTTTTTGGCTGACGGCTGACGTCAGATTTGAAGATAGATGGCTTGGATTTCACCCACTCCCAAAGGAGGGAATGCTACCCGTACATAAAAATTACTCCTCTGTTTGAGACAGTTCTGGCGGATAGAAAAGTTGTTAATGGAGTAGAGCTATTAGAAAGAGCTTTAAGAAGAGCTCGGCAGATAGAGCTGCGGACTGTTTGGTAGAAAAATCAGGCTCAGAAAGCTAGGGTTTGTGATTCGGAAGAGATCTAAAAGAGGAGGGCTCAGAATTACCGGTGGAAGGATCCAAATGGCCGTCCGGGGCTCTAAATCGTCGAAGGAAGGCTCCATTTGGCCAGATCTGGAAGAGGAGGCTCACTGTCGTGGTGGTGACCTGTCATTCTCGCTGGATATTAGGGCTCGTCGAGGAGAAGAGCAGGCTCGTCGAGGATAAGAACACTGAGGTCGGCGACTGTATATTAGGGCTTGTCGAGGAGAAGAGCTTTGGGAAGAAGAAGAGATTGCTAGGTAGGACGAGAGCGGGAACACGGGGATTTTAGGGAGCGCGATTTTTGGAGAGCGAAAGCAGGGATTAGTAGCTTTCCAAAGAGCCCTAATTCAACGTTTTTAGATCTGCAATTTACCAACTGCTGGGCAAAACAAACGGACAAAAATAACCTCTAGTGGCTGGATAAGAACTTTTTCAGCCGTCAGAGTTGCGCCAAACATAGCCTATGTTAACAGGCAGAAGCTCGCTGGCCATGAAATCCCAAAAGAAGTGCAGGAGCCGCGTGCGTGAGTTAGGTGAGTGTAGATAGATTTTTTTTAGAAAGCCCTAAAATATTTTAAACATGAGTGTCGGCAGACAAAATTTTGATGCTACTTTAATGAAAAAAATTTGCGTCTACCGATCGGATCTAGAGGAAGGTCCGCTTATAAAATGTTAATTAAAATATTTTATCGTTATTTTAAAATCTTATTTTCCTATAAAAAATTTTTAGAAAAAAATTGACTTGATATCGCGCCTTTTAAAATCCAGCTGGTTAGCCAGATATCATTTTTGATTTTTTTAAGGTTTGGTTTGGTTTGGCGTTTCGCCGACTCTGTTTGGAGCAAACGCCGCCGGACGACGGGTCAACAAACGGACGCCGGCGACATTTGCTCCGTTTGCACCTGCCGGACAAAGGAAAAGCCGACAAAACGGAGCTTTTCCAATCCCGCCACCCCCTCTGGTTCTACCCCTCCGTTTGGACACGCCGGCTCCTCCCGCCACCGCTCAATCAAACAAAGCCTAAATCACAAATTTCGCTGGCAGTCTGATCGCACGTCCAGATTTTGAGCGGACCTTCCACTAGGTATGATCAGCCGACCAAATTTTTTTCCTACCTTACATCTTTTTTAATTAGGATACAAACCTAATAATTTCTCGCGGCTCAAGGAAAAAAAATTAGGTGAGTTTCTCGCATGTACGCGAGAGGCATATCCCGCCGTTCGCTGTAGCGCGAGTGTATCCAGCAGTTAGATACAGTTTTTTTTGGTGCGCTTCGACCATTGAAATGAAGATCGCATGATCCGGGCCGTCTCACACACCTGCCAGAAACGCATGAAAAAAAACTCCGGTTCAAGGGTGCATTCCTCTGGATCCGGATCCCCTGGAGTTCCTATTTGAATTTTAGGGGGTGGAGTTCCGATTTTGCGAATAAATGGAGAGGAATCGGTTAACAGAAAGTTGTAGGTATCCCGGACCAAATACTTTTTGATTTGAAGTCGTTTAGACCCCCAATTTGAGCAAAAAATTCTGTCCGTATTTAATTTAATTATTTTCGGACAGAATTTTTTTGGGGCTGCTAAACGACTTCAAATGTTCTGCTACTAAACCGTCTATCCATCATACTCCGTTGGTCGTTTTCAGTACTAACTCTTGCCCACAGAAATCGGCAGAGCCAGAGACGCTGCGTCCTTCATGCGATCGACACGTTTAAATCCTGACCTTCCCGTACAAAACTCTTTCCTCACTCTTTAAGTAAACTCATTTCTCAACCCTCATCTCAACAACCGACACGCGTGCCAAATCTTGCGTTAGTACACCACGAAGCTATAATAATCATGCACGCATAATTACCGATTATTTTACTCACTTATATATATATATATAAATTAAAGATATTTAGGAGGTATATATAAACGAAAGAGCGGACGAGGAGATCCACCAAAAAGCCCTCGCCGGCTCTTCTACTTTTTATCTTCTGGTGTGTTCGTAGAAAGATCTAGGGTTTGCGTGGGTCTTCTCTCCCAGGATGCCAACTGCTTGCGATTTCGTCGTGGATCTCATGTGATCCGCAGAGATTTGAATCGTTCGAAGAGAGATCTTGCGGCGGATATGGATTTGTGCTGGCGATTCACCGTTGGAGCTTCGTTATCTCACTGATGATTTCCTTATGTTCTGCGAAAGAAGGTATGTATGATTTCGCCCCTTCTTCACCCTTCTTCTTCCTACTCTGATCCGGAGTAGCACTGTTTGATTAGGTGTCGGGGTTGAGTTTTCTACCGCTTTTTTTACTTTGGTTGGCGTGCTTGCATGACAACGAGAGAGAGCACGCTGGTCGGCACTTATGGGACGGAGGCCATGGCTGTTTACCGGCGTGCTTTTTCTTGTTGTCATCCATTCTCTTTCCACCTGGTAGAAGATCCACCGGCGTCCTGAAATCAAACCTACAGATCACGGCTTATTGAGTCTGAAGTTCTGGACCTCTGGTATGAGAGCTATCCTTCCATACTCGGCATGGTCTAAGTTTTTTTTCCTTCGAATTGTTATTTTCTTTATTAGATTCTTGTTAACTCAACATCATTATTTAGATTATGCATCGAAAGATATATTTCAGAAGTATATACTTTACTTTCACATATTTTTTTAATTTGTTATTTTGCCAGTATATTAACATTTTTTTATGCTTAAGTGCAGAGAAATTTCTTGCAAGTAATTCTTAATTTCTCATGTTTGTGGATTGGAATTTATAAAATCATCATTACATCTCAGTATACATATAATTTATTAATAATTGCAATAATTTTTTGTTAATTATCTTGTCCCTGTACACGATGAGTATCACGATCGTATTTGTTTCTTAATTTGCTTAAATCGAGTTAGAAATATTTTTAATTGTTATAATTGTGACATATTCGAAGATTCATTTCTTACTAAGCAAGACTTATTTATGATAATAAGGATGAAATGAAAATTTATTGTCTATATAGATTTAAAAAGAAATCTATTGTTGATAGATTTGAAAGATCATTTATTTTATTAAGCGTGCCAAATTTGAAGATCCTTTTCTTGCTAAATAAACTTGCTTATGATATTAAAATTGACATGGAAATTAATTTCTTTTTCAAAAAAATATTAAAAGATATTGAAGAGTATCAAAATTATTTCAGTTATCTGAGATTTGCCCAATCAAAGAATTTGGATATATGATAAACCTTTTATTAATGATGAAGATTTAGCATTAGAAGAAGATTATGGTGCTCATTATAACACTGTCTATGTGACGGAACATTTGATGTTAAATTTGAATTATCATCTAAGCATAAGAAGAATCAATATTTAAAACCGAATTTGAATCAAAATCCAAATAGAAGTCCAAACTTTAAGGTTAATTTTATCTACTTTACATGAAACCCAATATATTTGTTTGACTATTTGGCAAGTTTAGATAGTTATAATCTAAATTATATATCTTTTGAAACATACCAAACTGTTGGAAGTATGGTTTCACTTCAACTAATAGAAATCTCTTTTATATGCCCGGAGGACATGCACTGAAATATAAGAGTCACTCTCTCACAGTTTGGTGTCACAACACCTTTGAAATATTTTCATTTACTAACAATTTATTGACAATACCTTTTGAACTCTCACACATGAGACTCTTGCTGGTGCACACTGTTACTCCCGGGGCCGAGTCGCGGCTATTTGGGAGACAATACAAGCGTCGGGAACGAGAGGAAGGAGGCAGGCAACGGGGCTGAACCATCCGGTTCAGCCCCCACTCTCTGAAAATCGGCTAATTGGGGTTGAACCAAACCGATTGGGGCTGAACCAAACCGGTTCAGCCCCTATTGGGGCTGGCCAGCCCCTTTGGCCGGCCCCCCTTGGTTCCGGGTATAAATAACCCGGAACCCCTCCTTGGATGGGCAAGCAAGATTATTACAAGGTAATTCTCATCTCCTCTCTAACCCTAGCCGTCTTCCTTCTTCCTCTCTAGATCTCTCTCTCCCTCTAATAGTTTCCTAACATTTGGTATCAGAGGCACCTTCTTCCACCATGGTGAACACACGTACGCAAGAGGAGGCTAGCCAACTGAAAACCCTAGAAGAAAATTTCGTAGGGTTGACGGTTTTGGTGGCCGCAATGGAGGACAACATGAGAACATCAACGCAGCGGTTGGAGGAGCGGATCGACGCCCGAATCGAGGAAATCAAGACATTGTTGAAAGGAAAAGGGCCGATCGGTGAGGAAAATGGCGGATCCGGGTCGGATGCGGCGGAATCGCACCATTCGCTTCCGCCGGATGCTCGGGAGGCCGGGTTTGGCTTGGGCGTCGGCATCGCCGGCGGCGCGGCTTGGCAAGGAGTGGCCGGAGACCGGGGGCGCCGCTGACGGGAGCGGGTTCGACGGGGCCGCCCGCACCGTTCGCTGTAACGACGACGTGGGCGCGGGCCGCACCCCCTGGCGGCGGACCGGGGAAGAGCCGTTGGGCTTCCAGCGGCCGGTTGCAGCGGCGGGACACGCTCCAAGTGCTACGAGAGGGATTCTTCCCTTCCCACGAGCTGGGGGACCACCGGGAGGCTTCGTCCACGGCAATCCTTGGGCCGGCCAGCCACCACCTCCACCGTGGGGAGCACGACAATATCAAGGGCATGTTTTTCCGGAACCAGTTGAACAAGAGAGGTGAGAGGGCTACGGATATGGCTAAGGGTGGCCGGGGCAAGGTGCGCAGTGGCCCCATTTGGCTCCAAAATTGACCCGCATGAATTTTCCAAAATACAATAGCAGGGATGCTCTGGAATGGATCCAAAAGGCAGAGTTGTTCTTCCGTTACCAGGATGTGCCTGAAGGACAGTGGGTGCAGTTGGCTTCTTTCCATCTAGAGGACGATGCATTCCAGTGGACGCAATGGTTCCTGCGCGGGCGGGAGCACGTTCCGTGGTGAGAATTTATGGAGGGCTTCCCGGCCCGATTTGGGTCGTTGGAGTATGAGGATTTCGAGGCTCATTTGCAGAAGCTGAGACAGAAAGGCTCCGTGATGGAGTATCGCACTGAATTCGAGAAACTTTCAAATCGGGTTCATTGGGAAGAGAGGACGCTCTTGAGTTGTTTTGTGTCGGGACTCAAGGAGCACCTTTAGGACGAAGTACAAGCACACATGCCCCGTTCCTTAAATCACGCCGTCACATTGGCTCGTATTCAGGAAGAGCGCTTCAACAGGCAGAAAGCTCGAACCGCGTGTACGCCACCCGCGGCACCAGCACGACAGCAGCCAGCAACCGGTAGCAAGCCGACATTGATACGGTTATCATGGAGCGAGCTTGCAGCCAGGAAGGAGAAAGACATGTGTTTCAATTGTGATGAAAAGTTTACACCGGGCCACATGTTTCAGAAAATACAAGTCTTCATGTTGCAGGAGGAGGAAGAGGAAGGGGTCAATGAGGAGTTGGACGGTGGTTTGGATTTGTGCGAACTTGGGGTGTCTCTACATGCTTTGGAGGGGTGCAGTCCTCCACTCACCATGAGGCTGACAGGCTGGTTGAATCAGGAGAGGGTCACCATTTTGGTGGATAGTGGGAGCACCCACAATTTCATTCACCCGACTGTAGCACGGCGCGTTGGACACAAGGTGGATACTGGGTCTGCTTTCCAGGTTATGGTGGCGGATGACAGCAAGCTACAGTGTGAAGGGGTGCTAAAGGGTGTGGCACTTCGGATGCAAGGCTATACGGGTTGCACCGACATATACCTGTTGCGCCGGGTAACGTTTGATTGGGAGCACATGACTATGGAGTTTCACCAGGGCGAGAAACAGTACTGCTTACGGGGTCTCAAATCGTCGCCTATCAAGGAGATCTCTCTACGTAGCATGCAGCAGCTAGGAGAGGAAGGCAATATGATGGCAGTACTTATGGAGATTCAGGCATTAGCTACGGGTGAGTCGGAGGTACCGGTACAGTTACGGACTCTTCTTGAGCATTATGCTGACGTTTTTCAGGAACCCCGCACACTACCACCCACGAGGTTTCGGGATCATCAGATCCAGCTTAAGGAAGGGACAGAGCCAATCAACGTTCGACCTTATCGTTATCCACATATCCAGAAGGCAGAGATTGAGCGCAGTGTCCGGGAGATGTTGGATGCGGGAATTATCCGTCCCAGTACTAGTTCATTTTCAGCGCCAATCATTCTAGTGAAAAAGAAAGATGGTTCGTGGCGATTCTGTGTTGACTACCGAGCTATGAACAGCGCCGTGGTGAAGGATAATTTTCCAATTCCTGTAGTGGATGAGTTGCTGGATGAGTTACATGGGGCGTTCGTTTTCACTAAGCTGGACCTGCGTTCCGGCTATTATAAGATTCTGATGCGGGAGGAAGACATCCAGAAGACAGCCTTTCAGACACATGATGACCACTACGAGTTTCTCGTCATGGCCAATGGGTTGACCGGCGGGCCGTCTACCTTTCAGGCGAACATGAATGAGACTTTCCGCGAACTTCTCCATAAATTTGTGCTGATCTTCTTTGATGATATTCTTATCTACAGCGCCAGTTGGGAGGACCACGTGGGCCATGTTGAGCAAGTCTTTAGCATTCTCCCTCAGCACAAATTCTACTGCCAAGCGCTCCAAGTGCTCATTTGGTCAGGAGGAGGTTGAGTATTTGGGACATCTGGTTTTCGGTCACGGCGTCCACGCCGATCCTCAGAAGATTCAGAGTATGATATCCTGGCCACAACCACTTACAGTTCGAGCTCTACGCGGATTCCTCGGGTTGATAGGGTATTACCGATGGTTTGTGAAAGACTATAGGAAGATAGCTCGGTCCATTGACTCAATTGCTGCAGAAGGACGCCTTCTCTTGGACAGGGGAGGCTGAGGAGGCATTTCAGGCACTCAAGCGGGCTGTGACCACCACACCGGTTCTCGCTTTGCCTGATTTCACGAAGGAGTTTGTGCTCGAGACAGGATGCTTCAGGGGTGGGCATCGGGGCGGTTTTGATGCAAGAGGGGCGATAGTTAGCTTTCTACAGCAAGGCCCTCGCTCCACCGGACCTTGGGGCTATCTACTTATGAGAAGGAGATGTTGGCTATTATCCATGCCGTGGCAATGTGGCGGTCCATACCTGCTGGGCCGACACTTTAAGATCCGCACTGATCATCAGAGTTTAAAGCATTTCCTGGACCAGCGGGTGTCTTCGCCTCTTCAACAGAAATGGGTCACTAAGCTCTTGGGTTATGATTATGAGATTACCTATCGGCAGGGCAAGGGGAACGTGGTAGCAGACGCTCTCTCGCGCATTCTCGAATCTACTGTTGCCCACATCACCGGGCCACTTGTTGACTCCTTGGATGAGATACAGGAGGAAGTTATGCGTACTCCCACGCTCCGTCCACTTGTGGAGGCTTTGCATCGCATGGCAAGATCATGGAAGCCGGCTACCATCTTCAGAATGGTCGCCTTTACCACCATGACAGGGTGGTTATTCCTCCAGCCTCAGCGTGGAAGACTATTATGATGCATGAGTTCCATTCTTCACCTACTGGCGGGCATGCGGATGTGCTTCGTACCCTTCAGAGGGCCAGAGCCAATGTCTTTTGGACCGGGATGCGGCGAGATATACAGCAGTTTGTACGACAATGTGAGATCTGCCAACGGCAGAAGTACGAGACGACCTCTCCGGCTGGACTTGCTTGTTCCTTTGGAAATTCCGCAGCAGATTTGGGACACCGTTTCCATAGATTTCATCGACGGATTGCCCAAGTCTCAGGGCAAATCAGTGATTCTGGTGGTTGTGGACAAACTCTCCAAGTACGGGCATTTCATTGCTTTGCGTCACCCTTATACTGGCGAGTCTGTGGCTGCACTTTTTGCTCGGGAGGTTATTCGCTTGCATGGTCTTCCTCGTGCTGTTATTTCTGATCGGGACCCGACCTTTGTGAGTAATTTTTGGCAAGAATTGTTTCGTCTGCAAGGAACGTGTTTACGCTTCAGTACGTCACACCACCCCCAGACCGACGGGCAAACAGAGGTTTTAAACCGGGGCATCGAGACATACTTGCGTTGCTTTGTGATGGACGAGCCTCGCACATGGTCCGGACTGGTTGCACTGGGCTGAGTACTGTTACAACACGTTTTATCATTCTGTCAGCAACATGACCCCCTTTGAGGTTGTCTACGGCCGCCCCCCGCTGACCTTGAGCAGCTATGAGCCAAGCAGCATGACTTTGCCCGCCGTTGATCGGGCTCTGCGCGATCGGGATCGCATGCTGGTGACACTACGCGACAACCTCCGCCTTGCCCAGGACCGTATGAAGCTCCACGCCGACAAGCATCGCAAGGAGAGGGAATTTGCAGTTGGTGATGAAGTCTTCCTCAAGCTCCAACCGTACCGTCAATTGTCTGTAACTAGTCGATTCAGCCAGAAGTTATCTCCTCGATATTACGGCCCCTTTCAGGTACTCAGCAGGGTGGGGCCGGTAGCTTACAAGTTGGATCTCCCTGCGAGTTCTCGCATTCACCCGACGTTTCATGTTTCATTGCTCTAACGAAAGGTGGGTGCCAATGTGCAATCGAGTGCTCTTTTGCCTGAGGTCACCAGTGCGGGCGAGCTTCACCCACGTCCTGAGGACGTGCTGTGGCTCAAGTGGAAACGACGGGGTGCGGAGTATTGCCCAAAGCTGTTGGTCAAGTGGAGGAATTTATCAGAGGCACACAATTCTTGGGTTGATCTGCTAGATTTCAAGGAGCTTTATCCCGACTACCACCTTGAGGTCAAGCTGGTTGTTGATGGGGCAAGGAATGTTTCGCTCAGGGCCGAGTCGCGGCTATTTGGGAGACAATACAAGCGTCGGGAACGACAGGAAGGAGGCGGCATCGGGGCTGAACCATCCGGTTCAGCCCCACTCTTTGAAAATCGGCTATTTGGGGCTGAACCAAACCGGTTCAGCCCCTATTGGGGCCGGCCGGCCCCTTTGGCCGGCCCCCCTTGGTTCCGGGTATAAATAACCCGGAACCCCTCCTTGGATGGGCAAGCAAGATTATTATAAGGTAATTCTCATCTCCTCTCTAACCCTAGCCGTCTTCTTTCTTCCTCTCTAGATCTCTCTCTCCCTCTAGTAGTTTCCTAACACACACACACTCAAAACAAACTTGACGTCTTCGACAATAATTTTTGCAAAAGTTCGCACAACCAAGCCAGAAGTTGACACTCTGGATGTCTCTTTCTCTAGCTTTCACCGCCCTCAGACTAGGAAACCTAATATAAAGCTTAACTTATTTCTTCTCATTACTCTTTTGATGTTGGAAGAATACCAGAGACCAAAAATTTCTTCATAGACTTAAAGATTGTAATAGGAATACTAAACACTATCATATCCACACTAAAAAGAGAAGATATAGTTCCACAATCTTCTATATCTTTGGTAGCTATGGTGCTACCATTTTGATTTAAAAGACTTAAAAAAAATTCATTGATTTTCCCCCTAACAATCTCAAATCAAGTGCTTTCAACTTCCAAATACCGATTGTTCTGTTATTTCATCTTATGTCTCTTAAAAGGATAGTATTAATTTTGTTCAATCCCTTTTGATAAGGAGATATATACAACCACTTTTGACATCAATTTGCTGGTCTTGACAGATCTCTTACCATTTCTCCCCACAGTATTTCGATATCAATAAATTAGACGTTTGTCCCACAGTCTAGAATGGTTTTTAAAAGTGAATAACCATAATCAAGAATAATTCTAGAGGGGGAGGGAGGAAAAATTATTTACATAATTAATCACAGTACATGCCTCAGATAGAGCTGCCACGGTTCTGGTTCGGTTCCGGTTCTATTAAAATTGTGAACCGAAACACTAAGGTAACAATTCTTCAAATTTGGACCAAAACCTTTTTTGATTTGATTGGTTCCGGTTCTAGTTCCAGTTCCATCATAATTTTTGAAAACATCGTGTCAACGATTCCAGTTCAACAATAACCAAAATCAAACCTGCCACTAACGGTTTGGTTTGGTTCTATGCGGTTCGGTCCAGTTCCAATCGGTTCCAACCGAATCCAAAATCAAATTTGCTGGAATGAATAGGGGAGGTCAAAAATAAAAAAATGGAAGGGAAAAGTAAACCCGTTCGTTTTTTTTGCAAGAGGGATTTCGTCCAGGGCCCGAGGTATAGGGACTTTCCGTTACACTAAGGAGGAGTTTTTTTTTTTATAATATAGTAAGTATGACTGAAAGTTAAAAATTGAAATGCAAAATCACAAAATTGCACCGAATGGTTTGGTTGTGGAGCGGTTTTGTTGGTTGCAAAACCGCATAGTTTGTAGTGCGGTTTTTGGTGGTGCAAAACCGCGTTGCACCTACAATGTAATTTTTATATGCTATTGTATTATTCACATATTTATTTGAGTTGAAAACATCACATCTTTTATCTATATTAATTAAACATGCTCCAAATTCAATACTTCTTGCTTCAACACTCTATCAGACTGCCTTGTTTTATTTTATTTGAGTCCGACTTATTTTATTCTTCTACCTAGGTTATTTTATTGTGTTCACTTATTCTATCTGACTTATTTGTCTACTACTCACCTCGACTCCATGTCTCCCCGTTTCCCTAAGAGAACTTAGAACAAAGAACACGAGAATCTCCTAAACTCTTATCTTCTTTATTGGGGGGGGGACTTGCACTCCAATTATTGTCTTTATTGTGTTCATCAAGAGGAACTCTCATTCTAGTCAGTGTCACTACCGTCTTCTTCAAGAAGACTTGACATTCCAATCATCGCCAATGAGTATATATTACCTTAATTTTTCTGCAACTTTGTCGTCTCCTCTTTGGCTAGCTAGTGATTCCTTCTTTTTCAGCTCTTCCTAGACAACGATTTCAGGTATTCATATTAGAAATCATTCTGTATTATCCTTCCCTATGAAGCACGGATATTCCCTGAAGGCAGCGTCCCGTACCGGATCTTCCGGTACCGGTACGTACCCGATACTCGCGGATCACCTTGTGGACCTTGATATCACATCATTTTGCATATTGTATAGGAGTCTCTTTTTCTAAGTAAACAAAAGTTGGCTCTATGCTAGGAAGTTTGGTCGTCTAATTAAGAGTGTGTCTGTACCAAGTTTTCCTGGTATGGTTGCTTTGTTACAAGTCGTGTATTGAACGTGTTGAAACGACGCAAGTTATTAACAGAAGTTAATGTTTGAAAACTTCATGTTATTTAGCATTGATTTGGACGTGTACTCAAGTTATGATTTATGTTTGATGTTTCAATTTTGAGAACTATTTATTGCATTGTAATTTATATAAATTATATTTGTTATAGCGTATCATGTCGTACCCGTATCCTTGTTTTTTAAATTTTAGCGTACCGCCGTAATACGATCGTACCCGGTACCCGTATGTGCTTCCTAATCCTTCCTTTTCAGTTTCCTTGATAGGTATTAAATAATATTCAGAAATTTGTTTTTTGACTCATAAAGGCTGAAGTCAATAGGGACCTCCAATTTCCATTCAAAATTCAAAGATCACGGTTATGTAATGTTGATGCAATGTTTATGTGGCTAAATATCATGACTCAACATAAGGTAAAGAGCATTGACTTGTTGTTCTTGAAATTTTATTTTATAATATAAATTTTCTTTGAAGACTATTAGTTAATTCAATTTGACTAATTTATCAGCTACAATTAGATTTGTTTTTTATGATTGCTATTAAATAGTAGTTGTATACCCTTTGTATTCTCAAAAAAAATATTTTTAAAAAGTATGTGAGTAAAATTGAAAATATATTATATAACTGTATAAAAACCGAAATTACACTTTAAAAACCGACTCCAAACCGCACCAATGTCAAACCCCACAACATGATCTTGGTGCGGTGCAGTTTTGTTCAGTCCAAAACCGGCCCTCTTTGGTGTGATTGTGGTTTGTAGGGGTGTGCAAAAATAATCGAAGAATCAAGAACCGGACCTAAACCGAACCGAGCGATTCAGGTCGGTTCTCATGGGTCTCAGTTCAGTTTCGGATCCACAAATGTTAGAACTGAGTAGTTTGGTTCGGTTTTGATGCTCTGGTACATAAGAACCGATCCGGAACCAATTATTAAAATGACACTTATGAATTTCTAGAGTTATTAAAATAAAATTTGATCTAATTAAATTATTATTTAGTGTGATTCACTAGTTTGTGAGTGTTTTTGTAATGATTGAATATATATGCAACTATATAGCATTTGAATAATTTCTTTAAGATGAAAATTTGATTTTATAATTTTTTATTTAATCATTAGGAATGCTTACATGTATAAGGGTATTCAAAAAAATTATAAAGCCTGAATAGAACTGAGAAAAAAACAAGAACCGAACCGAGCTTTGCGGTTCGGATCTGGTTCTATATCTTGGGTATATGGATCGGTTCCGGTTCCCAAAAGGTAGAACCGAACCTGCATGGGTTGGTTCTTGATTTTGGGTGGAACCGATTCGAACTGACCTGAGTTGCATCCCTAGCGGTTTGGGTTTAAACTATGTCAGTCTCACCCATAATTGTAAGTATAGATATTATAGATAGATTATATAAAATAGTAATATTATAATATCATTAATAATAATAAAATAATAACAATGAATGAGTTGCGCTTTAGTTCTGCTTC
Source organism: Platanthera zijinensis (assembly GCA_039513925.1). Lineage (NCBI taxonomy): Eukaryota > Viridiplantae > Streptophyta > Magnoliopsida > Asparagales > Orchidaceae > Platanthera > Platanthera zijinensis. The sequence goes on from CM077094.1 coordinate 97,057,115, forward strand.
GATCAGGTTTGAATCTGACCTAAAAATCCTGAAACCGCCTGAGGCTTATATGTTCCAGTTCCGGTCCGGATAATAAAATGAAAGAACCATATCCAAACTAATGATTTTTACGGTTCCAAACTTCTAATCCGAAATCGAATAATTTGCGAACAGTTTGGTTTGGTTCTTTGCAGTTCCTGTTTGATTTATGGTTTTCGATTTTAAGTGATGGCTCTAGCCATAGAGTTCTATTCTAAAGTAATAAAAGCAAACTAAGAAATTAATCACAGAGAATTAAGCGACCAACAAACACAAAGATTTATTTTGGTTTCCTAATATATTTAGGTATCTACTCTTTTGTCTCTTAGCAGGATATCCATTAGTCAGTGTTGAGTCTTTTGATAAAAAAGCTCCTATAACCAATTACAACTGAATCTTTTGATACAAAATATTCAAAGAACTAATAGAAATTTTGATAATGTCTTTCAAAATCCTGAATCTTTTGATAAGGAAAATTCACGAAACCATTAAGTCTTTTGATAAGAAGACTCACAATGTTGGAACCAAGATTTTTTGTCCTTGCTGTTCGGACCTGGGGTTGACCAAAGTTTACTAGTCTAGTGGTCGACCCCGATGAGATATGACAAGAAGAGGCTAGCGAGCACAAGAAATTCCCCTGAATAGCCTACAAACAAGGCCCGCATGCTGCAGTGAGGAGGTCCCGCCACACACCCGAAAGTCTAAAGCCATTGCTGAACTCGACACAAGTGATACAGACACTGAACTTGCTCTCCATTGGGGGGAGGTGAAGGTGGCTTCTACTTGTGCCTCGGGGTCCTATGTATAGGTAAATCCAAGGGGTAGGGGTATAGTCTATAAATAGATGCTCTTGCCTTAATCAAAGTGATATTCACATGCCAAAATGGTCTGAGACGAGGTGAAAAATTGAGCTCGCCACGGCCGGGCGAGATCTCCTGCACTCGCCTTAGGTGGGTGAGATCTCCTGCACTCACCCAGGTGTGGGAGATCTTCTCTACTCATCTCAGGTGGGCGAGATCACCTAAACCATCCTCAGTCTTCTCTGATCAACCTGCCCTGCCGACTTATAAGAGCCCGATCAGCGGAACCTTTCCGGGGACTTCTCTCAACCACAAGAACTCTTTTCTACCATGCCATCCGGGTGATCAACCTATCCTGCCAGCTTGTGAGAGCCGGTCAGCGGAACCTTCTCGGGGGTGTCACTCTTATGTTTCCACATTTTATTATGTTTAACACCGGGGAGATGAAATATCATGAAAAACATAAATGAGAGGGTTACGTTGATTTATGTAGTGACCAAAATAGAACTCATATATTTTTCCTAACCCGATCTATAATGACTTTACTCGTCTAAGCGAGTTTTGACTAATAACCCTTTGAGTCTTCATCGTGACCTATAATCTACTGAATAAGATCATCCTGAGTATAAACACTCAATGCGAGTAAGTACTTACCAAATATAAATTTCTTTAGATCTTATAGAGATGAGTTGTTGGAGATGTCATTTCCAGTATGAGTCATTGAAGAGATGCAATGAATAACAGTGTTGAAGAGATGACCACCTGAGTATGAAATCGCATAATATAGAGATGGACATCATAATTACTGAAGCAAAGACCTCACGAGTATAGATTCACGAAATATAGAGGGAACTCCATAATTGCTAAAGCGAATACCTTGCGAGTATAGACTCGCAGAATATAGAGAGAACTCCATGGTTGATGAAGTGAAGACCTTGCGAGTATAGACTCGCAAAATTAAAAGAGAATGCCCCATGACCTCGCGAGATGATCTCGCGAAATATGAGAGAATATCTCATGACCTCGTGAGATGAGCTCGCAAAATAAGATAGAATACTCTGTAACCTCATGACATGAGCTCGTAGAATAAAATAGATTACTCTGTGACCTCACGAGATGAGCTCGCAGAATAAGATAGAATATCCCGTGATCTCTCGAGATGAGCTCGCGAAATAAGAGAGAATACCCTGTGACCTCACGAGATGAGCTCGCAGAATAAGATAGAATATCCCGTGACCTCTCGACACAAGTGATACCGTATGTTGACATCTTCTCAAAGTACAGATTTTCACTTGGCTTTGTTTAGATTTCCTGTGTGAATTGAGTCTTTGTATGGCCTTTTCTGAATGACTTTTTACTTACACTTAAGACAAGATGTCATCTACATATACAAATATTTATTCTATATCACTTTGATAACCATTTATCAAACCATAAAGGGATTTTTCCCAACATTCTTTTTGATGCCCTCTTTCCCAACTATTTCTCTTCCACTCTCATCACTCTTATCCTCGAAACGATTTTTCCTCCTATGGGAGTGACTTTCTTCCATAAGTCTGTATTGTTTTTAGTAAATTTGTCACAAAGTTTAGTGCAAAGGTTCTCTTTTATCCTTCTTAGTGTTTTCTCTCCTAAACAATTTGGTTTCACGATTGTTATCACATTGTAAAACAACATTCCTTTTGCTCTGGATCTCACTTAAAATATCAATGTTCAAGCTCATAGTGCAAAGGTTCTCTTTTATCCTTCTTAGTGTTTTCTCTCCTAAACAATTTGGTTTCACGATTGTTATCACATTGTTAAACAACATTCCTTTTGCTCTGGATCTCACTTAAAATATCAATGTTCAAGCTCATAGTCATAAAACCTTCATTATGACTGCTCTAAATAGATTTATTGACAATATTGAATGACCATCCCTTAAAGTCATGTGATATTTTGGATTTTCTTGGCTAGTTATTGACCTTGTGTCTTATTATATTTTTAACACACGTGATTCTCCCATCTCATTAAAGGAGAAACAACTAGGTTTTTCCATCCTTTTATGGCCTTAGATAAAAGAATATTCTCTCCTACCTTTTATGTTGTTAAAGGCGAGCCTATGACTCTAGGCTCACCAGGCTCAAAGGTCTGTGCCTTCGTGCACCTCATTTGCCTTTGGAACATAAATGATGCACTTGAGTGAGATATTTATTGCAAACTTTTTTTTTACAAAAAAAAAGAAAGAAATAATATAAGAACTCAATAAATTTTGTTTTATTTAAAGTTTGTGAAAGATAATTATGTGTTGGGACTCAGATATGATGCATGTGATTACATTAATTCTATTTTAAGGGATATAAACGATAGTAATGAATGATTAATTAGTAGAATTGATGAAGCGATGTTTGATGTTGATTATTTAAAATGGATGTGGTTGTGTTTTGCCTTTGTCAGATGCGCACCTGGGCCTTGAGCTTTGCGCCTAGACTCCATGATCCCTTTGCGCCTAGACTCCAAGATCCCTTTGCGCTTTGGTGCGCCTTGCGTCTTTAATAACTAAGCCTACCTTGATTATTCTCATAGTTGACTTTATTAGTTGCAACCTTCACAATCTCTTTGTATATTATTCTTCCCTCAAATATACAATTATTGCCCCCTTATGATTAGTTATTTTTATGTTGCAAATGTTATAATTGTATTTCCTAATTAAGATCTTGCTTCCATATTCAAGCATTTTCTCAATTTTAGTGCCCTCACCTCTTGCTTTGTCATTAGGGGTGAGGCGAGCAAACCGAAAACCGACAAAATTTATTAGAACGAGACAATTTTTGAACCAAATCATCTAGTTTGTTGTACGTTACGTTTTGATGCGGAGCAGAGATGTGTACTAGCAGCGGAGGACGAGTTTTGGGCCCGTACGGGGCTGATTGGGGACTTTCCATATATGGCGTGCCCGGATCGACGATCCGACTCCGTGGTTGCGTCCGGCTCGTCGTTTAGATTCAGTTTCATATATAACATTATGTATTTTGGATTTTATTTCATGTAGTTATGGGGTCGGAACCGCCGGCCAATCATAGCCGTCGATTCCGATTGCCCTAATCCTATTTTCTTATAAATAGATCTATTAGGGCTGCAGGAAAGGGGATGGTTGAAATTTGGAGAGTTCATCTTCCTCATTTCCGGTGATCCTTCCGCGGTGCCGACGCCGTGGAGCCCCTTGGTGACGACTCCTTGGGTAAGTATCTTATTTCCTCCTTGTTTTCCCTTCCAAACAGCCAGCCCGCCCTGCTACAGTGCCGCAACAGTCCCTCTACAGTACCGTAGCTACAGTACCGCTGCTACAGTACCGTAGCTACAGTTCCGCACTGTTTACCCGCTGCTACAGTGCGCCACCAGCCCGGTTTTCCCCTACAGCCACACCGCCAGCCCCTGTTTTTCCCTACAGCCACACCGCCAGCCCCCCCTTGCTCCCTCTCCACAGCCGCACGCCATCAGCCCAGCCTAGCCCGCCTACTTTGCGTCCACACCGGATCTATTCAGATCTGGACTGTTTGGTCCAGATCCAGTCCGGTACCTCCGGATCCACCTCCCCACCGTCCATACCACCAACCACCACGCCTTCCCCTTCCGTTGGTATCAGAGCCCAGGTCGGGCCGTTTTGCATGCTCAGTAGTGGTAGGTTTTATAGAGTCTTTAGGTTCATTTATGTCTAGTTATCGTCATCGTTCGTCTCCTCTATTTGGGGATCCCGAATCTACCTATATCCGACCTTATAGAACCCCTTTAGAGAAACTCTCACATTATCATGGTGATTATTATCGCTCCTCGCACACCACTTTCAGGGATCGTGTTGACCCACCGACACGACCTCACCATGCTAGGGACGATCATTATGATGACTATCGTCGTGCTTATCCGCACACGCGAGCGAACCGTGTTGATTATAAGGATCGTCATTCCGAGAGAGATCTTGAGAGTCATTTTTGTACCGCTGCCCCTTCCTTTGATGGCTCATCGAGTCCCGAGTCCTTCAGTTATTGGCTCGTGGACATGGAGCATTATCTTGATCATTTTGAGGTGTTCGGTGAGCATCGCATCAAGTTCGCGAAACTTAGACTTTTAGACCAGGCAAGAGCTTATTGGTCTAGCGTTGAGAGGACCCGTGAGCGAGACCGTCTTCATCGCGTCACGAACTGGGTGGACATGAGGCGTTTATTGTGTCAGAGGTATCTGCCTTCGTCGTATCGGAGTCACTTGCTCGACCAATTATTTTCCCTTCAGCAAGGACTCATGTCTGTCACTGAGTACAGGGATCTCTTTGATGAGTTAGTGGTGAGGAGTGATATCCGAGAGGACCCAGCCATGACCACTTGCAGATTTCGATCTGGGCTTCGATCTGACATCCGTACTAAGGTAGTTTATCATAGCTCGAAGTCCCTCGAGTCGACATATCAGCTCGCCCTACGTTACGCGCAGTCTTTGAGATCCGCAAGAGCTGATCGAGGGGACTCTCGCCTTGGCCTCCACAGTACGAGCTCCTCCCACACCAAGGACACCGCTCTGCCTACCATTGTTCCGTCAGACATGACAGCAGGGATACCTGATAGGGATTACTCTCACCCCAGCGAGTTGCTTAGCCCAGTGAGTAGTCTATCTTTTGTTTCTGACCTGTCTCTCGTGACCCCGATTGAGAGTGAGCCAGAGCGACCTCTTGAGCTTATAGTGTCGTGTCCCTCACCCACACCACCACCTCTGGCATGTCATGGGTTGATTAACACCCTTACCCTGGACTTACGTCCTGATACCACACTCACAGACCCATTTTTGAGCGTAGATCTATGTCATTCTCCCATTATCATGGCCCTGAGTTACATCGCGACTGAGAGCTCAGCGCCTAGTGTTGATCTCGTAGTGGGCATGTCATCCATTCAGGGGGACACTACCCCTTATGTTGGTACTCATCTAGAGGACCTTGAGCTTAGTAATGAGTTTCATGACGAGCCCCCAGTTGAGCCTCCTGATGATCCACCACTTTCTGGTGAAGGTGAGATTCAGATGAGATGTTTGTCTATGAGTTTCGAGTTATTGACGTCTCTGTCCCTATCATCGCTGGCTTTGCCCCAGAAGATGAGTCGTGAGTGGAGAAATACGTATGTAGGTCCTACCTTGAGCACACTTGCGCCTACTCATATTTTGATGACCTACTTTTTGACACATCTCACTCGTGATGAGTTTTGGGACACATCGCCTGCTGACCCACCAGACGAGCTCGTTCTTTTCGGGGACACGCACCACACTCGAGAGTCACATCTTTTAGCCGATATACATGATTCTCAGTCAGGTGGACGTCGCATCCGTGATGACTTTTCTTACACAGCTCCTGGCGAGCCCCCTGATGTGTTACGACCCCTGCGCGACATGTTGCTCTTCATGGGTTCGCACCTGAGGGTAGCTGTGTCGCGCGGTCACCTGAACACACGTCTCTCCCGAGACGAGTTTTTCTACACTCCGCTGAGAGAGCCTCCTGATTGGCCGCCTCCCTTGATAGATTTTCAGGTCATTATTACATCTTCCCATAGAGAGCATGTTGTGTCGATCATGTGTCATTTGCATCATTTGCATGAGTCTGTTGAGTCCTTCACGCGTCATTTGCATGGGTTGCATGAGTCTATCAGGCGTAAAATCAATTTAAGCAACGAGCATTATAAAGAACAGGCCGACAGACATAGGTGGGAAAAGCATTTTCTGGTTGGCGAACAGGTGATGGTACGAGTCCGTGCGGAGCGGCTCCCTCAGGGGCCTGCTAAGAAACTAAGCGCCAGGCGAATTGGGCCCTACACAGTTTTGAGATGGATCGGGTTGAATGCTTACGAGCTGGACGTTCCTGCGAGCATGGGTATCCACCCTGTGTTCAATGTTGAGGACCTGACACCCTACTTCGCACCTCACGAGTACCCCGATCCCCACCTTGGCGGCCCTCCCGAGCCTACACCACCACCCCTTTCTCCCGCCACCCAGCCTCCACTTGATTCCCACTTCCCCAGGAGCTTATCACCATTGGCTTCACCTGAAGCACCACCACCATCATCGGATCGCTTTCCCCGAGTGCTGAGGGTCGAGCAGATTACTGAGAGCATTGCGCATGAGTTCGTACCCTCTACGGATGGGCTCGTGTGCCGCTACTTGGTTCGTTGGCTTGGGCGACCCTTCACTGACGACACCTGGATTGCTGCTGCAGAGTTGGATCAACTCGCCCCGGGACTTCGACTTCAGTACGACCGTCTCCATTCTTCGGAGATGGAAGCTTTTCAGTCCGGAGGAGTTGATTGGCGAGGATACTTCCCCAGGGACGACACATGGACGACCTCTGATGGACCTCATCGAGTCTTACCTGGCTTACATCAAAAGAATTCTGATCGCTATTCATCAGGAGATGAATTCTTTCAAGCCGGGGAGAATGATGCGGAGCAGAGATGTGTACTAGCAGCGGAGGACGAGTTTTGGGCCCGTACGGGGCTGATTGGGGACTTTCCATATATGGCGTGCCCGGATCGACGATTCGACTCCGTGGTTGCGTCCGGCTCGTCGTTTAGATTCAGTTTCATATATAACATTATGTATTTTGGATTTTATTTCATGTAGTTATGGGGTCGGAACCGCCGGCCAATCATAGCCGTCGATTCCGATTGCCCTAATCCTATTTTCTTATAAATAGATCTATTAGGGCTGCAGGAAAGGGGATGGCTGAAATTTGGAGAGTTCATCTTCCTCATTTCCGGTGATCCTTCCGCGGTGCCGACGCCGTGGAGCCCCTTGGTGACGACTCCTTGGGTAAGTATCTTATTTCCTCCTTGTTTTCCCTTCCAAACAGCCAGCCCACCCTGCTACAGTGCCGCAACAGTCCCTCTACAGTACCGTAGCTACAGTACCGCTGCTACAGTACCGTAGCTACAGTTCCGCACTGTTTACCCGCTGCTACAGTGCGCCACCAGCCCGGTTTTCCCCTACAGCCACACCGCCAGCCCCTGTTTTTCCCTACAGCCACACCGCCAGCCCCCCCTTGCTCCCTCTCCACAGCCGCACGCCATCAGTTCAGCCTAGCCCGCCTACTTTGCGTCCACACCGGATCTATTCAGATCTGGACTGTTTGGTCCAGATCCAGTCCGGTACCTCCGGATCCACCTCCCCACCGTCCATACCACCAACCACCACGCCTTCCCCTTCCGTGGAACCACCTCCCCTTACCCGATCTAGTCTTCCACCACCCGGAAAGCCCCACCTTGCCTCCAAACTTTAGCTCCGTGTGGAAATGGTACAGCCCTAGTTTTATTTCAGCATTTGTATTACTCTATTATGTGTGATGTGCTAAGTATTGTTTAGTTGTGAAACATTGCGCGCTTGTGGAACTCTTTGCTTTAAGGAATTACAGTTTGTGGCTGTTTGCCCGTGAATCTCTTGCCTTGCAGGTTGCCTAATTCGCCGTGCGCTTATTTTAGCCCTCCGTGCGGAGGAAAGCTATTGCCTAAATGCCTAAAAGAAATTATTTATCCTTATGTGATTGAATGCAATGTTTTATTATGTTGTTTCGCTGTTTTAAATTGATTAACCCGCCTGATCAAGAATTTGCATTGACATATAGTCATTGAGTTTGCGTGAGTCCGTTCCGACACCTCACTAGCTTGCATCTTAGGAAACCACTGCACAGCCTACCCTACATCACGTTTGGAACCCCTTTAATCGGTCTTTCATCTGTTCGGCATGGTTTCCGAGTCCTAGAAATGCATTGCATTAAACAAAACCTTTATAAGGTTATTAGGTATCCTGCCAACCAAGTATTGTGTATTTAGTATCTGAGGCCCTTTACCTTGCCTCTCATACTACCAATACGTGAAGTCCAATCCTCATGGGGTTTTACCATTATTTTGTAGCTCACCCCTTGCATCGATGACGGTGACAATAGATGAACCACCTCCCCCTCCCTGGTCCACCGTGCTTGCACTCAATCTCGTTAATTACATAGCTTAGGCTTTCAGTTGACAACCATCGTGCCGCTGCCTCTGCTCCAATACACTCGCCCCTGCCTCTAGTCGATGACTCTCTAGGAAACCTTCCAGTTCCAGCCGTTACCTCGCATACCTTAGGTCTCTGTTTATTTCTCATGTCCATGATTCAGTGATTTTGTCCTCTGTCACTCTATTCCGGTTTTTTTGCTTCGAAAATGGGAATTATTAACTAGTGACCAAGTGTAGATTATTTTAGAAACACAGGTACAAAGTTATTTCCCATACATGTTTCTTAGATATAGAGCCTCTGTTTGGCGTGGCGGTGGCAGTCACAAGCGCAGTGGTTATGAACCAACCTCGTGAACGCCCGACCTCACCTAAAAAATTTCATTCACTTTTCTGTTCAAAACTAGTTTTCATTTTTGATGGCGGTCATAACCGTTGTCATGCCAAACATACATTCAAAGGCAGTGGCATTTTTGTCCAAACTCACCCGAGCGAAAAAACCACGCCAAAGGGAACCTTAATGAAAATAATTCCCCCAAGTGCTTTGGTAGATGATTCATAAGTGATTTGGGTCTCTAGCCTCTCCAAGTATTTTCAAGAGATTAGGCCTACCCTCTCATCCATTTCCAATACAAGTTCCTCTAGAGTCTACTTTGATGATCTAGTTCTTTGCTCTCTCTCATTGCTAAGAATTTTGTCATATAAGATGCTAGTGTTGGTAATCTATTTTTGGCATTATCTCTAGATTTTATTCCAATACAAGTAACTCCAGAGTCCACTTTGATGATCTAGTTCTTTGCTCTCTCCCTCTCTCATTGCTAAGAATTTTGTTATCTGAGATGCTCGTGTTGGTAATCTCCGTGTTGGTAATCTATTTTTGGCATTATCTTTACATTGGAGTGTTCTCCTACGTTCATGCTTAGTTATTAAAGGTGCAATGCACACCAAAGCTAAAAGAGGTTTTGGATCCTAGGTGCAAGGCTCACGGCGCAAGCACGCACTTGATAATGGCAATACGCAATCACATTTATTTTAAATGATCAGCATCAAACATCAGTTCATCTTTTTGATCAAATTCTTCCTTTATTCTACTCATTAATCATTTATATCTCTTTAAAAATAGAATTATTGTGATCACTTACATTATATCTAAATCTCAACGCTCGATTATGTTTCAAAAACACTAAATCATGCAAAAATTATTGAGTTCTAATATTATTTTTTTCTTTATTTTGAAAAGAAAAGTTTAAAATAAAAATCGCACCCAAACATGTCTTCTATATTCCAAAGGCGCAAAAAAGGTCCACGAAAGCGCAAACGTCTGAGTCTGATGAGCCTTGAGCCTGAGGCGTGCCTTTAACATCATAGCGACCATGTATTCTCTATGTGTCCATTATAATGAATTGGTTCGCCACTTCTTTAGTGATCATGGATGGGACCGACCCAAAACCTTGGTTCTTTAGATATCCATAGGGCTAAAATTATTTATGTGATGATTATTGATTTGGATCTTTTCCACCGTATCATCTTCATTGATGTTTATCGTTCACTCTTTCATTGTAAGATTGTTTGGAATCACATGCACGATTGTGAACCTCCCTCTAAATAATTCTCGAGCAGGAATATTCCCACAAAATTCCATTCTTCATTTGGTGCCGCCTTTAAGGGAAATTTCGATTATATTACATCCACCTCCTGTTTATGTGAGTTGATCTTGAAAAAGAAGAGAGAAAAAATGTTTTGCAAAAAAAGTAAAAATAAAAAATGAAATCAAGAAATTATACTAAAAGAAACATCTGATTTTAAAAACAAATGATAATGTTGTTTATTTATTCACGTGTGCTGGCTTCCCGGAGTTATTACAACAATTTAGGCTCTATTTGGCACAGTGGTGGCTGTGGAGCGCGGTGGTTATGAATCATTGTTCGTGAATACCCGACCTCACCTAAGGAACTTCACATATTTTTGTGTTCAAAATTAGTTTTCTTTTCTTGTTGGCTCCCATAACAACTATACATCCATTGTATGACGGTAATATTTTGGTCTAAACTCACTCAAGCAAAAATATAGTGCCAAACAAAGCCTTAATCACATGACTTATTGATAGGGATCGGCCGCATTATCGTGTCCAATGGAGGAGATCGGGCCACCACTCGGCTAAACTTGTTTTTGCATATCTGCCTTAGATGTTTTGATCAGATTGGCGATCCGAGCCCGCGTGCGTGTACGGAGAGTCGTTGTAAACTTTATATGTATTTTATTTTATTTTGTAGGGCTTGTATTTAGTGTTTTAGGATATCAGACATAACAGATGATCATAGACATTCACGTTGGGTGTCCATCCGCCCCTCTCATTATAAATAGTTGCGGGTGTTCTCATTTTCAGTCATTGTTGAATTTGTGAGCAAATCCAGATCCGTCAATCCTTCGTGGTGCGAAGTTGTGGAACTCAAGGTGCAACGTCTCAGTCTTTATCTTGTTTGTTTCGGGTTAATCCTCCTGTGAATCTCATCAGTTAACCCACAGACCTTTTTTTCCAACCGCTAATCCCACGATTCTCCTTCACGCTCACAAAAAATCGGCACAGCTCATCTCTTTCCTCTCGCGCTGCTTACGCTATCACCAACCGAAAGACCTAAGCTGTTGAAAGCCTCCGTTCCTCTTCCTCGACCCCTTTCATTTCTTTCAGAGCCGCGCGCGCCCCCTTCCCACCAAACATAATTGTTGATCGTCTTCTCCATTCACATGCTTTCTCCCTCACCCACTCATCCTGGACGAACAAACAAGCAGCCCTAACCGCTTTCTGCTTCGCACGCCACCATCGTCATACACTAGAGCAGATGTCCGCTTGATTCCTGTTCGAAGCCGCAACGTCTTCGACGCCTCCAACACCCAGCACTCTCCCCATCGCAAGTCGGACTCACAGAAGCCTCCCCTGTTCATCTTCCTCACCATTTCTACTGTTCACTTCCTCTCCTGGATCCGCAGCCACCCACCAGATTCAGCCCAGGAAACTTACGTCCTCCTCGCTGGATGAATCAAAGCCTCCAGTCGCAAGCCACGATCACCTATTTTCCATTGTCACAAACAAAATCCATACTTCTACAGCCATTCCCCTCCATTTCATGAAGCCGCCAACAATCCAATAGCACTTCTTCACATACCTTCTGTTAGCCCGACATTGTTTTGGCAGTACAACAACCACATTCATCTTGTGGAGCCACACCTGCCGCCACCGCAATCGGATTCCTCGTGCCTTGTGAATATTAATTTAATGTGTTTAGTTATTTTGTATTAAATGTTTTAATGATATCTCATATTTGTTGGTGAAATTCAAACTTTGAATGTGCTGTGTCATTTTCATAATATCTATAAAATATATTTGTGCAAAGAATGTAATTATTTTATTACGCGCGCAAAAATCATTGTAAACACTGTGTTGATTTGCTAGCCACTTTTAAATTTATTGCTAACGTTTAATTCCCGCTTAATTCGAAACATGCATGCAACATTTAGGTCCGGCTTAATTACATTCATTTCACATATGCACATAGGATCACATTAGCGTGTCATCCCCGTCATTTTCATAGCACGTCATGCGTAACTTACCCTTTCCCCATCTTTACCTATATGTACTCTACTTCTAGCCAGAAAAAATGAAAATAACAATTTACTTTATTCTTATCGCTGCCATTGATTTCTTTCCTTCCCTCTTCCACTTGCCTTCTCCTCCACTTCTCAACTTTTTTACTCTTCTCCACAGATTCCTGCATCACTCTACCTCATCTACCTCTACACTACGACGTCCTTATTGCAAGCCGCCGCCGCCTTCACATAATTCACACAAGTTGTCTCCCGCCTTCCGCTAGAACCTCCACCGACCATCTTGCTTTATCTTTTCTCACCTTATGTGATCTTTCATGAATTTTTGGTTCGCCTCTGTTATAATATGAATTATTCCTGTTTTATTTAAGTCCTTTTATTTGTATTATTTCCCGTGTCCGCCTTCATATATAGAGGGGACTAGTTCTCTTTACAATTAATGAAATTATATTCGGTTCTCTCCAACACGGTATCAGAGGAATGCCTCCTGGTGCCCTAGTCGCCCGATTTTTTTCGCCAGTCGCTTGCTCAGCCGTCCGCCCGTTCGCGTCAGCCTGCTGGCCTTCAGCTAGCGCCGCTTCTCTCTTCGAACTTTGTTCCAACGCCAGCGTCGTCCGCCGGCCTTCCGCTGCTTCTTCTCTTCCGGCCCGCGCCAGCGCCGCTCCTTCTCTTTCAGCCAGTTTCTTCCCTTCCGGCGCCGCTTCTTCCCTTCCAGCGCCAGCGCCGCTTCTTCTCTTCCAGCGCCAGCGCCGCCGGCCTTCCGCCGGCATTCCGCCTCTTCTTCTCTTCCGGCCAGCCTTCAAGGGTTTGTACCCCCTCCCATTCCTTCGCCGGATATGTCGTGAAGCCTTTGCTTCCTTCCGACGCCGCTTGCCTTTCCAGATTTTTGATGGAGTTGATTTCTATTTCTCTTCTCTTCTACTTCGATCTTTGTTTGGCGTAATTGGTTGCCTTTTGCTGCCTTGCGTGGTGTGTGGTCTCTAGATTTCTATTCTTGGGCTACTATGTCTTCTCTCAGTGATTCCTCCACACCGGTTCCTCCTCCTGCAAGTTCTCTATGTGGGAGTCATGATCACAATACTTCGTAGATTATTACTATCAGATTGGATGCTTCTAATTATCTTTCCCGATCTCGCTCTATCACACTTGCTCTTAAGAGTTGTCACCTCTTTGGTTATGTCACTGGGCTAACTAAGGAACCAGAGAAGACTTACCCTGATTAGCCTAAATGGGATTTCAAAAATTTCTTAGTCATGTCTTGGCTAACGAATTCCATGCAGGAGTCCATCGCTCATCACTACTTATTTCTGGATACTGCTGTTGATAATTGGCGGCGTGTAGAGGCTACTTATTCTCAAAAAGGCAATGCTTCTCAGATCTTCCAGTTGAGACGAAAGATATCCTTACTCCGCCAAGGTGATCACCCTCCATCTGCTTACTATTTAGAGTTCACTCAATTGTATCAGGAATATGATCATTTCGATTCCCTTACTTTTGTTAGCCCTATTAACGAGGCTTTGGTCCGTGCTCCGGAGGATCGTAACCAGATTTTTGAGTTCCTTCATGGTCTTCATCGGGACTTAGATCAGATTAGTGTTCAGATTTTATGGTGTTTGCCTTTACCATCCCTTTTGGAGCTTATAATATTGTTCAATAGGACTTTGATCGTCGTCAGACTTTGCTTCCCGAACCAGCTCCTGAGAGTTCTGCTCTTGCTACCGGCACCCCTTCTTTATTGGGGGCTCGTCCAACCTGTAATTCTAAGCTACATGATACTGATAAAGACCACCTCCTCTGTGATTATTGTGGGAAGACCCGTCATACCAGAGACTTTTGCTTCAGACTCCATGGTTTTCCTCCATCGATGGATGGTTCTCCTGCTCGTGGTGTCCATGTTTTCAGGCGCTCTCCTCGTTGACCACCTCCTCCTTCTGTCCATCTTACTTTGATGCTATGGATATTCCTCCTGCACTGCCTGATGCTGATCCTTCTGTCCTCCCTGGTGTTTTCTCGGCTGATGAAGTCCTTTCCCTTCGCCACATGATGCAAGGTCTTTCTACGGAGTCTTCTGCCTTGTCTTCGTATGCCCACACTGGGACTCCAGGTGCTCACTCTGCTGCTGCTCACTCTTCCACTCAGTGGATCATTGACTCTGGAGCCACTGATCATATGACTGGTTCTGCCTCAGGTTTTATTTCCGATACTCCTTTATTCCTGACATTATCGCTTAAGACACCCCTCTCTCCCTGTTATGAAGCTATTGTTACCTTTTATGACTGCTGCTGTGTTTACTTCCTTTGTTTGTGATGTCTGTAGTATTAACAAACATTGTCGTACTTCTTTTAATCATGTTTTGTTCCCCAGTTCAATTCCTTTTGTTGTGATTCACTCTGATGTTTGGGATCGGGTCTCGTATCTTCTATTTCTGGCTGTGTTTGTTTTGTCACCTTTATTGATTGCTTTTCTCGCACCACATGGTTATATTTACTGTGAAAGAAAAATGATATTTCTACTACCTTCAAAAATTTCCATAATTTGATCTCCACCCAATTTAATGTTAAAATTCAGATTCTCCGCAGTGATAATGGTCGGGAATATCTGGATTCACACTTTGCTGCTTATCTGGCTGATCATGGGATAATACACCAAATCTCTTGTGCTTATTCTCCTGCTCAAAATGGGGTTGTAGAGCGTAAGAATCATCACCTTTTGGATGTGGCTCGCTATCTCTTGGCCACAATGCATCTTTCCAAGTATTACTTGGGCGATGTTGTCTTTACGACTGTGTATCTTATTAATCGCATGTCATCTCGTATTCTTGGGAATGTCACTCCCCTTGGGCCTCTACGGGTCCCTTCCTCTCAACTCTCTCTTAAGGGGTTTGGCTGTGTCTACTTTGTTCACATCCATCACCCTCCTCGCACCAAACTTGATCCACAGGCTCTCTGGTGTGTGTTTATTGGCTACTCTCCTACTCAAAAGGGGTATAAATTTTTTCATCCTTCTACTAACAGGGTTTTTGTTACCATGGATATCACGTTTCGTGAAACTGAGGCCTATTATCCTTTCCCGGGTGCCTCACCCTCTCTGCCCTCTTCGTCTTTGCCCTCCCCGTCTGTCCCTCTGCCTGTTCCTCCACCTTATCAGCCACTTCAGGGGGAGTATCTATCGTGGGAAGTGAGTGAGATTCCTGGCCATACTACTAGTCCTCCTACTTTGTAGGTGTACACTCAGCTGAGAAAAGGTACCCAACAACACTCTTGACCTGACTATGCAACCAGATCAATCATTGGAACCGGACTCAGGGCCTTATGAGCTTCTAATTGCCCTCAGCAAAGGTATCCGGTCCTGCACTCAACGCCCTCTTTCTAATTATGTTTCTTATGACTCATTCTCCACTTCCCATAAGATCTGTGTGTCTTCCCTTGCGTCCATATCCATACTAATTTCCTGGCAGAGTGCTCTGGAGATTCCTATGTGGAGAGAAGCGATGTTTGAGGAAATGACTGCGCTTGAAAAGAACAACACATGATATTTAGTGCCTCTTCCCCCTGGGAAGAAACCGGTTGGATGCAAATGGGTGTTCTCTGTCAAACAAAATTCCCAGGGTGTGGTGGAAAGGTGTAAAACACGATTGGTGGCACGTGAGTACACCCAAATCCCTGAAATTGACTATCCGGAAACGTTTGCTCCTGTAGCGAAGATGAACACTATTAGAGTCCTTTTGTCCTGTGCTGCTTGTAAAGGGTGAGGCCTTTGACAACTTGATGTAAAAAATGCCTTCCTCCATGATAATTTAGATGAGGAAGTGAATATCTCTCTCCCACCAAACCTTACTCCTAAAAGTTCAGTGGGACATGTCTGCAAGTTAAAGAAAGCCCTATATGAACTGAAATAGTCTCCAATAGCTTAGTTTAGGAGATTTCACAAACCAATGTTGTCTTTTGGGTATCACCAGGGCAATGTCGATCATACTCTGTTCATCAAGCATAAGACCGGTAAACATACAGCTCTCATTGTTTATGTTAAATACATTGTTATCACAGATGATGATGCGGAAGAAATCAATCTTATAAAACAAAAACTAGCTTCTGAGTTTGAGGTCAAGGATCTGGGTGCTCTCAGATATTTCTTGGGCATTGAAGTGGTAAGGTCCAAGCATGAAATTTTTATCTCTCAGAGGAAGTATACTCGGGACCTTCTTGAGAAGATTGGGATGAGCGGCTGCCGACCCGTGGATACTCCAATTGAAGTGAACCACAGAATGAGCCGTGATGATGCAAAGGAGATTGAAACATACCTGAATTTCAGAGGCTTGTGGGGAGACTGATCTACTTAGCTCATACTCATCCAGATATAGCTTATGATGTGAGTGTTATCAGCCAATTTATGCACTCTCCGATGACTCGTCTTGCTGATGCTGTCAACAAAATACTCAGATATCTCAAGTCCTCACTTGAGAGTGGGATTTTGTTTTCCCCCAATTCGGGTCTAAAATTGAGGTCTACACCGATACTGATTGGTTCGGGTCTATTGACGGTCAGCGATCTACCTCAGGATAGTGCTCTCTTGTTGGTGGAAATCGTGTTACCTAGATGAGTAAAAACAACAGGTCGTGGCAAGATCAAGCGCTGAAGCAGAGTTTCAGGCTATCCCATGGTGTCTGTGAAGCTCTCTGGCCGCGGGCGTTGCCAAGTGATCTGGGACTCTCTGGAGGTAAGCCTATTGGTTCTATTGTGATAACAAGGATGCTATCAGTATCACACACAACCCTGTCCAACATGATCGTACTAATCATATTGAAGTGGATCGTCATTTCATCAAGGAGAACTTTGAAAAGGGGCTTGTGTGTACTCCCTTTGTTCCCTCAGATAGACAACTCGCAGATATCCTCACGAATGGCCTTAGTTGAAGTATCTTTGGCAAAATTGTGCTCAAGTTGGGCATGATCAACATCTCACGCCCAACTTGAGGGGGAGTATTACAATATGAATTATTCCTGTTTTATTTATGTCCTTTTGTTTGTATTATTTCCTGTGTCCTCTTCCATATATAGAGGGGACTAGTTCTCTTTACAATTAATAAAATTATATTCGGTTCTCTCCAACAACCTCTGTCTCGCGCCGATTACTTTAAGAAATTTAAAGTGGTTGTTTTTTCTACTTTATTAGATTATGCTGCACATTATATCATTACTCTGGTGATATTTGAATTATTGCCTATTATTGAATGAATTCTACGACTATAATTGGAGGAATTACTAATATTATGTAGGGTGTGCTTCATATTTACTTTTTTTGAAATTAGTGTCGCAATTTCTAATTTAAATTGCAATTAGAATACATATTCATAGCATTCATTCATCAAGTATAACTACAATGTGCATTAAGTGGTATCAATCTGTTACGCCCCCGCAACGTTTTGCCGGTCGTCACTATGTTCGCAGACGCAAGGATGCCGTACACAACGGGGCTGAACCATCCGGTTCAGCCCCCTCTCTCTGAAGATGCCGAAATAGGGCTGAACCGGTTCGGTTCAGCCCTATTGGGGCCGGCCGGCCCCTTTGGCCGGCCCCTCTTTGGTTCCGGGTATTTATATCCCGGAACCCCTCTTGGTTCATTATGCAAGTATTTGAGGTATAATCTCCTTCCTCCTTCTAAACCCTAATTCCTCTTAGCCTCCTCTTCCTCTCTAGTTTATCTCTCTCTCTCTCTATCTATCTAGTGTCATAACATTTGGTATCAGAGGATTCGTCTCCGACATGGTGAATACGCGCACGCAAGAGGAATCCGCACGGCTCGAAACCCTAGAGGGGACGGTGGTCACTCTCACAGATTCGGTGGCGGCCATGACGGCCGGTATGGAGGAGTTGAAAACCTTATTGAAAGGAAAAGCGCCGGCTACGGATGATTCGGCCGGATCGGGACAAGATCCGGCTGTGGTTGCGCGCGGGGCCACGGACGGCGGAGTCGCGCGTGTTGGGCTCGGCGACGACGCATCGCGTTCTTTTCCCCCTCCGTCAACAGGACCATATGGCGGGGCTGGCGGGTCGGGGTCGGGGCATTATGCGGGGCCGATGCCGCCCGCATCGTTGAATAGTGGCTTCGGCGAGCCCGTCGCAAACCGGAACCAGGGGCGTCGGGGCTGGGATGAGCCCGCAGGCTTTCGGCGTGGCTGGGATGACCCAGCAGGGTTTCGGCGGGGCTGGGATGAGGCCGCAGGTCAGCGGCGGGGCTGGGATGAGGCCGCAGGTCAGCGGTGGCCACCGGAACAGGCAGGACAGCAGCGGGGAGGTCTTCTTCCTCCTCCTCGGGGGTTTGGACAGCAGGGTGCGCCGGTTTATGGACCACCATGGGGTGGCCAACCACCGGGTTATGGTGTATTTGAGCAAGGCGATATCGGAAGGCGAGAAGGAGGTCATGGTCCGCATCGCTTGACTCCAGGCTTGTCTCGCATGTATTTTCCGGAGTTCGAGGGTGGTGACACCTTGGAATGGATTCAGAAGGCCGAACTTTTCTTTCAATATCAAGATGTTCCTGAAGGCCAATGGGTGCAGTTGGCGTCTTTTCACCTAAAGGATGACGCCTTCCAATGGACACAGTGGTTCCTGCGGGGACGAGAGTACGTGCCCTGGGGGGAGTTTGTGGAGGCCTTTACGGCTCGATTTGGTCCGCTAGAGTATGAGAACTATGAGGCCATGCTTCAGAAACTCCGCCAGAAGGGTTCTGTGATGGAGTACCGCACGGAGTTCGAGAAGTTGGCGAATCGGGTGCAATGGCCAGAAAGGACATTATACAGTTGCTTCATCTCCGGTCTCAAGGATTATATTCGTGATGAGGTGCAGGCACTCATGCCTCAGTCGTTGAACCACGCCATTACCTTGGCACGTATTCAGGAGGAGCGGTTCAGCAGGCAGAGAGGCCGCATGCAGAATAGGCCCCCCTCGGGCATCCCTACTACTACGGTTGCACGGCGGGAACAACCTACGACTAACAAGCCGACGGTGACTCGCTTGTCTTGGAGTGAGTTGCAAGCTCGCAAAGAGAAGGGTCTATGCTTCAATTGTGATGAGAAGTTTGCTCCGGGCCATAAATGTCAGAGGACACAAGTCTTCATGTTATATCAGGAGGCTGAGGAAGCACCGGCGGCCGACGAGGAAGAATTGGAGGTGGACTTGGAAGATACTGAGTTTGGGGTCTCTATACATGCTTTGGAAGGGTGCGCTCCCCCGCTTACAATGCGGCTGGCGGGTCGGATCGCCCAGGAGAAGGTTACTATTTTGGTGGACAGTGGGAGCACCCACAACTTTATACATCCCGATGTGGCAGGGAGAGTTGGACACGGGGTCGACAAGGGGGCTGCCTTCCATGTTATGGTGGCGGATGACAGTAAGTTGCAATGTGAAGGGGTGCTGAAGGGAGTGGAACTGCGGATAGGAGACTATGCGGGACGAACGGACGTCTACTTGCTACCTATTCGTGGCTCGGATATGGTCTTGGGAGTTCAATGGTTACGCCAATTACAACGGGTAACTTTTGACTGGGCGCATATGACCATGGAGTTTGTGCTCGGGGAGCAACAGTTCTGTCTGCGGGGTCTCATGTCTTCTCCTATTAAGGAGGTATCTCTTCGCAGCATGCAACAGTTGCGCGGAGACGGGCAAATGATGGCCATTCTCCGGGAGGTTCAGACCGGCGACTCTGGCAACTCTGAGGTACCAGTTCACTTACAGTCCATTTTGACAGATTATGCTGACGTTTTTCAGGAGCCCCGTACTCTGCCACCGCCTCGGTTCCGGGATCATCGTATTCCGCTCAAGGCGGGCGCCGAGCCTACTAATGTGCGACCATATCGCTACCCACACATTCAGAAGGCGGAAATTGAGCGGAGTGTCCGGGAGATGTTGGAGGCCGGTATCATTCGGCCAAGTACTAGTTCCTTCTCCGCTCCCATCATTCTGGTCAAGAAAAAAGACGGTTCCTGGAGGTTTTGTGTGGACTACCGCGCCTTGAATGGCGCCACGATGAAGGATAACTTTCCGATTCCTCACATCGAGGAGCTGCTGGATGAACTGCATGGAGCACAACTTTTTACCAAGTTAGATCTTCGATCTGGATATTATCAGATTCTCATGGCCCAGGAAGATATCCACAAGACGGCTTTCCGAACACATGACGGCCATTATGAGTTCTTGGTCATGGCCAATGGCTTGACTGGCGGACCTTCTACATTCCAGGCCAATATGAATGAGATTTTTCGGGATTTCTTGCGGACTTTTGTGCTGATATTCTTCGACGACATTCTCATTTACAGTGCTAGTTGGGAGGATCATGTGGGACATGTGGAACAGGTCCTATGTCGACTTCGGCAACACCGTCTTTACGCCAACCGTTCTAAGTGCTCATTTGGTCAGGAGGAGGTGGAATACTTGGGCCACATGGTCTCAGGTCAGGGCGTGCGGGCCGACCCACGAAAAATTCAGAGCATGCAATCGTGGCCGCGGCCAGTTACAGTGCGTGCCTTGCGCGGATTTTTGGGTCTCACGGGATACTACAGGCGGTTCGTCCAGGATTATGGCAAGATAGCAAGACCTTTGACTCAGCTTTTGCAGAAGGATTCTTTTTCTTGGGGAGAAGAGGCGGAGGGCGCCTTCCAGGCCCTCAAACAGGCCATGACGACCACGCCTGTTCTTGCCTTACCAGATTTCGCGAAGGAATTCATCCTCGAGACGGATGCGTCGGGGGTGGGCATCGGCGCCGTCTTGATGCAGAACGGACGGCCTATAGCTTTCTATAGTAGGGCGTTAGCCCCTCGTACTTTGGGCCTTTCGGCTTACGAAAAAGAAATGTTAGCAATCATTCATGCGGTGGGCGTTTAACGTCCGTACTTGTTGGGCCGGCACTTTAAGGTGCGCACGGATCATCAAAGCTTAAACCATTTTCTGGACCAACGGGTCTCCTCGCCTCTCCAACAGAAGTGGGTTACAAAGCTCTTGGGATATGATTATGAGATCGTTTATCGGCGCGGCAAGGATAATGTCGTCGCTGATGCTCTCTCTCGCTTGCCGGAGGCAGCTCTCACTCACATTACGGGACCCTTGATCGATTCTTTGGCCGACATTCACGAGGAGGTCATGGGCTCGGACACTGCGGCCGTTAGTGGAGGCTTTGCAGCGGGGCGAGACTGTTACGCCTGGTTATCATTTATGTAATGGCCGTCTTCACTTTAGGGGCCGAGTGGTGGTGCCGGGCGCATCAGCTTGGAGAACAGTTTTGATGCATGAGTTTCACTCGTCGCCTACGGGGGGACATGCCGGAGTACTTCGAACCCTTCAGCGTGCGCGGGCCAATGTCTTTTGGGCGGGCATGCGACGGGACATTCAGCAGTTTGTTCGACAGTGTGAGATCTGCCAGCGGCAGAAATATGAGACTTCTTCACCCGCGGGGCTGCTTGTCCCGTTGGACATCCCGCAGCTTATTTGGGACACGGTGTCCATGGACTTCATCGAAGGGTTGCCTAAATCAAAAGGGAAGTCGGTCATTTTGGTAGTAGTGGATAAACTCTCAAAGTATGGCCACTTTATTGCCCTCAGCCACCCCTACACTGGAGACTCGGTGGCCGCCCTCTTTGCTAGAGAGATTGTTCGTCTGCATGGCGTTCCTCGCGCGATTATTTCTGATCGTGACCCGACCTTCGTTAGTAGCTTTTGGAGGGAGTTATTCCGCTTACAAGGAACTCGCTTACATTTCAGCACGGCCAACCATCCGCAATCGGATGGCCAAACAGAGGTCCTTAACCGAGGGGTGGAGACATATCTTCGGTGCTTTGTGATGGATGAGCCCCGCACTTGGCCAGAGTGGTTACATTGGGCCGAATACTGTTATAACACGTCTTATCACTCCGCCAGCAGGATGACGCCATTTGAGGTTGTTTACGGTCGGCCACCTCCAACCTTGGGCACTTATGAGCCGGGTAGCACCGCTCTACCGGCGGTTGATCGGGCTCTTCTGGACCGCGATCGCATGATGGTCACTCTTCGGGCCAACCTCCGTTTGGCCCAGGATCGTATGAAGGTGCAAGCGGACAAGCACCGCACTGAGCGGGAATTTGCCGTCGGTGATGAGGTTTTTCTCAAGTTACAACCATATCGGCAATTATCTGTTGCAGCCCGTGGCAATCAGAAGTTATCCCCGCACTACTACGGCCCCTTTCAGATCATCAGCAGGGTGGGGCCGGTAGCTTACACCTTGGCTTTGCCGCTGGGCTCCCGCATCCATCCCACTTTTCACGTCTCATTGCTCAAGAGAAAGGTGGGCCAGCTTATCCAACCTTCTGCTCTCTTGCCTGACGTTACGGCAGCGGGTGAGCTGAGGCCACTTCCGGAGGATGTTTTACGAAGCAGATGGAAGCACCGGGGCACCGAATTCCGGCCCGAACTCTTGGTCAAGTGGAAGAACCTTTCTCCGGCACAAAACTCTTGGGTGGATTTCTTCGATTTCAAGGAACTCTTCCCCGACTACCACCTTGAGGACAAGCTGGTTCTTGATGGGGAGGGGAATGTTACGCCCCCGCAACGTTTTGCCGGTCGTCACTATGTTCGCAGACGCAAGGATGCCGTACACAACGGGGCTGAACCATCCGGTTCAGCCCCCTCTCTCTGAAGATGCCAAAATAGGGCTGAACCGGTTCGGTTCAGCCCTATTGGGGCCGGCCGGCCCCTTTGGCCGGCCCCTCTTTGGTTCCGGGTATTTATATCCCGGAACCCCTCTTGGTTCATTATGCAAGTATTTGAGGTATAATCTCCTTCCTCCTTCTAAACCCTAATTCCTCTTAGCCTCCTCTTCCTCTCTAGTTTATCTCTCTCTCTCTCTATCTATCTAGTGTCATAACACAATCATGTTGCATTAATGTCGTCTTACGATTTTCTCTTTTGAGAAAAACACAGAATTATGTTATCCAAAATAAATTTATTTGTCATTCTGTGTTGCTGCACAACATCATCTTGCATGTATGACATCATAATTCCTAAGCATTATGGTGCATAGTAGCATTTCGTACATACTTTAATTTATTCCCATGGTTGCTCATGGAAACCCAAAAAAAGTTTCTAAACCCATCGGGGAAGAAAAGTGACAGTCACTATTTAATGGGCTATAAAGATTCTTTGAGAGGCAATTAATTACATTAGGACTCTTTGAAGGGAAAGTAATCACATTAGATGGTATTGGACATTAAAAGGAGTTTCTCACTATCACATTCACTACAATAAACATATTTAGAAAGATTCAAAGTATGGATAGAGAGTGAACAACTAATTAGGTTGAACTATCATGATAGTCATATGAATTAAAAGATTATGGTTCCATTTAGTGCGGTGTTTTTGCTTTGATGAGTTTAGACAAAAACACCACCATCTTAAACTGTATGTTTGCATGACAACGATGACGAGCACAACCAAGAAAATAAAACTTGTTTTGAACATAAAAGTGGATGAAGTTCCTTAGGTTAGGCAGGGCATTCACGAGCGATGGTTCATAATCACCGTGTTCATGACTGCCGCCGTTGTGCCAAACAGAGCCTAAAAGAAGTGATCAAGACCTTGCTAATCAGTCTTTTTTAGTTTGTCAACAAGATCATTTATTTTGCACTAATGAAAATTTGATTTGAATCAACCTTCATGATATATAACTATATAAGAGCTTGATTTAAAAGAATCAGAATCCGGTTCTAAAAGATAATTCAGAAGATGATTTAAGATTGATACATTGTTAATGATTTTGATGTAGATTCTTATGACCACAAGATTAGAGAAAATTTAAGAGGAAGTTTTCTTTTGGAAGATGATTGACACTGAATTTGCATTTGGGGTTAAGTTTAAAGTAAATGATTAAATTGATCATGCATCTCCTTGGAGTTCACATTTAATCTTTCCATTGAACCTAAACCAATATCTGATCTTGGACCTAAATTATTATACATATTATTTTAGATTCTCTTGGACGATCACTATGTAATGGTTAACAATAAATTGCTTACTGATGATTAAATCGATTTTGTAATGATTGTATGTTATTTTATATAAATTATTTGAAATTTTTTGAATAAGATTACGTATTGAGTCAGACATCAAATAACAAGTCAAATAACGAGTCAGACATCAAAAAGAACATATCATGAGGAGCTAAGTCTAAGGGTCTGTTTGACATGATGGTCGCGGTCATGAACATACCACCGTCTGTTTGGCGTGGCATTTTCAGTCTGATGAGTTTGGACAAAAACCTTACCCTCATAAATGTGTGTTTGACATAACAACGGTTATGACTGTGACCAAGAAAAAAAAACTTAATTTTAAAATGTAAAATAAAATTGATGGAGACCCTTAGGTGAGGTCGAACGTTCAGGAAGGACTTTCGTAATCATCGTGTTCACGATCGCCACCGCCATTCCAGACGGAGCCTAAATATGTTTAAGGATGGAATTTCCGACTACTAAAAATAAAAGACTACAACCTTTAATTCTTATACATTTTGAATTATTATATTTTAAGGGAATTTGCAATTGCAGGAGAACCCCTTGCATTAGAAATTGATTTATAAAAACATGTCAATCTTTTAATTTATTTTGTTTTGTTGCTTTGCAATTTTAGGTTTTGACATCCCAAATGCCTTATTAAGTCATGTTTATAGAACATTTGGGCAAAACTATAAACTACACTTCTGTTTAATGGTGCATATTATCTCCATACATATAGAGACTGAAATGGTCGACATGAGCCTAGATAGCTCAAATGTCTTGTGGGAGAGAGTGAAAGTGCAACACAGTGAAATTTGATAATTACACTAGCCAGCTTTGGATACAAAAACTGGTTGTTACACTTGAAAAAGCCCTTTACTTTTTCATGTTGAGATTAATGCAGAGATGACTAGTGAAGCTTAGTGATCAAATCCTAATGGTCCAAAGGGAAGTGCTCGAAAGGCTCTGTATCTCAAATGAGCGGTATAAGTTACTGCCAAGCATTAGCGAGAACAATTTTTTCAGGAGGTAGACACGTCCATTTTTAATTCATTCCAATTTAATAAATAACTGTATCATAGTTTTTTTTAATTTTTAGATCCATATTTTATTGTCATAATTTTAATTGATCTAAAAAAAAGTGTTGATAACTAGAGTAGCAGTTTCGAAAAAAAAAATCATATGACATGTCCTTTTTTGATCGGTTAGAAATTAGAATGTTAAAATGTTGCTCATCTATAAAGTCAACATCATTTATGATTTATTCATAAATTTAATGATGTGCGAAGCTAGAGACTAATTTCTATGTTTTTAGGAATTATGAGATCAATTTAAACCTTCAGAGTAAAAAAAAAACCTAGACACAGTACCTTAAGAGACTCGCATATGGGAACAAGTTCCACTGGAAGTACCTATACATCTATTTTCTATAAAGAAAAACATAAAGGACAAAATTGAGGCTGAGTTTCTTCCATTCATCAAATCTCAGCAGCCGGATCAAGGAATCGTGGACTGTAAATAGCCGTTTCGAGAAAAGGCCCCGTTCTCCCTCAAACAAAAACCCTGACGCCTGAACAGGAACAAAACGTTTTGGGGTGTCGCCGACGGTCTGCCCGGAGCCAACCAACGGGTTCGCCAGGCCCCGGAGAACTCGCCGGGGTATCCCAGCGGCGCTCCGGCAGGGCCACCACCAGCGGTGGCCCTGACCGTGAGATCAAGTTTAGGGTCTCACTGGCAGGGCTACCTCAGGCGGTGGCCCTACCCGCTCGCCACCAGACAACTACCAGACGATAAGGATCCTATGAGCATGACGTGGAGACTTGGGCGACTCTTCTGGTGGGCTCTTTTGGTGAGACATTAGAATCAGAGAGGTGTAGCGATGGACTGGATGTTGTAGATCGGACCTGGGATTGCTCGAGAGAAGAAGCAATGTCGTGCCAGCAAAATATCTCATCCTCAAGATTGAGCGAGGTGCACGAGCCAGGGCCTCAGCCGAAGGCCAGAAATTGTGAAGACTGATGGGGAAAACCCATCCAAGTTTTGAATGAAGGTCGTAGAGCCAGACATTAGGTCGATGAGGAGTAGGTGTAGCGAGGATTTGGAAGGTGACCGGATTGGAAGGATGATCGAAGTGGGACAACGATAAGATTTGAGAGTAGGGTAATCGTGGGCTCGAGAGATGTGGGGATAGATAATTCGAGAGATAAGAGAATTGATAGGTGAGCTTGGGTCTCCAAGAAACAATGAGGGGGGGGGGGGGGTAGAAAAGAACCTGCGGTGACATATGAAAGGTTGGCGAGGTGCCAGGTGGACTCTTTGTCGTGGATATGTTGGCATGCGAGTTGATGGGAGGGCAACTGGTGGAGATCGAAAGATGAGGGGAATTATGAGGGTCCGTGTTAAGGTCACAACATGATAACAAAGGGCTGTAAAAAAGGAGGAAATGTCGGCGGTACTAGTGGTTGAAAACCCACCGAGGGGTGGCAGTGGGATGGATGGAAGAGGAGGCTCGTCAGTAAGCAAAGTGGCGGGTTGGGACTGTAAGGGGGTATATAAAAGAATCCGTTGACGAATCTCAAATGACATGGCGAGGAGAGTATCCGGGTCAACCTCAACTCGATTGCAATGATCATGCACCGAGTTCAGAAGGAGAGCCATGTTTGAAAAATGGGAAGAGGGTCGCCAGAAAGCAGCAGGAGGCTCAGGAGGGCCTCTGAAATGTTGCAGCCATGCAGGTGCTGTCGGATTGCTGCAGGAGTCGCTTGAGTCCACTAGGATGCGATGAGTCCGATATTTATTGTGTTTTTCGGACTCATCTGAGCTCGTTTTCACGCACATGCACTTCACAAATAGCTTATAATTGCTCCTATTTCACTTGATCTCCACTTTCACACGAAGTGCACATTTTGTCCGTTGTGGTGTGCAATTGTACACTATTTTACTGGGGTAAGCACATGGTGTTCCCTATATATTTATTTTGTTGATTTTTGTTTTCTGTGAGTCCTGGAGACATGTGCCACAGCTGGTGTTTTGTTGTGCAGGTGGGCAGAGTCCCATTGCAGCCCAGATCTTTCCTGTAGGAATCTTTCATGCACGGTCAATGCAACTGTGCAACGCCTACATCATTTTTGGTGCTCTGCCAGGAGTCGTACGGTTTGCTAGTGCACAGGCTATTTTACCCGTGCGTGACCAAATCACACACCCTTTTTTTAGTCAAAATATTTTATGAAATTATTGCCCGTGCGTTTTCTTCACGCACGGTTGGATTCAACCATGCGCGAAGGAAAATAAACGATCTTCCTCTTTGCTTGGAAGTTGAGCGTTCTATCTCCGCCCGTGCGTTTTGTTCTCACATGGGCTGTTGGCCCGTGCGTGTTCAAATCGCACGGTTTGCTTCTTCTCCCAGGATGGGCCATCTTGCAAGTTTAATTTCACACGATCAACGCACGGTCGTGCGTTCGACCGTGCATGCCTTAATTTTTGACGCGTTTTTTTATAAATACCGCAGGTTTTACCCTAGTTCGGAATCCATCTTCACTCCGCCATTTTCCGCCGCAAGAGAGCTCCGACTCCAAGTTCTTCCCACCTTCGTTAGGGCTGATTCCTTAGGCCCTTCATCATCCTTAAGCTTCCAAGGAGAGGATTCTAGTCCTACTTCCATCATCGAGCGAGGAGGACGAGGCATTGGACGGAACCGTATCGTGACACAAAGAAGACGGGCCATTGGGAGGTAGTGACAACCTTCTTTACCCCGGACGTAGTTGATGACCTAGTTTGGATTTGGATTGACAACTCGGCGATTCCTACCGAGAATCCCCAACGAGGCTTCGGATTTGGTCTATTCTTTGCTCTCTCCTTTTGTTTGATGGTTGTATGTGATTAGTATTCTCCATTATTTGATGATGTTGCGCTCAAATATTTGTCATGATAGTTATATTTCATGTCTATTTGAAATTATTTATGTTTGAGTTGCTTGAGATGCGCCGCCATATTCCATCCCGCCATCTTGAGTGGTGCCGCACTAGCAATTGCTAGTGGCGTGCATAGTGAAGAGGTGCTTTTGACACTCATTCCGCCGGTGCGAACCATTTCATCCGCTTGCCTACTCGTCCATCCGTCTCTCAAAGCAGCGCACATTGGCCTGCGTTGTTTCCATCCCGCCGAGCGAAGTAGTGCATAACTAAACCCCCCTCATAACCCCCCTAAGGACTTCAATCTCAAGTGTAGTTGAAGTAATTATATTTTTTTTCCCGCAAACTAAACCCCCCTCATAACCCCGACCTAAGGACTTCAATCTCAAGTCCTGCCTCAAAAGTAGACTCCATTTTGCCGTGTTCCTCAAGAGATCGATACTTGGGGAGTTATTCCCATTTTATATTACTTGAGCGACCGGTGCACTTGGCGAACGCACATAAAGTTTTTGGCATCGTTGCCAAGAAACACAGTCGTGTGAGTTTCTGGAGAGCGAGTCTAGAGATAGAAGTCCTTCCCCTTGTATTTACCATCGCTTTATTTTATTTTATTTCTTCATAATCCCTTTTTGTATTTTTGATTATAGGTAGTTGTAGTAAAGTTTTGTTTAGTGTAGCATTTTGCACAGTTGTTTTTCTGTGAATCGTGATATCTTCACACCATGTGGGCTAGCCTTAATATCCGATGTCGATGGTGTGGAGATATTTCCCACGCTAGTGATATATGTCCTACGGGAGATAGTTGGCATAATTCTCGTGGTCCAGAGCACCTGTCTTGTCGGGTTTTTCATACACCACACCCAAGTCTTTTGGCTACTTGTCCTCTCCACTTCCACCATTTTTGTATTCCACTCCGGCCCCACAAGGACCGAGGAGTAATACCAAACGGTGCATGCTTTGTCATAGTATAGATCACGCCCTGAAGGATTGCGCCAAATTTCAACGCCAATTGGATGATGTTGATGATGAGACGGATATCTGGATTATTCCGACTCCTACTTATGGCGGCGTACCTTCAATCTCAGGTTATGTATCCGTGTCACCTTCATATTCTGAATGGAATGATGTGGATGCAACCATCAGAGGTGTGTCTGATCTAGGCTCTGACATGACTGACCCCTTCTCCCCTGTGCATATATCCCCTTGCTTGGAGTCGATTCTTTGCGAGGAACCAGTGCTTGACTTTTATCCAAGCACTATTCCTCCCCCTTTTGTGCATTCTACTACATTCGTTTTTGACGACATCGTTGACGATGTGCCGCAAGATGAGGCGAGCGATCAAGGTGTTGTGCATGCCCCTATGGAGGACGACGACCTTCTATGTGAAGAGGATTCTTCCTCAACACCGGTACCACTCCTCTATTTGCATTGTCGACGATGTCGACAATATTTTACTACCTCTACCTATTGGGAGTGAGACTGGGACCACTCCCCCTACTGATGTTTATTTTAGTTTTTTTCTCCTTTATTATTTGATCACCCTTCTATATCCGAGCTTGTGCAGGTTGGGCTTCCATAGGTACCCCAAAAGGGCTTGGACCTTCTCCCTGTTGGCGACACCTTGCTGGGCAAGAATACTTTTGGTGTGATGAGTGAAGATTTCTCCTCTTCTTACATTCTCTTCCCTCTACCTGTGAGGCGCTGGTATGATTATTTAGGTAGAGGGATAACTGCTCTGTCACCGTATCGGTACTCGTTACTGAAACAGACATTAGAACAGTTACCTGTTCACTTTTCTTTCCATAGACCCATTAGCTAGAACTTTTCAAAATTGAATAAGTCGTGCTGGGAAGACAATAACCACAATAATTATCTTTTATTCCCCTGCAAATTAGTTTAGTTTGTTTATTTTCTTTTTCTTTTGCGGAGCTCACCCCCTTGCAGGTATTTTCCATTTGTGAAGGGGGTGGTTGTGATTCTTCGTATGACGGCTTCGTCCTGGACTTTCTTGCATCTTCTGGTATGCTCAATTTTGAGCATTGAGCACTCTTTTCCTCAGCTCCTTTAGTTGTTTTTTGCTCATCATTTACTCGATTTGTTTAGATTAAGGCTCCGTTTGGGGGGACTTATTTTCACCGGTCAAGCGGTTACGACCGCATGTACCGGGCCTTATTTAAGGCCCGGTACATGCGGTCGTAACCGCTTGACCGGTGAAAATAAGTCCCCCCAAACGGAGCCTAAGTCTGAGGGGGAGCTGTTGTATTCATACCCACACACACGCATCATTGCATAGCATACTAGAAGCTTTTATTTCAATTATTTTGTTGCATTTTCTTCGCACACCACAACACCCACATGAGTGTGTGCTTAACTGTTAACACATCATGAGTTGAATTCATTTCCTTTGTGTGATTTGGAAAAATGTCTGTGCTGACTTAGGATTGTGAGACATAGTAAAATATTGACTCCTGTAGTTCTCCTAATCGAGTGCTCACGTCTCGCTTAGAAATTCATGTAGAATTAATTTTTCTTTATGCTTATAGTTTATACTTTTTCTACTAGCTTAAATATTGTTTATTCTACTCAAAAATGGTGAATCCGGTTTGAACCCGACAGTTGCGTAGGGATGAGTGTAGACGGTCGTTAGCCTCGTATTGCTCGACTCGCGAGGAAGGATGATTTCATTCGGTGGCTAAGAACTTCCCCCAAGCTATTCTCGAAGCATGAGTATAGGTTAGTTCTGCTGCGCGAGTGTGATGTAGGTCATCATTTTGGCCCGATTGAGCTTTTGTACCGCTCCTATCGTCTTATCCTCGCTAACCCCGTTGTGCCTACCCTGCCTTTTGATTCAGCTCCACCATCACCTCACCAAAGCCTAAAATCCAATACTGATCGCACACCCAAATTTTAGCTATAATGTGTATTTTATTTTCATATTGGGGGTGTTGATGTGGTGTTTATATTTGTGGATATGTGGATGTGCTTCAAAGAAAATCTATGTTGAAAAGTTGAAAAAAAGAAAAAAAAAAAGAGAAATGAAATGAGAAAACAAAATTGTGAAATACTGAAAATGATAAATATTTTTGTTGATGTGTATTTTGGGAGTAGGGCGCACACACCCATATTGTTAAGTCCAAATCTGGGCTTCTGGTACACCCGCATTGTATTGTGGTGCGTGGATAGTTATTTTTGTATCAGCTCATTTGAGTTAGGTGCGTTGAGCCCTCATGTTTATCAGTGTATACCTCACCTGAACCTAAGCCCCAATATTAACCTAAAGTCCTACTGATTCGCATGTTGAACCAAACTAGTGCGATGAAGAGAGTGTGAACGGGCGAGCGTATGGTCACCGACATTGATGGATTTTTTTGGAGGTTATCCGGAGACTCGGTCTTTGGCAATGCTCATCTCATCGATCTGTTTACTTTCTCCCTACGCATGACTAGACGATTCACCGTGATTCTCTTTTTGAGTAGATATAATATATAATTACGCTCCTAGAAAATTATAAACTATTTTGCATAATTAATAATTTCTTCTACTGCATTTTTATGCGCGTGAGTATGCGACATCACATGGTACTCCGCCTTTGCAATTTCTTTGCCAGCTATTTATTTTTCTCGTCCGCATGAGAGATGATTGCTTGGGACAAGCAAATGGTTAAGTGTGAGGGTGCGATGAGTCCGATATTTATTGTGCTTTTCAGACTCATCTGGGCTCGTTTTCACGCACATGCACATCACAAATAGCTTATCATTTCTCATATTTCACTTGATCTCCACTTCCACACGAAGTGCACATTTTACCTGTTGTGGTGTGCAATTGCGCGCTATTTTTTGTGGGTAAACACAGGATGCTCCCAATGTATTTATTTTGTTGATTTTTGTTTTCTGTGAGTGCTGGAGGCATGTGCCTCAGTTGGTGTTTCATTGTGCAGGTGGGCAAAGTTTCATTGCAGCCTAGATCTTTCCTATAGGAATCGCACGGTTGTGCGTCGTTCTTCACGCACGGTCAATGCAACCGTGGGATGCCTACAACATTTTTGGTGCTCTGTTCCGGGCCGTGCGATTTGCTCGCACAGGCTGTTTTTCCCGTGCGTGACCAAATCACACGACCTTCTCTTTTAGTCAAAATGTTTTATGAAATTATTGCCCGTGCGTTTTCTTCCCGCACGGTTGGATTCAACCGTGCGCGAAGGAAAACACACGATCTTCAACCAAGGAGGACGAGGCATTGGACGTGACCGGATTGTGACACGAAGAAGGCAGGCCATTGGGAGGTAGTGACATCTTTCTCTACCCCGGATACAGTTGAGGACCGAATTTGGATGCGCGGATTGACAACCCGACGATTCCTAACGAGATTCCCCAACGAGCCTTCAGATTTGGTCGATTCTTTGCTCTCTCTTTTTGTTTGATAGTTATATGTAGTTAGTATTCTCCATTATTTGATGACGTTGCACTCAAATCTTTGTTATGATAGTTATATTTCATGTCTTTGTGAAATTATTTAAGTTTCAGTGGCTTGAGGTGCGTCACCATATTCCATCCCGCCATCGTGAGTGTTGCCACACTAGTAATTGCTAGTGGCGGTGCATAGCGAAGAGGTGCTTTCGACTCTCATTCCGCCGGTGCGAACTATTCCACCCGCTTGCCTACTCGTCCATCCACCTCTCGAAGCAGTGCATAGCGGTCTGCATAGTTTCCATCCCACCGAGCGAAGCAGTGCATAACGGTTTGCATAGGAGTAGTTGAAGTAATTTTATTTTGTTTCCACAAACCAAAACCCCTCATAACCCCGACCTAAGGACTTCAATCTCAAATCCTTCCTCGAAAGTAGACTCCACCTTGTTGTGTTCCTCAAGAGATCGATCCTTGGGGAGTTATTCTCATTTTATATTACTTGAGCGACCGGTGCACTTGCTGAACGCACATCAGGATGCAACCAGAGCCGTATGAAGGCTGATAGAATGTTGTCTGAGCCGCATAAGGACTGCTAGAATGTTGGAGAAGGGCGGTGAGGATGAGGAGCGATTGCTGGAACGCTGCAAAAGTAGTCGGGAGGCCTCCTAAATGCGGGTGAGAGAGAGTTGGAGGGCCACTAGAAGAGGGACCGAGCACAAAGAGGTCGGTTGAAGCAGGAATTAGTCGCTGGACGGGGGAGTCTAGTGAAGTAGGGAGCGCTGGAATCGACAAAGCATCGATGTCGTCCAGGGTAGGTCGTCACCAGGGAAGGGAGTGATGTAGGCTTGGACCGGTGGTAGCGTCCAGCGCACGATGGCGACGCTGGATCGTATGCAGTCAGGTAATGAGAGCAGCAGGGGAGAAGACGTTTGATTGGGTGCGATCAATTGCACGCGGAACCATGCAGATATTGTATCGCTGGCCATATTTTGTTCTAAATAGATGTGAGAACCTCAGAGTTGAATTTCCAATTGTAAATTAATAGATGTGGCCATATTTTTTTCGCCCGTGCACAATTTTTTTGCCCTGGCGTGTTTTTTCCCCCGGGTGCATTTTTTTCGCCCGGACGCGTTTTTTTTAGCCCGGGGGCGTTTTTTTTCGCCCGGACGCGATTTTTTCGCCCGGGCGCGATGTTTTCGCCCGTGCGCGATTTTTTCGCCCGGGCGCGATTTTTTCGTTCGGGCGCGTTTTTTTCGCCCGGGCGCGTTTTTTTTCGCCAGGACGCATTTTTTTCGCCCGGACGCGTTTTTTTCGCCCGGTCACATTTTTTCGCCCGGGCGCGATTTTTTCGCCCTGGCGCGATTTTTTCGCCCGGGCCCGTTTTTTTCGCCCGGGCACGAAAAAAATTACCCCCGCGCGTTTTCTTTGCCCGGGCGCGATTTTTTTCTCCCGGGCACATTTTTTTCGCCGGGCGCGATTTTTTCGCCCGGACGCGTTTTTTTTCGCCCGGGCGCGTTTTTTTCGCCCGGGCACAATTTTTTCGCCAGGGGGCGATTTTTTCGCCAGGCGTTTTTTTCGCCTTGGCGCGTTTTTTTCCACCCGGGCGCTATTTTTTCGCCAGGTGCGATTTTTTCTCCCGGGCGCGATTTTTTTTCTCCCGGGCGCGCTTTTCTCTCCCGTGCGTGATTTTTTCGCCCGGGCGCGAGCGACATTTTTTCGCCCGGGCGCTATTTTTGCTCAGGCACGTTTTTTTGCCCCCCGCCGAAAAAATCACGCCCGGGCGACAAAAATGCGCCCGAGCGACATAATCGCGCCCGAGCGAAAAAAAATCGCGGCCACGTGAAAAAATCCCACCCGTGAGAAAAAATGACAACTAGGTGAAAAAATCTTGCCCAGACAAAATAATCGCGTCCGGACAAAAATCGCGCCCGGGCAAAAAAATCAAATTCCGATTCCACAATATTCACCAATATTCTTTATTAGACGAACATTGGAATTGGAATTCGTCACCAATATTTAATTCCACAATATTCATCAATATTCAATTCCAATATCGAATTCCAATTCCGTGCAAACGAACGGACCCTTATAAATTCAAAAGAGTTGGCTTTAGTTGAAAATGAATTCCATAGAATTCATTATAATTTCAATTCCAACATTGATGTCTGCAAATGAACGATAATATTGAAATTGAAACTTTGATTTCAATTCCTGAAGATCAATTCTATAGGAACGAACGGACTCTTAATTATTTTGGAGTCGCTCAACAAATGAATTCGATTTAAATTGAGAACATAGTTTGAAACCATCACGCATCACAAGACATTTCACCTAAGAGGGGCATCTAATGCCCGGGCGATCCCCGCCATGATGTCAGCAACCCCATTCCGAATACAACCACCACTGCTGGACACCCCATTTGGAATGCTGGCCGCTCCATCCGTATGTAATACCAATCAGAGGAGGTGCCCCCTTTTCCAATCAAAAACAACGGGTTTCAATGGTATTGCCTTACTATTAATACCAAACCAGTCAAGTAACCACTGTTCCCCTACGCTACCAACAGTGATGATTTGTCTCTTTAAAGATCAGTCCAACCATTCTAAATACCCATAATTTGCTTCCGCACCTATCTAACTTCCCCCTAAAACGTTCTCTTTCCGTCCAGATATATCACACAATGATAATAAGGATGCTTAGAATAGGTTTAAGAAAACCTATGGAATAATGCTAGGATTTTCTCCACCAAAACTGTAATTTTGAAACAAACGCTCCACCACGACATGTTGAGCCAAAACGGAACCGTTTGTTACGGGTCCTCAGTGTTACAGTCTTCCGTCAGATATCTTCATATATTTATGTATCGAGTCGTGATGTATTTAGTTAGAGTCGTCGTTATTAGACTCGTCGTAATATTCTAGTATTTTAATATTTTAAGTGTCGTATGTAATTACATGTTTGCCCTGGGGTCCTATATATATGAGCCTTGTCTTGTAGTTGAGGCAAGCAATGAAAAATGAAGTTTTTTTTATCTCTCAAAAATTCATCTCCCTCTCTCTCTAAATTCTTCTCTCCTTCCTCCACCCTCTAGGGTTTCTTCCTCTCTCATCTCCTCCACCATTCAAGGGCTTGCCCCTTTTATCTCCACCTCCAATAATCCTCAACGAAGCAAGCCCGTAACAAACTTGATATCAGAGGTCTTCCTTCCTCGGCTCCACTCTTCCGCTGTCCTCTCGCTATCACCAAGCAAGGTTTTCCTTCCGCAGCCCGACAACCGTCGACTTCCAGCAACGGAGCCCAACCGCCGCTTGGTCTTTTAGTCCAGACCACACGAGCACCCCCCGACCTTTCTTCCTCAACCAAGTTTCAGTGAGCTCTTCTCCTTCGGATCTGCTTCAACAGTCGCAGCGGGATCTGCTTTTCCGCCGCCGACCTGTCGTCTCCACACCTACCTGTTTGGCTTCTGCCCGGGCTTCCTACATTGGACGCTCCAGTCACCTTCTTCCTCTGAAGCCGACGACGCCGTCGACCCCACTCCTCAAGTCCCAAGCCACGCCCGCCTGCGCATCCACACCCGCATCTTTCTCATCTTCTCCGCTCGGGCCCTGCGCCTCCTCGAGCCCAACGCCCTCCATTCTCTTTTCTTTTTTTATTTTGAGCCGCACGTTTCCGCCCGACCAACTCTCTTTTTACTTATTATTATTTTATTCCTTTCTCTGATCACGTACATCTCTGCTCATGCCACTCTCTTCGTCTCTTTTTTATTCTATTCCACATATTCACTTCCAACACACTGTACCTTATTAATCAATTAGTTATTGTGTTAATCAAGTAATAACTTATTCTAAGTTATTATTTAATTAACTACTAATTAATTATTTAAGGTTTCCATCATGCTCCTTAGCGCTGCACACCGCATTGAGCTTCTCGCCATCGTCGCAAAGCTAAACCGTCGTATTGCTGCGATGAAGCCCTGTTTTACTGAGGCTGTGTTTGGCACTGTCTTATTTTCACCGGTCAAGCGGTTACGACCGCATAAACCGGACCTTAATTAAGATCCGGTTCATGCTGTCGTAACCGCTTGACTGGTGAAAATAAGTCCCCCAAACGGAGCCTTAATTAGATCCGCACGGGCTTTCGAGCAAATCAAGGTATCACTGTAGAAATTAATTAGAACTTGCCCGGGCTTCTAAAGATAAACTCCCTCCTTTGATGGCAGTGCCACGTAATTTTTTCCATGGACCTATACATATAGCATACATATACTTTTACGTACCTATATTTATTCATGTACATATACGTATACATATGTATATTATATACCTATACCTATATGTACCTATTGATGAGGTCTCCGTTAATTTATAGGAATTTCAGGCTGCAAATAGTCGGAATTTCCATGATCCACACTAACTTAGTGAGGGTTATGAAGAAAAGTGTTGAAACCACGACGCATGCGATCCACACGTGCTGTCAACACTGTGCCGTCACTCTCCCACTACCGCGCTGTGCGGCCACTCGCTGACGCAGTGCGGAGGCTCGCTCGCGGCTGGCGTTTGCCGGCCTTCACCCCGTTTGCATGCAGCCGCTCGGCCCCGCCGGCCACTGCCACATCGTACGGCCGTCCGCCCCGCCCGCCCTCCTGCCGGCCACGTCTCGCCTCTGATCGACCCTCTTACCAGCCGGTTCTCCACTGATCTCCACCGTCCGATCGCCGTGTATCGCCTTCCGTAACCACCCGCCACGGGGGGGGGGGGGGGGGGGGGGGGGCATAACCAAAATTAATATTCGGAGTGCTCGCATAGTAAAATCATTAAAAAATACGCGTTATAATCTATAAAGTATCGGTCTGCAAATAGTAATTAGGGGGGATATGGTTTGCGGATAACTGCGTCACCACTATAACCATCATGGGGTGGGGGGGGGGGGGGCATAACCAAAATTAATATTCGGTGTGCTCGCATAGTAAAATCATTAAAAAATACGCGTTATAATCTATAAAGTATCGGTCTGCAAATAGTAATTAGGGGGGATATGGTTTGCGGATAACTGCGTCACCACTATAACCATCATGGGGTCTATAGATAGGACAAAAGTCTCTCTTTTATTTCCATCCTACTCTCATCTGACTTCTACGTGCGTGAGAGCTCCGCCAAGAATCTCCTTCGCTCTTCGAATACTTTCATTTATCTTCGAGCGCCCCTGCGTGCGTTCTGCTCCCTGAGCATGCTTCTCGTCGCAGCAAGTGTCCCACTCAATGCCCAATGCCCTCATGTCAACAACAGGCTCCCTGCTCCAAACTCCATTGAGAACAACATGAGACAAGCCGCAAACACCGAGACACACAGGGCGTTCCCCCTCAGCTTCCGGTCGCACAAGCAGAAAACGGCCCAGCTTCGAAAGCGAGGTTCTCCCCATCATAACAAAGAAAAAGACTTAGCTTCGAGAGCGGTGGTCTGTCACCATCCGAACGCATCTCGCTCTCTCTTTCCCAGCAAGTTGTAATTATGAGCGACCTGTCTCCCTCACCTTCTCTTAAAGCCCTGTGCAACACCAGCCAGATAGTCGAAGTTTCGTCGGCACAGTCCCGGCCACGTGATTTCTCACCCATTTTCGGGGTTTTCCCCGTTAAAAAATGGTCTTGCTAACCGTCTCAGTTCTCTGTGACTGATTGCGCGTTGAATCGTTTCCTGACTTAGACGGTACAATCTAGACCGGTCTTTGCAACACCTATATTTATACCTATAAATAGAGATGTCCATTTCATTGTCAAGATAAATTTTTATTTGTCCTAGTATTTTTTTTTCTACATGGAAAGAAAAAAAGATTATTTAACCTGTCGGAATTCATTTGCCAAAAATGATAAGGATCCCAATTGTGGCCGAGACAAGCATGATAGAGAGAAATATATATATACATGTCAAAGCAAATGACTATAGATGAGTTTCGTTTCTTGATATTCATGGAAGATGTAAAGGATATAATAAAACTAGTTATAATTTAGTACGCATACAACTCTGATAAATTGTTTTTTTTCTCTCACAATACTTGCAATACGTTTACAAATTCCACGGATCAGCTTCGTAAACGTACATAGCGTCCCTTCATATGCAAATTCATTATAAAATGTATCGTCTAATGAACGAACTTACAAAGAGATTTTGGCAGATGTTTATAGATATGATTCTCCCGCTGCGCTTATTGGCCAATTCTTTGAGCACTTCTACGAGACTTTTTTGTTTGGTTGAATTGATACGGATATAATTGTTTTCCTTTAACCCGTATCTCATCATTTTCTGGAAAGAAATGGAGGTCAGAAGGAGGCTTTTGATCTTTCCCACAATTCCGGAATCCGAAATAAAAGTTTAACAAACACATAAATTTCTTGGTGTTGTTTTTAACCCATCGGAATTGAGTTAAAACGTCCAAACAAATCGGGTATAATGATCAGAAAACACACAGTAACAAGCACAATAATCAGAAAACACACAGTAACAACACTCCAATAATCAGAAAACACATAGTAACAACCACAAAGAGGCCTAGGTCAAGAGAAAGTCCCAGGCCTCAAGCTTTTAAAGATTGAAAGTTCAGAAAAAAGAGAAATGGAGGCCGGGCTCAGGAGGCGCAGAGGAAGACACAAACCTTTGTTGCGTTCTTGGGGAGGAGAAGGACGACACTAAGGATACCGGCGCTAGAGAGGAGAATGGAGATGTCGAACTTGCCGTGGAAGCCATTGCCAAAGAGAAGGGTGAGGACTGCGAGAGAGTATACGAGGTTGCGTCGTCCGTCGTCTGGGAGGAGACGTGCTGCTTTTGTTGACGAAAATCGGTAGAGCTTTCGTCAAGCTCTAGCGAGATGATAGTTGACGCCAAATGTCGCCGAAGCGGAGCTCCAGCGTGCTGAGATTCAGGTCATGGAGGAGCGGGGGAGGGTTAGCTTATGTCGTCGAGGACCCTAAACCCTAAAGACCGAGGAAGAAAAAGGGATTTCGCAGAGGGAAAAGGGTTTCTTGAGCTCGCAGCGGGGAAGGGTTTCGAGGAGAATCACGTTTGCGGTGCGAGTTTTTTTAAAATGTTTTTTAAATTATTTTTTTAAGGAGTTCAGTCAATTTCAGTGGACTGGAGTGAGGCCTGACCGGAGGGGGGAGGGGGACGTCATCACATTGAAATTTTAAGTAATATGTCGTCCCACACGATATTTCAGGTGATGGTTCTGAGCCAATACATCGACGTGAACAATACGTTTTTTTTTCATTTCATGTAAGCGTCTTGATGCAATATCTTGTTTATGCTATATTTTGTACATCTTTCTCAATTTCCTTTTGACATTTGAGCAATAATATTTTGTTTCATGTTAATTTCTTTATAATAATAATAATAATAATAATAATATATTATTATAATTATAATTGATGAGACCATGCATAATTCATAGGAGAATCAGTGTGCAATTAACCAGTGTTTCATGTGTACATTCCCGTATTCGATGAGTGGGTCCCCCCTGCGTGGATCAGTGCTTTGCGGGATCTTCAAGAGCGAGAGAGCTCAAGAAAGCGAGCGAGACCCTTCCAGTATCCACCAAGTGGGTCCGCCAGGCGCGACGAGCGAGCCGCGCGAACCAGTTCCTCTAGCGTTGAGTGAAGTTTGTCATGTCGACGCCTTCCGCTCTTGGCGTTGAGTGAGGTTCTGTCGACGCCTTCTGCTCTTGGCATTGAGTGAAGTTTGTTCTGTCAACGCCTTCCGCTATTAGCGTTGAGTGAAGCTGGTTCTGTTGACGCTTTCCGCTCTTGGCGTTGAGTGAAACTTGTTTTGTCGACGCCTTTCGCTCTTGGCGTTGAGTGAAGCAGGTTCTGTCGACGTCTTCCGCTCTTGGCGTTGCGTGAAGCTTGTCCTGTTGACGCATTCTTCTCTTGGCATTGAGTAAGGCTTGTTCTGTCGACGCCTTATGATCTTGGCTCAGGAAGGCGAGCGAGACCCTTCCTGAACAGCATTCACCCGAGGGGCAAAAGGGCTCCCGCCCACAACAGGCAGGGTGGCTCTCGCCCGAAGAAGGCGTGAAAAGTCTCGTCCATATTGGGCGAGTGGCCTTTATATCCCGCATTTACCCAAAATGGGGGTGTCGCGGAGGTGAGTGCCTTGCTTACCTTGCACTCGCCTAAAGAGGCGAGTGGCGCCTTCATGGGCCACTGGCCCAGTGGGGTCCAGAGGTAAAAATTACATGGATACTCTTGCAGGGCTGCAAAAAGCCTTCAAGAACAGCGGAGTTTGGCTGTTGGCAGACCACTTTTGACTGTATATAGTCATTCAGAACAACGGAGTTGAGCTATTTGCAGGCAAATCTAGAAATCTATAAATAGGCCCAAGGGAGTACCTCAGAAGACAAACTTTCCAGTTCTCTTACTTTCGTCTTATAGCGCTTTCTGAGGTGCCCATAGCTTAGCACAGGCTAAGGAGGGGAATCGCTCTAAGATCTTTCGGGTGTGTGGTGAGACCTCTGTGCTTGAGCCTTGTGTCAGTTTTAAGTTCTAAGTCTTCGATCAACCAAGCTTTCTTTAACAACAGCAGCAACTAGCCCAATGTAGGCTTCTTCTTCTTCAGACTCTGAACCACTGTCAGAAAGACTGACTTCCTCTGTCCCTTCCATGTAGCCAGTGAGAGAATCCCACATCTCTTTGGATGTTTTGTAGTGGATAAGCATTTGGAGGGTGGAGTCATCTATGACACTTACCATGATGTGTTGAGCCCTCATGTCCATAGATGCTAAGTTGATTTCATGTTCAGACATCTCTACATAACTCTTTGGTGCTGGATACTTGCATCTGATGTAGAGAACCTCATGAGAATGAAGGGTCCTTCTTCAATTGAAGCCAAGATTATAGGGTCACTGGCCTCCATGATCTGCCTGATCCTTTCTTTCCATGTCCCAAAGTTCTCCTTGCTGTAGACTTGAAGCTCCATTCCTTGAGGTTCTCTTTTGAACCCACAAGTATAACCCTTTTAGCTATGCTTTAAGATCTACTCAGACTATTAAGTCCTTTTTGAGTAACCTCCCTCTGATACCACTTGAAAGTATTTAATTCAAGGATAGTTAAATCACCTAGAGGGGAGGGGGGGGGGGGGTGAATAGGTTATTGAAATTTCTTGTCTTTTAGCTGTTTTTCTTACTAAGTGATTTAGAGCTTGTCCTTAGTACCTGCAATATAAAGAAGAACAAACAACACAACAAAACACACAGATATTTATAGTGGTTCCCCAATTTGGTACATCCACTTTCCCTCCCACATATCAAACAATCTTGTTGGACTAGGCACTTCTCAGAAACTTGTTCCAAAGAGCTTACACCTCAGATCTCTCAGATATCTAAGTCTCCTCCAAGTCTTACTTCCCAGCTACAAGGGCCTACAACTCAGTGATCAACAGACCACCTACCTCAGGTTGTTAAGCCCTACACTCAGGATGGGAGGACAACCCTACCTCAGATCCACAAGGGATCCTACCTCAGAGCTCTGCAATGCTCCTACACTCAATGAACCTCAAGCCACCTACCTCAGCCTTATCTCTAAGGCCTACAGCTCAGGCTTCTCAGCCCTACAACTTCAGGCACAAGACCCTACTCTCAGAGTGCTACAACACTCCTACAGCTCAGTACCCAACAGGTACCTACCTCAGTTCCCTTCCAGTCACCTACAGCTCAGTGACAAGCTTGCCACCTACCTCAGGCCAAAAGGCACTACACTCAGATCCACACTTGGATCCTACCTTAGAGAGCAACACTCTCCTACCTCAAGCAATTAAGCCCTACAGCTCAGATCCACACTTGGATCCTACAAGATGGATGTGAGTTGGTGTGATGATTGGCCACAAGTGAAATTTCACTGTGCCAATCTACCATGACTGAGATACACTAATCCCTACCTTGACTCCAGGAAATATATTTTTTGAGTCTACTTATCTGGACTAAGTAAATAGTTAGACCTAACTTTCTCTTCTCAACACTAGGGATTTTATCCAGCTGAAACTAGAGAAGTAACTACAGCAGGTCTTACTGTAATCTGAGCTGGAACAATCCCAACCCAACTCCTCTCTTCACAGCAGCAAGGATGAAGGTCTCTTTGTCCTGTGCTAGAAGTAACTTGCAGATCAGTTTCTCTGCTCCTTTCTGAAATGAGCCAACGACTCATCCCTATCTCCTTCTTCACAGCTCCCCAAGAGAATATTCTTTAAGTTTGTTGGCTGAGCCTGTGAAGCACCTACATCAAGGGTCGGCCCAAGCTGCTATCTTTTTCTCAGAGAATCCTTCTGAGCTAACTTGCTGGTGCAGATGAAGATCACACCAGCTATCTTGTTGTTGAAGATGTTGATTCCAACAACTAACTTGCTCTCTGTCTTGTAGACTTGAGCTTCCTATTCTTCAGCTCCACAACAATGGCGGAGAAGAACTTCCTTGATGCTTTTTCCAAAAGCTGTCTTTCTCAATAAAAGCCCTTTTCTTTTATTGATTTTGTCCCAACGGCTCTTGAGCAGTGGGCCCCACATGATTATTGGCCAACAACAAATTTACTTTGACGCCAACTATCGTACAGTAAGTCTGCGACAATATTTGTCGCGTACTGTACCCATCCCGTCACTAATTTGAAATATGTTGACTTGTTGGCTTACTGACGTCATCAGCTGTGGACTTAGCCAAAAATCAAACAACATTAGCACAGGGGTTGAGTGAGTAAACATCACTCAATGCCAAAACACTTAGACAGATTTACTGTCTCTTAGCGTTGAGTGAGTAACCTTCACTCAACGCCAAACTACTTAGATTATAAATCTGTTTCTAGGCGTTGAGTGATTCAGCTTCACTCAACGCCAACTTGCTTTATCAGCTTTCTGCTACTTGGCATTGAGTGAGTGAGCATCATTCAAAGCCAAACTCCTTAGACAAAATTCTGTCTCTACTAGGCATTGACTGCATTGAGTGAGCAACCTCCACTCAATGCTTTTTTGCCTTAACCATATTTCTTCCTCTGTAGCAT
This sequence comes from Platanthera zijinensis, assembly GCA_039513925.1. Taxonomy (NCBI): domain Eukaryota; kingdom Viridiplantae; phylum Streptophyta; class Magnoliopsida; order Asparagales; family Orchidaceae; genus Platanthera; species Platanthera zijinensis. The sequence continues at coordinate 97,100,882 of CM077094.1, forward strand.
CTTAGGCATTGCGAGCGTTGAGTGAGCACTCCTCACTCAACGCTTTCTATTTTAGCCATTTTCCGGCTTAACTGTCTCAACGCTTTCTTGTTCTCTGCTTAGACAAACACTTGTCTTAGCGATTATGCTGAGACTAACACTTTCTCAGCAGTTATGCTGAGACTAACACTTGTCTCAGCTGTTTTTGCCTTAGACAAAATTCTGAACTTAGTTTGACAAATGCTGAATTGAGTTCAATGAATGGTGGACCGAGCTCGACGAACTCTGAACTCAGTTCGACGAATTCTCAAATGAGATCGACGAACTCAGAATCTTAAGCTCTGAATTTAGCTCGACGAATGGTGAGTTGAGCTCGACAAACTCTGAACTCAGTTTGACGAATTCTGACCTGAGCTCGACGAATTCTTTCTCAGCTGTCTCAGCGGTTATGCTGAGACATTCTTCTCAGCTATCTCAGTTGTCTCGATGTTTTTGCCTTAGTCAAATTATCTGACTTCCAGCTTACTCTTTTTGTTCACCTGTCCAATCAAAGACAACCTGCATGCATGAACTTAAGTACATATCAAATACAACTATGATCTTAGTCTTGATGGTGATGCCTCTTTAAATCCACTCCAGGAAACATTGTGGGCAATGACCCAACAAAGGGGAGCTACGGGACAAGCCCAGCAACAGCAACAACACCGCCAGAAGGTACGGATAGATGAAGTACTGCCGGGGGCAAAGGAGGACAGGTGTGAGGACCATACCGATGTCGGAGGCTGAGGAGGGATCAGAGTGATCCTTGGGGGGTGGGAGTCGAGGCCACCCGCAAGGCGAGTCTCCACACCATGTACCGCCGGGTCGTTGCCTCCACATCCCTAACCCCACCCCAGATGAGAAGATTACATTCTCCTGGATGGACATGCCAGACCACAAGGATCCATTCTGCGACGCGCTCGTAGTCCAGGCCGCCATCGAAAACTTCACCATCTCACGGATCCTCATGGACAATGGCAGCTTCATCAAAGTCGTCTTCAAAAAGGCATTCGATGTCATGAAGGTGGAGGTCAGGAGGGTGCTGGCCTCAGACGGGCCTCTCTTCGGATTCTCCAAGGAAAGGAAGGAAGTAGGAGGAGTGAGACTCCATGTTACCTTGGGGGGCCAGTCTAGAAATTGCAGGTTCATCATCGTGGACGCTCCCAATAACTACAATGCCATATTCGAACGGTCCCTCATCAGCGCCTTCTGTTGCGTGCCCTCATCATTCCTCCAATGCCTCAAGTTCAACACCGAGGGCATCTAGGTCCGGGTCCGGGGAGACCCCAAGGTGGCAAGGGAGTGCTACGTGACCGCGATCAACTCCATCTCCTAGCAAGGAGGAGTTGAGGAGATTAGAGGAGGATGGAGGAGCTGTCTAGCTAGGATGCCGTGGGAGGAGCTGAGGAGGTGGAGATGGAGGAGGAAGAGGTCCGCACCCGTGTGGAGTTGGAGGAGGAAGTGCTAGAGGAGCAGGACGAGGTGATGGCAGTGGAAGAAGCTGAGGAGGAAGTTCTTCCCCCAGGTGAGGGGCCATGGGAGAGTGGGGAGACTAGTCTCGGCTGGAGGCAGTAGAAGAGGTAGTGGAGATGGAGGTTCTCACCCATGAAGGAAGGGTGGAGAAAGTGTGCGTCAGCGGGGGGCTGAGCCCGGAGGATCAGTGGAGGATGCTGGAGTGCATCCAAAAGAACATCGACATCTTCGCATGGAGCGCGACGGACATGCCGTGGATTGATGCAGATGTTGCATGCCACCACCTCAACCTGGATCTGGAGGCCCACCCCATCCAGCAAAAGAAGAGGTCTATCATGAACAAGCTGGCCGAGCCCGTCCGGGAGGAGGTGGGTAAGCTCCTCAAGGCCGGATTCATTTCAGAGATCCAATATCCAGGCTGGATCTCCAATATTGTAATGGTTAAAAAAGGAGACGGTCGCTGGAAAATATGTGTAAATTTCTCTTTTTTGAATAAATCATGTCCTAAAGATTACTACCCCTTGTCTCGGATCGACGCGCTTGTTGATTCAGCCGTTGGTTTTTCTATAATGAGTTTCTTAGATGTTTTTTCAGGTTATCATCAAATCAGGATGCACCCGCCCGACATAAAAAATATCCCCTTCATCACCGGGGATGGTGCTACTGCTATAAAATGATGCCCTTTGGGTTAAAAAATGCAGTGACAATGTATCAAAGGATGACTTGAAGCAGATAGTTCAAAGTTCTCATTATACAGTGACATAAGAAGAAGAGTAGGCACAACGAGAACCTTTGCCTGACAAACTAGAAAAGAGTAATTCAATCCATTTTCTATGATGGATCGGGTCTTCCGAGAGCATAAGGGGAGGAACTTGGAGGTTTATGTGGATGATCTCATGATCAAGAGTCGGGATGTGGACTCTCACCTCCAGGATTTGGAAGAGACCTTCAGCACCCTTTAGAAATATAAAATGAGGCTAAACCCCTTGAAGTGTGTCTTTGGGGAGAACAGGGGGAAGTTCCTAGGTCATCTCCTTACTCCCGCGGGAGTGGAGCCCAACTCTGACAAGGTGAGGGCAATCATGGAGTTGGTGTCGCCTCAGAACGCCAAGGAAGTCCAGCTCCTTACAGGGAAGCTGGCGGGGCTGAGCAGGTTCCTCTCTCGGGCTGGAGAGAAGTGCTCGCTTTCTTCAAAGCACTAAGAGGGGGTCAAAAATTCGAATGGTCTGAGGAGTGCGAGGGAGCCTTCCAAGCCTTAAAGAGGCAGCTGACCCAGGCTCCTCTACTCTAGGGACTGAAGGAGGGAGAAGATCTATCTCTATATCTTGGGGATGGGGCTGAGGCCCTGAGCTCTGTCTTTGTCCAAGAAGACGGCAAGAAGCAGCTGCCGATTTTCTATGTGAGTAGGGTCCTGAGGAAGGTAGAACTCAGGTACCCTATTTTTGAGAAGTTAGCCTTCGCCCTGGTCATCTCGGCTCGGAGGATCCGTCTGTATTTCTAGGCACACTTTATCAGGTTGGTGACTGACCACCACCTCCACAACATCTTTGAGGGGGTGGAGCACTATGGAAGGCTAGCGAAGTGGTCGGTAGAGCTGAGCGAGTTTGACATTTCTTTTGTCCATTGCCTCTCGATCAAGGCCCAGACAATGACCGACTTCCTAGCCGACTATGTGGTTGAGGTGGTGGAGGCCGAGCTCACTCATCCAGTTCCTTGAAGGGTGAAGGTGGATGGCGCGTCGGGGAGGCACTTTCTGGGGGTAGGGGTGCTTTTGGAGAGTGCGTAAGGTACAATGATTGAGCAAATGGTGGTCATCCATTTCCCTATCACCAACAATCAGACAGAGTATGCGGCAGTGATCGCAGAACTTCGGCTGGCCCGGGAACTGGGGGTGCAGGACGTGGAGGTTCTAACAGACTCCATAGTGGTGTCTTCCCAGATCAACGATGAGTTCTAAGAGAGGGAGCCCACTCTCCAACAGTACCTGACAAAGGTGAAGGGGATCATCGGTATGTTCCAAACCTTCTTCATCAAACACATGTCGCGGGAAGAGAATGAGCAGGTGGACCAGCTGGCCAAGTTCGGACCCCGTGCGGGGGAACTCTGATTGACCTCTTCCGCCCTTCCATCGAAGAGGGGGAGCTAATGGAAGTGGATCAGCGCCCTTCCTGGATGGACCCCTTTTTCACAATCTTCTTGTCCACAGGAGAATTCCCAGAGGGCCTGGATAAAAAGCGCTTCAAGTATAAGTCGGCATACTACCTGATGTGCGATGGGAAGCTATATCAAAAGACTCTCTTGGGGCTTATAGCACGTTGCGTGGCCCAAGAGGAGGTCCCGAGAATCTTGGAGGAGGTTCACTCCGGGGAGTGCGAGAGTCACTCAGGGAGTAGGATCCTGGAAGGGAGGATTATCAGGCAAGGGTACTTCTGGCGACTTTGGGACATGATGCCGCCGAGTTTGCAAAGAAGTGTGAGAAGTGACAGCTATTTGCCACTCTCCAACTGCTACTAGCTTAGAGGCTTAGAAGCATCATTGCCCCCTAGCCCTTTGCCATTTGTGGAATGGATCTTGTAGGGCACTTCCCCCAAGCCAGCGGGCATAGAAGATTCTTACTAGTAATGATCGATTATTTTTCTAAGTGGTTGGAGGTCAAGGCACTGGCCAAGGTGACCTCCGAGGTGATCTGGAACTTTGTGTGGGGGAGATTATTTGCAGGCACGAGTTGCCTCAGGCCATTATCACGGATAATGTGCCACAGTTCACCAGTGCAAAGTTCATCAGCTTCTGCGGCCAGCTCGGGATCGATCTCTGGTTCGCATCGGTCCACCACACCAGGAGCAATAAGTAGGTGGAGGCAGCGAACAAGATAATTGTAAACTTGTTGAAGAAGAAGGTGGAGAATCTGAAGGGGAGTTGGGTGGAGCAACTCCCTTCAGTTCTTTAGGCCCTAAGGACCACACCCAACACAGCCATAAGAGAGACCCCCTTCAAGCTCTCTCACGGCTGCGAAGCTATGCTCCCGATAGAGTTCGAGGTCCGGACACCACAGATAGTGGAGGCAGAGGAAGGAAGAGAAGAGTGGATGGAGGAGAGTGAAGATGAGTTGCGTCTCTCCCTAGATATGGTGGAGGAGATGCGTGACTTGTCAGCTATTCGTCAAGTGGAGGTTAAGCGGCGGATGACCAAATATTTTGACAAACACGTTCAAATCAAACAGTTCGTGGAAGGGGACTTGGTTCTGAAAAAGGTAGATGCGGCAGGAAGGTCAGCTGCCGTGGGGAAGCTCAATCCAAACTAGGAGGGTCCGTTTATTGTCAAGGAGGCATTGAGGTTGGGGGGGGGGGGGTGGGTATCACCTCCGTAATGTGGAAGACGAGACCCTTAGTCACGCCTGGAGTGGTGATGACTTGAAGCGTTTCTATCCTTGAACCATGTAAGTGACGTCTTCTTTCTAATGAGAAATTTCTTGGCATTACAGACATTCTATAATGAATTATAAGAACAGGTGAAGAGTTCACTTAGTAGATCCCGAGCAGATCCCGCTGTCATGCTTCCACTAGCTGGCAGGATTGGATGTCACTCGAGGGAGTTTACCCATACCCCGAGCAGATCCCACTGTCAGGCTCCCACTTGCTGGGAGGGCTGGATGTCACTCAACGGAGTCTACCCAAACCCCGAGCAGATCCCGCTACCAGACTCCCACTAGCTTGCAGAGATGGATGTCACTCGATGGTGTCTACCCAGACTCCGAGCAGATCCTGCTGCCAGGCTCCCACTAGCTGGCAGAGCTGGATGTCACTCGAGGGAGTCTACCTAGACCCCAAGTAGATCCCACTGCCAGGCTCCCACTAGCTGCCAAGGCTAGATATCACTCGACGGTGTCTACCCAGACCCAGAGCAGATTCCACTGCCAGGCTACCACTAGCTGGCAGGTCTGGATGTATCTCGAGGGAGTCTACCCAGACCTCGAGTAGATCCCGCTGCCAGACTTCCACTAGCTGGTAGGGATGGATGTCACTCGATGTTGTTTACCTAGACCCTGAGCCGATCCTGCTGTCAGGATCCCATTAGCTGGCAGGGGTGGATGTCACTCGGTGGGGTCTACCCTTCTGGTTGATGCTCAATGCCCGCCGTCAGGCTCTCATCTAGCTGATTGGGCCTGTGGTAGCGCCCGGTGGTTGTCCAAGTGAAAGTTCGGTTGATGCTTAATGCCCGCTGTCAGGCTCTCATCTAGCTGATTGGGTCGGTGGTAGCGCCCGGTGGTTGGCCAAGTGAAAGTCCTGTTGATGCTCAACGCCCGCCGTTAGGCTCTCATCTAGCTGATTGGGACAGCGGTAGCGCACGGTGGTTGGCCAAGTGAAAGTTTGGTTGATGCTCAATGCCCGCCGTCAGGCTCTCATCTAACAGATTGGGCTGGCGGTAGTGCCCGGTGGTTGGCCAAGTGAAAGTCTGGTTGATGCTCAATGCCCGCCGTCAAGCTCTCATCTAGCTGATTGGGCCGGTGGTAGAGCCCGATGTTTGGCCAAGTGAAAGCCCAGTTGATGCTCAACGCCCGCCGTTAGGCTCTCATCTAGCTGAATGGGCCGGTGGTAGTGCCCGTGTGTTGGCCGAAGAGATATGTCTGATTGATGTTCGCCTCCCGCTGTCAGGCTCTCACCTAGCTGATAGGGCTGTTGGGCCCTCGGTGGGCATTGAAGGCTTAGAGGAGTTGCTCCAAGAAAGGTCATTGTGAGAGAATAGACCTCTCAGCTCATCCCTCAACATAGCCCTCTCGGCTCAATTCTCAGCATAGCCCTCTCTACTCAATTATCAGCATAGCCCTCTCAGCATACCACTCAGCATAACCCTCTCGGCTCATCCCTCAGTATAGCCCTCTCAGCTCATTTCTCAGCATAGCTTTCTCGGCATACCACTCATCGTAACCCTCTCGGCTCATCCCTCAGCATAGCCCTCTCGGTTCAATTCTCAGCGCAACCCTCTCGGTAAACCGCTCAGCGTAGCCCTCTCGTATCATCCCTCAACATATCCCTCTCGGTTCAACTCTCAGCGTAGTCCTCATAGCGTATCACGAGAACGAGTTGCGATTAACGCTGGGGTCATCATTTAAGAGCCTAAGGTATGCGCGAGTGCGCAAAAGAATGCGCGCATGGCTACATGCGAAAGACAGAAAGAAATCAAGAGCAAACACAAATAGCAGGCCCAAAAAAGATCTTATATATATATATAAAATGAAAAGAGAGTACAATTACACAGGAATCTCGCCCGTTACATGTGTATATATATATATATATATATATATATATATATATATATATATATATATATATACATGGCAAAATGGGTTCCTGGAAGGCCTTTAGGTTGAGCTGCTGGACTTCTCGCTGGAGGACTCCAAGCCCTAGATCGCGTCCCAATCGCCTTCGCACTGCTGGTCGTCCTCACCCTCGGGAACGTCGATGGGGCTGAATAGCTACGACAGGATGCTGCGCGCCGTCAACCTTTCACCCTTCTCGTTCAAAAGCCCGTCCCCCCGCAGCACCTCGATGGTGTGCTTGGCCGCCCCTGGGCGTTCTCTTGCATCATCAACTCAATTTCATAGTTGATGTACTGATGACGTTTGACCTTTTCACCCGGGGGTGGCGGAAGGAGGGTCTCCAGAAGGCGCTTGTTCTCAACCTTCAGTCCGGAGAATTCGCGCTCAAGGCCTGCCACCTGTGCACGAAGCTTCTCCGCACTCGCAGGATCCTGAGAAAGATAGCAAGGGAAAGTTAGCCGGGAAGCGGAAACAACAAGAAGATAACGAGTGATCAGCTCACCTCTTGCGTCGGCCTGCTGGCGAGAAGCGCCTCAGCGGACGCTAGTTTCTCCTACAGGGAAACCACTTTTGGCTCGACGAGTTCCTAGGACTTTTGAACCTCGTTCAGGTTCCGCTCAGTGTAAAGGCTCCGGCTAGAGATCATATGCGCAAGTTCCAAGGGACGCAACTGGGCTCGCGTGGTCTTGTGTGTAAGGGTCCGGGTGGACTCCTTATCGTAGAGGCTGGCGTCCTTCCTGCTGTACAGCCCGATGCCGAGTGCGTAAGCCTCACCACTTATAGTGTCCTGCTCCATCCAGGTTGGCAGGAGCATTGAGATTGACACACGGTTGGCCTCGAGGTCCCATTAGAGAAGGGGCTGACCCGTCTCATCCAGGTGCCTCTCGCTGATCCCAAAGTTTCGATGCCCTTTCAGCACCGGTCCCCCGGGCGCCTTCTCGGCGAGGGCGACGATCTTCGAGGTAGTGATCTGATGAGTCCGATTTATATAGGGTTTTTCGGACTCATATGTGCTTATTATCTAGCATGTGCACTCCTATTTCAGTAGTAAAAGTCATATATTTGATTAGGGCTTCACTTAGCCATTGTTGCACTATTTCAGCCCATTTTGGTTAGCAAATTGCACCGGGATGTCGGGGGTAAGTACTAGAGTACTCTCCGTGCGGATTTGGTTATTTTATACTGTATATTGGTGCTGGGAGCTTGTACTCCAGCTTTGGTTTTTGCTGTATATGTGGTCAGTTTTACCCCAAATTAGGAATTCTGACTTGTGGAAAACACACGGTCGTACGATTCCTTAGCGCACGCTTTCTACCAAATCATGCGTTTTCTGCAGGTTTCTCTGGAGGATTGACCAACCTGTGCGATTTCTTCACGCACGGTTTCTTCTGAACCGTGCGCGAAGGAAACACATGGTTTTCCTGTAGCTGTCTGGTTCTATAGCGCTCTGTGGTTTATCGTGTGATTTGTTCACGCACAGGCAGAAGTGCCCGTGCGAGAGTAAAATGCACGGTTCCCCCTGCTTGCCGGGAATTCCAGCGCTCTGTGGTTACCCGTGCGTTTTCCTTCACGTACGGGCGGCAACGTCCGTGCGCGAGTAAAACGCATGGGTCATCTCATCTTTCTCTATAGCTTTGTCCTGGAAGTTAATATCGCACGGTTAACGCACGGTCGTGCGCCAAACCGTGTGTGACCATTTTTCTGACCTTCTCGTATTTAAGTTCAGGAGTTGACTGGAGCAGATATTCCGCCATTTCTGCCTCTCTAGGCGGGAAAATCGCCCTCCGACTTCTTTTTCCTCTCTCCTCCTTCGAGAGCTCGTCCGGCCACCGTTCTTCCTCCAAACTTCACCGCAAGCGAAGATCTTCCGCTATTTCCTTCATCTCCATCTCAAGAGGGCTCCTTCTCATTGCCATTGGAGAGTTTTCCGGCGACTACCAGCCTTCACGGTTCGTGAAGAAGATGAGGAAAACACCTTTGAAGTAGGTGACAACACTTCAAGCTTCCTCGGACGTCAACCACCGATCGAGCCCGGACAAAGACCGACAACCTTCGACTCCGGCCGAGAATCGTGGCTAGCCTTCACGCGTTGGGTTGTAAATCTCCTCTTTAATCTCATTTGGATGTTGTTTCTTAGCTCGGGATGTTCGCTAAACTTGCTAGGAACTCTTAACAATGTTCATGATGGTTTACTATTGCAAATGTTGTTGTAATTCTTAGTTTGGCTTTACTTCCTTTGCTTGTTTTGGGTAGTTGCTTGGTGATACGCCGCACTAACGTGTGTTAGGGGCTGGCTTGGCGAAGAGGTGCTTTCGACCCTCAACGGTTACGACCGCACGCCATAATACTCATCGGAGTATTCCACTATTACGAAGCGGTGAAGGCGACCTGCGTAATTAGTTTTATTTGTTCTAAAATAAAAACTCATTCCCCAAACCTTTGTTGCGTTCACAATCACTTTCCAACGAGGAAGATCACACTCCCAATCTGCACTCCTCGAGAGATTCGATACACGGAGGATAACTCCCCCAATAGTCGAACTATCGAAGCAACACAGATACTTCAACAGATAGTCGATGATTGGTGCACTTGCCGAGATTGCATCAAGTTTTTGGCGCCGTTGTCGGGGAGTGCAATAGTTGTGTGTATTTTTCTATTGGAAAAGTTGTTACAAGTGCTTTTGGCATTTTGATTTATTTTTTTTGTGTTGTATGACAGATCCAAACCCCGGGGATAGAGGTGAAGATCTTGGAGTTGATCTTGAAACCGCACGAGCGAGGAGAGCCCGCCGACGTGCTGCTGCTGCTGAAGGAAGAGAAAGAATGGAAGATTTAGGTCAAGGAGGAAATGACCTTGGTGAACGGGTCATTGAGGACCAGGAGGAGGTCCGACCCCACATTAGGACAAATGCGCGACTTCACGACCCCTACCGCGGGAAGTGTTTACCTTGGTTTCGGCCCGACCATCGTGAACCACCACTTCGAGATAAAGCCCGCCATCCTCAACATGATTCGCAATAACACGCAATTTTCGAGCCTGCCAAGTAAGGACCCGCAGCTCCATCTGGCGGAATTCTCGGAGATCTGTGGCACCTTCCGCTACGCCGGCATTACAGATGACGTGGTGAAGCTAAGGTTTTTCCCATTTTTGCTAAGGGACAAGGCGAAAACTTGGCTCCACACTATTGCTCCCGGGACTGCGACTACGTGGGACGCTCTTTCTTCGAAGTTCTTAGCCAAATTCCACTCGGTGGACAAAATAGTGAACGCCCGAAAGGGATAAAGCCACCTTCCGGCAGCTAGACCAGGAAACATTATTTGAGGCCTGGGAGAGATTTGCTGATCTGCAGCACCGATGCCCCCAGCACGGCTGTGAGCCGTGGATTTTGGTTGAAATATTTTATTTTGCTGTTGAGCCTAATTACATGGGCCATGATCGGCGCAGCGGCTGGAGGCACTATCATGAACCTGACTCCCAATGAGGCTTTGCGGCTCCTTCGTGACACCGCTTTCTCATAGCATGTATTGGACTGCTGGAAGAAACGCACCTAGGGGAGCAAGAAATTTGTTCGAGGTAAATACGGTGCAACCGCAAGCTGAGGTGAGCCATCCTACTACGGATGGAATGATGTTGCTGACCAGATCGACCCCTCCTCCAGCTCAGGTGATGGCTATTTCGTGCTAGGGTTGTGGAAACACCGACCATTATATATATGAGTGCCCAGCTGGAGAAGCTTTTGCTGATCCCTCAGGTATATCTGCTGACGAGAGTGTGAACTTTATAAATAATCAGAACCGCGCTGCTCCTTATAACGAAGCTTATAACCCGAATGCGAGAAATCATCAGAATTTCTCCTCGAACCAAAATGCCCCCGGTCAAAGGTGGCAGGGAGGCCAACATCAGTTTGATGCTCAAGCTTCTAATAGCCAGCAGCGACCGCCGCAATCGGGTTATAATCAGAACACGCAGGGGATGCGAAAGAGTGCGTTAGAAGAGATGATGGAGAAATTTGTGGAGATGGCTCAATCCAACATGGCCACTCAGACCGCCTCCATGAGAAACTTGGAGACGCAGCTGGGGCAACTGGCTCAAGTGTTCTCTGAGCGTACTGGCGGCACCCTCCCGAGCGACACAGGAAAAAAAATCCCCATGAGCAAGGGAAGTGTGTTGGGAAGTGTATTAAAAATGAAGTGTGAAATAAATGAGGTAGAGACAGTGGCCCAATGTGATTCCAGATCTTCTTGCAACATTCTTGCTTTGCAATATATTGAAAAATTTATTTTAAATATCGAGTCGAATGCCCGGAAATCACTCGTGCTAGCCGATGGGTCGGTAGTGAAGACCGACAGTGAGATAAAGGAGGTGGAAGTGATGTTGAACAGGGCTGTGGTAGTTGCTGATTTCCAGGTGCTGTGACTAATGGGGAATGCTTCAAAACCCATCTTAGGGGTCCCCTTCCTGAAAGCTAGTGGGGTGACGTTGCAGTTTTATGCGAGCGGCATCACCTTGGCTTCCAAGGTTGATGCTCCTTTATCGCCGTCCCTTACCTCTATGATTCTGAATGAACCCGGAAAACTGCAGGATTTGAATGTAGTGTTATCTGATGGTTTGCCTAGTGTCTTTGAGACAAGAGTGCTGCAGAAAGGGGAAGATAGGGTGATGAAAGTAACAGGAATGCTGAAGATAGCTGAAGGGGAAACAAAAGCGGAGTTGCTTGGAGTGCATCAAGTTGTGGATGAGAAGGGTAGTAGTGATCGGAGTGAGAGTCACGTTGCTGAGACTAAGGAGCGGAGCACTCCGCTGTTGAAAGCGTGCAGAAATTAGAATCAAAAACTTATATTGAGCCAAATGATTTGTGTAAAACTATAAAACAGGTTACATGGGCTGATCTATCACCCATCGCGGGTGAGGAAAGGATGCCTCCAGACGGTAAAGCTAGAGCTACCTCTGAATTGGATGGAGTGGTTGTACCACCATGGCAATCTCCATCCGCGGAATTGAAAAAAAAAAGAACCGTGAATGCATAAGGAGGTGGATTTTGCCCGCCGACGCGAGAAGGATGAGGCGAGGGGCAGGGGAGATTCGTCTTCCCTGGGCCCTGAAGCTTACACTTCTCCCTCGTCTCACATGTCAGGGGGGATATATCACAAGTTAGCGATTAGCTGAGATGTGAAGGATCTTCGGGCCCCTCCTCCTTTTTTCTAGTATAATTTTTGCTTAATGTTGTGTGTGAAGTTTTGGACTTAATCGTTGCGTACTGCACTTATGCTTTTGAACTATATATAAAACTGCTAATACAGGTATTTGGTCCACCTTAAGGATAGTAAAGAAAAGTGGCTCCTGGGAGATAACCCATTATTTTGTTTTTGTTTTTTTGTGTGTGCATATTCTTTAGTATGGATTGTTGTGCTTGGAGGTATTTTCTTTTGCAGGTTGAGTTTATTCGAGACGTGGACTATCAACAAAAATTAATGCCAATCGCCAATCTGCACATATTTGCCTTGCCTCAACAACAACGACCTGCCCCCAGGTCGCCAGCCAGCAACAACTGGTTCTTCACCAGCATGCGCGACCTGCCAGGTCGCCAATCCCAGGCCGCCTAGTATGGGCGGCAAGCATTTCCAACAGGAGGCGGACTTCAATAGAAGGCCCGACTTGGACTCCTTAGTCCGCCAGGTCGCCAGCCCGTCGCGAAGTGTGATAAGCCTCTAGCAGGAGGCGGCTTGCTCAACCTGTCTGCCGCAAGTTCGGCGGACTCGTTTCGCAGTCCGGCAGGGTTGATTCAGCTCGGCAACCGATCGGGTACATACCAGTCTCCACAGGCTGGGCGGACTCGTTATCAAGTCTGCCTTCATTGATAAAGCCCAGCTCGGCAGCCAATCGCTCATCCTTATACGTAGCAGGTTGGGCGGACTCGCTCAGTAGTAGAGGCGGACTCGTCCCAGTCCACCAACAACAGGACTAGCTTCGGACAAGTTCTAGACCGCGCGGCCTGGAGCGGACTCCGCAGACTCAGCATCGTACTCGCACAATTTTCCGGCTCACCGAGGGTGACGTTACCAAGACCATTACCTCCTCGGGCCGATAAATAGACCCCCATACCTCTCATTCAGCAGACACAGAGGAGTGGACAAGGTCCAAGCATCAAATCTTGTGGACTCCAGTTCTCAGTCCGCGCGACCTCCAGTTTCTTCTCCCAGTTTGATCAAGCAGTCTGCCCTGCTTAGTCCAAGCAAGCTCCTTGATCAGCTGACCACGCGGTCTGCCGACCTCTCTCGTCAGTCCACACAGCCTCTGGCATTCTCCTCTCCTTAGCCGCCAGCTTCCCCCTTGTACCCTTTTTTTCTGTTTTCTCTGGTAAAGGTGCAATTTCGAGCTATAACTTCAATTATAACTAAAGGAAAAGCCCGCCACAAGAGTGGCATTCAATCCATGGCGGGTGAAGTCTGTTGTTGCCGCTGCAAGCGGCCCCGTCTCTTCTTTTCTTCTCTCGGTCTAACCATCAAAGCCCAACCGCCAAAGTAATGTCTGCTCGACAGCTCCTGATCAAGCTTCTTCTCTGCTCAAGCAAGCTTCTCGCTTGCTCCATCAAAACCTCTCCTCTATCCCCGCAACCCTCTTATTCATCTAGCTTGTGAGATCGAACAACCTGTTACTAGAGAGCGCATTTCTTGCGTCAACAGTTAACACGCGACCTTCAGATCTTGAGCAGACAGTGAAATCAGCGGTTACTCATGACAGACCATCAACTAGCCAAGAGACTTGCTCCAAGTCCTAGTGAGGATTCTCTTTAGGAGGCCTTGGAGCAATCTCGAGAGAAACTGCACAATAGTTTCAAGCAATCAACCGTACTCTATCTACTATCACCCAACGACTTGAAACACAATCTTCAGCAGCACCTGCTCCTCCAATCAATCCAGCACCAGCATCCGAGACTCCTCAAGTCTACCCACCGGCCTATCCGTTGGTCTATCCTCCTCTTTACACTCCAACCTTTCCGCAAGGGCCTACATCCCTTTTGCGGTCTCAGAATGATGAATTTGCAGCTCGTCAGAACTTCTTCCGAGAAGCTGCCCGAGGAAGTCCTACAAGATTCCTAAATTTTCAGGGAAGTCATCCCTACTCTTCAGCTCCTGCCTTTGCTCCTTCCACAACAACTTTTCCCTTCTATCCTCCAGCCCCTTGTGCAGCTACAACTTATGCTCCCTTTTTTCCTTATGTTGTAGGAGAACAAGAAGAGCAGTCACTGTTTACAGAGAATGTTCAGCATGAACCAACTCCAGTTAACTTCAGAGAGCCACGATTGCCCATTTACGTTGGAGAGACTAATCCAGTCAAATATCTTCAAGCCTTTGAATCAGCCGTAGCTCTCAAGACTCTTTCAAATACTACTAAATGCAAACTTTTTGTGACGACCTTTGATGTTCAAGTGCTGATTGGTTCTATGGACTACGTCCTCAGTCCATCTCTTTCTTTGCTGATTTGCGAAGAGAGTTTCTGCTCAGATTTTCTACTTCTACAAAGAGGAAGGGCGGTCCAGAAGCCCTCCTTGAGATCAAGCAACGAGAGACCGAGACTTGGTCTCATTTTATGGATCGTTTCCAAAAAGAAATCTAAGACATTGAGATCGTCGATCAAGAAATGTATCGAGTGGCTCTTATTCACGGTCTGCGTGAAGGACCACTCAAGTTCGAGGCTAACGTCCGAGCACCGAGGACATATCAAGAGTTGATTGGATTAACCAACTCATACATTCGTGGTGAGAAGAGCAACCCCAGCTTTGCCTCCAGGCTTGTAACAGAGAAAAATCCACCTTACATGCAGCCTTTGAGGTCTCCTCGGAAAGATTTTTCATCCCACTCTAGGAAAATAAAGAAGTTCCATAATCATCATCGACACCCCTTCTCCAGGCCAGGATCGTGCCCACGAACGATTGCTACCGCTACCTCTCTGCAAACAGCTTCTGTGCATCAGTCATATGATTATGACCTATCATGCTCTGGACTCGGTAAGGCCATGCTAGAAGCCTGCCAGATCATGAAGGATAGGGCAAATTCCAAAAGGCCTTACCAGTTGGCGAATCAGAGATCAAGAGATTCAGATCAGTTCTGTGATTTCCATAGAGAGAAAGGTCATTTAACTAAAGACTGCAAGGCCCTTCGACGGTTGGTTGAAAGATTGCTTGCCGAGGGCAAGATCAACAACCTAGTCAAGAAAATTGATTCTTCGAAGCCTTCCACCTCAAAGGGCAAGGAGGTGGCTAAAGTTCAGTTGAAGTGTGTGAAGATAGAGGATGCATGCCGTCTGGGGCCTATCGATGTTCAGTCTGAGTGCATCGATGTCATTGACAAAGGTGCCCTTGGAAGTCTATTCTAAAGCAAAGAGGGCACATTTCTTGCGTCATCAGTTATGACCAATCACAGCTCCTCAAAGCCTCTCGCAATCATGACCGGTTGCTTTTACTTTACTCTTCAAACATTCTCTTTTTCAACCCTTCTAAGTGTTTCATTTTCATCTCAATAAAGTTTACGTCAGAGATCCCATACTGTCACTTTTCCCTTTGTGGAGTGCTTCCTTCTCTATTTTTTCTCTTTGCCAAAGAGATTACTGAACCACCGAGATATCGCCAATTCTTGCTCAGGGCCCCCTCGAGGTTGTTCTCTGGCGTAAGACCACATATAGTAGGGAGTTTTTGCATATGTGCAGTGGGGGTCGTTCAACTCTCGTGCGGAGGATGACGGGACTTCGGATCCTGGCCGACATCTAACACAGAGTGCGATTCCAGGGAGGATCCATGTGTTAGCTCTGTTATGCTTCGCTAAAGGATACATTACAGTTACGATGATCTTTGTGTGATAAGCAATGACGATCAAGTGTAGCCTTGTCTCTTCGATCATCTCACAACTGTGACAGCCGAACTGTTGGGCATTGCATCTACAATAATCCAGATTTGCATGAAGTCACCCTTGAACTAAGATGAATTAAGTTGTATTTGATATCTATTTTAAGTTGTGTGTTTGCAGATCATCATTACTAAATGTAGAACAATGTCAGTCTACAATGGGTCATGAACACAGGACAATACAGTGTAATCCCTCACTGTGTGATCCAAGGTGTTGACTCATGTGTAGTCTCTCTATTGGGATACACTTCATATTCAAACACATGGACTATGGAATGAAGATTGGACCCTTGAAGAGAAGAAAAAGTTTCTTTCTAAAAAGTTCAAAAATTTTCTAAGTCCACTTCTCGAGAAGTCCTTTCAGTTCTCGAGAAGTAGAGTTAGAAGTTCTCGAGAAACTGGAGTTTAGATCTCGAGAAGTTTAGCTGCTTCAGTTCAGAAAATTTTTCTAAGTATGACTCTCGAGAAGTATCTCTTAGTTCTCGAGAAGTCCCAGAGTAGTTCTCGGGAAGTTCAGAAAGTTTCAAGAAATTCTTTCTAAGTCTTAGTTCTCGAGAAGTCAAGCTATAGTTCTCGAGAAGTCTAGATTAGTTCTCGATAAGTTCTTAGTTCTCGAGAAACTCAGCTTCATAGTTCTCGAGAAGTCAGGTTATAGTTCTCGAGAAGTCCATATTGTTTTCGAGAAGTATTGATCCTGAAGTCTCGAAAACTATATAAGTTCAATTCCAGACAGTTTAGTTCTCGAGAAATTCAATCAGTTCTCGAGAGCTAATGCTACTTCTCGAGAACTGCAGACTAATATTTTTCTAAAATTTGTTTAAGTCAAGATCGGCAGGATTTCTGAATGACTTGACGTGATTGGTCCTTGTGTCATCATTAATGTCTTTTCTAACCGTTAGGAGTAATCCTATATAAGGTCTTGTCAAACCGACTAACCCTAACAAGCTGTCAAATAATATTCTAAGTCTCTGAATCGATTTTCTCTTTCCAAAAACAGAAGCCGTCGCTGATCTTCATCGTGCAAATCGCCTAGGGCTTGCGTTCAAGAAGATTCAGATCAAGGTAGACTTATAGATCGAGAAG
Source organism: Platanthera zijinensis (assembly GCA_039513925.1). NCBI lineage: Eukaryota > Viridiplantae > Streptophyta > Magnoliopsida > Asparagales > Orchidaceae > Platanthera > Platanthera zijinensis. The sequence continues at coordinate 97,117,675 of CM077094.1, forward strand.
GTTTTTCAACTCCTCATCATCTCTCGGATCGTGTGTGTCAAAAAAATTTCAGATCCGAGCTTTTTCTTCAACTATTTCTGATAAAGCCGCAAGTTCAAAGAAAGAAGATTTTGGCCGAGATTTTCCAGATCTGAGAAATCATTGTTTGTATTTCTACAAATCTTTTCTTATATCTTGTAGGAGATTTCTATCCGAGTGTAGGAGCATTTTCTTTTGTCTCCGAGTTGTAGGAAGTTTAATCTTCCGAGTGTAGATCCGTGTTGGGGATCGAGATTGTAGGAACTTGGCTCCGAGGCGTAGGGTTGTTTTCAATCCGAGATAGTGGAGTAGCCGAGTCTAGTGATTTGCTAGATCGGTGAGGTAAAGTGGACGTACCCAAGATTGGGGAACCACTATAAATCTTCTTGTCTTTCTGTGATTGCTTGATTTCGTGTGCTAGATCGCTAAAATTTTTATTCCGTAAATAGACGCACGATTCACATATTCACCCCCCTCTAGGTGATTTAGGTTGACAACTTTACACTTTCAATTGGTATCAGAGGGAGGTTAGTCGTTAAAAGGTTAACACCTTGATCAATTTCCTCTCGAAAGTTGTCATTTGGTTATTCAAGCAATGGACAAGGTCAAAGATTTTGCCAAGCTTCCTTTGTGCACAAAGAATAACTTTCCCATATGGAAAGAGAGAATTAAATTTTTCATGGAAGCTGTGGATCCCCGGATCTTCATGATTGTTGAAGAAGGTCCCTACGTTCCTATGACTATCTCCACTATAGATCCAACCAAGAAAGTTCCTAAGAAATTGATGGATCTGGATAAGGACGAGATTGCACTTGTCTCGTTGGACAAGAAAGCCAAAAATATTATAGCAAGTGCAGTCGATGACTCGATGCTGTAGAATTTGATTCACTACCAATCGGCTAAGGAGATGTGGCAGTCTCTAGTTACTTTGATGGAAGGTACTAAAGAAGTGAGGGATGATAGAAGGTCCCTACTGAACCAGAAATATGAAGCCTTCAGGCAAGGGTCAAAGGAGACCATTGTAGATACCTTTGAGAACTTCTTCAAGATAGTGAATGACCTAAGAATGTATGGCAGAGTCTTCACCAATGGGGAGCTGAATGATAAGTTTCTGAGGTCTCTCACAAAGGAATGAGACAACAAAGTCTGCGCCATCCGGGAGTTTGGCAGACTAGCTGAGACAGACCCACAAAATCTATTTGGCAAGCTGATGTCCTATGAACTGCAGATCAATTCCAGAAAAGCTTAAGAAGAGAAAAGTCGCTTCTCCTCAAAAGAGAAGTCGGTTGCATTAAAGGCTGACAGTTCAAGGAATGGCAAAGCTGCCTCACCAGTACCTGCTCAAGAAGTAAGTGAAGAAGAAAGCTCTGAGCCAAGCACCTCGGGCTCAGAACTATCTGAAGGAGAGTTTTCGTTGCTCTCTCGACAGTTTAAGAAATTCTTGAACAAGAAGAAGCAGTGGAGAGGCAAGGATGCCTCATACAGAAGATCACGACATGACGGTGATCAGCGAAAGAAAGGCTCGGGTAGCCATGACAGGTATAAATCTAAACAGAACAAACAGATTTCTACTGACATAGTTTGCTACTATTGCAACAAACCAGGTCACGTCATAGCTGACTTCCCCCACAAGAAGAAGGAGGGTGGCAGAAGAGAGGAAAAGAAGTTCTCATATCACAAGAAGAGGACATAGAAGAGCCTGTTGGCCAAGAAGGGCAAAACTCTCAGCGACTCCGACTCATCTGAGTCGAGTGAAGAAGAGGAAGCCTACTTTGGGCTCATGGCTCAATCAGATGACGAACAAGAGCCCCAGTTTACTGGGGAGGTAAAATCTCACACTTCTCTCTCTGAATCTGAAAGTTCTGAGCATGATCGTGAGGACAGCTCTTTTGACGATGAGTCAGAACTTATGGCCCAGTACAAGGAGTTGATCATGACTTACGACAAATGTCGCCGAGTCGTGAAAACTCTGGCTAAAGAGATTAAGTCTCTAAAGGCTATTGAGAGCAGCTTGAGAGAAGAAGTCGCTAAGACTGACTCTCTTCAAGAGAACTTCAATTTTGCTATGGAAGAACACAATCAAGCTCTTAAGCACCTCGACCTTAAAGATGAAATCATCAAAGAGTTAGAAAAACAACTTGAGGCTGAGAAGAAACTTGTTGAAAGTTTCTCTAAGACTAAGACAGTTCTTCCACTCGTTGCTGAATTCTCAGTTAAGGCCATAAGAGCTGGACTAGGCCATATTGCCGCTCCTAGTAAATCTTCTAGGAGAAACAAGGCTCAACGAAAGAATAAGGCTGCCAAGAAGGCCTTAGCCAAAGAAAAGAGGAAAGCCCCTCTAGATCAGATGTATTTAAGAAAGTCATCTTTCCAACAAATAAGTTTGATCTGGACTCGTCCTATGGTCACTTGACCAGGCCTACTTACGTAGAGCCAAAGTCTCGGTACCAAGGATGGACTCGCCCTCAGAACTTTGGTGAGAGTGTCTTTAAGGCACCTTATGAAGAAGTGATTCTTCAGGGCTATGGTCCTTATAATCATGGTCACAACTTCAAGAAAGCACCTAAAGTAAAGCCCGTTGAGGAAAGGCCTCCGAAGAAGAAGAAGTCATGTGATTTCCATCATCATGAAGCCTCCTCCTCCAAGAGTGCTACCCCTGCTACACCACCATCTCAAGAGGTCAAGCAGGAGTACGTAAGGCAAAGATACAACAGGTTTGACTGTTGGTGCTGTGACAAAATTGGTCTTTTTGCCATCGATTGTTGGTTTAATACCAGGAAAGTTACTACTCCTCAAGTTGGCAACATGAGATTGACCACTCAGAATGCTAATCTTCGTAGGGGGAGTGTTCTAACACAAGACCAAGGACCCAAACATGTTTGGGTTCCTAAGGCAAAGTGATCATGAATGCAGGTATGTCCAAAGGCCACCAAAATGCCAATCTTGTACTTGGACGTGGATGCTCTCGACACATGACCGGGACAAGAAGCCTACTCCAGAATTTCACTACAGTCTGCAACGGATCAAAGGTCATCTTTGGAGGTTCAGACCGAGGGATAACTAAAGGCTACGGTATGATCACTAACGGTAATGTATCCTTTTCTGATGTAGCTTATGTGGAGGGATTGGAACACAATCTCATAAGCATAAGTCAACTATGCGATAAAGGATACATAGTTGAGTTCCACGCTGACAAGTGCTTGATAAAGTCTGTTGACAATATGGAAACAATTCTATCAGGCACTCGAAGCAGGAACATATTTTATTTAAATTTCATTTGTATAGATTCTTCTACACTAGTTTGTCTTTTGGCAAAAGACAGTGCGTCTCTTGGTGACCAATGACACAAGAGGCTAACACATATTAATTTTAAAACTATTAATAAATTATTCTCCCAGAACTTAGTATGTGATGCCCCAAATGTCAAGCACGTCAATGAGAGACCTTGTCATGCATGCGTAAAAGGCAAGCAAACAAGGGCTACCTTTAAAAGCATTATAGGCAAAAACTTTAATAAGTGTTTACACCTACTTCATATGGACTTGTTCGGTCCACTTCTAGTTAGAAGTTTAGGAGGTAAGGATTATACGTTGGTAATTGTTGATGAGTACTCACGTTTTGCATGGGTGTTCTTTCTGAAACACAAGTCAGATACCTTTGATATCTTTACAAATTTTTCCAGGCAGGTCCATAATGAATACAATTTTTCGTAGTCAAAATCAGAAGTGACAATGGAACGGAGTTCAAATCTGGGGCCATGACAGAATTTTGTGAAAGCCTAGGTATCTTTCATGAGTTTTCCTTTCCCCATACTCCACAGTAAAATGGAGTAGTTGAGAGAAGGAATAGAACACTCATAGAGGCCTGCAGGACCATGTTGAATGATGCTTCACTACCGGAGTACTTCTGGGCTGAAGCAGTCAACACTACTTGCCACGTGCAAAATCGAGCCCTCATAAACCATAATCATGCTAGGACACCTTATGAACTTTTAAAAGGCAGAAAATCAACAGTTTCATATTTTAGAATTTTTAGCTGCAAATGCTTCGTACTTAACAATGGTAAGTATCATACTACTAAGTTCAGTGAGAAAAGTTTTGAAGGTATTTTTGTAGGATATAGTAGCCATAGTAAGGCATATAGGGTTTTCAATAGAAAAACTCTGGTTGTAGAGGAATCCATACACGTTGTATTTGATGAGACGAGCTTGCTGCAAAGAAAATCGTCTAGTGTGCTTGTTGAAGATGTAGGTACAAGGCTTAAAGAGATCAGCTTGGATGAATCGACCGAAGGTAAAGATGAAAAGTTCATCAAGATCACCTCTCCAACCCCTATTGGAGAGGTAGAGGATCAAGATGAAAATACTGTCCAAGTTAATGAAGTCACTCCAGTGGGAGAAGAAGTTCCAGATGCGAGAAACCTAGAGCTCAGACATCTGAAGGATCACCCAATGGACCAAATCATAGGAGATCCTCGGGATGGTGTCAGAACTCGTCGAGGTACAACTAACGAGAATCTCTATCTAAGTTTTCTCTCGCAGGTTGAACCAAAGAAGTTTGAGGAAGCAAACTCAGTCGCATCGTGGATCTTGGACATGGAAGAAGAATTGAATCAGTTCAAACACTGCAAAGTTTGGACGCTTGTTCCAAGACCCAAAGGTAAGAATATCATCGGAACGAAATGGGTCTACAGGAACAAGTTGGACGAGAATGGGATAATCATCAAGAACAAGACCAGACTCGTCGACAAAGGATATCGTCAAGAAGAAGGGATTGACTTCGACCAGACATACGCTCTAGTGACAAGACTAGAGGCCATCAGACTGTTCCTGGCTTATGCTGCACTGAAGGGATTCATTGTCTACCAAATGGACGTGAAGTCCGCTTTCCTGAATGGTGACATAAAGGAAGAGGTATATGTGGAACAGCGCCCAGGTTTTGTTGATCCAAACTATCTTGAGCATGTTTATTTATTATCAAAAGCGCTGTACGGTTTGAAACAAGCTTCTCAAGCTTGGTACGAAACGCTGTCTAGCTTTCTCCTCGAGAACAAGTTCACAAGGGGAAAGATAGACAAGACATTATTTCTTAGGGAAATTAAAGGCAAGATCTTGCTAGTGCAAATCTATGTCGACGACATTATTTTTAGCTCTACAGACGACAACCTCTGTAAAAAGTTCTCTAAACTTATGCAAGGGAAGTTTGAAATAAGCAGTATGGGAGAGCTGAAGTATTTCTTAGGACTTCAGGTGAAACAATCTGAAGATGGAATTTTCATCTCACAGACGAAGTTCACCAAGGAGTTGAATTAAGAAATTCGGAATGGAGAGTGCAACCTCTATGAGGACTCCAATGGCCTCAGCTATGTCTTGGACAAGGATGAGAAAGGGAAACCTTTTGATGAAATCAAATACAGAAGCATAGTTGGATCCTTGCTCTACCTTACTGCCAGTAGACCAGACATAATATTCTCCACATGTGTCTGTGCTAGATTCCAAGTGAACTGTAAGGAATCTCACTATGCTGCTGCAAAGCGGATCTTGAGATACCTTAAAGGTACACCGAATCTTGGCTTATGGTACCCAAGAAGTAATGACAGCGAACTAATTGGTTTCTCAGATGTAGACTTTGCAGGTAGCAAAGATGACAGGAAAAGCACTTCCGGGATGTGTCAGTTCCTTGGAAGAAGGCTTATTTCATGGAGCAGCAAAAAGCAAAACTGTGTCGCAATCTCAACGACCGAGTCAGAATACATTTCTGTCGGTAGTTGTTGTGCACAGTTGCTTTGGCTGAAGAACCAGCAAGAGGATTACAATATGAAGATCAAAGACATTCCATTGTTCTGCGACTCCTCCAGTGCAATCGTAATCGCAAACAACCCAGTCTCGCACAGCCGGACAAAGCATATCGAGCTCAGATATCACTTCATCCGGGAGCATGTGGAGCAAAGGGATATAGATCTGCAGTACGTGCCAACAGATCGGCAAGTTGCAGATATTTTCACGAAGCCACTTGGACGAGACCAAGTTCAATTTCTTCAAAACTGAACTTGGGATGCTGAACAAAGAAGGATAAGTCACAGGAGATCAGTTCAAAGCTCAAGAATCGAGGATACTTCAAACAGGTTAGAAATTTCTCAAGAGGAAGGTAGTTCTCGAGAACTCTGTCTACTTCTCGAAAAGTAACATATTCATTCTCAAAAACTCAGACTCTTCGAGAACTTGACTTATTTCTCGAAAACTTAGACTCCTTCTCGAGAACTAAAACTTATCTCTCGAAAAGTTTTCTCAGTTCTCGAGAACTTTGAATTGTCTCTCGAAAAGTCTCTTCCGTTCTCGAGAACCAGTATATTACTTCTCGAGAAGTCCCCAGGCAGTTCTCGAGAACTATACCCGACTTCTCGAGAAATGCTCATTGCCTTTTCAACTTCTAATTAATTTCTTCTATTTCGAAAACCCGATAACTTAAACCTTAATCCTAGATTAATTAGACACTTAATTGACATTACTGGGATTATATATATATATATATAATACTTTAGAAATCCCAAATCAATCGACATTTCAAATTTCCTATTCTCGAAAACTTCTTCGTCTTCTGCCGACAGACAACGTCGTTGCAGCCATCGTCCCGCACTCCGTCTGTTGTCGCCGACAGCATCCATGGCGCATAGTTCGAAGATAGGAATCGACAGTGAACTAGTCGTCAAAGGAATTGCAGACATTTCAGATGATTTTCAGAACTCGCTTCTTCTCCTAGACACGGCCGGACTGATGTTCGTTCTATCAGAACCCTGCAGGATTGTTTTTCCAGAATGTCGAAGAATTCTTCAGAAATTCAAAGGTAAGGAGGAATGGTAAGATTTTGAAAACTACAATGAAAGAGATCAAAATAAAGTTAGATAAAAACAAAGTTTCAAAGCTTTTGAAGATGCCCATTGTGGAAGAAGAAGATGACCTAACTCCAGAAGATTATGACAGGACTTACTCCTTTTGTGGAGTTTCTGAGGAATTCTACTCCTTAAGGAGACATCTTTTCAATGATGAAGGAAAACTTCTGGTAGACATAATTGGAAAAATCTTATGGTGCAAAACAGGGTCGATTAGTTTCATAACAAATGATCTATTTGCAGTAATGACAGCTGTAATCTGTAGAAAGAAATTTTAGTTTGGCATGATGATATTTGAGATGATCAAGGACAGCATTCAGGATCCCAAATTTGCAAGGATAATCTCTTTATTGCTGAGTGAGATTATCCAGTCACTTTCAAACTTTCCAAAGGCACTCCAGTCCACCACCTAAAAAAGATCTCATTGGCTTCCATCCGTAGATGGGAACTCAAGCTGAAAAATCCAAAGCAGTTAGCTAAAGAAATTGCAGCTTCTGCCTCTGAGGTCAGGACCCCATCTCCCTCCTATCATCATGTTGCTGAACCATCTGGTACAGTAACTCAGGGGGAGCCTGCAACCTCTATTTCTGTTGTCAGATCTCCTCCTCCCTCTCCAGCAAGATCAGCAAGCAAATCTCCCATCAGAAGTCATGACAGCTCTCCAGCAAAGTCCCCAATGGCACTCTCTCCAGAAGATACCCTTCCAGATGCTCAAGTCCAAGAAACCCTCCAAAATACACAGAAGCCATATCTCACCTCAGAGAAGACAAAGAACAGGCTCCCTCTCCTTCTCCTATCAATTACCAGAATCTCCTCCTGCTCAATCCCCTACTGCCAAGCAAGATATCCCTGAGACTGTTCTTCTTTCTGATGAAGACAGAATATCTCCTGAGCATGCTGATATTCCCTTGAGGAAGTTAGATTTCTCCATCCCCTCATTCATTGATCAGGCTGATATTACCCCTATTCAGACTACCAGAGCCGTAAGCTCAGTGATTCTTGAAGAGATACCTCTATGGAAAGCCCCTCCTCCTGCTACTATTTCTGCTTCTACCTCTGCCTCTACCTCTTCTAATGCTGTTGCTACTGTTGTTACCCCTTCCAACTCAGAACTTCTTATCCAGATAGGCCAAATGCTCTCTGATCAAAGGAAACACTTTGACGATTCTCTGAAATTGATGCAAGACAAGGTGACTGCCTTGGAAACAGAAATGAGTCGAGGATTTGCTGAGATCCAACACAACACTGACTCTCTCAAGAGCTTATTTCAGATTGGTGGCAAAGCCATAGATCACAATATTACTAGTGTTGATCAGGTTATGGAACAATCTCTGACTCTTGCTAATAATCAGATTGAATTAGAAAAGAATGTACAAAAACATGTGATGATGGTTTGTGAGGAAGTTGGTACTTTCAAGGAAGAAGCCATAGAAAAACTCCTTGTAGAATTCAGAAAGGGGGAGAGCCTAGTGAAAGAGCATGTGATCAAACTTGTGGATAAGTTTTCTACAGATGCAAACACTCTCTGGGATGAGAAAATTTCTGAAATCAATAAGAATGTTTTAGCTCAAATCCAGTCAGTGAAGTTCTATACTTATGACACCACAGTTTGGATGCACAATCAGATTTTTCCTGACTTTCAGGCTGATCCCAATATTATTCCTCATCATCTGAATCCTCTGGTTGAAGGACAGCCCAGTCAGGTGCCAGCTCAAATGCATCAACCTCAAATGCCCTGCTTCTCTCCTAGACCAGAAGATCAGGATCCTCCTCCAGCCTCTTATGACCAGGTATGGGATGACATTATTCCTCAGGATTTACTAGAGATCAACACTTCTAAGAAGAGGAAATATGGAGAAGGGCCATCTGCCAGCAGAAGCATTCCCAAAATTGATTCAGATAAAGAAAAGCAAAGGAATTTGCTGAAGTTTGGAGCCTCACTTCTAAAAGTTTAATTCTTGATACTCTTAAGTTGGTAATGGACTATAATGAGAATAAAAATCTTCACTATAGCTCAGTTGAGTGGGAATTATATGAAAAGTCCATGACCAAAAGGAGGATATATGATAGGGAATATGGAAAGAATAATCCTAAAGCTCCTTCAAATCCTCCAAGGTATTATCCCAAACCATTCAGCTATCAGAGAAGGCAGCAGGAAAAGCAAGACAGACAACCTTAGAGCAAAGAATATACTTTTGTTGAGTTATTCTTAAGAATTTTGTTGAAATGGTTATTGATTAAGAAATCTAAAACATTACTTATATATAATTTCTAGTTTTGCCTAATTGTGTTCAATTAATCTCTTCTGCCTTTGTTTAAATTTTCATTTTCAGTTCTTTATTAATTGTCATAATTCACCTTAGTGTAGAGGGTTCTGACTTGTATAAATAGGGGGAGATTGTTGGGCATTGCATCCACAATAACCCAGATTTGCATGAAGTCACCCTTGAACTAAGATGAATTAAGTTGTATTTGATATCTTGTTCAAGTTGTGTGTTTGCAGATCATCATTACTAAGTGTAGACCAATGTCAGTCTATAGTGGGTCATGAACATAGAACCATACAGTGTAATCCCTCACTGTGTGATCCAAGGTGTTGACTCATGTGTAGCCTCTCTATTGGGATACACTTCATATTCAAACACTTGGACCATGGAATGAAGATTGGACCCTTGAAGAGAAGAAAAAGTTTCTTTCTAAAAAGTTCAAAAATTTTCTAAGTTCACTTCTCGAGAAGTCCTTTAAGTTCTCGAGAAGTAGAGTTAGAAGTTCTCGAGAAATAGGAGTTTAGTTCTCGAGAAGTTTAGCTGTGTCTGTTCAGGAATTCCTTCTAAGTCCTTAGTTCTCGAGAAGTATCTCTTAGTTCTCGAGAAAGTCCCAGAGTAGTTCTTTGGAAGTTCAGAAAGTTTCAAGAAATTCTTTCTAAGTCCTAGTTCTCGAAGAAGTTATCTCTTAGTTCTCGAGAAGTCCCAGAGCAATTCTCGGGAAGTTCAGAAAGTTTCAAGAAATTCTTTCTAAGTCTTAGTTCTCGAGAAGTCAGGCTATAGTTCTCGAGAAGTCCAGATTAGTTCTCGAGAAGTTCATAGTTCTCGAGAAACTCAGATTCATAGTTCTCGAGAAGTCAGACTATAGTTCTCGAGAAGTCCATATTGTTTTCGAGAAGTATTGATCCTGAAGTCTCGAAAACTAAGTTCAATTCCAGACAGTTTAGTTCTCGAGAAATTCAATCAGTTCTCGAGAGCTAATGCTACTTCTCGAGAACTGTAGACTAATATTTTTCTGAAATTTGTTTAAGTCAAGATCGACCGGATTTCTTAATGACTTGATGTGATTGGTCCACGTGTCGTCATTAATGTCTTTTCTAACCGTTAGGAGTAATCCTATATAAGGTCTTGTCAAACCGACTAACCCTAACAAGCTGTCAAATAATATTCTAAGTCTCTGAATCGATTTTCTCTTTCCAAAAATGGAAGCCGTCGTCCGATCTTCATCGTGCAAATCGCCTAGGGCTTGCGTTCAAGAAGATTCAGATCAAGGTAGACTTATAGATCGAGAAGGTTTTTCAACTTCTCATCATCTCTCGGATCGTGTGAGTCAAAGAAATTTTAGATCCAGATATTGCCGAGCTTCTTCTTCAACTATTTCTGATAAAGCCGCAAGTTCAAAGAAAGAAGATTTTGGCCGAGATTTTCCAGATCTGAGAAATCATTGTTTGTATTTCTACAAATCTTTTCTTATATCTTGTAGGAGATTTCTCTCCGAGTGTAGGAGCATTTTCTTTTGTCTCCGAGTTGTAGGAAGTTTAATCTTCTGAGTGTAGATCTGTGTTGGGGATCGAGATTGTAGGAACTTGGTTCCGAGGCGTAGAATTTTTTTCAATCCGAGATAGTGGAGTAGTCGAGTCTAGTGATTTGCTAGATCGGTGAGGTAAAGTGGACGTACCCAAGATTGGGGAACCAATATAAATCTTCTTGTCTTTCTGTGATTGCTTGATTTCTTGTGCTAGATCGCTAAAATTTTTATTTCGCAAATAGACGCACGATTCACCTATTCACCCCCTCTAGGTGATTTAGGTTGACCACTTTACACTTTCACTTGTTTATTTTCTGCGCTCCGTCGTTAAAAGTTTTTATTCTGCAAAAAGACGCAGATCTCACATATTCACCCCCTCTCTAGGTGATTTAGGTAGACAACTAAAAACATAAATTGGTATTAGAGGTAGCTTGTTCATCAGAAAGATTAACACCTTGAACAGATCTACTCCTAGTTGTCTTAAGAGGATACAAGCATGGACAGTGCAAAGGATTTTGCTAAGCTTCCATAATGCACAAAGACTAACTTTCCCATGTGGAAAGAGAGAATAAAAGTTTTAATGCAAGCTGTGGATCCAAGGATCTTTATGATAGTGGAAGAAGGAACCTATGTTCCAATGACAGCCTCCACCATTAAGCCAACAAAGCAAGTTCCGAAGAAGCTTATGGATCTTGACAAAGATGAGATTGCACTTGTCTCTTTAGACAAGAAAGCCAAGAATAACATCGCAAGTGCAATTGTTGATTCTAATTGTAGAATCTGATTCACTGCCAATCCGCCAAGGAAATATGACAGTCTCGCATCCTTCTAATGGAAGGTATTGAAGAGGTAAGGGATGACAGAAGTTCCCTCCTGAATCAGAAATATGAAGCATTCATACAAGATCCTAAGGATTCTATTGCTGATACTTTTGAAAGCTTCTTCAAGATTGTCAACGGCCTAAGAGTCTATGGTTGGGTCTTCACTAATAGAGAACTGAATGTCAAATTTCTGAGATCACTGACTAAGGAATGAGACAACAAAGTCTATGCAATGCAGGAGTTTAGTAAGCTGACAAAGACTGACCCTCAGAATCTCTTTGGAAAGCTTATGTCGTATGAACTCTAAATAAACTCAAGAAAAGTTGAAGAAGTGTAAGCCCGGCCTTCATCCAAGGAGAAGTCTGTCGCTCTAAAGGCAGACAGCTCAAGGAAGCCAAAAGCTGCATCTCCTGCTCCCGCACAGGAAGAGAGTGAAGAAGAAGCTTTAGAGCCAAGTACCTCAGGCTCAAAGCTATCTGAAGGAGAGTTTTCTCCTCTTTGAAGGAAGTTCAAGAAGTTCTTGAACAAGAAGAAACAGTGGAGAGGCAAAGATGCCTCGTCCAGAAGATCACGTCATAATGGTGATCGTCACAAGAAAGGCTCAAGTAGCCAAGACAGGTATTACTCAAAACAAAACAAACATATTCCTTCTAACATTGTTTGCTTATTGCTGCACTAAGCCAGGACACGTTATAGCTAATTGCCCTCACAAGAAGAAGGAGGGTGGAAGAAGAGAGGAGAAGAAATCTTCTTATAATAAGAAGAAAACTGAAAGAAGCCTGGTAGCTAAGAAGGCCAAGACCCTCAGCGACACAGACTCATCTGAGTCTAGTGATGATGTGGAAGCCTACTTTGGGCACATGGCACATACAGTTGAAGAAGAAGAACCCTAGTTGACTGGGAAAGTAAACTCTTACACTCCTCTCTCAGAATCAGATGCTTCTGACCATGATCATGAGGACTGTTCGTCTGATGATGAATCTTAACTCATGACTAAATACAAAGAGTTAATCAAGGCTTACAACAAATGTCGAAGAGTCACAAGAACTCAAGCTAAGGAGATCAAATCTCTTAAGGCTGAGGAGAGCAATCTGAGGGAGGAAGTCATAATGATGGACTCACTCAGAAAGGAATTCCATGATGCGATGGAAGAATATGATAAAGCTCTCGAGCACCTGAACCTGAAGGAGAAAATCATTCAAAAGTTGGAAGAACAGCTTGCTGCTGAAAAGAAACTTGTTGAAAGTTTCTCCAAGCCCAAGACAGTTTTTCTACTTATGGCCGAATTCTCTACTCAGGGTAAAAGAGTTTCTTAGGCCATGTGGCTGCCCCTAGTAAATCTTATAGAAGAAATAAAGCCCAAAAAAGAAATAAGGCTACCAAGAAAGCTCTAGCCAAGAAGAAGGGGAAAGCTCCTCAAGACAAAACTTCGTTTAAAAAGGTTATCTTTCCAACAAACGAGTTTGATCTTGATTTATCCTACGGTCACTTTGCCAGGCCTACTTTTATAGAGCCCAAGTCTTTGTACTAAGGATGGACCCATCCCCAGAACTTTGGTGAAAGTGTCTTCAAGGCACCTTTATGAGGAGATCACTCTTCAGAGTTACGACCCTTACTATCATGGTCATAACATCAAGAAAGCCCAAAAAGTTAAACAGTTGTGGAAAAGCCACTTAAGGAGAAGAAGTCGTGTGAGTGTCATCACCACGAAGCTTCTACCTCCAAGTCTGCTGCCCCTGCTAGACCACACTCTCAAATGGTCAAGCAGGAGAACATTAGGCAAAGATACAACAGGTTTGACTGTTGGTGTTGTGGCAAAATTGGTCACTTTGCCATAGATTGCTGGTTTAACCCCAGATATTATGTAACTCCTCAAGTTAATAATGTGGAAAGACCACTCACAATGTTAACACACGTATGGGGAGTATGCTAACTAGAGACCAAGGACCCAAACAGGTTTGAGTTTCTAAGGCAAACTGATTCTACTTTTGCAGGAATGTCTAAAGATTGCCAAAAATCCTATCTAGTATTTGGATAGTGGATGCTCTTGGCATATGACCGGGACTAGAAGCCTACTCCAGAATTATTCTCCAGTCATGAACGGGCTAAAGGTCACCTTTGGAGGTTCTGACAGAGGGATTACAAAAGGTTAAGGTATGATTACTAATGGTAGCGTATCTTTCTTAGATGTGTCTTATGTTGAAGGATTGGAACACAATCTTATAAGCATAAGCCAGCTCTCTGATAAAGGATATATAGTAGAATTTCATGCAGACAAGTGTTTGATAAAATGGGTTGATAACTTAGAAACAATTCTATCAGACACTCGTAGTAGAAATATATTTTGTTTAAATTTTATTTGCATAGACTCTTCTACACCAGTGTGCTTTTTGGCAAAAGATAATGCGTCTCTTGGTAACCAATGACACAAGAGATTAGCACATATAAATTATTCTACTATTAATAAATTATTCTCTTAATTTAGTACGTGATGCACCCAACGTTAAGTGCATTAAAAATAGACCTTGTCACGCATGTGTCAAAGGCAAGCAAATAAGGGATACCTTTAAAATCATTATTGGCAAGGATTCTAATAGATGTTTACACCTACTTCATATGGATTTGTTCGATCCACTGCAAATTAGAAGTTTGGGAGGTAAGGATTATACATTAGTTATTGTTGATGATTACTCTTGCTTTGCGTGGGTGCTCTTTCTAAAACACAAGTCAAATACTCTTGATATCTTTACTAATTTTGTCAGGCAAGTTCAGAATGAATACATCTGCTCCATTGTCAAAATCAGAAGTGTCAATGGAACAGAGTTCAAGTCCGGGGCCATGGTAAAATTCTATGAAAGTCTTGGTATCTTTCATGAGTTTTCCTCTACTCGTACTTCTCAACAGAATGGAGTTGCTGAGAGAAGGAATAGAACACTCATCGAGGCTTGTAGAACCATGTTGAGTGATGCGTCACTACCAGAAAATTTTTGGGCTGAAGCCGTCAACACTGCTTGTCACGTGCAAAATATAGCACTCATAAATAAGAACCATAATAAAATACCTTACGAACTACTAATGGGCAGGAAACAGACTATTTCATATTTCAAAATCTTTGGTATTAATCATTTTGTGCTTAACGACGGGAAGTATCACACAACATTTGGAAAAATCCTTCTATACCGCACCAGCTCGATCAGTTTCATCACAAATGACTTCTTTGACATGATGACAGTAGTGATATGCAGGAAGAAATTTCAGTGGGGTATGATGATTTTTGACAAAATCAAAGACAACATCAAGGCACCCAACTTTGGTAGAATTTTTCTCTCCTCCTTCATGAGCTCCAGCCAGACATTTTTGATTTCTCTAAAAGTATTTCTTTGCATCACATGAAAAAAATCTCCATTTCTTCCATTTAAAGATGGGAACTCAAGATTCAAAACCTTGTCCAAACTGCCAAATCCCATGATCTCCAATTTGATGAGGATAGGACTCCATATTCCCTTTACATCAAGTAGTTGGCACATCAGGTGCAGTTGTTGAGGGGGAGCCTGCTCCTACAGTCCCAGAGGCAAGTCATTCTGCTCTTCCTTCAGATGCTGCTCCATCTGCTGCTGCTAACAACAATTCTACCCAGCCAGATGACTTAGTTCTTATTGATGTTGATTTGCTTGATGAAGAAATTCTTACTGATGCACAAGTTGAAGAACAAGTTACATTTACAGAAGATGATATCAATAGAATGATAGAGGAACTCACTTCCAAAGAACCTCTTTCCCCTCTGCCTAAAGAGAAATCTCCTGAACTAGAACCATCTCCATCAGACCATCCATTTGAACCAAAATCTCCTCACCCTTAGTCTCCTACTACAGATGTGCATGAAAAAGAGACAGTTTCAAATTATGATGAAAAAGAATTAACTCCTGAACCAGCTGAAGCACACGGCCCATGACACTGGCGTGTCCATAGCTGACACAGGTGTGTCACAAGCCGTGTCACATGCCTTGTCTTGTTATGTATTTTCTAGGTTACGACGAGTGTTGAACACGACCTTGGACACAAGCGTGTTGCAAGCCATGTTCGGCCCAGGAATTTGATTTTAAGTGCTAATCGTGGCCGTTCATTTCCTTCTTTGGGGATCCAAGGGCTCAGGGCTGTCCTTGCAAAGATAAGGTCAGGAATGGGAGGTTGAAACCCTCATTTCCCATCAAGCATTCTCTTTCTAAAGCCTTGGAGAGAGGGGAGAGCAAGGAGGAAGGGGAAGAATAAATCCAGCTGCCGGAGAATCTTCGGAGCCCCGATTCTCGATCCGTGCCCAGATCCGTGAAGGCGAGGCCGTTGCAGTGCTTTCCATCTGACTAGATCTTCATGATGCCAAAGAGAAACACAAGGGTAATGATTCTCTTCTTGGACATGTGAAGTCCTCTTTTCTTTTTTGCATAAGAAGCCCGCTCTTGCGAGTATGAGGTGAGTGTGAGGTATTCCTTCGGGTAAACATGAATAGTCCTCGTTGTTTTACATGTAGAGTCCGGAATCGAAGTACGAACATAGGCATGGTGTGTGAAGCCTACCCAGACAAGTTGGTCTGGATCGGTGATGTTTCATTATGCTTGAATAGCCGGAGAAGACTCTGTGCCGATGGTTGTTTTCGAGTTTTCTACGCGGTAGATTGCAGTAGGGAGCCTTAGGGACTAACTCCAAGGTGCACCCGAAAAAATGGGCAGAAGCGTGATTCTGCCCTCTCGGTGTCCTGAGAGCCAACTTGCACATAACTGGGTTATGTAATTTTTGTGTGATCGGTTTGGGACTCGGGGAAGCTTAACCCGCGCATATGACTTAAATTGACATTGCGGTGTGAGCAACGGGTTAGGCAGAACCGTACCCGCTCTATGTGGTTCGGTTAAAGAGACCTAAGGTACGTGGTACTTACCATTGGCATACATGGAGGGTTGTAGGCTTAGGCCGGAATGACTATAATGCTCACGAGATTTTCCATCCTGGAGGCTGTGGTGAGACCACAGATTTTTACCGGGTTCACCGAGTAAGTACCCCTAGAGCACGGAGTGTGTGGCTGTGCAGGCCTGCATCTGTGGTGTGTTGTGCAAATGTTGTACTTTCACTTTAATTATTGGATTATACTAATGAAATGCAGGGAAGGAACACCGCCACCCCAAGAAAGGGGTGGGGTCGTTATAATTTGGTCAGCTTTAGCTGACCGTTGCTTTTGTTTGCCCCCGCTGCGGTGGATTATTGCATGCAGGTGCTGCGGAGCCTAGTGGAAAGTAGCGGGCTGAAGCCCTGGTTGATGAGCCGGCCCTCAAAGGCCATGCGAATGTTTACTTGTTATATTCATGTGTGTCTGGCCTGCGTGCCGATGTTTGGAAAACACTGTTTATTTCAGTAAGCCCTTGTAAGGCCATAAGGTCAAGTACTTTGTGTATTTGTACGTTCATTCCTAATTTGGGTTGTTAGTGGACATTCATGTCATTGGCTTGGGTTCTTCTCTTTGCAACTTTTAAATTGCTTCCGCTAGAATGTACACTGAGTAGCACTTTTGTTATTGGAAGGATGGTTTCATTGAGTAACCCTTCGGTCTGTCTGTGGTATATGGCGTCGGGCCCCGATCGGACCTACTACTATATAGTTTGCGACAGATAGGGGGTGTTACATCCACCATTCCATATAAGAATTTGAGCCCTTCTGTTGTACTGTTGCAGAGCACCCGCAAGCTCAAAGTCCAGCAATGGCGGCACGGCGGTCGGCTCGACTCCAACTCTCTTAAAAGGTCCTATCCCTCTCCTCTCTTCTAGTGGATAGATCTCAGTCTATTGGCTGCAAGTTCTGGGGCCAATTGGACCTATATCTGGGCTGCCGAAAGCTTGGTTTTTAAGGCTTTTTAATCCAAGCCTAAAACCTGATTCCGGCCACCTCCGGCCGGCCTACCACCGCCTATCGCCGGCCACCACCTCAACGAAGGTGGTTGCATTGGCCGGCCTGGGAGGCGCTTAGGTGGCCAAAAAGTTACCTCCCAAAATGTCCAGGACGGGAAAATCGGGACCGTTGGCTCAAGGTGGAAGATGAGCGGATCCCGTCAGTTTTTGCTTTAAGATTCGTGCCGAGTTTATATATTAATTCCTTTTATTTCTTTTTCTAGTATACAAATATGCAGTGGCTAGATTAATTTATTAAAACTACTTAGAGCCCTCTATAGTGAAAATGATTAACATGCAAGTTGTAGACCTTGAAGTCTACTTTATTTTAAAATTGATTTCAACCGAATTTGGGTCACTGGTCTGACCACATTACTCAAAATGGTGTAGACTAACATAGGGTTAGTTAGAGATTAAATTGAGTGCCCCCACTAAAACACATGTCCAAATGACTTGAAATTTTGAATGGCGGACACTCTTATCCATACCTAAAACATATCCAAAAATGGGAATTTGTGGAAAATATTTTCCTATAGTTTTTGTAAAAATTTAATAAACCATGCATGATTTAATTAGAGGGTCTAATGACACCAAAAGTCCCCAAAAATTTGGTGGCTTTCTCTGAGGGTCATTACATGACTCTGGAATAAATCTCATCCAATTTGGGTTTGATTTGAATAGGTTTTGGTGTGACCAAAGTGTGGCCCCTTAAGGGTAAATTAGTGCAAAAGTGTGCTTGGGGCATAGAGGGGCCAATTCTCTTCCAAAGAGGTTGGCACTTTGGCCAGAGCCCCAAGGTCAATAAAAACACCCTCCCATGGAGTTTGAGATGGATTTGGGTGGATTTTCCCTAGGACCCTAGTTCAAATCCTAAGGTTGAACTTCGGGGGTTAGTGAAGGACAAGGAGTGATATGTCCTTGTATGGACTTGGAGCTTTGTCCATGTATTCATAAGGTGATAATTAACCCTAGGAAGAGTTGTTAGTACTTCTAGGAGCTTCATCCCTCTTGAAGTGACTTAGGACAAAATAGTGCAATCTTGTTCATGATTTTATTACATATTCATATGACTTTGAATAATCCTAAAATTTTAGCAGTGGTCATATATTGATGAAACAAGCTCTGGAAATTTTAGTGAGAATTTTAGATCAGAATTTATGGTACTTCATTCACACCCTTTCTAGTTGCCCTATTAATTCAAGAATTTATTTTGAGCTATCCATTCACTGAAAGCTTATGAAGCTTGGTCAGAGAACTTTTTAGGACATCCTTAAGATCTGAGAATATTTACAGAATTTTTAGGAAAATGTTCTTAGTGGTTACTTCACAAGTCACTAATTAATGATTGGTTTTAAATGATTTATTTATGTAATCAAACGATCTTAGGAAATTGTTATTTTCGATCAGAAGTCTTTTATGGTCACTTTAAAGTTCTGATAATTTTATAATGTTTTTTGGATGAATAATTTTGGTACTTCCTCCTTTACTATAGTGGATAATTAATTAATAATTTGTTTTGGGGTTAAAACCTCTCTGGAAAATTATGAATCTTAGAACTTAATGTTATTTTGATGACATAAACCTGACATAATTTTTCTAAGGCCATATCGAGTGAGAAAAGTGTACTTGTAGTTCCAATGCTTTCTTGGTCTGATTTTGTAGAAAATTTAATAAATGTTAAATTAATTAGGAAAATTACAAGTTTCTATATTCTGGCTAATTATGTCACTATAGACCCCCAGTATTAATTCTAGGGTATTTGGAAGAATATTTGAAGGGGGTCACCCTTCATGCTCATCATATATCTTAGGTTAGTCTACATGTAGTAAAACTGTAGAATTACGATAACATGTGGGATGGTCATAGGAAATTGGGTTAATAGTATGCTGATTTGGTAAGATGAAATAGAGAGCTTCATTAGGAGATATGATGAGGATGGTGTTGGGTTGGCTAGTGTTAAGTGGTGTTTGGGATCTATGAAAGATCGTCTTTCCTGGGGACAGAGAGAGTCAAAATACATTAAAGTTAGATTTAGTATAACATTAAATGGGATTGGGACCTGGGTAGATACTAATAATAGTAAGTGCCTTACGAAAGAGAACGATGAGCTTCAGCTATCATAGTTCCTAGTGCCCCCGAGAGCCCTTCACAGGGAATTCCCTGGGTAGTCCGAGGTTAACCAAAACTGTAAGACTAAAATGAATATAAGAGTAATTAGCAATAAACTATGACTTAACATTCACTCACCCCGATACTCCGGGAGGTTAGTTTGGTTAGGTTGTCTGAGAGGTAGGCTCGGTGGTTATGGAAACAGACAGGTTAGTCCGGGGAGTCGATGGCTCGAGAACTCATGGTTTCATGTGCATAAAGTGGGGGGTCTTCGGTATTTGACGGTCGTTAATACCGACGTCGGTACACTGACTCAGCAGGTGTGGTGGACACTTAGCCAAGGAAAAGTATGGCGGTGGGTCAGTATAGTATGCGGAGACCCTGTTGTGTCCTTCAGGGGCGTATGTAAGGGTTAGGCCTGGTAGTGTGAATACCCGTCAAGGAGTAGGGTGGCCCAACCCACTGTCCCTATTTGCTACGGTGGAGGCTCCTGGGAGTGATGTTGGCTTCCGAATAGGGGGAACTAAAGGTCTGTGTGCGTAGAGTTGTTTGCATGTGTTGCATTTGCATGAATCATGGCATAACATTTCACTTCACTCATACTTGCATACAACCTGACACCCCATCGTATAAATTAGTATGAGAATTTTTATATGATGGTAGCGTTGCAAAAGACCCCTTAACTTATATGTTTGTATGAGCATTCACATAAGTTAAAGTTACTTATTTCTTAGCTTACTTTTCATATACTTCTGCTCTGTTTTACTTGTTTACTCTACCGTTTTCTTATTATAGAACTATTAGCTTGCCTTACTTTTATAGCTCTGTAGATTTACTATATGCCCACTAGAATAGGTCCATCATCATCTTCTTTTGAACACTCTCCACCTTCATAACTTTCTTATAATTCCTACCGCACGGTACCTAGGAGCCATTGGGGGAGGGGTGGGGGAAATCAGGCTTAGTCTTTTGACTAATGGTCGGTGGACCAAACATTTCAGGGGCTCCGAATGGGAGACAGGGACCAGCAGCAGGTGATGCAGCACTAGTGGAATACGGTGCACATGGAGGTGGGATAGTCTAGCACGAGAGCACCAGACTCCAGCTCCATGAGTGATTAGTTTTCTTAGCTTCTGCGAGAGTGATGTAGTGAGGATTTGTTGTACTAGGCATAAGCCCGTTTATATTTCTTCTTTACCGATCTATATTCCCTACTTTTATTATCATGTGGACATTGTTGTGACTTCTATCATATGTTTTATGCGATTGTGTACTTTGTCTAATCTTACGTGTACTTCTACTTCTTGATGATCTTTATTGCCGGTAGAATCGGTGTTTTGTAGTGGCGACCTTCCTGTGCATCGGTGTCATCGCAAAGCGGTGGTTCTGGGCGTAAGACCCAGTAGCATAGTAAAAAAAATGGGGTCTTACAAACTGGTATCAGAGAAAACATCGATCCAAAGAGAAGAAGTCCACAAAACCCCGGGCCACCCCGCGCAAGCTTAGTTTGAGGACAAACTAACAGCGGAAGCAATGGTGCGCCCATAAGGGATAATCACATGCAAAAGTCCACTTTTCGTTAGTTCCACTTGTACATTAACTAATAATTGGAATTTTCCTTGTAGCCTGCGATGAACCCTACTCCTCAGCAGGATACACCCTAGGTACAGAACGTGGTTCCACCCCCGCCGGCTCCGATTCCGTTCTAACAGACGGAGATGGGGCAGACATTGACGACCATTCTGGAGACTTTCATGGCTCAGCAGGTGATGGTTAAAACTCGCGGTGCCCCGGGTGGGTAGGTTAGGTTATAAAATGGTTTATTTAATTTGATTGGCGGGGCGCGCAGATTTATTTGATATAAAAGATTGAAACCGAGTTTTAACGAAAGGAGGCAAGTGCACCTATCACGTGTAGTACAAGATATTCCGATGGGGAATATCGGGGTCGTATTTTTCTCGGGGATGGGTTGACTATTTCTACTCTTTTCCTATAGGGACTATAATTTTACCGATGATATTTTGTCGTGTGATTTAATTATCTAAGGCAGATATATATAAAAATGCAGAAAATAAATGAAGAAAAAGATGATGAGGAAATAGCGCAACGGTATAGAAGGAATTTGAACTAAAATAACTTTTAATAACTAGAGATCCTAAATTTCAATTTAATTAAAGGGTGACTTGGCCGTGGAGGCTCCAAAAGAATGAGCTCGCCTAGCTATAGGGATATCGCTCACCTGAACATTAAGACTATTCGACCGAACGCTAGTCCGATGAAGGATTCCTCTTAATACCCGCATTACGCTAAGAACCCGCTATTGGGTGGGGAACCCAATCCGGTAGAATTACGCTTCTCCTCTCTCGAGGTTATGCACGTAATTCTCTTTACCCAAGGGTGATAGGTCCATACGCACGGTCTCTCGGCAAGCTAGCATCTAGACAACAGAAATAGAGCCTACACATCGATATGTGGTCCTACACATTGTATAACCGGGGCAAACCTTAAGCTCTTTAATTAACGAGAAAAAGAAGACTTTTAATTATTTAAAGTGATTTTATCTGTCCCAATGCTCTTCGATACTGAGGGATAAGAGCAATTAGCCACTCATCGGAATGGGGAAGGCTATTGAAAAGAAAATTCATATTGAAATGCAAGTCCTACTCAAATGAGTAGGTGGGAAATGATAAGTCCTACTCAAACGAGTAGGCGGGAAATGACAAGTCCTACTCAAACGAGTAGGCGAGAAATAAAAATAGTAAATAATAAGTCCTACTCAAACGAGTAGGCGGGAAATGAAAGCGAGTCCTAGTCGAATGAGTAGACAAGAAATAAATGCACACACACACACACTCTACATAATTTGAAGAAAGCATGACAAGGAAAGCGGTAAAGGAAAGCAAGAAAAGATAACTCATACACGCACGCACTCTACGTAATTGAAGAAAGTGATAAAAGAAAGCAATAAAATCTAACTCCTACACGCACACACTCTACAAAAATAGAAAAGAGCAAATTGCTCCAAAATTTAAAATGACAACATTTTCATTCTTATAATTTTATAAATGAGCTTAAAAAGTGGAAATAAAGTACAAAGGAACAAAAAGTTTTACGAAAATAAAAACTAAGTTTTAAAAAAAACAAACAAAACACTTTTAAAACGTTTTTATAAACTCATAAGAATGAAAATAAAAAGCAAAAAGAAAAGCTAACTAAAAAGCTAAAAAACCAAAATTACTCTCATACACTAACACACACATTTTTAAAAAGAAAATCAAAGATAAAAGATTACAGAAAGTTGGGCACTCCAATGCATTCCAAACAAACATAAGGAGAGAAAATATACAAATTTTATTAAGCTAAAAAAAGTTACAAAGAAAGCTAAAACAAACTAAGAGAGGGAGGGAAAAAGTTCTCCTTACATAGCATGGAAATACACCAAGGCAGCCCACCTAAAACAAAATGGTTCAAAAAAGGGAACCTTGGATCTTACAAAGAATTTACATTTATAGACAAAAAAAGGAGGTGACACGCCCTGGCCACGGGCGTGTCAGGGGGCGTGTCAGGTCTAGCGTGCTGAAGAAGTCAAAATTTTGGTGACTGGTCAATTTCTGGAAGCTTCTGGAATGGGACAGTGTCGGACACGGGAGTGACTAGGGGCGTATCGCGGGGGCGTGACAGGACAGCATGCAGTTTGATGTCGGCAACAACTAGTCTTGGACTGGATTGACTAGCATTGAGTGTTGAGTCAGTAGGAGATGGCGTTGAGTGGAGATGGCGTTGAGTGGAGATGGCATTGAGTGGAGATGGTGTTGAGTGTTGAGTCAGCAGGAGATGGCATTGAGTGTTGAGTCAGCAGGAGATGGAGTTTAGTGGAGATGGCGTTGAGTGGAGATGGCATTGAGTGGAGATGGCGTTGAGTGTTGAGTCAGCAGGAGATGGCCTTGAGTGGAATTCGACGAGTGGAGATGGCGTTGAGTGGAGATGGCATTGAGTGTTGAGTCAACAGGAAATGGCTTTGAGTGGAATTCGTTGAGCGCTGAGATTAATTCGTCGAGCTCCGAGATTAATTCGTCGAGTGTTGAGTGGAATGCGTCGAGCGTCGAGTGGCGCGACACGGGTTGGGTCAGGTCTGAACACGAGCATGTCTTCACGTTGGCATTGCAGGCAGCTGATTCTGCAGGAATCAAAGTAACACGCCGTGGTCACGAGCGTGATCAGTTTTGACACGGGCGTGTACTTTGAAAATTTTATGTTTTCTGCAAAAAATTCAGAAGATAAAATAAACCAAGTTAGAAGAGTATTTACAAAAAAGAAACATTTTATTGAAGAAAAATAACTAAAAATAACAAAAAATAAACTAAAACAACTTAAATAACGTACGTAAAAATATGTATATTTACAACTTATCAGCAGGCTCCAGCCCCACAGCCAAATCCCGGAGCTAACTGGCTAAGTGCCTTTCAGGGGCTAAACCGGTATCCAGAGCTCCTTATCGGATGGCTCTGAAGGAGTTAATAGAGTTTTGAAGCCATCTTCAGGAGCTAGTGGAAGCTGGATTTGTCCCGCCAAGCTCTTCACCATGGGGGGCTTCGATGTTGTTCGTGAAGAAGAAGGATGGGACACTCTGACTATGCATCGATTACAGGGCATTAAATAGGTTGATGGTCCGGAACACGTACCCACTGTCGAGGATTGACGAGCTATTTGATTAGTTGGAGGGAGCTCACTGGTTTTCAAAGTTGGATTTGTGGTCAGGATACTACCAGTTGCGGATTCAGGAGGAGGACATCCTGAAGACCGCTTCAGCAGTATATACGGGGTGTACAAGTTCACCGTGATGCCCTTCGGGCTCACGAATGCACCATCCGTGTCCATGAGTTTAATGAACAAGTTATTCGAGCTCTATCTAGATGTCTTCATCATAGTATTTATTGACGACATCCTCATTTTCTCAAGGACCGAGGAGGAGCATGCTCGACATTTGGCACTGACTCTGAAGAGGCTCCGGGAGCACAAGCTGTATGCCAAGTTCAGTAAGTTCCAATTTTGGCTGAAGGAGGTGGTATTCTTTGGCCATATTATAAGTAGAGCAGGACTAGCAATGAATCCGGCAAAGGTTCAGGCAGTACGGGACTGGCCACCGTTGAAGACGGCCACTGATGTGAGGAGTTTCCTAGTACTTGCCAGTTACTACCGGAAGTTCGTAGAAGGGTTCTCCCAGATAGCTCTTCCACTTACAACTCGGACGAAGAAGGAGACGCCCTTTGTTTGTACACCGCAGTGCGAGGATGTCTTTCAGGAGCTGAAGGGTCGACTTACCTCAGCTCCTATCCTTGCCCTTCTATCTGGGAAGGAAGGATTTCAGGTTTATACCAACGCGTCGTACCAAGGTATGGGTGTCATTCTAATACAGAACGGGCACGTGATAGCTTATGCCTCCAGACAACTGAAAAAACACGAGCAAAACTACCCGGTGCACGACTTGGAGATGGGAGCGGTTATCTTAGCTCTGAAGATCTGGCAGCATTATCTTTATGGAGTCCATTATAATATTTTCTCGGATCACAAAAATTTGAAGTACGTGGACACACAGAAAGAGCTGAATATCAGACAGAGACTCTGAGTAGAGATCTTGTCAGACTACCAGTATACCATACACTATCATCCCGAGAAGGCCAATGTGGTGGCAGACGCTCTGAGCCGGAGAGCCACTACACCAAGAGCAGGACCTCAGTTGATGTCTATGGAGCTTATGCAGACGTTGGAAGAGATGCAGATATCTCTCATATCCGAGGATGATCAGGATCTATATGAGGAGTACCTGGTGTCGATGAGTACCACTGATGATATTCGGGATCGCATTAGGGATGTGCAAAGGCTTGATGTGAGGATGGAACTGATATTTAAGGCATTGGAGGAAGGCACGGTAGTGGATTACTCTCTGATAGATGGGCTATTATTCTTTAGAGGCTGAGTTTATATACCAGAAGGAGGTCGAATTAAGGAAGATATCATGACAGAGGCCCACTACAGCAGATATTCGCTGCACCCGGGGACCACGAAGATGGCAGCGGATCTGAAGAGGATGATGTATTGGCCGGGCATGAAGAAGGATATTACATACTTCGTGACACATTGCGAGTCATGCTAGCTCGTAAAGGCATAGTGCAAGAGTTCGACCGAATTATTACAGCCACTCCCAGTGCCGGAGTGGAAATTTGAGGACATAGCCATGGATTTTATACATTTGCTACCCCGATCCCATAAAGGGAACGACTCGATTTAGGTGATCTTCGATAGATTGACGAAGGTGGCTAGGTTTATCCTAATCAGGAAGGATGCTCCGGTCGGTGATCTGGTGCGGAGATTTGTGGAGCAGTTTGTCCGCTACTATGGAGTGCCCATGACGATCATGTCAGATTGGGATATAAGGTTTACATCCAAGGAGTGGAGGTCAGTTCAGGACTATTTAGGCTCACATTTGACTTTCAGCATGGCTTTCCACCCTCAGATAGACGGGCAAACTGAGCGCACCAACGGGACATGCATTTTGGACCGCAGAGAGCCATGGGAGAGACTATTGCCGCTGATCGAGTTCTCCTACAATAACAGTTATCAGTCCAGTATAGGCATGGCCCCTTACGAGGCTTTATACAGACAGAGATGTAGGACCCCACTATCTTGGATCCAGGATGAGGATCCAAAGTCACTTGGCTTGGAGTTCAGGGAGGACACAGATGCTCAAGTGAGGTTGATTTGAGATAGGATGCTGGAGGCCTAGAATAGACAGGCCAAATACTACGATACGCGACATCTTTAGATGGAGTTCCTTGTGGGAGACCGGGTTTTCTTGAAGATACGACCGATGCATGGAGTCTCGCGGGTTCGCGGGCGGAAGAAGCTCAGTCTGAGATACCTGGGACCTTACAGGATCCTGGAGCGGATCGACCCCTTGGCTTACAGACTGGAGCTACCGTCAGAGTTAGAGGGATTGCACAACATCTTCCACGTCTCTTCACTTTTTAGAGATCTACGATGACCTGAGCAGCAAATTTCCACTACAGATGGCCCGGTGGCTTCAGATCGATCAGTCATCATGGAGCCGGTCAGGATCGATGATACATCGGTGTGGGTCTTACGGTACAAGAAGGTCCTGCTGGTCAAAGTCCTGTGGAGGAATCATGGATAGGAAGAGCACACCTGGGAGCCAGGGGACCTGATGCAGTAGAGGTACCCAGATATCTTCGAGTCAGGTACACCTTCAAATTACTAAGGATGTTACATACTTTTATTTTAATTTAAACCCCGTAGGCCCGACCTTAATTTCGGGGACGAATTTTTTTTATTTTTATGTATTGGGATTTGTAACATCCCTCAATCTTCTAGACCCCGAAGAGTGGTTTTGTCATGACTAGATCATGACAAAACCCTAGGAAGCCCAAGAAGACCAAGTGAACCTAGGAATGATGGTGAGATCACCATGGTCTACAAATAACACTTTCCAATTACCTAACCTAGGGTTTGACTTTAGGGCCTCACCTTGACTCTTTGACGCCACCATAACATCCCAAGTCCTTTAGAAGGTTCATTGGGTCACCAAGGACCCATTAGGGTTAATTAAAGTGGTCAAGTTGACTAAAGTCAACCCTAACCTTAAAATGGTCAAAGTGCCCTAAGAAAGGATCAAGTGGCCTCCAAGGAGCCAAGCCAACCCTACCCAACCCTTCCTTGACCTTAGGGGAGGCCAATGAGTCACTAAGGACCTTAGGGGAGGCCAATGAGTCACTAAAGAACCTTTGGGGCAAAAACAAAAGGCCAATTTGACCCAAGTCAACTCAACCTAGGTTTAGGTCAAACTAGCCCAAAGGGCTAGCTTAAGCCCAATCCACTTGGGCTAAGCCCAACTAGGGTGGCCCACTAGCCTCATGAGGTTTATAATTATCCAAATGCCACCCATTTTCTTGAAGTGATGACTAGGAGAGAGAAAGATCCATTTTTCCCTTTAATGGAGGAGCGAGAAAGAGAGGAGAAAGAGGCCATTCATGGCTTGGAAGGCCAAGGGCCTTTTCTCTTCATTCCATTTATTTGATTCATCTACCCCATCAGTGCTGAGAAGATCAAGAGCCTTTCCAGTCCCTTTCAGTGGTTGGATGCAGTGGACCACACTTTGCCGAAAACCACCACCTAAGGCCATTAATGGCATTAAAGCCATGACCCATCCACTCCCCTAATTGAGCATCTTAAAAGCTTCCCCAGACCCATGACAGCCATTTCCACCATTCCATTGAAGAATTTGAGCCCTTCTGCTATACTTTTGCAGAACACCAGTAAGCTCAAAGTCCGGTAATGGCGGCACAGCGGTCTACTCGACTCCAATTCTTTCAAAAGGTCATATCCCTCTCCTCTCTTCTAGTGGATAGATCTTAGTCTATTGGCTGCAAGTTTTGGGGCCAATTGGCCTTAGATCTGGGTGACCGAAAGCTTGGTTTTTCAAGCTTTTTAATCCAATCCTAAAACCCGATTTAGGCCACCTCCGGCCGTCCTACCACCGCTTATCGTCGGCCACCACCTCAACGAAGGTGGTGGTGGAATTGGACGGCCGGGGAAGCTCTCTGGTGGCCGGGAAATCACCTCCCAAAATGTCCAGGAAGGGACAATCAGGGTCGTTGCCTCAAGGAGGAAGATGAGTGGATCCAGTCGGTTTCTGCTTATAAAAGAAATAGAGAAAGAGAAAGAGGGAGAACATATTTTATCGAGAATCCTTCCTAAGTAAAACAAATCATAAATCCAAAATTCATAAAACATGATTGAGAATAATTCGACCATGGAGGTTCCCAAATCATAATAGCGCCTCTCTGGAGGATTGCTAACAACTAACCTTAGGTTGATCGATTAAGATTCCTCGGCCAACCGAAACCCCTAAGCTCTCTTTATGAGGAGAACCCTACTATTGGATTTTACTCTAATCTGAAAGATTTATATCATCCTCTCTCGAGGAGTGCTTGCAATTCCTTTCACCTTTGAGTGATCTACATGTATTCACGGATCTCTCAATCTACTAAAATACGAATCAAGACTTGAACTTCATATACCAGAAATATGATATCATAGAAAGGAAAATCAAAAGGCTAATCGTAATTTTTGTTATCAAAGATTATAAAAATGAAATTATGAAATAATAATACTCAAGAATTTATTTGAACAAATGCTATATAACTCGGTAGACATAATAAACGAAAAGAATAATTTTATAAAGAGGAAATGAAGAGTACATATGCTTGAAAAGAAAGATCTAATCTAGAAATTGCAATTGCCTAAAAGTAAAATAACATGAAAGAAGAGTGAAAAAAATAAAATAAAGAAGATCAAATCTAAAGAAAGGAATACATCGGGATCCTCTTAATAGTTGCTAGAATTTATAGGTTAAAATTTAGAATTCACGCCTAGGTCAACCTATGACCTTGGGCGTGTCTGGTATAGAACAGCCAACTTGAAAGCCCAAGAACCTTGGGAGAAAACTTCCAAAATTGAGTAACTTGGTGGTACACTCCCCATGGTCATGCCCATGACATAGGCCATGTCTTGATTGAGTAAGCAATGACAGCAAAATGATAGATCTTGAGTCAATTCAGCCATTGTGGAAGAAGTCACGCCCTTTAGTCACGCCCGTGACCGTGGGCGTGTAAGGTGAAATGGTAAGGCGACCTGAACTGCTTCTTTGAATGCTTTGTCGGGCTGAGTCCCGCCTATGACCCGTATGTCACGCCCCCATGTCATGCTCGTGATATGGGGCGTGTAACTTTAATTTACATGGCAGTGTTGTATAACCCGAAATTTTTCAATACTAGAGATGATCGAGGATGGCCTAGAGGATCTCGCCCGCCCAAGGCGAGTGTAGGAGAAGTCACCTCCAAGGGTGAGATCCAAGGTCCTGGGAGGTGTTGAGCTCCCTCCACCTCCAGTTGAGTCGGACTCCTAGGAGGTGTTGAGCTTTCCACCTCCAGTTGAGATGGGTTCCTGGGAGGTGTTTAGCTTCCTCCACCTTTAGTTGAGCCAGGATCCTGGGAGGTGTTGAGATTTCTCCACCTCTAATTGAGTCAGGGTCCTGGAGGGGTTAAGATCCATCCACCTCTTATTAGGTCTGGCTCCTGGGAGGTATTGAGCTTCCTCTACATCCAATTGAGTCGAGCTCTTGGGAGGTATTGAGCTTCCTCCACCTCAAATTGAGTCGGGCTCTTGGTAGATGTTGAGCTTTATCCACCTTTAGTTGAGTCGGGCTCCTGGGAGGTGTTGAGCTTGCTCCACCTCCAGTTGAGTTAGGCTCCTAAGAGGTGCTTAGTTTCCTCCACCTCTAGTTGAGTCGGGCTCCTGGGAGGTGTCAAGCTTCCCCCACCTCTAGTTTAGTCATACTCCTAGGAGGTGTTGATTTTTCTCCACCTCTAATTGAGTTGGGCTCCTGGGAGGTGTTGAGCTTTCTCCACCTCCAATTGAGTCAAGCTCCTAGGAGGTGTTGAACTTCCACCACCTCCAATTGATTCGGGCTCCTGAAAGTTTGTGAGGTATTGAGCTCCCACCACCTCCAGTTGAGGTTGGCTCCTAGGAGGTGTTGAGCTCCCTCCACCACTAGTTGATCCGGGCTCTTGGTAGGTGTTGAGCTCCCTCCACCTCCAGTTGAGCCAGGCTCCTAGGAGGTGTTTAGCTCCCTCCACCTCCAATATAGCCGGTCTCTTAAGAGGTGTTGAGCTTCCTCCACCTCCAGTTAAGCAAGGCTCCTGGGTGGTGTTGTGCTTTCTCCGCATCTAGTTGAGCCGGGCTCCTGGGAGTGTTGAGCTCCCTCCACTTTAAGTTGTATCGGCCTACTTAGAGGTGTTGAGCTTCCTCCACCTCAAATTATGTCAGTCTCCTAGAAGGTGTTGAGATTCCTCCACCTCCAGTTGAGTTTGGCTCCTGGGAGGTGTTGAGCTTCCACAACCTCTTGTTGACTCAGACTCCTAGGAGGTGTTGAGATTCCTCTACCTCAAGTTGAGTTGGGCTTTTAGGAGATGTTGTGCTCCCTCTACCTCTAGTTAAGTCAGGCTCTTGGGAGGTATTGAGCTTCCTCCACCTCTAGTTGAGCCGGGCTCCTAGGAGGTGTTGAGTTTCCTCCACTCTAGCTGAGCCGGGCTTCTGAGAAGTGTTGAGCTTCCTCCACCTCCAGTTGAGCTAGGCTCCTGGGAGGTGTTATGCTTTCTCCACCTTTAGCTGAGTCAGGCTCCTGGGAGGCGTTGAGCTTCCTCCATCTCGATTTGATTCAGGCTCCTTGGAGGTGTTTCACTTCCTCCATCTTTAGTTGAGCCGGGATCCTGAGAGTTATTGAGCTTCCTCCACATCCACTTGAGCCGAGAGGTGTTGAGCTTCCTCCATATCTAGTTGAGCCGGGCACCTGAGAGGTGTTGAGCTTCCTCCACATCCAGTTTAGTCAGGCTCCTAAGAGGTGTTGAGCTTTCTCCACCTCCAGTTGAGATAGGATCTTGGGAGGTGTTGAGCTTCCCCCACCATCCGTTGAGCCAGGCTACTAGGAGGTGTTGAGCTTCCTCCACCTCTAGTTTAGTTTGTCTCATGGGAGGTATCAAGATCTTTCTTCTTTACCTCTAGTCGAGCTCCCCCTTGGGGAGAATTTTAGTGGCGTGTTGTTTAACGCCCTTCTCTTCAAACCACGAGTTCTGCATTGTTTTTTCCAAGCTTGTGTCGAGCTCAAAAGAATGTGGGGATTGTATATAGCCCATAATTCATCGAGATCAGAGATGACTGAGGATTGCCTAGAGGATCTCGCCCAACCATGGAGAGTATAGGAGAAGTCACCTCCAGGGTCAAGATCCAGGGTCCAGATATAAGATCCAGTCTCTATGTGTGAGATCTAGGGTCAAGAGGAGAGATCTAGGCTCCATGCGAGAGATTCAGGCTCTAGGAGCGAGATCCAGGGTCCAGTGGCGTTATCCAGGCTCATGGGAGAGATATAGGGTCAAGAGGCGAGATATATGTTACAGGGGATAGATCCAGTGTCCATAGGAAAGATCCTGGATCTAGGGGTGAGATCTAATGTCCAAAGGTGAGATTCAAGCTCTATGGGTGAGATCTAGGCTCCAAGGGCGGCATCTGGGTTCTATAGGCGAGATTCATGCTTTATGGGTGAGATCTAGGGTCTAGAGGAGAGATCTAGGCTCTAGGGGTGGATTCGGGGTCTAGAGGAGAGATCCATGCTCTATGTAAGATCCAGGCTCCAGGGGTGACATCCAGGGTCCATTGTGGGACCTCCTCACTGCAGTTTATGGTCTATTTCTTAATCTCAAGTAACCGGTCAAGTGCTCTTACTTTGGATAAATAAGTGATAGTTCCCCCTAGGGTCTGAATTCCTCTTGGGAGTGAGATCCGGTTTCACCATGCATGATTTGGAGTGTAGGAGGCAACTCATTATTGTGATTGGTGTCATGCCTAGAGGTCTCGACCATGACCTGGGGGCGAGTACTTGCGAGTTTTTGCTAAATAACTCCAAAACTTCTCCTAATCATGCCTGTGAGCGCTAAAATGCTATTTATAGCTCCAAATTACCTGAAAACCCAAAAGAAAGTGAATTAGATAATTATTATGATAAAAATGAATAAAAGGTAATTAATTAATACTAAATATTATAGTAAAAAATATATAAATAATGTACTATCAAATACCACAATACCTAAACTTCTGGTAGCTATTCCAGAGTAAAACCAATTCATAAATATGAGAAGAATTCATAGGATATTTCCAAAAAAGATTTACTCATAATTATGCACTCTAAATAATACATGACTCGTATAAAAATAAGTTAAGAATTAAAAATTAGACTCATAAGAAATAACTTATAATTCATAAATTGATATGAGTACACTGAATATTAGTTTTAAAATTCTCTATTTAAATCTTCATTATCAAAATTGCATTGAATTAATAAAATTAATCTAAGATTAAAATTATTGTGGGTCGCTCAGTCTTTCCCCGGTGCAGAGAAATTAGATCGCCTTAGCTCGGAATCGGACTGGGCGCGCAAACAGTCAAAATGAATCGCATCAAATGACAAGAGACGTTTTTTACATGGAAAACCCAGAAAGGGTAAAAAATGACGTGCTGAAACTATGTTGAGCCAAAATCCACTATCTTCTTAGAGTTTTATAGAGTTTGGTTTGATCTCGGAGGGCGATAAGATGCCACTCTGTTTTAGGTATAGGAAATGAGGAAAAATCGCTAAGTCCTCTAAGTCCACAAGCTTCTAGAGGGAGCGCTCTCGTTGATGCGGATCCTTGATGGGAGTGCTCTTGTAGAGTCCGTTGACGTGACATGGGGAGTGATGGAGCTTGAGTGCAAGGAGAGCAGAGAGGATTCCTGAGCGGAGAATCGGCCTAAGTCCACAATCTTGCTGGAATACCTCAAAGCTCTCTCTTGCCTCTGGAGTTGCTTGTCTTCAAATGAAGGCATGGGGGCCTATTTTTAGTTTTCTAGAGGGTTATGTTAGTAATTACGTCGGGAAGTGATTTGTGTTGGAGAATGGCGTTGCTCCATTTTGATCACCTAGATCACAATTTTTTCCAAAATGACGAGAGTGCCCCCTTCCCACTAGGCAGTTCGGTCAGCCTGGGCAAGGTGCTCGGAGGCGACGATGGCGGACAAAGGTGGCTGGCAGTGAAGGAGGCGGACGGGTATGGCGAGGGTCAGCGACGGACACCGCTGGTGCCGCCCGCACATGCGGGTGCGCTATGCGGGCAGCGTGCATGCGAGGAGATGCCGTGCGGGGTGTGTCCATGGGGCATGCGGCCGCGCGGGGGTGCAGTCATATAGCCGCGCAGGGGCATGACACTATGACCGCACAGGGATGCAGCCACACGGGGCGCTCCTGTGCGGGGTGTGGTCGTTGAAGCGTAGAGCACGGCCTTGTGCGGCCGCGCAGTGTATGCCTTGTGCAATACGGCCATATAGTGCGCGTTATTGTGCGGTCATGTGCCCTTACATGGCCTTGCGGTCTTGTGGGGTACGACCTTGTGGGGTGCGTCTGCGCAGGGCACGACCGCACAACGTACAACCTTGCACCGTGGGGTAACGCGGCTCTACACAAATGAATGGCCATGCACAGTCGTGCGGTCGTTCGCGCACGCAGGCCGCACGGGGTACTTCTCCACGTGTGGTGACTCAGCGCTCTTGTTGGGGGAGGGTGTGCATGTGTTTTTGTCCTCTTCTCGGATGAGCATGACTTATTGCGCGCTGCTCGTCTGGCCGGGTTTGCTTTCCCCCGTGTCTTTGGCTGAAACCCTTTCCAATTTGACTTGCAAAATTAAGAGGGAACCTCATTAAATGCCACCAAATTTTCGCAGGTCGTGACTCACGAAGCATCGAGCCCTAAATTTTTTAGCCTCGATTACTTGCCTTGGGAGTCACGGACATAGGATTGCCTCAGTATACGCACATCACAAGTAATTTTTTCTTGCGGTGTGAAACATTCCCTTGGTTACACCTTTGTGTATCTGGTGCTCTTACGTCCCTTTCGCGTCATTTCTGGTCGTTGTCCGAGTGTGTTAATAACAAGAGTTTGTTGCTTGTGCACGATGGAGGAGTACTTTTCCCCCTTACCAAGGTGGTGCAAATGGACTTGGGGTTTTGTTTGTTTGCTTCGCCTCTAGTGTATCTCACGGGTGTGCCCTTGCACAATCACAAGATGGCATAGCCCAAGGAGTAGCTTTTGTTTGAATAGAGGCCCTCTTTTTTGGATCCCCAAATTCTGGTTGTACTTTGGTGTACATACACTATTAGTAGAGTAGCGCTTAGTTCAAATGCCATTATTTTGAACGGCTCACTAGCGGGAGATGTTTGTTTGCTTGTATTTTGGGAGGGTCGGGGTTCGTCTAAGTGGAGATGGTGAAGAACCTTAGTTCTTTCATGTCTTAGGAGTACTGAGGTTCGTCTAAGTGATGATGGGGAACCTTTGTTCGTGCCCTAAGAGAATCTGGGTTTTTTTAGTGGAGGTGGCGAAGAACCCTTGTTTGTTCGCGCTTAAGGAGGATCGGGGTCCGTCCGGATGGAGGTGGTGAAGAAACTTTATTCGTTCGCGCCTATGGAGGATCAGGGTCTTTCCGAGTGGAGGTGGCGAGGAACCTTTGTTCGTTCACGCCTCGGGAAGACCGAGGTCCGTCCGAGTGGAGGTGGCAAAAAACCTTTGTTTGTTTGCGCCTCAGGAGGACTGCAGTCCATCTTAGTGGAGGTTATAAAGAACCTTTGTTCATTCGCACCTCAGGAGGATCGGTGTCTGTCCGAGTGGAGTTGGCAAAGAACCCTTGTTCATTCGTGCCTCAGGAGGGTCGGGGTCCATCAGGGTGTAGATGGTTAAGAACCTTTGTTTGTTCACGTCTCAGGAGGACCAGGGTCCTTCTGAGTGGAGGCGGAAAAGAAACTTTGTTCGTTAGCGCTTTGGAGAACTGGGGTTTATCCAGTGACGGTGTGATGAACCTTTATTTATCTTGCCTGGGATGTACCTACATACCTTTGTATATCTCTCCTAAGGTGCAGAAGGTCTTTCGCCAATCTCGCATAAGGTGCAAAAAGTATTTTGCTAGTCTCTCCTGGGAGGTGTAGAAAGGCTTTCGCCAATGTCGCCTGCGAGGTGCAAAAATGCTTTTGCCAGTCTCGCCTGCGAGGTGCGAAAATGCTTTCGCCAGTCTCGTCTGCGAGGTGCATGAAGGCTTTCACCAATCTTGTCTGAGCTTTGTTGCTTGATTAGAGTAAGGTTTATTGCATTGATGTTGAAAAAGATACAATGGAGAGGCGCCTTGGTCGCGGGACCTGTTATAGTTTATTGGTAAGAACAGACACAGGTTTTGTGCATTCCAAGTCTGGGTGTATGTTTTCCCGTCCGAAATTTTCATCTTGTAAGTTCTGGGATTTAACACCATCATGATGATAAAGGGCCCTTCCCAGGTTGGAGAGACCTTGTCCTTCCGAGGTCCCTTTCCTTCTGCTTCAATGTTTCAGAGGACAAGGTCCTCGATAGTGATGGGTCTTAGCTTTACCCTCCTATTGTAGATTCTTGTCATACATCCATTGAATGGTGCGATCCTTTGTGCTACTTCGTCCCCGACTTCTTGGACCAAGTCCAGGATCCCCCTCAGGAGAGCTTCGTACTCTGTTGTGTCGAAATCTTTGACGTAGGGGCTTGGGGCTCTGACGTCTACGGTTTGACTGCTTTCGATCCATAGCAGAGATTGAAGGGTTTTTCTCTGGTGGGTGTTCTTTTCGTCATCCTGTAAGCCCACATGACATTGGGTATGGAATAAACCCACTATCCCCTCTGCCTGCTGAAGGCGGGTCTTCAGGCCTTTTAGGATAGTACGGTTGGTGACTTCAGTTTGCCTGTTAGCACGGGGATGTTCCATGGTCGTATGGCAAAGTTCTATCTTCAGGTACTCACACATTTTGGTGAAGTCTTTTCGGTGAACTGCGTCTCATTGTCAGCAATGATATTGGCGGGGATGCCGAAGCGACAGATGATGTTCTTCCTGATGAATTGCATGGAGTTTTCCTCGGTAATCTTGGCCAGCGGTTCTGCTTCAACCCATTTAATGAAGTAGTCAACGGCCAGGATGATGAACTTCCTCTACCCAGAGGCTGGCGGAAATGGGCCAAGTAGATCAATTCCCCTTTAAGCAAAATTCCATGTGCTCCGGAACGGGGTGAGCCCGACGCGGGGCTGATGCGATACGTTGGAGTGGAGCTGATAACTCTCCCATCTCTGCGTGAAGTCCAGGGCATATATTTTCACCGTGGGCAAGTAGAATCGTTGTCGTAGGGGTTCTAGGGCTAAATCCTTTCCTCCTAAATGCTTACAACATATTCCTTCATGTTTCCCTCACAAAGCATAGTCGGCCTCGGCTGAGCTCAAGCACTTCTGG
Organism: Platanthera zijinensis; assembly: GCA_039513925.1. Lineage (NCBI taxonomy): Eukaryota > Viridiplantae > Streptophyta > Magnoliopsida > Asparagales > Orchidaceae > Platanthera > Platanthera zijinensis. The sequence continues at coordinate 97,154,182 of CM077094.1, forward strand.
TATGACCCAGAGAATAAATGCTTCTAGAGCTTGTTATTGATGAGGGAGAATGAGGCCGCATGGATTCGGAGGCGCCTAGCCTCTATAAGGTCCGCTGACATTTGGCCACTTTTTAGGTGGGCGATCATGGGGGTCCATCCAAGAGGGCTCCCCTTCTGTAATGGAGGCGATCTCCCAAGGGCCCGAGATACTGGGGACGAGCAAGTCCCCAGTTCGGCAGTATTGTGTTTAGTACCCTATGGTAGACTTGGCGAGTTTGGATAACTCGTCTTCCCTAGTGTTCTGTTCCTGATGGATGTATAGGATCTAGTGAGACTTGATTTTGCAGAGGAGGGTTTTGGCCAGTTGGAGGTATTGCGTGAGTTATTCATTCTTCGCCTCATAGTCTCCCTTGGCTAAGAGACCACCAACTAGGATTCGATGTTTATAGTCATGCTTTCCACCTCATAATCGATGGCTAGGCAGAGGCCGACGATCAAAGCTTCGTATTTCGCGATGTTGTTGGCGGTGGGGAATTTTATGTGGAGCCCATACTCAAGATTTGATCCCTCAGAACCAACAGTACTATGCTCGTACTTTCCCCCGCAGTACCGGAGGACCTGTCAACATGCAAGGTCCACAGTGTGGGGGTCGGGTCGTCTGTGCTGGGAACCTCTCCTTACGGGAGTGTGCATTTTACTATGAAATCCGTAAGGACTCGGGACTTGATGACGGGCCTATGTATGAACTAGATGTCAAATTCCCCCAGCTCTATCACTCATTTGACTGGCCTCCCTAATACCTCGGGATTTTGTAAGATTTCTCGGAGGAGTAGCTGCAAGAGCACTTTGATAGTGTGGGATTGAAAATAGGGTTGTAGCTTTCTAGCAGAGAATACCAAGGCTAATGCCATCTTGAAAAACAGGATACCTTCTCCCGGTATCAGACATGACTTTGCTGAGATAATAGATTGGATGTTGGATCCTGTTGGCATTACCATTGTGATCTTGAAGTGATCAAACATATAATCTCAGTGCCAACGCAATATGAGCTTGCAGGGTTACACATATTATGAGCGTTTGGAGAAATTGGAGGAATGGATTATGTTGGTCTTACTCATATGTGATGAGTTAAGGACTAAGCACTGTCAGGCGTTGAGTGCGTTGAGACCACTCGACGCTTTGTCGATTCAAACGTTGATTCGTCGAGTGCTGGCATTGAGTGCGTTTAGACCACTCGACGCTTCGTCGAGTCAAGCGTTAATTCGTCGAGTATTGGGTTTGAGTGCGTTGAGACCAATCGACACTTCGTCGAGTCAAGCGTTGATTCGTCGAGTGTTTGCATTGAGTGTGTTAAGACCACTCGATGCTTCATAAAGTCAAGCGTTGATTCATCGAGTGCTGGCGTTGAGTGCATTGAGACCACTCGATGCTTCATCTAGTCAAGCGTTGATTCATCGAGTGCTGGTTGAGTGTGTTAAGACCACTCGACGCTTCATCGAGTCAAGCATTGATTCGACGAGTACTGGCATTAAGTGCATTGAGACAACTCGACGCTTCGTCGAGTCAAGTGTTGATTTGTCGAGATAAATTCCATGTGTTACGGGTCTGTCGATAGCGACGACTTTCTGTTGTTTATTGCTTTGGGTATAAATAGAAGATGTCTTAGGGTTTTACTTGTGAGCTGAGTGCGATAGTAACCTGAGAGGAAAAAAGGCCGACAGAAATCATTTTTGAAAGTCCCGATCCGTCACTGTCGCTCAGCCCGTTTCTTGCACCCGTCGTCGCCGATTCTTTTAGAGCGGACCTAGTGGTCTTTGAAGATGCAGAGTGCTTTCTTCCAACCTAGAGCTTGTGTGACAAGAGTCTAAGTGTTCACCCATTCGTGTGGATCACCTATAGAGGCGTGGACACAATTCTATGCTCGGAACTCTAACCACTAGTGTCCGCCAGATTTCTTGGAGCATCTCGGTTGAGTATTGACTCAATCCTGCAAAGGTAAATTTTATTTACAGCAACTTTAATTCTTGATCAATGTTCATCACAAGATCTATTTCTTTTGGGATTTTCTTGTTTTTCTTATTCCGCTGCGCACAAGTGTTGTGACATATAAAAAAACCCAATAGTGGTATTAGAGGGAGGTTGTGCGATGATCATTGTTTCAGAAGTTGCTAAATCTATTGTGTGTAGATCTGGAAATTTAGAAGTGTTCTAAATGCCCAAATCTATTCTTGGAACCCCGCCAAGAACGCATGTGATTTCGTTGTGATATCTTTGTTTCTCCTTAAAAGTAACCGTCCCTCTTGTTGGTTTGTGAAACCAAATATGTTAGATTTTGAATCTCACATAGAGAGACGAGTTTGTCTACTGTGTAAGTGGAGTTAGTGTTGCTCATGTCCAATGCATGTAAATCTGAAGATTTAGAAGGGTTCTAGATGTTCAGATTTAGCCTAGTTCGTCAAGTGTTGATGATTTTCCTGTGTACATCTGGGATGCATTTGGATTATGTATGCTGTAAATTTTTCTTGTGGATGTGCATATTGCTTAATTGTTAACAATGATTAAGTATTAATCAATTATTTTAAAAATCCCTTATACATTATTAAGTATTTGGATGCCTTCCGATGGATGACACTCTTCCTGCCTCGATCGATAAAGTGTGGGCTTGCCAAACTAAGGTGCAATAATCTATCTTGGTAAGGGTGCGAGCAGATAATTATGATATCCTACTGTCGACATCGGGTCAAACTTAACTCGGGGACCTCAAATATTGAGTGCCCATAGGCATAGGGTTGGCATGCACCATAAGATGAATGCGAATAAAGAGTTATTCACCAGCCATACAAGAGTTGCATAATGATGCAATCAGCATGCGTTGCCTACCTAAATAACTATAGTATGAGAGAAAAGCCAAATCTGACTCATTGTGTTGGTGAAATACGGATCTTATCCACTAAGAGAGTAGCTCGTATAAACTCTTTGAATTGATATTGAGGGTTATCAATTTGATTAAAATAGTGGGAGTAATTTTAATTAAATTACTAATTGAAATAAAAATATATTTTGAAATATAGTACTGAGTTTTGCTTTGCATAAATCCTTGTAGAATTTCCATGGCAAGTGGATCTCACTCCACCCTGCCCCTCGAAGCTATCCTTGAGAAGAAGAAACTAAGCAGGACAAATTATTTGGACTGGTACATAAACCTGAGAATTGTTCTCAGGCGAGAGCATAAGCTCTATGTCTTTGAAGAGGATTCCCCTGAAGACCCAATTGGGATTGTGTCCCGAGCTGATAAAGATCTTATAAGAAGTATCAAGACGACTCCTTGGATGTCCAATGCCTCATGCTCGCCACCACAAACTCTGAGCTTCAGAGCAACATGAGAACATGGGTTATAAGGATATTGACCAGCACCTTAAGAAAATGTTTCAAGGGCAAGCTCAGCAAGAGAGGTTTGACGTCACCAAGGCATTGTTTCCGTGTAAGATGGGAGCTTGAGACCAAGTAAGGACTCACGTACTCAAGATGATTGGGTATATAGAGAACCTTGAAAGACTTGGTTTTCCTCTAGGCCAAGAGTTGGCTTGGCGAAGGAAGGGAAATGCCACCACTGTGGAAAGGTTGGTCATTGAAGAAGGAACTGTTCTTCTAATATTGAGGATTTGTAGAAAATGAAGGGAGGTATGACTTCCGCTTCAAGTATTTATGTTATAGAGATAAACCTTTCTGCTCCTTCATCTTGGGTACTGGATACCAGATGCGGTTCTCACATTTGTATAAATGTGCAGGAACTGGGAAGGAGAAGAATGCTAAGTAAAGGAGAGGTGGACCTGCGTGTTGGCAATGGAGCAAGAGTTGCTGATGTTGTCGTAGGAGTTTACCATCTTTATTTTCCCAGTGGGCTTGTAATAGAACTTGATAATTGTTATTATGTTTCTTCCATAACTAGAAATATTATATCCATACCATGTCTTGACATGAAAGGATTTTCATTTATAATTAAGAATAATTATTGTTCAATATTTATGAATGATGTTTGTTATGGTGTAGCCAAATTTTTAATGGTTTATATGTTTTTAACTTAGATCATCAGATCTATAATACAGAAAATACTAAAAGACTAATAACAAATGACTCAAATCATACGTACCTTTAGCATTATTGTTTGGTCCATATAAACGAGAAACGCATATCCAAGCTCCATAAAGATGGACTACTGGACTCATTTGATTATGAATCATTTGAGAGATGTGAATCCTGTTTGTTAGGCAAGATGACTAAAGTCCCTTTCACTAGCTTCAATGAGAAGGCAAATGATCTCTTGGGTATAATACATAGTTATGTATGCGGATCCATGAGTTCTATGGCTAGAGATGGGTACTTCTATATTGTTACATTTACTGATTATTCAAGTAGATATGAATATGGGTATCTTATGAAGTACAAATCCGAAACTTTTGAAAAGTTAAAAGAGTTTAAGAATGAAGTAGAGAACTAGCTGGGTAAGAGGGTTAAAGCACTCTGATATGATCAAGGTGGCGAATACCTAAGTCATGAGTTTCGTGATCATCTGAAAGAGTATGGTATTGTATCACAGCTCACACCACCCAGAACGCTGCAACATAATGGTGTGTCTGAGCAGAGAAATCATACTATGTTAGACATGGTGCGATCAGTGATGAGTCATGCAGATCTGCCTATTTCCTTTTGGGTTTTTGCTCTAGAGATTGCTGCTTTTACCCTAAATCGTGCTCTAATGAAAATGGTTCTAAAGACACCATATGAGATACGAACTTGGAAGTGTCCTGTTATGTCTTTCATTAAGATTTGGGGTTGTGAGGCATACGTGCAATGTCAAATGCCTTGCAAGCTGGAACCCAAGTCAGATAAATGTTATCTTGTGGGGTATCCTAAGAAAACTAAAGGGTACTTTTTCTACCTACCGTCTGAGGGCAAAGTGTTTTTCGCGAGCACTAATGCCTTTCTTGAGAAAGAGTTCTTAAGTAGAAAGATTATCAGGGTAGAACTTAAGGAAGTTCAAGAACCATAAACAGTGAATGAACTGAAATTGAAACCTGAGCAAGGACTACAAGATGTTGTGGCTAGAGAACCTGCTCAAGAAACACTAGTTCCATATAGATTTGGTAGACCATGGTTTGATCCTGAGAGATATGGATTTCTCGTGTCTCAAATAGGTAATGTGTTGCTAATGGATCATGATGATGAGCCTGCAACCTACCAAGAGGCTGTGTGTAGATCGGAATTCGAGAAGTGGCTTGAGGACATGAAATCTGAAATGGACTCCATGTATGCAAACCAAGTTTGGACCTTGGTAGAACCACTTGAAGGGGTAAGGCCCATAGGGTACATGTGGGTCTTCAAGAAGAAGACCAACATGGATGAGAATATACACACATTCAAAGGGAGATTAGTGGCAAAAGGTTTCAAGCAAATTCATGGTGTTGACTATGATGAGACCTTTTCCCATGTTATTATGGTTAAGTCCATCAGAAATCTGCTTGAAATTACAGCGTATTATGACTAGAAGATCTGGCAGATGGATATCAAAACAGCTTTTATAAATGGAAACCTCCTTGAGGAAGTGTATATGACACAACTCGAGTGTTTTGTATCTCCAAGTGAAGCCACTAAAATATGCAAGCTGCAGAGATCCATTTATCGGTTAAAATAGGCTTATCGAAGTTGGAATCTTTGTTTTGATGAATGGTTTTATCAAGAATGAGGATGAACCGTGTGTTTACAAGAGGATTAGTGGGAGCATTGTTTTCTTCCCGATATTGTTTGTAGATAACATACTGCTGATCCGGAATGACAAACCGACCTTACAAGTTGTTAAAAATAACTTAGGGAACTGCTTTTCTATGAAAGACTTGGGCGAAGTGATATATGTAACATCCCCAGACAACTAGACCCCCCGGGTGATTTTGTCATGACTGGGTCATGACAAGGCCTTGGTAGCTTAGGAACCTCCTTGACACAGACCAAAAATAAGGAATGCAGCACCTTGGTCTGCAAATAGTAATTTCCAAATATTCAGCCTAGGGTTTGACTTAAGGACTTTAACTTGGCTTAGTGACCCCACCACAACATACCTAGGCCATCTAGGAGCCCAGGGGGACATTTAGGACCCATTGGGGCCAGTCAACAGGCTAAGTTGACCAAAGTCAACCCTAACCCTAATTAGGGCAAAATGGTTAATTCCCCAGCAATTGACCTAACTGACCATCACCATATGGAATTAGCTTCACTTCTAGGTCTAAAACATCATAAGAGACCTAGTGGACCAAAAATCCCCATCCTAGGGCCACCACAGGGCAAAATGACCAAAATACCCCTAATAGGTCAAAATGGTGATTTTCCATTAAACACCCTTATTGACCTCCACAACTTCAAGTTGACCACACTCCTAGGGTCATAACCTCATAAGGGACCCAATGACACAAAATTCCATGGTTTGGTCAACCCTAGAGCCCAATTTGACCAAAAGTCAAACTTGATCAACTTAGGTCAAATCACTTAAACCTAGCCCAACCCTTTGGGCTAGGCCCAAAGTGAGTGGTCAACAAGCCTAATGGACTGATATTAAACAAGAGGAGAGAGAGAAATTTTGGCCATAGTGACTAGGAGTGAGAAAAGGGGGGTTTTCCCCCAATTTGGAGGAGAGAGAAAGTGGCCATTCATGACCATTAAGGTGACACACCCCTTGGCATCCCCCATTACACTCCCATTCATCTTCTCTGATGAATTTGAGAAGGTTCCAGCCGTTTCTAGGAGGAATTAGGGCAGGGGGGATGCATAGGGTCGGCCATGGGAGGGGAGGTGAAGAGGCCATTAATGGCATATGGGGTTAAAGCCACTACCACCCCCAATTAAACCCCCTATCACCTTCACAAGCCTCTGAGTAGTGAAACCCCCACCCCCATTTCCCGAGAGTTTGGAGGTCTCCTTGCAAGAAATCGGATGGCACCCAAAGCTTGGAGGAGGAACAATGGCGGCAGACGGATGGAGCAAGGAAATGCTCCAAATGAGGTCCAATCCTCCTTCCCTATCCTTGTGCTAGATTTAGATCGGTTTAGGTGGAGAAATCGGGCTCAATTGAGCCTGATTGGGAGCTTGGAATTTTCGGATTTCCCATGAAAAATTGCGGTGTGAGTTCGCCGGAAACCGCCGCCTCCGGCGGCGTGGTCACCGCCAAACGCTAGCCACCACCTCAACGGAGGTGGTGGCGGTGGTGGCCGGCCAGGGAGGTGGTCGTGGTGGCCGGAAATTGGGCTGGAAGGTGCTACAGGCACGGGAAATCTTAGCCCTTGGCTGATTGTAGAAGATGAACAGATCCCGTCCAAAATAAAACCTATAATAATTCTATTATTTGTGATTTTTTTTATTCCCTGAACATGCTCTGTCTTGAACCCGAAATATGAGGCCCTTAAAGACCCCTACTGTAAAAGTTGTCAACATAAAAAATGTAGCCCTTGAAGTCTAGTTTAATTCAAAATTGAGTTCACTCGATTTGGAGTCCTGGTTAGACCACAACACACATTTTGGTAAGGTCTATCCATAGGGCTGTCCTGAGATTGATTTGGATGCCCACATCATCCAGACCTTCAAATAACTTGAAATTTGGGGTTTGGGCTATTGTTAGCCATACCTAAATCATATCCAAAAATCAGAATTTTTGGAGAATATTTTTCTATAGTTTTTGAAAAAATTTAATAATTCATGTATAATTTAATTAGGTGTCCTAAAAACCTCAAAATCCCTCCAAATTTGGGTGGGAGGTCTTAAGGAGAATATTAGAACTCTGGTAAAAATTTCACCTCATTTGGAGGTGTTTTGATTAAGTTTTTACTCAACCCTAGTTTGGCCCTTATAGGTTAATTTGGTCAATTCATCCCCTTTGGGATTTGAGTGGTCAAATCACCTCAACAAAGGCTGATATTTTGGCCACTGACCTTATAGGAAATGACACACTCTCCAATGGAATTTGGGGTGGTTTGGGGTAGGGTAGCCCTAGAACCTTAGGGTAGGTCCCTTAATGGGGATTTTTAGGGTTTGAAGGTCATGGGGTCAAATGACCTTGGAATGACAGGAAAATTAGTGGAGAGGACCATAGGGGCATTATAACCCTCTGGATTGGAGACCTTTAGCCCACTCAAAACCCTAACCCTAGTTTTGGGGCACCAAACTTGTTTTGAATATTAGGCTAGCAAATGAATTTAAAATAAGATGAAATTTGGGCAGGGTAGTTCTCTGGTAGAGATGGCCCTAAAATAATTTTGGTAGAATTTTTGGGTTAATATAAATAGTACTTTATTCACAACCTCAAATGTGCCCTAAGAGCTTATTTTGATGATTATGAAGTTTATGTTCTCTGGAACATTATGAAATTATTGAATAGGGCATTTTATAGCATGATAGATTCTCTGGATTTTTCTTGGAATTTTAATCTGGTTATTTCAAGTACTTGCTTCATAAATTCACTATTTGTGATTTTTATTCAAAAATAAAAACAGTGCCCCATTATTGCTAGGAAAATTATGAAATTAGACCAGTGGGTGTACCTGACCATGTTTGTTATTTCTGTAATTTTCTCTGTATTTTTAAATAAGTAAAAAGAGTATCTTCTTCATTAAGATAGGAAATGAGAAGTTTTCATTAAATTAGATTAAGAGCCTCTCATGGAAGATAAAAATTTTGAAACTTGGTGTTTGATGGTTTGAAATCATTATTAAGCTCCTGTAATTTTCTTATAATTTTTGGATGCATAATTACAGTACTTGTTTCATTAATACATGGCTAGTAGATGTGATCATAAATTAAATTAGGGGGTTTTATTCTCTGAAAAATTTGGGAGAACAATTTTAGGATGTTTTTAGGCCATGATTCACTTACAGGAATTTTGTTATAATCTATAGAGTATTATTTATGGCCTTTGCTTCATTAAATGGTGTTGATGACCTTAACTTGTAAAATATGGAAGACAGCCCTAAACACCTCTTGAAATTATCAAACCTTGGAATTGTAGTTTAAATGTCTTGTAGAATTTATAATAATTTTATGGTGATTTATATCTTAATTAATAGTACACTTCATGTTCAGAATAGGGCATTTGGAGCCATAGTTTAAATAAATTAAATGCCCGATAAATAAGAAAAAAATTTGAAAACCTTGGAGTTAGTCATATTAGGTCATGATAGACACCCAGTACTTATTTTAGGACATTTGGATGAGGAAATAAAATACCCCCTAACAGGAGCACTATGTAGCTTGATATGGTCTGCATATAGTGATAGGTTTGGAGTAGGCTAGCTCGGAAGTTTATTTCACTTATGAATAGTGCTACTGAATTTAAAGAGAGTTTGGTAAAGGGTAGAAAACAATAACATTAAGTGCCTTGGAAAGGGAACTTTGAGATTCACCCCATCGTAGTTCCTAGTACCGCTGCGAGCCCTTCACCGGGTAGACCTCGGAAAGTCCAAGTTTAACCTTAAATCTTAGGAATAAAATGAACAAGAGTAACCCTAATATTAGCTGCACCTTACACCCATAATTGTGCACTTAGGCAGAGGAATTAATATTGAATGGATGAGTAGGTCCGGGGTCTGAGGGCCTACTGGTAGTGTTAAGTGGACTAGGTCATGAACTTAGAAGTCCGGGGAGCTGGATGCTCGGGGACTTGGAGAAATATTACCTGGTAGTCTAGAGAGCTGGAAGCTCAGTGTTATGTAGATAAATATAACTGCCATGATTGCATGTGCATAAAAGTGGTGGGTCATTGGTACTGGACGATCGATCACACCGTCGTCAGTACATTGACTCGGTACAGACTAGCTAGTTTGCTAGGAATAGTACGGAAACGTACAAAAGGGGCTAGGATGGGTAGTGTGATTACCAGTCTAGGAGTGGAAGGCCCACCCCACTGTCTCTGTTCGGCCACGTCGGAGGCTCCTGTGGAGTTTAGCTCACTCCAGAAGAGGGGAACTAAAGGTCTGTGCGCATAGAGTCATGTGGGTGAGTTGCACTTGCTTGTGCATTCCATAGCATATTTGCATGTCATAGCATAAACATTGCATATAACCCCTGACACCTATCGTATAAAATGGTATGGGACATTTTATACGATAGGCCCTGCAAAACGACCCCTTGGTCTATAGGGGTAATCCCTATAAATCAATGGTTATTTTTCTTAATTCTTTACTTATTATCTTATCTCCTATAGTTTACTATTACTTCTGCTATACTCTCATTTACTCATGCATAGTTAAATTATAATCTTGCCAACATTATTACCGTACATTCCTTAGGATAGTTGTCACCTGCTTGTTTACACCCTGCTTTTGGTCCTCCTCTTCACTCCTCTCTGCCCGGTGCCTAGGAGCCACGGGTATAGGGGTGGAGGATTGTTTGACTGAGTCTAGTTTGACTGACGGTCATTTGACCACCACATTTTAAGTGCTTCGGATGGGAGACGGGGAGCAGCTGCTGGAGATGCAGCACCAGAGGCCCACAGTGCAGTTGGAAACAACCCAGTGTAGTTTGGGTGGACAGGCATCTGGATCAGTGAGTGGAGCTCACTAGATATAGTCTTTTACTTTCTGAGTGGATTGTAGTGAGGCATATGATGTACCGGGCATAAGCCCTCATTTACTTCCTGTTTGGATACTTAGTCCTTGTACTGGTTATGGTTTGCTTACATCATGATTTCCTCATTTTATTATTGCGGACTTGAATGCTTAACACTTCATTCAATATATATTCTGTCGATGGTGATTGAGATGGCCGGCAGGATCGGCGTTTTGTGGTGTCGACCGTCCTGGAGGATGGTACCATCGCAAAATGGCGGTTCTGGGCCTAAGACCTCGGTGGATGTTTACAAAAAAAGGGGGGTCTTACAAGTGGTATCAGGGGAAACCTCAATCCGACAGAACATAGTCCACAAAACCTGGGACACCCCGCACGGGCATAGTTTAGGGACAAACTAGCAGCGGAAGCAATGGTGTGCCCATGGGAGGAATCATGTGCAAGTTCCACCGATGACAAGAGTTTTAGGACGATATACTAAATAAGGTTTCCTTTGTAGGGTGCGACGAATCCTACCCCGCCGCAGGGGACACCACCGGTACCGAATGTGGTTCCACCTCTGCCGGCTCTGATTCCTTTGCAGCAGACAGAGCTAGGACAAGCTTTTGCGGCCATTTTTTAGGCCTTCAGGGCACAACAAGCCCCGGCTCCTCAGCCGAACCCCGGAGCAAATTGGCTGGGTGCATTCAGGGGACTTGCCCCGCCATCGTATCTGGGGACGAAGACGGTGGTGCGTACGGAGGAGTGGTTGGACATCATGTACGATATGTTGGTGGGCATACAATGCCCAGTAGATCTGGCAGTATCTTTGGTGGTTTCATGCTTGGAGTCGCATGCGAAGAGGTGGTGGAAGTCGGTGAGGGACACCACATATGCTGGAGTAGAGTTTGCTGATATTACTTGGGAGGAGTTCAGGGCGGCACTACTGGAGCATTTTGTGCCGCAGTTCGCAAAGGACGAGTTAGAGGACAGGTTCTCTCAGCTGAAGCAAGGGAGCAGGACGGTGATAGAGTATCACCGGGAGTTTACTCATTTGGCTCGGTTCGCAGCTTCTTACAAGTTGGATGAGGCGGGCTACGCCAAGAGATTCTACAAGGGCCTCCGTGATGATCTAAAGCAGGCCCTTCTATTTGTATCTGATGGCACCATGGTCAGGAACTTGGAGATGGCCAAGAAGCTGGAGGCAGACTAGCTTGCAGTTCGGGGCAGGAAGAGGCATGGTGATGATGCTGTGATGGGAGGAAAAAGGGACCTGCAGAGAGGTCGGGTCATGGGAGAGAGAAGGAACAGGGATCAGCTCCGTCAGAAGGACAGGAAGGAGCCAAGGGAGCTGGCAGTACTGGCTCCGCAGCCATTACAGGAGAGGGAGGTGCCCAAGATAGGGCAAGGACCACCCCCACCAGAGGTGTGCTATTACTGTCATCAGCCTGGGCACATTCGGAGGAACTGCGCTGCGAGAAATGGGGCCGCACCTGCAGCACGGGGTGGGCCACCGTCTCACCAGATGGGAGGACGAGGACTTGGATGCGGTCGCGGATTTCAGGGCGGCGACCGCAGTCTGGATGGGCAGCAGATGTACGCTCTGGACCTAGCACATCCCCGACACCCGGACAGGGTTATTGCAGGTATGAGAGTAATTTTAGTCATAAAATTTGTTTCCTGCTCATAATAAGTATTGATAGATCTACTATACAACCTTTGTGAGAAAACTTTAGATCTAAGACAACCTTTTTTTTCTTAAACTGACTTAGGAATAGTGATGGTGTGCGACAAGCCCGCCCGTACCTTGTTTGACACGGGGGCATCACACAATTTTGTGTCGGAAGAGTTCGTCAAGGACCTGGAGCATATCTGACATTATACGGGAGTCGCCAGGAGGGTGCGTCTCCCCAATGGGATGGAGATCCAGTCCACAGAGAAATGCCTCCTGAAGGTCACTATAGACAGGTTGACATTCGAGGCCCCGACATCGATCCTGAGAAGTCCGGACTTCGACCTCGTCTTGGGCATGACATGGCTGGTCTGGAATCATGCCAAGATTGACTGCCCAGCGAGGAGGGTTGTGCTACGATATAGCGACACGTATGCGATATTTGAAGGTACTACCCCGGTCTCCCGCCACTTCCTTTCATCTATTCAGGCCGTCAAGGCCCATCTGCAAGGAGACGAGGTATACCAGGTGCTGTTCGAGATGACCGAGTAGAAGGATCGGATTGCCGATATACCGGTGGTTTGTGATTTCGCCGATGTGTTTCCAGAGAAGCTGCCAGGATTGCCTCCGCACAGGGAGAAGGATTTTCAGATTCAGTTGGTGCCGGGGGCTAAGCCGATTTCCAGGGCTCCCTATCGGATGGCCCCGAAGGAGTTGGCGGAGTTTCGGACTCAGTTGCAGGAGTTGGTGGAGGCGGGATTTGTTAGACCGATTTCCTCGCCATGGGGAGCCCCGGTCCTATTCGTGAAGAAGAAGGATGGGACACTTTGCCTGTGCATTGATTATCGAGCACTAAACAGGCTGACCGTCTAGAATACCTATCCGCTCCCACGGATAGACAAATTGTTTGACCAGCTAGAGGGAGCCCATTATTTCTCGAAGCTGGACTTGAGGTCAGGATACTACCAGCCGCAGATCCAGGAGGAGGATATCCTGAAGACGGCCTTTAGTAGACGATATGGCCTGTATGAGTTCACCGTGATGCCCTTCGGGCTCACGAATTCTCCGTCAACGTTCATGAGCCTCATGAACCGGGTTTTCGAGGACTACTTGGATGTGTTTGTCATAGTATTCATAGACGACATCCTAATCTACTCTAGGATGGAGGAGGAGCACACTCGGCATCTGGTACTGACTCTGGAGAGGTTGCGGGAGCATCGCCTTTATGCGAAGTTCAGCAAGTGTCAGTTTTGGTTGAAGGAGGTGGCTTTCCTAGGCTACATTATCAGCGGAGCCGGGTTGGCAGTAGACCCAGCCAAGATTCAGGCAGTCAGGGATTGGCCGCCACTGAAGACGGCCACGGACGTGCGGAGTTTCCTGGGGCTTTCCGGTTATTACCGGAAATTCGTGAAGGGGTTTTCTCAGATCGCCCTTCCGCTCACATCCTTGACAAAGAAGGAGTGCCCTTTGTGTGGACGCCACAGTATGAGGCAACATTCCAGGAGCTGAAGGACCGACTCATCTTAGCCCCTATTCTGGCCCTTCCATCTGGAAAGGAAGGATTCCAGGTGTATACCGACGCATCATATCAGGGGATGAAAGCGTTGCTGATGCAGAATGGACACGTCATAGCATATGCCTCCCGCCAGCTGAAGACCCATGAGAAGAACTATCCAGTGCACGACCTGGAGATGGGAGCAGTCGTGTTTGCACTGAAGATATGGCGACACTACCTCTACGGAGTCCATTGTGATATATACTCAGATCATAAGAACCTTAAGTACGTGGATACGCAGAAGGAACTGAATATCAGATAGAGGCGGTGGGTGGAGTTTCTATCTGACTATCAGTACGAGGTGCACTACCACCCGGGGAAGGAAAACATGGTAGCAGATGCACTAAGCAGGAGAGCCGCTACAGCGGGAGCAGAGCCTCAGCTGATGTCTATGGAGCTGCTGCAGAGACTAGAGTACATGCACATTACTCTGGTGTCGTCTGACGACCCTGATCTCTATGAGGAGTACTTGGACGCGATGGGCATCACCGATGACATCAGGGACCGGGTCAGAGAAGGACAGAGGCAGGATGCCAAGTTAGAGCCCATCTTTCAAGCCTTGGAGGCAGGCACTGCGGGAGATTACACCATGAGGGACGGTTTGGTGTACTTTAGAGGACGGGTGTACATACCGGAGGGAGGCCAGATCCGGGAGGATATTATGACGGAGGCGCACTGCAGCCGGTATTCTGTGCACCCGGGGATCACAAAGATGACAGCTAATTTGAAGAAGACTATGTTCTAGACGGGCATGAAGAAGGATGTCACTTAATTCGTGACCCATTGTGAGACATGTCAGCTAGTTAAGGCGGAGTGCAAGAACCCAACAGGATTATTGCAGCCACTCCCGGTGCCGGAGTGGAAGTTTGATGACGTAGCCATGGACTTCATACATGGGCTTCCCTGATCTCGGACAGGGAATGACTCGATCTCGGTGATCGTTGACCGGTTGACGAAGGTGGCTCGATTTATACCGATCAGGAAGGACGATTCAGTGGGAGTGCTGGTGCGGAAGTTTGTGGAGCAGTTCATTCGTTATCATGGCGTGCCCAGGACGATAGTGTAAGATCGTGATGGGCGGTTTACATCCAGGGAGTGGCGGTCAGTTCAGGCATACCTGTGCACCCGATTGACTTTTAGCATAGCCTTCCACCCTCAGACGGACGGGCAGACAGAGCGTACAAATCGTACATTGGAAGACCTGCTACGTCTGTGTATTCTAGACCGAGGAGAGCTATGGGAGAAGATGCTGCCACTGGTGGAGTTCTCATACAACAACAGTCATCAGGCCAGTATAAGCATGGCTCCCTACGAGGCTCTATATGGACGAAGGTGCAGGACTCCCCTGTCATGGATACGGGATGAGGATCCTAAGGTCATGGGCTCGGAATTTGTGGAGGACACCGAAGCCCAGGTGAGGCTGATACGAGATCAGATGTTAGAAGCGCAGAGCAGACAGGCTAAGTATTATGACACACGACATCGTCAGGTGGAGTTTCAGGTAGGAGACAGGGTGTTTTTGAAGATACGGCCGATGCACGGAGTCTCTCGAGTTCGTGGACGAAGGAAGAAGCTCATCCCGAGGTATATGGGACCCTACAAGATCCTGGAGCGGATCGGTCCCTTGGCATACAGACTAGAGCTGCCACCAGAGCTGGAAGGTCTGCACGACGTCTTCCACGTATCCTCCCTCAGGAGGGCCCTATTACGGCAAGAGCAGCAGATAGACACCACAGATGGGCCGGTAGCATCTGATTGGTCAGTGCATATGGAGCCGGTCTGGATTGACGATACGGGTATGCGGGTCTTGCGCCGCAAGAAGGTCCCACTAGTCAAGGTTCTGCGGAGAAATCATGGCCAGGAGGAGCACACCTGGGAGCCGCAAAACTTGAAGCAGCAAAGATACCCGGAGCTCTTCGCCTCAGGTAAACTCTAATCTAAATTTTGGGATGTTACAATTTATTGCTATAGTAGAAACCCCGTAGGCCTAACCTGAATTTCGGGGACGAATTTTTTTTTATTATGTGTTGGGATTTCTAACATCCCCAAGACAACTAGACCCCCTAGGTGACTTTGTCATGACTGGGTCATGACAAGGCCTTGGTAGCTTAGGAACTTCCTTGACACAGACCAAAAATAAGGATTGCAGCACCTTGGTCTGCAAATAGTAATTTACAAATATTCAACCTAGGGTTTGACTTAAGGACTTTAACTTGGCTCAGTGACCCCACCAAAACATACCTAGGCCATCTAGGAGCCCAGGGGGACATTCAGGACCCATTGGGGCCAGTCAACAGGCCAAGTTGACCAAAGTCAACCCTAACCCTAATTAGGGGAAAATGGTCAATTCCCCAGTAATTGACCTAACTGGCCATCACCATATGGAATTGACTTCACTTCTATGTCTAAAACATCATAAGAGACCTAGTGGACCAAAAATTCCCATCCTAGGGTCACCACAGGGCAAAATGACCAAAATACCCCTAATAGGTCAAAATGGTGATTTTCCATTAAACACCCTTATTGACCTCCACAACTTCAAGTTGACCACACTCCTAGGGTCATAACCTCATAAGGGACCCAATGGCACAAAATTCCATGGTTTGGTCAACCCTAAAGCCCAATTTGACCAAAAGTCAAACTTGGTCAACTTAGGTCAAATCACTTAAACCTAGCCCAACCCTTTGGGCTAGGCCCAAAGTGAGTGGTCAACAAGCCTAATGGACTGATATTAAATAAGAGGAGAGAGAGAAATTTCGGCCATAGTGACTAGGAGTGAGAAAAGGGGGGTTTTTCCCCAATTTGGAGGAGAGAGAAAGTGGCCATTCATGGCCATTAAGGTGACACACCCCTTGGCATCCCCCATTACACTCCCATTCATCTTATCTGATGAATTTGAGAAGGTTCCAGGCATTTCTAGGAGGAATTAGGGCAGGCGGGATGCATAGGGTCGGCCATGGGAGGAGAGGTGAAGAGGCCATTAATGGCATATGGGGTTAAAGCCACTACCACCCCCAATTAAACCCCCTATAACCTTCACAAGCCTCTGAGCAGTGAACCCCCCCCCCCATTTCCCGAGAGTTTGGAGGTCTCCTTGCAAGAAATCGGATGGCACCCAAAGCTTGGAGGAGGAACAATTGCGGTCGGCGGACTGAGCAAGGAAATGCTCCAAATGAGGTCCAATCCTCCTTCCCTATCCTTGTGCTTGATCTAGATCGGTTTAGGTGGAGAATCGGGCTCAATTTAGCCTGATTGGGAGCTTGGAATTTTCGGATTTCCCATAAAAAATGGCGGTGTGAGTTCGTCGGAAACGGCCGCCTCCGGCGGCATGGTCGCCGCCAAACGCTAGCCACCACCTCAACGGAGGTGGTGGCGGTGGTGTCCGGCCATGGAGGTGGTCGTGGTGGCCGGAAATTGAGCTGGAAGGTGCTACAGGAGTGGGAAATCTCAGCCCTTGGCTGATTGTAGAAGATGAACAGATCCCGTCCAAAATAAAACCTATAATAATTCTATTATTTGTGATTTTTTTTATTCCCTGAACATGCACTGTCTTGAACCCAAAATATGAGGCCCTTAAAGACCCCTAATGTAAAAGTTGTCAATAGAAAATGTAGCCCTTGAAGTCTAGTTTAATTCAAAATTGATTTCACTGGATTTGGAGTCCTGGTTAGACCACAACACACATTTTGGTGAGGTCTATCCATAGGGCTGTCCTGAGATTGATTTGGACTCCCACATCAATCCAGACCTTCAAATAACTTGAAATTTGGGGTTTGGGCTATTGTTAGCCATACCTAAAACAAATCCAAAAATCAGAATTTTTGGAGAATATTTTTCTATAGTTTTTGTAAAAATTTAATAATTCATGTATAATTTAATTAGGTGTCCTAAACACCTCAAAATACCCCCATATTTGAGTGGGAGGTCTTAGGGAGAATATTAGAACTCTGGTAAAAATTTCACCTCATTTGGAGGTGTTTTGATTAAGTTTTTACTCAACCCTAGTTTGGCCCTTATAGGTTAATTTGGTCAATTCATCCCCTTTGGGATTTGAGTGGTCAAATCACCTCAACAGAGGCTGCTATTTTGTCCACTGACCTTATAGGGCATGACACACTCTCCAATGGAATTTGGGGTGGTTTGGGGTAGGGTAGCCCTAGAACCCTAGGGTAGGTCCCTTAATGGGGATTTTTAGGGTTTGAAGGTCATGGGGTCAAATGACCTTGGAATAACTGTAAAATTAGTGGAGAGGACCATAGGGTCATTATAACCCTCTGGATAAAACTTTAGGGGATTTGGAGACCTTTAGCCCACTCAAAACCCTAACCCTAGTTTTGGGGCACCAAACTTGTTTTGAATATTAGGCTAGCAAATGAATTTAAAATCAGATGAAATTTGGGCAGGGTAGTTCTCTGGTATAGATGGCCCTAAAATAATTTTGGTAGAATTTTTGGGTTAATATAAATAGTACTTTATTCACAACCTCAAATGTGCCCTAAGAGCTTATTTTGATTATTATGAAGTTTATGTTCTCTGGAACATTACGAAATTATGGAATAGGGCATTTTATAGCATGATAGATTCTCTGGATTTTTTTTGGAATTTTAAACTGGTTATTTCAAGTACTTGCTTCATAAATTCACTATTTGTGATTTTTATTCAAAAATAAAAACAGTGCCCCATTATTGCTAGGAAAATTATGAAATTAGACCAGTGGGTGTACCTGACCATGTTTGTTATTTCTGTAATTTTCTCTGTATTTTTAGATAAGTAAAAATAGTACCTTCTTCATTAAGATAGGAAATGGGAAGTTTTTATTAAATTAGATTCAGAGCCTCTCATGGAAGATAAAAATTATAAAACTTGGTGTTTGGTGGTTTGAAATCATTATTAAGCTCCTGTAATTTTCTTATAATTTTTGGATGCATAATTACAGTACTTGTTTCATTAATACATGACTAGTAGATTTGATCATAAATTAAATTAGGAGTTTTTATTCTCTTAAAAATTTGGGAGAACAATTTTAGGATGTTTTTAGGCCATAATACACTTACAGGAATTTTTCTATAATCTATAGAGTATTATTTATGGCCTTTGCTTCATTAAATGGTGTTGATGACCTTAACTTGTAAAATATGGAAGACAGCCCTAAACACCTCTGGAAATTATCAAACCTTGGAATTGTAGTTTAAATGTCTTGTAGAATTTATCATAATTTTATGGTGATTTATTGCTTAATTAATAGTACACTTCATGTTCAGAATAGGGCATTTGGAGCCATAGTTTAAATAAATTAAATGCCCGATAAATAAGAAAAAAATTTGAAAACCTTGAAGTTAGTCATATTAGGTCATGATAGACTCCCAGTACTTATTTTAGGACATTTGGATGAGGAAATAAAATACCCCCTAACAGGAGCACTATGTAGCTTGATATGGTCTTCATATAGTGATAGGTTTGGAGTAGGCTAGCTCGGAAGTTTATTTCACTTATAAATAGTGCTACTGAATTTAAAGAGAGTTTGGTAAAGGGTAGAAAACAATAACATTAAGTGCCTTGGAAAGGGAACTTTGAGATTCATCCCATCGTAGTTCCTAGTACCGCTGCGAGCCCTTCACCGGGTAGACCTCGGAAAGTCCAAGTTTAACCTTTAATCTTAGGAATAAAATGAACAAGAGTAACCCTAATATTAGCTGCACCTTATACCCATAATTGTGCACTTAGGCAGAGGAATTGATATTGAATGGATAGAGTAGGTCCGGGGTCTGAGGGCCTACTGGTAGTGTTAAGTGGACTAGGTCATGAACTTAGAAGTCCGGGGAGCTGAATGCTCGGGGACTTGGAGAAATGTGACCTGGTAGTCTAGAGAGCTGGAAGCTCGGTGTTATGTAGATAAATATAACTGTCATGATTGCATGTGCATAAAAGTGGTGGGTCATCGGTACTGGACGATCGATCACACCGTCGTCAGTACATTGACTCGGTACAGACTAGCTAGTTTGCTAGGAATAGTACGGAAACGTACAAAAGGGGCTAGGATGGGTAGTGTGATTACATATCTAGGAGTGGAAGGCCTACCCCACTGTCTCCGTCCGGCCACATCGGAGGCTCCTGTGGAGTTTAGCTCACTCCAGAAGAGGGGAACTAAAGATCTGTGCGCATAGAGTCGTTTGGGTGAGTTGCACTTGCTTGTGCATTCCATAGCATATTTACATGTCATAGCATAAACATTGCATATAACCCCTGACACCTATCGTATAAAATGGTATGGGACGTTTTATACGATAGGCCCTACAAAATGACCCCTTGGTCTATATGGGTAATCCCTATAAATCACTGGTTATTTTTCTTGATTCTTTATTTATTATCTTATCTCCTATACTTTACTATTACTTTTGTTATACTCTCATTTACTCATGCATAGTTAAATTATAATCTTGCCAACATTATTACCGTTCATTCCTTAGGATAGTTGTCACCTGCTTGTTTACACCCTGCTTTTGGTCCTCCTCTTCACTCCTCTCCGCCCGGTGCCTAGGAGCCACGGGTATAGGGGCGGAGGATTGTTTGACTGAGTCTAGTTTGACTGACGGTCGTTTGACCACCACATTTTAGGTGCTCCGGATGGGAGACGGGGAGCAGCCGCAGGAGATGCAGCACCAGAGGCCCACGGTGCAGTTGGAGACGGCCCAGTGTAGTTCGGGTGGACAGGCATTCGGATCAGTGAGTGGAGCTCACTAGATATAGTCTTTTACTTTCTGAGTGGATTGTAGTGAGGCATAAGATGTACCGGGCATAAGCCCTCATTTACTTCTTGTTTGGATACTTAGTCCTTGTACTGGTGATGGTTTGCTTACAACATGATTTCCTCATTTTATTATTGCGGACTTGAATGCTTAACACTTCATTCAATATATATTCTGTCGATGGTGATTGAGATGGCCGGCAGGATCAGCGTTTTGTGGTGTCGACCATCCTAGAGGATGGTGTCACCGCAAAATGGCGGTTTTGGGCCTAAGACCCTGGTGGATGTTTGCAAAGAAAAAGGGGGTCTTACAATATATATACTTGGTCTTAAGATCTATAGAGATAGATTGAAGAAGTTGCTGGGTTTGACCCAAAGTACATATATTTAGAAGGTGTTGAAATGGTTCTACATGCTTGAGTCCAAGAAAGGATTCTCACCCATGTCTCATGGTGTGAGTCTCTCTAAGGACCAGTATCCTAAATCTTGTGAAGATAATGACTGCATGAAGTTGATTCTATATGCTTCGGTGATTGGATCAATCATGTATGCAATGATATGTACTCGACCCGATGTCTCTTATGCTTTGAGCATGACTAGCAGGTATCAGTCTGATCCTGGTGATTATCACTAGATAGCTGTCAAGAATATTCTAAAGTACTTGAGAAGGACTAAGGATACGTTCTTACTATTTGGTGGAGAGGAAGAGCTTGTTGTAAAGGGTTACACGGATGCTAGCTTCCAAACTAATATAGACGACTCAAAGTCTCAGTTAGGGTTTGTATTTTGCCTAAATGGAGGAGCTATTAGCTGGAAGAGATCCAAGCACGATACAGTTGTTGATTCCATAATTTAGGTCGAGTATATCGTTGCTACAAATGCGGCAAAGGAGGCTATATGGATTAGTAAATTCATCGGCGAGATAGATATAGTTCATAGCATTGTTGGTCTCATAGTTCTCTACTATGACAATTCTAGTGCAATTGTACTTTATTTGGAACCTAAATCTCATCAGTGCTCCAAGCACATACTTCGGCGGTTCCATCTTATTCATGAGATTATCGATCGAGGATATATGAACATTTGTAGAGTGCCTACTGAAGAAAATATTGCGGATCCACTAATAAAGCCTCTCGCACAGAGAAAGCATAATGGTCATGTTAGATCAATAAGTATCAGATACCTGAATGATCAACTATAGTAGGAGTCCTGTAGGTTATATGTTTGTCGGTTGTAAAAATTCATTTGATGAATAGAGTACTATACATTTCATTTTATATTTATGGCAAGTTCTTTTATTGTGTAAATTTATTTCTATTATGATAGATTAATTTAACATAATAAATGCCCTTAGAATATTTGCTTCCATATGAGTCAAGTGGTGAATTGAATGTGAGTGCCTATGTTCTTAGAAGCTTCATTCTTAAATGGTCCCTGGTCAGCGTGTCTTCTTAGAAGCTATGGGCGATGATGATGTGTCAAGACTAGCATATGCGTTGAATAATGACCGGTTCTCACAGGTCATGATATTGTGATATCAAATCATCACATGGGTACTTGTTAGTGAACAAGTTGTATTAGACTCTCTACCCACCATGAGAGTACTTTGTGGATTGTTATATGAATGTGTCACAAGTATGCCTCAAGTGGCAATGGTGTTTGTGGTTCTTTGACCTGAAGTCACAACATTCATCAAGTGAGGAAGAGCGTGCTTTGATGCTATCAAAAGTCCAGTATTGAAAAAGTTGGATGATAATGGTCGTTATTGTGTACATTACGAATCATTTGGGTGTTTGCGTGTGGATAGAAATGGGATTTGTCCTCCTATATGACTAGAGTTGCATCTGTGGGCCCCTTGATGGAATGGGACTGAGAAATGCATAACCATGATTGGTTGAGTCAATATATGATATTGGACTCATCGATTTCTAGAAGTCCATTCTAGATCAGGAAACTTGAATTGAACAATTATGAGGGTAACATGGTCTATACCTCTAGTTCTATCCTGATGTAAGGGACGAAGGGACAAGACAACACGATACATTGGTCACAATGGCTTTTGAGTTTTAAACTCTTATTGCTTGGGGAGCAATGATGCATTGCTAGATGCCGCTCATTGTTTGTGAAGCTTTTGTTTGATACTTTCAAGATCAAGTGGGAGACTTTTGATGTTACCATTGTGATCTGGAAGAGATCAAACATGTAGTCTCACTTCCAACGCAATATGAGCCTGCAGGGTCGCACATAAGAGCATTTGGAAAAATTGGAGGAATGGATTATGTTGGTCTTACTCATATGTGATGAGTGCACTATCAGGCATTGAGTGCGTTGAGACCACTCGACGCCTCGTCGAGTCAAGCATTGATTCGTCGAGTGCTGGCATTGAGTGTGTTAAGACCACTCGATGCTTTGTCGAGTCAAGTGTTGATTCATTGAGTGCTGGCGTTGAGTGTGTTGAGACCACTCGGTGCTTTGCCGAGTCAAGTGTTGATTCGTGGAGTGCTGGCGTTGAGTGTGTTGAGACCACTCGATGCTTCATCGAGTCAAGCGTTGATTTCTCGAGTACTAACATTGAGTGCATTGAGACCACTTGACGCTTCTTTGAGTCAAGCATTGATTTATCAAGTGTTGTCGTTGAGATCATTGAGGCCACTCGATGCTTCGTTGAGTTAAGCATTAATTCGTCAAGTGCTGACATTGAGTGCATCGAGAAAAATTCCATGTGTTATGGGTTTGTCGATAGCGACGAATTTCTGTTGTTTATTCCTTTGGGTATAAATATAAGATGTCTTAGAGTTTTACTTATGAGCCGAGTACGATAGTAACTGTTGGGATTTGTCTCCACAATACCTCAGATTTGTAGGTGGTCAGACCTTGAACTAAGATGAATTAAGGTGTATTTGATGCTGTGTTTAAGTTGTATGTGTGCAGGTCCTTAATGCCAAGTGTAGACCAATGTCAGTCTATAATGGGTCACCAAACACAGGACCATACAATGTAATCCCTCATTGTGTGATCCAAAGTGTTGGCCCATGTATAGCCTCTCTATTGGGATACACTTCCTACATGAACTTGGAATGGTGGACTCAAGTATTGAAGCATATCTTTTAGAAGAAATTTTTCTAAGTCCACATACTCGAGTAGTACCCTTCATATACTCGAGTAAGTGACTTAGTACTCGAGTAGATCCTTGGACATACTCGTGTAGACTCTATATACTCGTGTAGATAAGTTTATACTCGAGTAGATAGTCAGTCACTCGAGTAGGTCATATCTTATACTCGAGTAATTCCTTCTGTTCTTAAATCCAGAATTTTCTCTAAGTCCACATACTCGAGTACTTCCCTTGTATACTCGAGTGAGTGGGTCTGTACTCGAGTAAGTTGGTTCACATACTCGAGTAGACTGTATTCACTCGAGTAAGTGATAACTGGTACTCGAGTGGTTGGTTAGTTACTCGAGTAAGTGCCTTGTTTATACTCGAGTAGTTCCGTTCTTCCCATTTCAGAAATATTCTAAGTCCACATACTCGAGTAGTTCCCTATATACTCGAGTAAGTGACTCTGTACTCGAGTAGTTATTTTTCATACTCGAGTAAGTCAATGTTTACTCGAGTAGTTGTTCTAAGATACTCGAGTAGTTCATTTTCCCCTCACTCGAGTAGTTCTCCTGATATACTCGAGTAGTTCTTTTTCTCTCACTCGAGTATCTGCAACTCTTGTACTCGAGTATTTATTCACACTTTATCTGAAATTTTTCTAAGTGTTTTCACTCGAGTATCTGCTCTCATACTCGAGTAGTTCATTAATCACTCGAGTGTTGATCTCCATATCACTCGAGTAGTTTTCTCTTCTCTTACTCGAGTATGTCAATCCTTTCCACTCGAGTATATAACTTCTCTTACTCGAGTATGCCAATTCTTGTCCACTCGAGTATATACCATATGATACTCGAGTATGTATCTTCTATGACTCGAGTATGTCGGTTCAAATCTTTCCTGAAATTCTCTAAGTCAATTTCACTGTACATTTCGATTTGATCCTTTCTGATAAGTCCACGTGTCATCATTAATGATTCTTATGACCGTTGGAGTCTACCTATAAATAGGTCACTTCAGATTTGACTTTTAATCAATTCCTTCAGAGATTATTATTTTAAGAAAGAGAAAGAGAAAAATCCCGTGAACCCTAATTCTTCAAGTCGCCGCCGTCGCCATTAACGTTCACGGAAGAAGCTCTGGATCGACGATCTCCAATCTCTGTTTTCAACTCTGATTCTTCAGCGATCCAGACGCAAGTCAATCACTCGATCTCGCCGCGCCTTAAAGATTCCAGATCTATTTTCTCGATCGAGGTGATTTAGTTCTTCAGATTTGTGGATCTCTCTCAAGTCGTCTTCTACTTCTCTGATCAAGCCAAAGCTCTTAAGGAAGAAGACTGCCAAGATCCAGATCTGAGATTATTGTTTGTATTTTTTTTAAAACAAATTATTGTGTAGGAGTTTTTCTCCGAGATTTGTAGGAAGTCTTATCTTCCGAGTGTAGATCCGGTTTGGATCGAGTTTTTGTAGGAACGTGGTTCCGAGGTGTAGGATTGTTTTCAATCCGAGATAGTGGAGTAGCCGAGTCTAGTGATTTGCTAGATCGGTGAGGAAAGTGGACGTACCCAAGGTTGGGGAACCACTATAAATCTCTTGTCGTCTGTGATTGCTTGATGTGTGCTGTGTTAGTTTTTAATTCCGCATTTGACACGCATTTCACCTATTCACCCCCCTCTAGGTGATTTAGGCTAACAACTTAGACCTCTCAATTGGTATCAGAGGGAGGTTGATCGTTAAAAGGTTAACACCTTGATCTTATCCTTCTAAGTTGTTTCTTGAAAGGTATCAAGCATGAGTAAGACCAAGAATTTTGCTAAACTCCCTATCTGCACCAAGAACAATTTTCCTATATGGAAGGAAAGAGTAAAGTTCTTCATGGAAGCAGTAGATCCCCGAATCTTCATGATTGTTGAAGAAGGTCCCCACATTCCTATGACTACTTCCACCATAGATCCCACCAAGCAAGTTCCCAAGAAGTTGATGGATCTAGATAAGGATGAGATTGCACTTGTCTCTCTGGACAAGAAAGCTAAAAATATTATAGCAAGTGCAGTCGATGACTCAATGCTGCAGAATCTGATTCATTGCCAGTCTGCCAAGGAGATGTGGCAATCCCTAGTGACTCTAATGGAAGGTACAGAGGAAGTGAGGGATGATCGTAGATCCCTACTGAACCAGAAATATGAAGCCTTCAGGCAGGGTCATAAGGAAGCCATAGCTGACACTTTTGAGAACTTCTTCAAGATAGTAAATGGCCTAAGAGTTTATGGACGTGTCTTCACCAACGGGGAACTCAATGACAAATTCTTAAGATCCCTAACCAAGGAATGGGACAATAAGGTATGTGTCATTCGGGAGTTTGGAAGGTTAGCTGAGACGGACCCGCAGAATCTGTTCGGAAAGCTTATGTCTTACGAGCTGCAAATCAACTCAAGAAAAGCTGAAGAAGAGACAAGCAGGTCTGCATCCAAGGAGAAATCTGTCGCTCTAAAGGCAGACAGCTCAAGGAAGATAAAGGCTAGCTCTCCTGCCCCAGTTCCTGAGGCTGATGAAGAAGAATCATCTGAGCCCAGCTCATCTAGCTCAGAACTATCTGATGGAGAGTTCTCCCTACTCTCAAGGCAGTTCAAGAAGTTCTTGAACAAGAAGAAGCAATGGAGAGGCAAGGATGCCTCATATAGAAGATCACGACATGACGGTGATCATCGGAAGAAAGGCTCAAGCAGCCAGGACAGGTATAATTCTAAACAGAACAAACAGATCTCAACTGACATCATTTGTTATTGTTGCAATAAGCCAGGTCACGTCATCGCCGATTGCCCTCACAAAAAGAAAGAGGGTGGAAGAAGAGAGGAAAAGAAATCCTCACACCATAAGAACAGGAAAGAGAAAAGCTTAGTAGCCAAGAAGAGCAAAACTCTCAGCAACTCTGACTCATCTGAGTCGAGTGAAGAAGAGGAAGCTTACTTTGGGCTCATGGCTCATTCAGATGATGAACAAGTCCCCCAGTTTACTGGGGAGGTAAAATCTCACACTCCTCTCTCTGATTCTGATGATGACAATGAGCAAGAGGGATATTCCTCTGAAGATGAATCTGAGCTCATGGGTCAGTATAAGGAGTTACTCACCGCTTACGAAAAATGTCGTAGAATAATGAAAACTCAAGCCAAAGAGATAAATTCTCTACAGGCTAGTGAGAGCAGCTTAAGAGAAGAAGTCAATAAGACTAACTCTCTTCAAGAGAACTTCAATGCAGCTATGGAGGAATACAATAAAGCTCTCAAGCACCTCGACCTTAAGGAGAAAATCATCAAAGAACTGGAACAACAACTCGAGGCTGAAAAGAAGCTTGTTGAGAGTTTCTCTAAGCCTAAGACAGTTCTTCCAATCGTTGCTGAATTCTCTGCTAAGGCCAAGGGTGCTGGTTTAGGCCACATTGGCTCTTCTAGTAAATCCTCTAGGAGAAACAAGGCCAAGAGAAAGAATAAGGCTGCCCAGAAGGCTCTAGCTGAAGAAAAAGGGAAAGCTCCCTTGGAACCTGTTGTGTTCAAGAAAGTTATCTTTCCCACGAACGAACTCGATTATGAGTCCACCTACGGACACTTTTCTAGGCCGATCCCTGAGAAGCCTAAGTCAAGATACCAAGGTTGGACTCGTCCTCGTAACTTTGGCGAGAGTGTCTTCAAGGCACCTTATGAGGAGATTCAGCTTCAAAGCTATGGACCTTATGCTCATGGTCATAATTTCAAAAAGACACCAAAAGTAAAACCCATTGTAGAAAAGCCTATGAAGGAGAAGACCTCATGTAACTGCCATCATCATGAAGCCTCTTCCTCCAAGAGTAAAGCTCCTGCTAGACCTTCATTCCAGAAAGTCAAGCAGGATTATACAAGGCAAAGATACAACAGGTTCAACTGTTGGTGCTGTGGCAGAATTGGTCATTTTGCCAGTGATTGTTGGTTCAATCCTAAAAATGCTGCAACCCCTAAAGTTAGCAACGTGAGAGTGACCACTCATAAGGCTAATACTCGTAGGGGGAGTATTCTAACTCGAGACCAAGGACCCAAACTTGTTTGGGTTCCTAAGGCTAAATGATTGTAATTGCAGGTATGTCCAAAGGCCACCAAAACGCCAATCTGGTACTTGGACAGTGGATGCTCTCGGCATATGACCGGGACAAGGAGCCTACTACAGAATTACACCTCAGTCTGCAACGGACCAAAGGTCATCTTTGGAGGTTCAGATCGAGGAATCACTAAAGGCTATGGTATGATTTCTAACGGTAGCGTATCCTTTTCGGATGTAGCCTATGTTGAAGGATTGGAACACAATCTCATTAGCATAAGCCAACTATGCGACAAAGGATACGTAGTTGAATTTCATGCTGACAAGTGTTTGATAAAATCGGTTAACAACATGGAAACTATTTTATCAGGCAGTCGAAGCAGAAATATTTTCTGTCTAAATTTTATTTGTATAGACTCTTCGACACCAGTGTGTCTTTTGGCAAAAAGTAGTGCATCTCTTGCAGACCAATGGCACAAGAGACTAGCACATATTAATTTCAAAACTATTAATAAATTATTCTCTCAAAACTTATTGCGTGATGCACCTAATGTCAAGTGCGTTACGGACAGTCCTTGTCACGCTTGTATCAAAGGCAAGCAAACAAGAAGTTCGTTTAAAAGCATAATAGGCAAGGATTCCAATAGAAGTTTGCAGCTTCTCCATATGGACTTGTTTGGTCCACTGCAGGTTAGAAGTTTGGGAGGTAAGGAATATACGTTGGTTATTGTGGATGATTACTCGCGCTTTGCGTGGGTGTTCTTTCTGAAACACAAGTCAGATACCTTCGGTATTTTCACTAATTTTGTGAGGCAGATCCAGAATGAATACAACTGTTCCGTAGTCAAAATCAGAAGTGACAATGGAACGGAATTCAAGTCTGGAGCCATGACAGAATTTTGTGAAAGTCAAGGTATCCTTCATGAGTTTTCTTCTCCTCGCACTCCACAGCAAAATGGAGTAGCTGAGAGAAGGAACAGAACACTCATAGAGGCTTGTCGGACCATGTTGAGTGATGCCTCACTTCCGGAGTATTTCTGGGCTGAAGCCGTCAACACCGCCTGTCACGTGCAAAATCGAGCACTCATCAACAAGAACCATGATAAGACTCCTTACGAACTTCTAAAAGGCAGGCAACCAACCATTTCATACTTTAGAATCTTTGGCTGTAAGTGCTTCGTACTTAACAATGGCAAGTATCACACTACAAAGTTTAGCGAGAAAAGCTTTGAAGGTATTTTTGTAGGATATAATAGCCATAGTAAGGCTTATAGAGTATTCAATAGAAAAACTCTGGTGGTGGAAGAGTCGATACATCTTGTATTTGATGAGACGAGTCTGTTGCAAAGTAACTCGTCTAGTGTGCCTATTGTAGATGCAGGTACAAAGTTGAAAGAACTTAGCTTAGATGAACCTAGTGAAGATAAAGATGAGACGTTCATCAAGATCCCCTCTACAACCACCATTGGAGAGGTAGATGATCAAGATGAAGAAGACATCCCAGCTGAAGATGCAACTCCAGTGGCTGAAGAGATCCCAGATGCAAGGACTTTAGAGTTCAGACACTTGAAGGATCATCCTGTTGACCAAATAATAGGAGATCCTCGGGATGGCGTCAGAACTCGTCGAGGTACAACTAACGAGAATTTACACTTAAGTTTTCTCTCACAGGTTGAACCAAAGAAATTTGAGGAAGCCAACTCCGACGCATCCTGGACTCTAGCCATGGAAGAAGAATTGAATCAGTTCAAACGATGCAAAGTCTGGACACTTGTTCCTAGACCCAAGCATAAGAACGTCATTGGGACAAAATGGGTCTACCGGAACAAGATGGACGAAGATGGAACAATTATAAAGAATAAAGCCAGACTTGTCGCCAAGGGATATCGTCAAGAAGAAGGAATCGACTTCGACCAGACTTATGCTCCTGTAGCAAGACTGGAGGCGATCAGGTTATTTCTTGCCTACGCTGTACTTAAGGGCTTTACCGTCTATCAGATGGACGTAAAGTCCGCCTTCCTGAATAGTGACATAAAGGAAGAAGTGTACGTAGAGCAACCGCCAGGTTTTGTTGATTCAACCCATCCTAATTATGTATATTTATTACAGAAAGCACTATATGGTCTTAAACAAGCTCCTCGAGCTTGGTATGAGACTCTGTCTAGCTTCCTTCTTGAGAACAAGTTCTCAAGAGGAAAGATAGACAAAACATTATTTCTTAGGGAAATAAAAGGCAAGATTTTGCTAGTGCAGATCTATGTCGACGACATTATTTTCGGCTCTACGGATAACAACCTCTGCAAGAAGTTTTCTAAACTTATGCAAGGGAAGTTTGAAATGAGCAGTATGGGAGAGCTGAAGTATTTCTTAGGGCTTCAAGTGAAACAATCTGAAGATGGGATTTTCATTTCACAGACGAAGTTCACCAAAGAGCTGCTTAAGAAATTCGGAATGGAGAATGCAACCTCTATGAGGACTCCAATGACCTCAGTTATGTCTCTGGACAAGGATGAGAAAGGGAAACCTTTTGATGAAACCAAGTACAGAAGCATAATTGGGTCCTTGCTCTACCTTACTGTGAGTAGACCAGATATAATGTTCTCAACATGTGTATGTGCTAGATTTCAGGTGAACTCTAAGGAATCTCACTACATCGCTGCAAAGCGAATCCTGAGATACCTCAAAGGCACACCAAATCTTGGCTTATGGTACCCAAGAAGTAATGATAGTGAACTAATTGGTTTTTCAGATGCAGATTTTGCAGGTAGCAAAGACGATAGGAAAAGCACTTCCGGGGCTTGCCAATTTCTCGGAAGGAGACTTATTTCCTGGAGCAGTAAGAAGCAGAACTGTGTAACCATCTCAACGGCTGAATCAGAATACATCTCTGCAGGCAGCTGTTGTGCACAGCTTTTATGGATCAAGAATCAATTTGAAGACTACAACATGAAGTTCCAGGCCATTCCTTTGTTTTGCGACTCATCCAGTGCTATAGCAATTGCCAACAATCCAGTCTCCCACAGCCGGACCAAGCACATAGAGCTTCGTTATCATTTCATCCGGGAGCATGTGGAGAATGGAGACATAGATCTACAATATGTCCCCACAGACAGGCAAGTGGCAGATATATTCACGAAGCCGCTGGACAAGTCCAAGTTCTCGTTCTTCAAAACGGAACTCGGACTGCTCAACAAAGAGGAATAGTGATGGTGGATTCACAGCCAGGCTCAGAGTTGAAGATATCAGTGGCAGTAAATCTCTCCAAAGAAAATTGTATTTCAAAGTGATATACTCGAGTACATAGAGACATATACACGAGTAAACGGAAATACTCGAGTAGACCAAAATTGACATACTCGAGTAGTTGGTAACCTACTCGTGTATGTCACTTGACCTACTCGTGTATGTCACTTGACCTACTCGTGTATGTCACTTGACCTACTCGTGTATACTCCATCTCATACTCGTGTATGACGAATCCTACTCGAGTATACGGGAATTAGAAATTTGAAAATCTCCTTTTTCTTCTATTCGCACCAAAGTTTTGGCGCTCCATATCAGGTATGATTTTATTTTCAATACTCCTCCTTAAACCTAATTAGGGTCATATATATATTTAGAAAAATCGGAAATCCTTTCCACTTCTCATTTCACTCGAGTAGCCGCCGTCTCTTCGTCTCCCAGAACAGTTGCAGAGCTTTGTCTTCCTCCTTTTTGTTTCCTTCGCACTACAGAATCGCTGATGGCTCCCTCCTCCAAGATTTGAATCGGCTCCGAACTAGTGACAGATGGTATTGAAGATATTTCGGATGACTTCAAGAACTTACTGATTCTCTTGGACACCGCCGGTTTGTCCTTCGTTCTTCAAGAACCCTGCCGTCTCCTGCTTCCTGATGTTGAAGAATTCTACAGAAATTTGAAGGTTAGACGTAATGGCACAGTTCTGAAATCAAAGGTAAAAGGACTTGAAATTCGGTTGGATAAAACTTCAGTCGCCACTCTGCTTCGGATGCCCGTGGTTGACGAAGAAGATGACCTAGAAAAGGAAGATGCCGACCGTACTTCCCTATTCTGTGGTCGAGATCCTGAAGGTGGAGGTGAAACCTTGAATCGATCTTTGTTCAATTCAGAAGGCAAGTTTCTAGTTGATGTCATCGCCAAGGTCCTGTGGTGCAAGACATACTCCATAAGAGATATCTCCCAGAATTTATTCGACGTCATGCAAGCAATAGTCTGCAGGAAGAAATTCCAGTTCAGAATGATGATACTGGACAAGATCCGGGAGAGCGTGGAACATCCAAGTTATGCTAGGATTATCTCACTCATCCTCCATGAGATTAATCCCACAGTGTTTGACTTATCCAAAGGGACTCCTCTTCACCACATGAAGAAAGTTTCCATCTCTTCCATACAGAGGTATGACATCAAGATCCTGAATTCTGCCCAAGCTTCAAAGGCTGATGCCATCTCAGGAACTCACCAAGAAACCAGTTTACCTGAAGACAGGATTCCATCTCCTCCTCTACATCAAACTACTGCTACCTCTGGTGCATTAGTTGAGGGGGAGCCTGTCTCTTCTCTTCCTCAGAATCAAGTTTCTTCAGAATCAGTGATTCCAGAACAAGAAGAAGTCAGAATTTCTACTCCTCCAGTTTCTCCTACTCCAGCATCTTTACTGTCTATAGCTGAAGATATTAACAGATTTATTGATGAGCTCAGCTCAGATGCTCCTCTTTTTCAGAATGAGTCTCCTGCCAAGTCTCCCATTCAGTCTCCTGCCAAGTCTCCCATTCAGTCTCCAGTTCCATCTCCTGTGCAGTTTCCAGCTCAGACTCCAGTACAGTCTCCTGCCAAGTCTCCTGATAGTGAGCCCAGCAAATCAGATCATATTCTCTTGTCTGATGATGAGGAAATGTCTCCAGATCCTGTGGAGGCACCTCTGAAGACTTTGGATTTCTCCATGCCATCTTTCCTAAATACAGAAGAATCTGTTGAGATAGAACCCTTCAAAAGAGCTGTCAGCTCAGTGGTCATTACAGAAATTCCTCCTTGGACTGCTCCTGCTCCTGCTCCTTCTATTCCTGCACCAACCTCAGCCCCCTCTTCTTCAGATTTGGTCAGTCAGATTGAACAGTTGCTCCTTACACAGAGAAAGTACTTTGATGAATCTCTAGCATCAGTCAATAACAAAGTCACTACTCTTGAACAAGAGATGAGTAGAGGTTTTGCAGAAATCCAGGAAAATACTGATGAGCTAAAAAGATTGTTCCAGATAGGTGGAAAAGTCATAGATCACACTATCACAAGCATAGGTGAACTGAGAAATCAACAAGAAACTGTCGCCAATAATCAGATCCAGTTGGACAAGAATGCTGATGCCAATCTTATGAAAATCTGTGAAGAAGTTGGCAAGTTCAGGGATGAAGCTATAGCTCAGCTATCTGTAGATATCACCAAGGGGGAGAAGATAGTAAAAGAACAAGTGGAAAAACTATCTGAGCAAGCTCAAGCAGTTGTAAAAGAACAAGTTGCAACACTATCTAACCAAGCTCAAGCTACTGTGGATGGTCTGGTAAAAGAAATGAAAGCAGATATTCTCTCCCAGCTCCAGTCTGTGAAATTCTATACCTATGACACTGCTGTTTGGCTGCACAACATGAATTTCCCTAATGCCCAGCTCAACCCAGCCATCATTCCACACTTCTTGAATCCTCTTGAAGCTCAACCTCCTGCAGATGCTCCAGCCCAGGCAGCCATTCCAGAAGGTATGCCAGCTTTCTCACCTAGACCTGAGGGTGATGTGACTGAGCCCCCTCTCACCTATTCTGATATGTGGCAAGATGAAATTCCAGCTCCAAGGAAGAAGAGAAAATATGGTGAAGGTGCTTCTGCCAGTCGTTCTGCACCCAAAAGAGATCCTGCCCTAGCTTCTGAAAGCAGACCACCAATTATTCATTCTGAAGTTTGGAGTCCAACCTCCAAATCCCTAATCCTTGACACCCTGAAATTGGTTACAGATCTTGGTGAGAACAGAGACCAGTTTTGCAGTTATTCAGAATGGAAAGCCTATGAAGTGTCCCAAATCAAAATCAGACTTCATGACAGGAATTGGGGACACAATAATCCAGCTGCTCCTCCTAGGCCCAGAACTTACTTTCCCAAGCCATTCAGTTACCTAGAGAGGCAAGAGCTGAAGAGAGAAAGGATGCATAAGGAAGGACCCTCTTGAGTAAAGAGAATGTGGAAATGGATTCTCTTTGTTAAAAACAATTCTATATATATATAATTGATTCTGATTATGGCTATTTCATTAGTTATCCTGCTCTAGCTTATATTTTTTAAGTATATATGTATTGTTCTTTTTACTCTGAATAATTCACCTTAGTACAGAGAATGCTGACATCTACAAATAGGGGGAGATTGTTGGGATTTGTCTCCACAATACCTCAGATTTGTAGGTGGTCAGACCTTGAACTAAGATGAATTAAGGTGTATTTGATGCTGTGTTTAAGTTGTATGTGTGCAGGTCCTTAATGCCAAGTGTAGACCAATGTCAGTCTATAATGGGTCACCAAACACAGGACCATACAATGTAATCCCTCATTGTGTGATCCAAAGTGTTGGCCCATGTATAGCCTCTCTATTGGGATACACTTCCTACATGTACTTGGAATGGTGGACTCAAGTATTGAAGCATATCTTTTAGAAGAAATTTTTCTAAGTCCACATACTCGAGTAGTACCCTTCATATACTCGAGTAAGTGACTTAGTACTCGAGTAGATCCTTGGACATACTCATGTAGACTCTATATACTCGTGTAGATAAGTTTATACTCGAGTAGATAGTCAGTCACTCGAGTAGGTCATATCTTATACTCGAGTAATTCCTTCTGTTCTTAAATCCAGAATTTTCTCTAAGTCCACATACTCGAGTACTTCCCTTGTATACTCGAGTGAGTGGGTCTGTACTCGAGTAAGTTGGTTCACATACTCGAGTAGACTATATTCACTCGAGTAAGTGATAACTGGTACTCGAGTGGTTGGTTAGTTACTCGAGTAAGTGCCTTGTTTATACTCGAGTAGTTCCGTTCTTCCCATTTCAGAAATATTCTAAGTCCACATACTCGAGTAGTTCCCTATATACTCGAGTAAGTGACTCTGTACTCGAGTAGTTATTTTTCATACTCGAGTAAGTCAATGTTTACTCGAGTAGTTGTTCTAAGATACTCGAGTAGTTCATTTTCCCCTCACTCGAGTAGTTCTCCTGATATACTCGAGTAGTTCTTTTTCTCTCACTCGAGTATCTGCAACTCTTGTACTCGAGTATTTATTCACACTTTATCTGAAATTTTTCTAAGTGTTTTTACTCGAGTATCTGCTCTCATACTCGAGTAGTTCATTAATCACTCGAGTGTTGATCTCCATATCACTCGAGTAGTTTTCTCTTCTCTTACTCGAGTATGCCAATCCTTTCCACTCGAGTATATAACTTCTCTTACTCGAGTATGCCAATTCTTGTCCACTCGAGTATATACCATCTGATACTCGAGTATGTATCTTCTATGACTCGAGTATGTCGGTTCAAATCTTTCCTGAAATTCTCTAAGTCAATTTCATTGTACATTTCGATTTAATCCTTTCTGATAAGTCCACGTGTCATCATTAATGATTCTTATGACCGTTGGAGTCTACCTATAAATAGGTCAATTCAGATTTGACTTTTAATCAATTCCTTCAGAGATTATTATTTTAAGAAAGAGAAAGAGAAAAATCCCGTGAACCCTAATTCTTCAAGTCGCCGCCGTCGCCATTAACGTTCACGGAAGAAGCTCTGGATCGACGATCTCCAATCTCTGTTTTCAACTCTGATTCTTCAGCGATCCAAACGCAAGTCAATCACTCGATCTCGCCGCGCCTTAAAGATTCCAGATCTATTTTCTCGATCGAGGTGATTTAGTTCTTCAGATTTGTGGATCTCTCTCAAGTCGTCTTCTACTTCTCTGATCAAGCCAAAGCTCTTAAGGAAGAAGACTGCCAAGATCCAGATCTGAGATTATTGTTTGTATTTTTTTTAAAACGAATTATTGTGTAGGAGTTTTTCTCCGAGATTTGTAGGAAGTCTTATCTTCCGAGTGTAGATCCGGTTTGGATCGAGTTTTTGTAGGAACATGGTTCCGAGGTGTAGGATTGTTTTCAATCCGAGATAGTGGAGTAGCCGAGTCTAGTGATTTGCTAGATCGGTGAGGAAAGTGGACGTACCCAAGGTTGGGGAACCACTATAAATCTCTTGTCGTCTGTGATTGCTTGATGTGTGCTGTGTTAGTTTTTAATTCCGCATTTGACACGCATTTCACCTATTCACCCCCCTCTAGGTGATTTAGGCTAACAACTTAGACCTCTCAGTAACCCGAGAGGAAAAAATAGGTCGACGGAAATCGTTTCCGAAAATCCCGTTCCCATCATCGTAGCTTAGCCTTTCCGGCGCCCGTTGTCGCTGCCTCTTCTGTAGCAGACCTAGCAGTCTATGAAGATATATATTGCTTTCTTCCAACCTATATCTTGTGTGACAAGAGTCTAAGGGTTCTCCCATTCGTGTGGATCACCTATAGAGGCATTAACACAATTCTGTGCTCGGAACTCCAACTGCTAGTGTACGCCTGATTTGTTGGAGCATCTCGGTTGAGTAGTGACTCAATCCCGCAAAGGTGATTTTTATTTACAATAACTTTATTTCTTGATCAATGTTTATCACAAGATCTATTTCTTTTGGGGTTTTCTTACTTTCCTTATTTTGCTACGCACACCTAACAGATCCACCATTTGGCCTTTACCAGGACTGATCTAAGCGCATGTCGTGAGACTGCTAAGTACAGAAAGATGGCTTACCCTTCGATGGGATTTTAGAGTAGTGTGGGAGAGGACAAGTACTTATTGAGGTGTTCTAAGGCAGTCTGGCACTCATCCGTCCATTTTAAACTCGCGTGACGTGCTCCACGAAGCACTTTAAGGAAAGGGAGGTACTTGTCCCCTATCTGAGCCAGGAAGAGGGAGAGTGTAGCTATTTTCTCTTTGAGGCGCTGGACTTCCCAATGTTATTTGGGGGGGGGAGGGTACATGTCATCCAATTCCTTGATCTTTCAAGGGTTGGCCTATATTCCTCTTCATATTACCATGAAGA
Source organism: Platanthera zijinensis (assembly GCA_039513925.1). Classification (NCBI taxonomy): domain Eukaryota; kingdom Viridiplantae; phylum Streptophyta; class Magnoliopsida; order Asparagales; family Orchidaceae; genus Platanthera; species Platanthera zijinensis. Next base: position 97,191,058 of record CM077094.1, read on the forward strand.
TTAGAACTTCCCTACGGTACTTTGAACATGCATTTGGTAGGATTTAGGCGTAGGTACAAACGACGGAGGAGCTCGAAGCACTTGTCGAGCTCTTCTATGTGATGACCTCGCCGAATGATCTTGAATAGCATGTCATCGACATAGACCTCCATGGACTATCCGATGAGACTTTTGAACACGTGGTTCATTAGCCTTTGGTAGGTAGCCCAGGTGTTGTTTAGCCCAAATGGTATTACTTTGTAGCAATATACCCCTTTATCTATGTGAAAGGCAGTTTTCTCCTCGTCCGACGGGTTCATTCATATCTGATTGTACCCTGAGTAGGCATCCATGAAGTTGAGGAGTTCATGTATGGCTGTTGTGTCCACAAGCTGATCGATGCGGGGGAGAGGGAAGTTGTCCTTCAGACAGGCTTAGTTTATATTGTTGCAGTCGATGCACATCCTTCATTTCCCTAAGGCCTTCTTTACCATGTTGTGTTAGACCTTTTGCAGAGATTTGGAGTCTCAATGAATAAATCAGGTGCTTATAATATAGAGGTTTGAAATTATAACAAAGCTCTAAAAGATCAATTCAAATCTGATAAGCTACCCTAAAAAGGTTCAACTAAAATAACTATCAGATTCAAATAAACCTCCAGACCCTAATATGATAAAATACTAAGAACTTACCTCAAAATTATAAAACTTACCTCCTTGGAATGTAGAAGCCTCCTGTAATGTCCCTGAATTTTCTATAATTATTTTAATCTCTTTAGTAACATAAGGGCGTTGAGTCGATGCGTAGTTAACGGTGTATCGTCGCTAGTGAAAAATTTTGTTCGTTGGGATGAGTCATCCAATTTTTATACTCATCAGAATTAGAGTTTTTGACTTGGAAAAATTAAGTAATTAATTTTGCGCGTGTTGTGAAGTTTCTTTGCGATCCGGGCTTAATCTTGAGTTGTTGGCCTTTGTGGCTGAGAAGTAAGTCTTAGAGGAGACTTAGAGATCCTGAGGGATCTGTGGTGTAAGCTCCTTGGAGCAAGTTTTGGAGAAGTGTCTAATCCAACAAGATAGTTGGATAGGTGGAAGGGAAAGTGAATGTACCCAGTTGGGGAATCACTATAAATATCTATGTGCTTTTCTGTAATTGTTCTTTCTTTTCTTACTTGTATATGTTAAAAACAAGCTCTAGATCACCCTAAGCTGAAAGAAACAAATAAAACAACAAGATATAATAAAGAAATCAAAAGATAATCACTAAGGACTAAGAAACCTATTCACCCCCTAGGTGATTTAGCTATACTTCAAATAAGGACTTTCACCCATTGAGTCAATTCGTCGAGTTTTGATCTGAGTTAAGGGAAATTCGTCAAGTATTCTCGACGAATCTATGTGTACTTAGAACTTTTCGTCGGGTGAACTCCAAATTCGTAGAGTATACCTTAGGAAATTTTTTTGGTTTTCTTTCCTTTGCATCGTCGTGGAAATCTGATGCTAAGTCTTGGGTTTCTTTTCGTTTATTAATATTTTGTATGATTATTTGTGGCATTTGGTTGGCATTGGATAAAGGACCATTACCTCACTTCCGGTTTGTGAATCATTACACTTTGTGGATTTTCTTCTCTTCTTATAGGTTGTTGGGTTGTGTTGGAAAATATGGACACCAGCACAGTGCCTTTTCGAGATGTTTGGTCTGGCGATTTGTGTTGGACAATGTGGTCACCGACACAGTACTGTTTTTATCGGTGTTAATGATTCACTTGTTTGAGCTGATCTGTCTCTTCTCTTTTTTATATATAAATATACATATGTTCATATGCATACTCTTGCGTGTTAATGAAACATAGCTCTATATTGCACTTGGTGCAACTTCTTATACTTAAACCTCTATGAATTCTTCATTACTTATTATTTTATAATTTAGATGTTGTGGTTTGTCAGCTATTCTATTTAGGTTGGTAATCCTCTTAACTTGCCTAACTATTTTATTTTGATCTTTGTTGCTGCTTGTATTTATTTTGTTGAGACATTGTTTTCTTTTGAATGCCTCGGGCTTGGAGCAGTAGCAGTCTAAGAAGCTATAGTCGGTGGTCTTAGGCATTCTGCAGTAGTAACAGTGTTTTTCCCTCACCTCTATGAGGTAATTTGGTAGCTCTTACTTTGGTTCAGACATACATTTTTTTCTATGGGTTCGTGTAAGGCTGTTGACACTCGCAGTGAGATATTGTTGATGTTAGACTTTTGCTAAGATGCTATGTTATTTGCTCGTTGGATTGTTTTACCTACTTGCTTTCTGGGAAAGATTTATGCTAGGATGCATGTTAGTTATTTTCAAAAGTATAAAAGGATCAATGTTCTTAGCTCATACTCATAGCATCTCTTAAAATCAAATGTCACTCTACTTTAACAAACATAAAATCTATTTTGGTACTTATATTAAACCTAAAGGTGTACATACCATGAATTTTTCTAATGGATTATGATGCTTATAGAGGATAATAAATGAAAATAAAGTATTTTTTGCTGCGTATATGTATATTTTTACCTGTGGACTAGTTGATTCACACAGCCGAGGGACACGGTCATCAAAACTTAACTCAAACTATATTTCCTTCATAAATATTCACGAATTTCATGAAAAGTAATAGGAGTAGGTTCTTGCCTGAACGTATACAGTTGTCTCCTGCACGGCATGACATCACATCGCGTATTTTCTCTCACTCTGATATATATTTAATGCTGAGAAAATGCGGGTTGTGACACCTATGAAGATAGTTGCCTCATTGGAATGGAGAAGTCTCCTATTAGCAGAGTTGCCTTCTTGGAATGGAGAAGCCTCCTATGAACAGAGAAGCCTCTTTGAAACGAAGAGAATAATTGAACTTGTCTCTTTAACTGGAGAGAGAACTACAAAACTTTACTATTTCTTATTCTATTATTTTATTTTGTCACACTTCGTTTTAATCACTCCCGTGCACTTCAGTATTTCAATTTATGTACTCATTTACAACATTATTTCATTAGCACTCTAAATTATTGCAATTTACTACTGTTTTATTTTCGCACATTTATTTTGGGTCCTAGTCTGATAAGCAGTTTATTTTGGGTCCTACGAGCCTGAAAGGTGTCTGCTATTTACTTTATTGAAATACTTGTAAATTGCTTGCGGTGAAAACTGGCAGGTCGTTCATGCCCGTAGACCGTACGTACCGGTACGAGAAGGTTGATGACTCTAGGCTACATGGAATAGTGAACTACGGGAGCTCGACCGTGTTTTATGTACCCTGCTGGGTCCCACAACTGGTTGGCTAAGTCCAGTTATTGCTGTATGTCGCTCACATCCAGGAGTTCACCAGGCTGGATGTTGGGGCCTAGGTTGTTTGGTATGTCCAAAGTCTACATCGATCTACCACATCAGTGAGTCCCGCAGGATTTACTATCCTGATGGCAGAGAAGCGACAAACTATGTAGACATATGGTATTGAGTTGCTGGCATCGGGACGAATTAAGTTCATGTAGTAAGACCCGATATTATATTTTTTTGATTTAAATATCTTTTATCCAACAAATACAAAAAAGAGTCGAAAATTCAAGAAACTTGAACCAGAAGTTGTATTTGCCATAACATAATTCACATAATTTTCTCAAATTATTTTGAGCTTCTTTTTACCTCCAATTATTCATTCGTCTCAAATAAAACATTATACTAAATTTCAAAAATACTTTTGTTTATCCAAAATTTCCAAATTTTGAATGAGGTTTATACTAGCATAAAGATTAAAAAGCCATCCATAATTTTATCATATTTATTTCTCAAAATTGGGTCTTTCTGTGATTTTTAAACAAGGAAGAAATCATAAATTAAACTATTAAAGGTAGAATTTTTAATAAATCACCACACTTTTTCAGTGGGTGAACACCAGTCCCACTATTATCCAAAGATTTGATCAGATTTTTATACGAAAATAAGTCTCTGATATTTTAAAAACTGTTAATTCAGTATTAATTAAATCTTTAAAAATATTAGGAGTACATAATAAAATCTGATAAGTTTACAAGGGCTCTCTCATCCTAAGTGACATCATATAAAAATTCCAGCCATTTTAATCGAGTAGATTCCCTAATGTTATTTTTAGGGAATTGTTAAACGCAAATTTTATATGGATATACGCAAACCATAAACACCTAAACCAACCCTTTTTTCTCCCCCGGAGTTTTTTTCACGCAAACCCTAAAACCTTAAGCCGCAAACCATCTAGAGCCGCTCCCTCTCCCGTTTTTTCTCCCGCAGGCCGGCCCTCTCCCGCTCCTTCCCGCCGCCTCTCAAGCTCCCTCTCCCAGCGGCGAAGGTGTGGATGGCTTCCGATGAGCGAATGCGTGGCCAGCAAACGGAAGAATCGGTGATTCCATCGCCGGCGGGTTCCATCGTCGTCTCTACCGCAGCAGACGGAACATTTGGTGGCTTTTACACTCTTTATTTCAGATTTTAATTTCTTGATTTCTATTTTTTGTTCCTTGATTTTGCTATTCTTGATTCGAGTTTAGAGTTCTAGTGTTTGGGAATCAAAATGGTTCTAGTTTAGCTTGCATGGGAATCAAAATCTATATGATATTCATAAACAGAGCAGTCTCTTTTTATTACTAAATGGAATCATTTTTTGATTCTAGATTTTGATTCCAATTGTTAGCTTGTGTGGAATCAATTTTTTTTTGTTTCTATATCAACTCTTAATTTGATAGCAACTCTCAGCCCAAAGGAAACAAATTGCTAAGCTGAAATTTGGTTTATTTTCAGGATCAAGCTTTGTGAAGGAGAAGCTTGTAGAGGAAGATGAACACTTCTCTAAGGAAGGTAGTTTTTTTCCTTGTAACATTGTAGTGCTATTGTATTTGTTGTTAGTAATAAATTCGTGGAATTTGATGTTGGATTTAGGTGAAGTATTTGAAGTGGATGTTGGGTCTAATTTTGAGACTCAACAATTGTTTTCATCAAAAGAATCACTTGTTGAGTGGGTTCATAGTATTGGGCTTAGTTTGAGTTTCGTTGTAACAGTAAAAGGTTCAGACATGCTCACAGCTCGAATGAAACCTCGCGTGTTCTTAGGGTGTGACAGAGGAGGAAAATACCGTGAAAACCAGAATAGGAAGAATTTGGTGAAAAAACATTGTAGGAAATCATCAAGCAAGCGCTGTGGTTGCCCATTCACCGTCAAAGGACAAAAGGAGGCTAATGTTGATGAATGGAAGCTTGTCGTTGTTTGCGGTAAACATAACCACAAAATGGTTCATTTAGAGGAAAACGCTTATGCTGGCCGGTTAAGTGTGGCTGAAGAAAAGTTAGTCGAGCAAATGTACAGTTCAGGGGTTAAGCCACGTAAAATATTAGCTGCTGTGAAAAAAAAAAATAGTGAGTTAAACAGAACTACCATAAGAACCATCTATAACGAGAGAGTAAAGATACATTAGAAGGAATTAGATGGAGCAACGCCAGTGCAATTTTTGTATCGATGTATTACCAAGGAAGGTTATGTATGTTACAATAGAGTAGATGTGCGAACTAATCAACTGCGCAGCCTCTTTTTTGCTCATCCAGTCTCCGTCCAGCTTAGCAATATGTTTCCTACTGTTTTCCAGTTAGACTGCACGTACAAAACAAACAGGTATCAGATGCCATTGTTTTGGGTATGCACTCTTGTTTTGGGTATGTCTGAAACGTGCAAAACCTCCACTATGGTGCATGTTGTTAAGGCTTTACTTATCAGAGGGGCACACTGCATTATAAACACATTGCTTTACTTATCTGCGTCGGATTACACTCTAGTGGTTTTACATTGCTTGTTGATTCGTATAAGCACACTGCATTAGTGCTTAGGGTAGTTGTTATTCCTTTTCATATTTTTGCTTTCAGGTATCTGCTAGCATTCACCTATGGTTTATCAACGAGGATGCAGTTTCCTCCATTAACAAAATGTGATAGTCTTGATACAATTTGTTGAGTTTTTAATGAAAGCTAATAGATCTCTTTTTGATCCCTAGATAGTCTTGATACAATTTGTTGAGTTTTTAATGAAATAATCTGCTTACATGAATTGATGCAGCATGTATCCGTACTTCCAGGTCTCAGTATTAACCCATGTGTGCAAGCATACTCATATTTATTCAGTTATTTTATGTCATTTTTCATTATTATCACGTTGTTAAATGGATGTGTGCAAGCATACTCATTTTCATTATTATTCAGTTATTTGGTATTTTTATATTATAAATGTGTTATTTTGTTGGAAAATTGAACTAGACTTCTCATGAATTAATTTTTTATCTAAAACATTAGATTATGTAAGTTGAAGTGTTGGTTTGTTGTTAACAATATTGGTTTGTGTTTAATAAATTGGTTTGCACGTAGTAATTTTCAAAATATATGATTTGTCATTAACAATGATTTGCGTATATGCATATTGGGTTTGCCTTTAACAATTCTCTATTTTTATAGTAAAAAGACTAATTTCTTTAAATCATTAAAAATTGTAAATTACTATCAAAAATTTCTAATTAAATACGGAGAATGAATAATGGCTCTAGCAATGCCTCTAAATTTTCTAAAATATTAACACGAACTTAATGCAAGGTGCTAATTTAAAAACAATAAAATTCACTTTATTTTAATTATTAAAAATACCAAACAATTCCAGAAAATTATAAAACTTTTTCAGGAGATATACCTCATTATATTGCACAACTTTTATATTCAACAGATCTTCAACAAAGGTCACTATAAGCCTCAAAAAAATCATATGCCTCTCTATCTAATTAAAATTATGTCTGCACAGATCTTAAAGCATTATGCCCAGCTGAGATGGGAGTCAAACCGTGTTAAGCCAAGGCCCCGTAGCGGAACAAATGCTTATCCGCCATGGGGAGGATCCGGATCCCTTAGAGTTCCTATTTGAACTCCAGGGGGTGGAGTTCTGATTTTGCAAATAAATGAGGCGGAATCAGAAAAATTGGTTAACATGAAAGTTGTAGATATCCCCGAGACGAATAACTTTCATGTTGAACACTTTTTGATTTGAAGTCGTTTAGACCCCCGATTTGGGCTCCGAAAAAATTCTGTCCGAAAATAATTAATTTAATTATTTTCGGACAGAATTTTTTCGGAGCCCAAATCAGAGGTCTAAACGACTTCAAATCAAAAAGTGTTCAACATTGAAGTTATTCGTCTCGGGAATATCTACAACTTTCATGTTAACCAATTTTTCTGATTCCGCCCCATTTATTCGCAAAATCAAAACTCCACCCCCTAGAGTTCAAATAGGAACTCCAGGGGATCCGGATCCCCATGGGGAAGCAATCATCGTTTCAAATCTTTTAATATAATCGTTACTGTTCGTTCTCTTGATGGAGGTAGAGCGGTACAAGTACCTTCCCAAGCTGCAGAGGCTTGTGGGCATCTGCTGCAGCCATCCGCCTATCAGACGGCTACAACTTTGCCCCCGGTCAACTTGTTGTGGGTCGATGCTCCTTCTAGTGATGGTCCGGTGGTGTAGCGCCGTTGACCGCCATCGGAGATGTGTTTTCAGAGCACAACAGAATTAGGCACGGTCGGAGCTCCTTTCTATAGTGGTACCACTTTCGTTGTCCTTCCCAGAGAGGGTTACCAACACCCTCTCTAGTGAGGCACGGTGTAACATCCTTCTCGTAATGAAGAATTTAATAGTAGATTCGATTGAGAACCGCGCCATATTAAATGAATAGAGAATGGGGTTACGAAAATGAAACCAAACATACACGTAGCTTATCTCAAAGTTAACAATTAACGGAAGCATTTAAAATAGTATTGTTGTGGACTAATTTGACGTTCCGGTTAGGTCGGAATTCTTGGATCGTCTTAGCTCTCGGAACGGTCGAGCGCGCTGTAACACCCATATCCGTCGCATAGCATATAGCAGTAGGTCCGGCCGGGGCCCGACGCCATATACTACAGACAGACCAGTGGGTTACTAAATGAAACCGTTCAACCAATAACCGACGTCCTACGCAGAGTACATTCTAGCGGAAGCAAATTATTAAGTTGCAAAGAAAGAACCCAACCAAATATGAATGTCTACTAACAAACCCAAACAGGAATGAACGTACAAAATACACAAAGTACTGAGTCTTATAGCCTTACAAAAGTTTACTTAAATAAAATGTGTCTTCCATACAACGGCACGCAGACCGGTCACACATGAGAATCAAGTAAACAATACACTTCAGCCTTCGAGGGCCAGCACTGCAATAAAGACTTTAGCCCGCTATTTGCCACTCGGCTCCGCAGCACTTGCAAGCAACAATTCACCGCAACGGTGACAAACAAAAGCAACGGTCAGCTAAAGCTGACCATATTATAATGACCCCACCCCCTTATTGGGGTGGTGGTGCTCCTTCCCTGCAATGCATTAGTATAATTCAACGATTAAAGTGAAAGTACAGTATTTACACAATACACCACAGGTGCAGGCCCGCGGCCCGCGGCCACACACCCCGTGCTCTCAAGGCACTTAATCGGTGAACCCGGTGAAAATCTGTGGTCTCACCACCGCCTCTAGGACGACAAATCTCGTGAGCATTTTGGTCTTTCCGGCCTAAGCCTAAACCCTCCATCTATGCCAACGGTAAGTGTCATGTACTTTAGGTCTCTTTAACCGAACGACACATAGTGGGTACGGTTCCGCCAAACCCGTTGCTCACATTGCAACGTCAATTTAAGCCATATGCGTGGGTCAAGCTTCCCCGAGTCTCAAACGATTACACAAATTTTACATAACCCAGTTATGTACAAGTTGGATCCCAGGCCACCAAGTTGGCAGAATCGCGCTTCTGCCCAGTTTTCCGAGTGCACCTTAGAGTTAATCCCCAAGATTCCCTGATGCAATCTACCGCATAGAAAACCCGAAAACAACTATCGGCACGGAGTCTTCTCTGACCATTCATGCATAATAAAACATCACTGATCCAGACCAACTAGTCCAGGTAAGCTTCACACACCATGCCTATGTCCGTACTTCGATTCCGAACTCTACACACAAAACAACGGGGACTATTCATGTCTACCCGAAGGAACACCACAAACTCACCGCATACTCACGAGAGCGGGCTTCCTATGCAAAAAGGAAAGTGGACTTCACATGTCCAAGTAGAGAATCGTTACCCTAGCATTTCTCTTCGGTGTCATGAAGATCTACTCGGATGGAAAGCACCGTAACAGCCTTGCCTTTGCAGATCTGAACTAGATTTGCGATTTTGTGCTCTGAAACTCCTCCCGCGGCCGGATCTCCACTCCTTCTTCTTCCTTTCTCTCCTCTCTCTCTAGAACTTTAGAAAGAGAATAGCCCAAGTAAATTGAGGAAGAAAACCCTCATCTCCCAGACTTAAACTAGCAGGGAAAAGCCTGAACAGTTGGATCCCAAAATAAGGAAACGAACGGCCACGATTTGCATATGAAGTCAAATTACTGGGCCGAACACGCTTGCGACATGCCCGTATTATGGGCCATGTTCCTTAATCGACGCTGAAACCGTCACGTCCCGAATGGGACACGGAATTAGACACGCCCGTTTCACAAATGACCCTCCCATATCCTACAGTACACGTCCGTGTTGAGGGGCGTGTTCCCTAAACCGACACAGGATCAAACCATCCCGAAGAGGACACAGATCTGTGACACGCCCGTGTGTTAGACACGCCCAGCTGGGACACGCCCGTGTCTCAGGCCGTGTAACTCTTTCCACACAGCCCAGGAAACAGCCCGAGCAGGACACGGCCATGGACACGCCCGTGTCTCAGGCCGTGTTCTCCACCTTCCATGATCGTCGACTACAACTTGTCGACCTCAAAAAAAATCGTGCAACCCGAGCACGACACGCCCTTGGACACGCCCGTGTCCCAGGCCATGTGGCCCTCACTAGGACCCAAACTGGCTCAAACGCGCTGCCCATTTCTCTTTTGAGTTTTAGGGCGTTACAACTCTCCCCCTCTTAAAATAATTTCGTCCACGAAATTACCGAAAGGAAAAGATACACAATACAAAACGGTACCTGAGTGGAATAACTCGGGGTACTCCTCGAGTATGGTCTGCTCTCGCTCCCACAAAAGCTCCTCACGACCGCAGTTGTCCCATCAGACTTTGACCATCCTGATGTCTTTATTACGCAGTCTCTTGACTTTCGAGTCCTCAATGCGTACGGGCTTGACCTTCGTTGTCAACCCATCAACAACTGGTACTTGATCAACCACAATCACTTGGGAAGGCTCTTGCACCGCCTTCCGCAACGCCGATATGTGGAATACGTCGCGTAGACCACCAAGTTCCGCTGATAGCTTCAGACGGTAGGATGCTTCACCATTCCGCTCCAGAACCTCAAACGGTCCAAGGTACCTCAGACTTAGCTTCTTCAAGCGCCGTACCCGTGAGACACCCTTGAACGGCTTAATCTTCAAATACACCCAGTCGGCAACACCAAACTCTACGGTCAGATGCTTGGCATTAAAGTATTTAGCTTGTCGGTCTTGAGCGATTAACAACCGTTCTCGAATGGTTCGTACCAACTACGTTGCATCTTCCACCTCCCGCCTCTTGAAAAGCTTTGTCTCACCAGTTTCTAACCATGACAACAACGTGCGACATTTTCTACCATATAGGGCCCCGAAGGGCGCTATTTGAATGCTCGCTTGGTAGCTGTTGTTATACGCAAACTCCACCAAGTATAGGTGATCTTTCCACTGGATCACAAAATCCAAGACGCACATGCAAAATATGTCCTCCATCGTCCTGTTGACCCTTTCGGTCTGACCATCTGTCTGCGGATGAAAGGCTGTGTTGAACCTCAGCTTAGTTCCCAACATTTGTTGAACCAGCCTCCAGTCATTGGACGTAAACGGTCCATCCCTATCGCTCACGATACTGCGGGGTACACCGTGTAGTCGAACAATGTTATCCACATACAGTTTTGCCATTTTCTCCACCGAATCATCCTTCCTATTACGAATGAAGTGTGATACCTTCGTCAAACGATCTACGATCACCCAGATAATATCGTTCCCCTTCTAGGATCTTGGCAAACCATGCACAAAATCCATAAAAATATCGTCGAACTTCCACTCCGGAATAGGTAAAGACTTCAAGAAACCTCTGGGCTTCTGACACTCCTCCTCCACCAAGGCGCATGTTTGACACTTCGCCACATAAAGTGCCACGTCCTTCAATCCTGTCCACCAGAACAACTTCTTCATATCCTGATACATCTTCGTGCTCCCCGGGTGAATCGAGTACTTGGTATGATGTGCCCCGTACATCAATTCATCCCGCAATTTACCCATATCAGGGCGCACAAACGATTATCCTTCCATAACAGTCCATCAACAACATTAAACTGGGAATTTTACCCATCCAAGGACTCATCCAAGATTTACTTCATGTTGTTATCCAACTCTAGAGCCCGCCGAATCCGATCAGCGAGGTCATACTGCACCTCTATCTAGTTCAGCTGTGCTTCGGCACTAGTCTGCTTGTCCACACAAGAGATCTCTAATGCCTCCAGCTCCCGAATCAACTGCTCATCATGAACCGACAACCAGTTGGCCCGCACAGGGGCCCTGCGACTGAATGCATCGACAACTGCATTGCCTTTCCCAGGTACATAGTGAATCTTGAATGTGTAGTCCCCCAAGAACTTCATCCATCTCCGCTGCCACATGTTTAGATCCTTTTGATCTAACAAGCATTTCAGGCTCTTGTGGTCGGTATAGATATCGATCTTCACCCCATACAGGTAATGTATCCACAGCTTTAGAGCAAATATCACGGCCGCTAACTCTAAGTCATGGACCGGATAATTTCTCTCATACACCTTCAGCTGGCGCGAGCCATAAGCTATCACTCTCCCGTGCTACAGTAGAACATAACCCAAACCACTGTCCGAAGCATCACTATAAGTCTCAAAGCTTTCGGTCCCAACCGGCGAACCTAGAACATGCACCATGGTCAACCGCCTCTTCAATTATTCGAGAGCTTGCGCGCACTCCGGTGACCACACAAACTTTTGATCTTTCCTCGTCAAATTCGTGAGGGGTAACGCTATCCGCAAGAAGTTCTTTATGAAGCGCCTGTAGTAGCCGGCAAGACCAAGAAAACTCCGGACTTCCGCTACTGAACACAATATAGGCCACTCCCGTATCGCAAATATCTTCGCCGGATCCACCATAATCCCTTCTCTACTGACTATGTGACCAAGGAATGCCACCGAGGACAACCAAAACTCACATTTGGAGAACTTGGTGTATAGTTGGTTCCTCCTCAGCGTCTCCATCACCAAATGCAAATGCTTGAAGTGATCCTATTTGCACTGCGAGTACACCAATAAGTCGTCGATGAAGATGATCACAAAGTGGTCCAAGTACTCTCTGAATGTCCTGTTCATCAGATCAATGAACACTGATGGCGCATTAGTCAGCCAAAATGGTATTACAGTAAACTCATAATGCCCATATCTCGTGCTGAACACTGTCTTGGGGATATCACTTTCCCTTATCCCCAGCTGATAGTACCCGGACTTAAGATCCAATTTAGATTACACTGATGACCCAACCAACTGATCGAACAGATCATCAATCCTTAGGATTGAGTACTTGTTCTTCTTCGTTAACTTATTCAGCTCTTTGTAATCGATACAAAGTCGCAAACTTCCGTCCTTCTTCTTAACAAAGAGGACCGGTGCGCTCCAAGGCGACGAACATGGACGCACATAACCCTATTCCAAAAGCTCTTCCAGTCGAACCTTCAGTTCCGCCATCTCCTTAGGCGCTAACCGATACAAAGAGCGTGACACAGGTTTGGCACCGGGCACTAGCTAAATTGTGAAGTCAATCTCTCACTGCGGTGGGGATCCAGGGAGATCATCAAGGAATGCGTCAGGGTACTCGGATACCACTGAGATACTGTCCAAAGTAGGATTAGGCTTCGAAGCCTCCACTACTGTGAGGAACAGCTCTGCACAGGCACGAACTGCCTTAACCACCTGAAGAGCAGACATCAACGTCTTTCTCGACCTTTCAAGCCCGCAAAAGTCATCTCACGACCGGTTCCCAACTTCACCTCCTTGCGATTGCAATCGATGTATGCTTGCTGCTCCGAGAGACAGTCCATACGAAAAATTACGTCAAACTCCACCAGCGGCAGTAATGACGCTTGCAAGTCGAACTCCTGACTCCCAATCCGTATCTTGACGCAACAGATTATATCCACGTGCATCGCACACCCGTTCGGCAACAACACATCCAATTTGTCCTTCGCCATCGAAGAAGGTACTCCGATGCGCGATATGAATCGTTCAGACAGAAAAGAGTGCGAAGCTCCCGTATCAAAGAGTGCTCTCGTTGGATTATCGAAAATAAACACAAAGCCTAGTACAAGCAATAATAAGCTAACATGCGCAAGGTAACAGTATTTATTGCTATAAATTTAAACCGTACCTGTCACCACATCGGCTTGCTTTATGACCTCCTGCTGGCCAAGATTATAGACTCTTTGTTTAGTTGGGGCATAATGCGATGGGGTGGACTCCACCGCCTTGCCCTTCTCTTCGTAGGTTGCTACCGACTTCCTCTCGGACTTTGGGCGTCCGCTCCAGTAATCACGGGCAAAATGCCCCGGCTTCCCACATTTGTAATAAGTGTCCGGGGTCCGGCTTGTAGTTGCCCCCGAAGCACCAGAAGAAGGGGTTGGACCCGAAGTCCTAGCCTTCTTAAAGAACTTACGATAACCAGACTTCGAGGTAGTCGGCACCTTAAACTCTGTCTTCTTAACACCAGAGTATTTCTTCGCCTGCACAGTCTTCATATCCTTCTCCAAAGACTAGGCCGTGTTGACTAGGGTCAAGAAGCCCTGCGCCATAGGCCCTGAGAGCAGTAGCCTTTGGTCATCCCTCAGACCTTCAAAGAAATGATTCGTCTTCCGCTCCTCATCAGCAAAAGTAGAGCTAGCGTACCGACCCAATCGTGTAAATTCGTGGAGGTACTCATCCACGCCACTCTCTCCTTGAGTCAACTTTTGGAATTCGTTCTCCAACGCAATCCTCTGAGTAGAGGGGAGGTACCTTGTTAAGAACAGTCTCAAAAACTTTTCCATCGAGACGTCTGTAAGTTGTCTTCCCCCCAAGTGGTATAGTTCCAAACCTTCCCACCACATCCTTGGATCACCGTCCAACAAGTAAGTGATTATAGTATACTTTTGCCATTCCTCCGTCTCCGTAGTTTTCAGGGCTCTCTATATCCGGGAGAGCCAATCTTCTGCTTGGGTTGGGGTTCTCGTCCCCGAGAACACCGGAGGATTAAAGACCATAACATGCTTCAGCTGCTTTTCAGTTGCTCTCTTGGGCATCACTGGCTCTACTGCCACTTGATTTACCCTCCTCGGTTCCGCCGCTTGAAGCGGTACTTGCTCCATAGTAGGGGGCAGGCTACTGCACTTGTCTCGCAGGCTGAGCATTGATCATAGCGAACCCCACTTCAGCCACTAATCGTATTGTTTCTGCCGAGGGAGGTGTTGCAGGCTCAATATTTGGTGCGTTACTTGCCTGAAAAACCGGATGTTCTGATGGCCCTGCACCACTCCTGGTCACCTATAGTTATATAAAACACCGTTAAGTGACCGAACAATATTGCAAAAAGAAATTATAGGAACTCGCAGGTTCCTCAAACATGTGTATTTTCATTCCTAAGTGGACATTTATGTGTTTTTTTTATGTTATAACGATGACGCACACACATGTGCTCACCACCCCTTAAAAGAATTCGCCCATGAATTCATTTAAGCATGACCGAAAATGGTAGTTTGATACCAAATCATAACACCCATATCCGTCGCATAACATATAGTAGTAGGTCCGGCCGGGGCCCGACGCCATATACCACAGACAGACCGATGGGTTACTAAACAAAACCATTCATCCAAAATCCGACGTCGTACATAGAGTACATTCTAGCGGAAGCAAATTATTAAGTTGCAAAGAGAGAACCCAACCAAAAGTATGAATGTCCACTAAGAAACCTAAACATGAATGAACGTACAAAATACACAAAGTACTGGGCCTTATGTTCTTACAAAAGTTTACTTAAATAAAATATGTATTCCATACAACGACACGCAGGCCGGTCACACATAAGAATGAAGTAAACAATGCAATTCGGCCTTCAAGGTCCAGCACTGCAACAAGGGCTTTTGCCTGCTATTTTCCACTCGGCTCCGCAGCACCTGCAAGCAACAATTCACCGCAACGGTGACAAATAAAAGCAATGGTCAGCTAAAGCTGACCAGATTATAACGACCACACCCCCTTATTGGGGTGGCGGTGCTCATTTCCTGCAATGCATTAGTATAATCCAACGATTAAAGTGAAAATACAGTATTTGCACAATACACCACAGGTGCAAGCCCACGACCACACACCCCGTGCTCTTAGGCCACTTAATCGGTGAACCCGGAAAAAATCCATGGTCTCACCACCGTCTCTGTAAGACCCCCCTTTTTTTATTTTAAAACACCGGGGTCTTAGGCCCAGAACTGCCCCTTTGCGGCGACACCTTAACTTCCTGAAGGGGTCATCACCACAAAGCGCCGATTCTGCCGGCCAATTCCATCACAGAAAGGTAGCACAATGAAGTAAAAGCAAGTCCACAATAAAATCACAAATATAGAAGTAAAATCTCCACGAAGGGAGTGTCCACATAATAATATATCAGAGTACTAAAATATGTGCATATGCTCAGTACATCATAATCCTCACTACAGGTCACTCATGCGGAAGCAAAAACAAAACATCTACTCAAGGTCGAGACTCACGGTCCCGATTGTATGAACTCCGGAGCTAGACTTCCCCATCTCCAAGCGCACCGGTCTCTGGGGCTTCTCCCCCGTGCTGGGCTCCATGATCCCCTAAAATGATGCGGTTCGAAAACCGTTAGTCATAAAGACTAAGCCCTATCATCCCATACCCCTTCCCCCATGGATCCTAGGTACCGAGCGGAGAGGAAGAAAGGGAAGGACATGAAGGTGGAGAATAAATCAAAAGCAGGTGACAATGGACCTATGCTAGCAATTCTATTATAAATAATGACAATAACAGAAAGTAGGAAATGTAACCTTAACTTATGTGCGGAAGCACCTAAGCCAAGGGATCTTCTGCAAGGCTCCCATCGTATAAAGTGTCCCATACCACTTATACGTTGGTGTGTCGGTTATCAAATAGCAACATATATATTGAATTTAACCTTAATTTATAAACTTGCCCACACAAGCTTATAGACCAAGGGGTCGTTTTGCAAGGCCTATTGTATAAGCGTCCCATTCCACTTATACATTAGGTGTCAGGGTTTAAATGAATCGATTATGCTATGACATGCAAGTGGGTATGTTGGAACATGCAAGTGCAACTCACACACCCGACTCTGTGCACACAGACCTTTAGTTCCCCCTTTCGGAGCCGTTATCTCCCAGGATACCTCCGTAGGGGCAGACGGAAGCGGTGGGTTGGGCCTCGCCCACCTCTAAACCAGTAAAGCACTACCGGTCAGACCTATCGTACGCCTCAACGCTTGGTGCACTAAGCGGACTCCTACGTACTCTTGCCGACTGGAGCACCGGACTTCTGTTTGGCGAAGTGCTAACCACACTTGCTGAGTCAGCATATTTGCGTCGGTGCATCGACCCTCCAATACCGAAGACCCACCACCTTAATTTTCTTTGCTTTTATGTACATGCAAATTTAACGTATCAGACCAATCGAGCCGAAGCTCCCTGGACCATCCCGTCCGTCTCTTAACTAATCGAGTCGAAGCTCCCCGGACCAAACTGTCCGTCTCAAAACCAACCGAGCCGAAGCTCCCAAAAATCTTCATGTGCTAACAGTGTTTGTGAAACGTGCAACCCTAATTACTAAGTTACTCTTATCAGTTTGTTAATATAGTTTACGTTAACCCAAAACTGCCCCCGGTATTCCCTGTGAAGGGCTCTCAAAGGGCACTAGGAACTATGATGGTAGCTGAAGCCCATCGTTCCCTTTCGCAAGACACTTATTGTTATTGGTTGATTCCCTTTACCCATTCCCTTCTCATGTTACGATAGACTAACCTAGTGTGATTTTAACCTTCCTCTCTTCGGGGAAGACGATCTTTCGTCGAACCCGAGCACCTCTAAACTCTAGCCAAACCACTTCTCCCTACTCTTCATATCATTCTATTGCGATATCATCCACATCTATCCACCCAGACAAAATGACTAACTCCAAAAACTATCCCAGATCATGTCCTATTGCAATTTAACAATTTGCTATATGCATACCAACCTAGACTATATGTCGAACCGAATAGGAGATATTCTAGATAATCATCCAAAAGCCCTAAATTATTTACTGGAGACTTATCATGATATAATTAGCCTATAATCAGAAAACTATAATTTTCCTAATTTATCTGGCATTTAATTAATTTCCACAAAAAATCCAAGGGCTACCGGTTTGAACATGAACTACCCTAAGTATTCATGGAAGATGTCCAACAAAATTATAATAAATATTATGTTATCTCGATATGGTAAATCCAAAGTATCACAATTTTCTATCATCAAAGGGCACTAAGACTATTTTAGCAATATTTTCTATCTTTCGCTATTTATGAATCAAGTAAAGAGAATATTCTTCTAAAAATTATAAATTAATTATACTACACAGGTACAACCTTAAAAATAGTATTGGCCAAGTTTCATAATTTTTCAGCAAGTATTAATCTCTGAATAAATTAATTATCAAATATCTCCTTAAAGTGGTCTTGTAAAGAAAGTGCCGTATCTACAATTCTAAAAATCATGAATAAATGTCTACAAGTATATAATGGCCTGAAAGTCTCAATTCCTAAGCCTCATAATTTTTCAACAGAAATATCATCCATAATTAATTTTTAAACCATAAAAGCCCTTTTTAACATTTGTGAACGAAGTACTAGAATTACTCAACTTAAAATTTATACAAAAATTTAGGAGCAACCATTCTGACCTAAAACATATACTTCCAAGATTTCATGGGGTTTCAATGAACAGAAAGATCTAAATAATAAAAACATCAATTAGGGCTATAACCAACTTTACAAATGAAGTACTGGAAATAAACATCATAAAATTCCAGTAAAATTGCTAGAGATTCTACCCACTCCAAAACTCACTCTACCCGAGTTTTACAGCTTTTAGATTATGTTTAGTAACAGATTTTAAATATTTGGTATTTTATCCTAAAGCTAAGGTTATGGTTTTGAGGTATCTACCTATCTCCAAATCCTCCAAGATTCCATCCAGATGATTTATATTATGCTACCGTCGACTCTACTGAATTTCAAGGCAATACGAGGGCATTTGCCCCCATGTCCTTCACAACCCTCAAAACCCTTCATTTAGGGTTTGAGTTTAAATTCTAGGGTAAATCAACCCTAAACCACACCATTTTTCTCCAAGTGGGTTGTAATAACCCTTCTAAGTCAGTGGTCAAAATATCAGCCTCTGTTGAGGTGATTTGACCGTTCCAACCTCTTAGTGCACTTTTTACTCAAAAATGCCTCATTAATGCCTAGTTAAGGATAGGTGATTTCCTACCCAAAACTCATCCAAATGAGTTGGAATTTTATACAGAGCTAGGTTTTATAGCCAGGGACCACTCACCAAAATTTGGTAGGGTTTGGAGGTCATTTGACCACTTAGATAAATTACTCTAACTTTATTAAATTAAAACAAAAACCTAAGGCAATATATCTCCAAAATTTTCCATTTTTGGACAACCGCTAGATATGGCTAAGGGTAACCCCCTGCCTAAATTTTAGGTCATTTGGACAAGGGACAAAGAGTGGGCATTCATTTTAGTTCCTGCCCAACTCTAGGTACAGCCCCCACTAAACTGGGTGCTGCGGTCAAACCACTTAACCAAACGAGTTGAAATCAATTTTAAATTAATATAGACTCGAAGGGCTACAACTTTTGTGACTGGCCATTTTTCCTAAATCGTCTTCTAAGTGCCTCGTTTTGCAATATCAAAATGACCCATTTAATGTATATTTACCTTATATACTATATACTTAATTTTATATTATAAATATGTTTTACTGCTCATCTTCTACAGAACCCGAGAACTGAACTCAGAAACATATTTTTTCCTGTAGCTCTTCCGCGATCCGTCGCCGGCCATCCGGTCACTTCCCTGGCCAGCCACCACCACCACCACCTCCGTCGAGGCGATGGCTATCGGTCGGCGGTGATTTGGCCGCCATAGGTGGCGGTTTCCGGCGTACCCGAAAAATATATTTTTCATGGTTTTTCCATGAAAACACGAGATAGGTTCGGCTCCGTTGAGCACGAACTTCCTTTCTAAGATCCTAAGATCTACCCATAAAAGAAGAAGTAGAGGAGGACCTTGTTCGCGATTTGGAGGCGAGATGAACGTCGGATTGTCATGGCGCGGTGGTTGTAAGACCCCCCTCCCGGAACATAGAACACGGCACGAGAGAGGTCTTATGCCCAGAACAGCCGCCTTGCAGTAACACTAGCACTCGGGCCAGCCTGTACCACAAGACGCCTATCCTGCTGGCTACACCTAATATAAACAAATAAATGCCAACCCAACCATAATAATAAAAGAAGTCAACCCACACCAAGCATAAGTCCATAAGTACAACAAAAGAGAAGCTAAACAAGCTTCTACATAATCAGAGTACGTAAATAGAATTTCCCCGAAGGGCTACAACAAAATCTCTCTCACTCACATCTGTAACCGATGGTAGCGACGGTACCGTCCCCTCAGGCCCTGTCGTCCTAGCCTGGCTGTCCAGCTGCATAGCCTGCTGCTCCACCTGCGGGGTTTCCTCCTAAAAAGGAAGACGTAGCAACCGTTAGTCATAAATACTAAGTGGCTTCACATCCGCTCCCCCTGCGACTCCTCGACACCGGGCGGGGAAAGGAACAGGTACAATATATATAAAACAGCAGTGCAAGCAGGTGAAATAAGTATACAAATCATAGGTAGCAATAAAAGTAGTGTATAAATGAACAAGCTCTTATTCTATAATTCTACCATCTACATCAGCAAGAGAGTATAATGTTATAACAGTAAGTAACTCAACTTATATGGATGCCCATACAAGCATATAAGTTGAGGGTCGTTTAGCAATAAGTAACTCATCGTATAGGAGTGCCCATACAAACTTATATGATGAGGGTCTTGTGTATGTAATGAAGTGCAATGCTATGTATGCAATGCAATGACACACCCATGATCAAGCACATGCAATCGCTATGTCGACATAGACTTATAGTTCCCACTATTCGAGCAGGTAGCTAACCTCTCAAGCGTCAACCGTCGTGGCCAAACGGTGACAGTAGAGCGGGCATCTCCACTACTAGGCTGGTCTCCACACTACCTGGCCTAGGCCTCCGTATGCCTCAATGCTAAGAACACAACAGCGGAGCTCACATGCGTACTATGGCTCAGCGGGTTCTCTTGGGTAAATGAGTACCAAGATCCTAGCCCCGAACTAGCCTATGCGTGACACGGAAGGAGCCTCGGAAGTGAACACGAGGACCAAGCCCAACCGTTCACTTTGCACGGAAGGAGACTCGGGACGTGAACACCGAGGACCAAGCCCAACCGTCTAAGGTCTAGCTGTCAACTCCCATCGGTGTGACGATTGGCGAGCCCGTAGACCTGCCACACTATCCTTAACCCGGGATTACGACACCACGTGTCGACTCACACCACATGCAATTCCACAATATCGTGGCATGGAAGGAGCCTCGGGACGTGAACACCGAGGACCAAGCCCAACCATCCATCAAATACGGAAGGAGCCTCGAGACGTGAACACCGAGGGCCAAGCCCAACCATCCAACTTTACTCATCTCAATCTCATTCCCACTAGTGACAGTCAACACCGCACTTGTTACTTCCACAATGCTACCCGTAGGGAGACGACACTCTAAGCATTGGATTACTAATTCCCTTCTATCCATTCAACATACATCATAGCCATTGTTAAATCATTTATACATCTATCAATTTATAACTACCCATTTATATCAGGCTCTTTCCTTCAATTAAGCTTGTCCACAACTCGTTATACGAATTCAGATTTATAACCTCAACTTATCATATCACTATGATGATTATTTCAAAAGAGTTCACCCAAGCCTCGAGTTGGATCGCAACATTAAATTCCACCAAATCGCACCCCACATTACACATCCCAGAATTTAAGGTGCAGCCTTAATCCGGTCAGCAACTTCGACCAAGGATTCCCGAGGCTACAGAAATCCTGCGAGTGCGTGTAACCAATTATTGGAAAGATAATTTCAAGGGCTACAACTTTCGTGTTTAGTCGAAAGCCCATATCTGGCCAGAACACCCCCGAAATTTGCCACGAAGATCGCTGCGTGCAGAAATCAGATTTCTGCACGCATCTTAAGGCGAGATGAACGGTATCCGCTCATCTTCTTCCTTGCACCGATCTCCCAAAAACTCCTCCAGAAATTCGTCCACCCTTATTCACCCTCACGAAGCCATATTTCTCCATGAATCCCTCTCTCATCTTCACTTTGAATGATGAGGAGGATGAAGACACCTAAACCTAGATTAACAAATCTAGGCATGACTTTCCCTAGGAAATCATCTCCTTACCATCAAGACTCTATGGATTCGATATCTCTCCTAGAATATAACTACGGATCTAACACCAAGGGAGAGGGGAAGAAGCTCACCTCATTTCCAGCGGTACCACCATTTCTGGCCATGGATCTAGTCATCCTCCTCCGTGACATCAGTTGCTGTTGTTCTTCATGGCAAAGGAAGGAGAGAGAGAGAGAGAAAAGGCTGCCTCCAGGAGCTCTGACGGCTTCCCTCGGCTCTGTCGGTTTCGCGAGGTCCGCGATGACGGCAAGGTCGATCGGCAAAATGGTTAGGGTTCGGCTTTATCTTCCCTTATTTATATTAGCTCGTTAGGTTATGCCACTTCGCCACGTGTCACCCTCTGATTGGACTGCCCAAATTAGGTCTTACTTGAAATGACCGGTCCAAGGAATCATCAAGCACGAATCCCGAATTCCGGTTCGGTCCGCCTGTACAAGCCGACGAATCTGCCTGGGCGAAGAAAACGCATAAGTCAAAATCGACGGAAATCAACTGTCATTCTCGACGATCGGTAAGAATCGCCGAGCATTCTCGACGAATTCGTCGGGTATCAACAATGATACCCGGCGAATTTCACTTAGCCAACTTATCGGAAATCCTGGCATTGAGTGCGTTGAGTATCATTCAGCGATACTCGACGATCGGTGGGTATCACCGGGCATTCTCGACGATCAGTGAGAATCGCCGGGCATTCTCGACGAATGCGTCGGGTATCAATAATGATACCCGACGAATTTCACTTAGCCAACTTATCGGAAATCCTGGCGTTGAGTGCATTGAGTATCAGTCAGCGATACTCGATGATCGGTGGGTATCACCGGGCATTCTCGACGATCGGTGAGAATCGCCGGGCATTCTCGACGATCGGTGAGAATCGCCGGGCATTCTCGACGAATTCGTCGGGTATCAACAATGATACCCAGCGAATTTCCCTTAGGCCATTTCCTTTCGATCCGTTGGATATCACTCAACCCTACACTCCATTCAATGCACTTGAGACCTTTTGCCAGTGCACCTCCAGCCCGAGTCAAGTCTCTTGACTCAGAACTCGTGCGAGGGGCCTAGCGCGAATTGGAACGTTACAGTGGTGGCGTTCCCGAACTTCTCCTACAGCAAGAACAATAATCTAAATCCGTTTGGTGAAGAGTGTAAACCTCTCATCTTGCTCTAAGGGGGCTTTTATAGATCACCAAGTGGGGAGGGGAAAGGGTAAGCATTTATGGCCATGAAGACTCTCCTCTTAATATTATTTCGGTTACGGTGGAGGGAGAGGAAAGGGTGGAAGATGAGATGACTGATCCAGGTGGCGATTTCCTATTGGGCCAACTCTTCCTCATTTTTATTAAGTGATTAGAGAAGGAAACGACCCATAAATACTCCTAGTGTAACTTCCCATACCAGAATTTATTATAATGCGTGTTAGAATAATTTCGGGCTTGAACCGACGTTTCGGCCTTTTTCACGGGCGTGACACGTAGGTCACGGGCGTGACAGGACTGGGTGGCAAATTTTGAGTTCGCCGATCGTCTTCCCGAGATCGACGATCGTCGAAGGGGGTCACGCCCTAGGTCACGGGCGTGACACGTCGGTCACGGGCGTGACAGACCCGTGATGCAAATTCTGAGTTCACCGATCGTCTTCCTGAGATTGACGATCGTCGAAGGGGGCCACGCCCTCGGTCACGGGCGTGACATGTCAGTCACGGGAGTGATAGACCCGTGATGCAAATTCCGAGTTTGCCGATCGTCTTCCTGAGATCGACGATCGTCGAAGGGAATCACGCCCTCAGTCACGGGTGTGACATGTCGGTCACAGGCGTGACAGGCCCGAGTTGCAAATTTTGCGCTCGCCGATCGTCTTCCTGAGATCGACGATCGTCGAAGAGGGTCACGCCCTAGGTCACGGGCATGACGGGTTGGTCACGGGCGTGACCAACCCGTGACCCGGAATCTTGGTCGATGGACTTCAATTCTTGGGTTTCCTAGGGTTCTGTCACGACAGACCGACTCCTAGGGGTCTAGCCGGAAATGGGATGTTACAGCCTCTAGGATGGCAAATCTCGTGAGCATTTTGGTCTTTCCGGCCTAAGACTAAGACCCTCCATCTATGCTAACGGTAAGTGCCATGTACTTTAGGTATCTTTAACCGAACGATACAGAGCAGGTACGGTTCCGCCTAACCCGTTGCTCACACCGCAACGTCAATTTATGCCATATGCACGGGTCAAGCTTCCCTGAGTCCCAAAACAATTACACAAATTTTACATAACCCAGTTATGTACAAGTTGGCTCCGAGGCCACCAAGTTGGTAGAATCACGCTTCTGCCCTGTTTTCCCAGTGTACCTTGGAGTTAATCCCCAAGATTCCCTGATGCAATCTACCGCGTAGAAAACCTAGAAACAACTATCGGCATGGAGACTTCTCCGACCATTCATGCACAATGAAACATCACCGATCCAGACCAACTTATCCGGGTAGGCTTCACACACCATGTCTTTGTTCATACTTCGATTCCGGACTCTACATGCAAAACAACGTTGACTATTCATGTCTACCCAAAAGAACACCACAAACTCACAGCATACTCGCGAGAGAGGGCTTCCTATGCAAAAAGGAAAGGGGACTTCACATGACCAAGTAGAGAATCGTTACCCTAGCATTTCTCTTCGGCGCCATGAAGATCTACTTGGATGGAAAGCACCATAACAGCCTTGCCTTTGCAGATTTGAACTCGATTTGCGATTTGGCGCTCCGAAACTCCTCCGGTGGCCGGATCTTCACTCCTTCTTCTTATTTTATCTCCTCTCTCTAGAACTTTAGAAAGAGAATAGCCCAAGTAAAATGAGGAAGAAAACCCTCATCTCCCGGACTTAAACTAGCAGGGAAAAGCCTGAACCGTTGGATCCCAAAATAAGGAAATGAAGGCCACGATTTGCTCTTAAAGTCAAATTATTGGGCCAAACACGGCTTGCGACACGCCTGTGTCATGGGACGTGTTCCTCAATCGACGCTGAAACCGTCACGTCCTGAACGGGACATGGACTTAGACGCGCCTGTATCACAAATGATATGCCTGTGTACTACAGTACATGCCCGTGTTGAGGGGCATGTTCCCTGAATCGACACAGGATCAAACCATCCCAAAGAGGACACGGCTCTATGACACGCCCGTGTCACAGGCTGTGTGCTAGACACGCCCTAGGACATTCCCATGTCCCAGGCTGTGTAACTCTTTCCACACAGCCCGACAAATAGCCCGAGCAGGACACGGCCATGGACACGCCCGTGTCTCAAGCTGTGTTCTCCGTCTTCCAAGATCATTTACTGTAACTCATCGACCTCAGGAAAAATCGTGCAACCCGAGCACGACACGCCATGGGACACGCCTGTGTCCCAGGCCGTGTGGCCATCACCAGGACCCAAACCTGCTCAAACGCGCTGCCTGTTTATCTTTTGAGTTCCGGGTCATTACACGCGCACACAACCAAAAGAGTGAGTTGATAGTACACAAGAAGTTTTAACATGAAAAACCCCTCAACTGAGTAAAAAATCACGTGACCGGATCTATGCCGGTCAAAATACGCTATTTCTTGGAGGTTACTGATGGTTCGTGAAGTCGAGGATGACAAACTACCTCTCATTATAATTTTGAGGTGAGATAACACTTTACACGCGGCGGAGGACAGACCATCGCGCCGAGAGTTGTTACAGGTTGCGCTTCGCGCCGGTGGTCTGCAGATAGCGTCTTGCTGATTTTGGATGGGAAGCGGAACACTTGGTCATGTAGGTTCTGAGCTGCTTGGGACTTGGACAATTTGGCTTTGCCGGGTGGTTGTGACTTGATCTGCTGGTGGCTCGTAGGAGGAAACTGGCAGAGCTTTGACCTACGGAAGAAGAAGACTCTGAAGAGAAAGATCAGAAAAAGATGAGAAATTAGGAGGCATGGGGCTCATTTTATAGGCTCCGGGAGGTGGTTACGGTGGTTATGTGGCTATCCGCACACCGTAACCACCATCATAAATATATTTACTATAATTTTAGATGCGCGTATCCCGCTATTTGGAGACCACTATTAATAAATAGTAAAATGTTAATTAAATTTCTCCCACTAACCCTGTGGTTAGTGGGCGATTACGCGTGAATCTGACGATCGAGGATGTTCCCCGTTGATCGGACGGCATGAGCAAGTCTCCACGGGCAGCCAACGAACTTCCCGTCGAGTTTGCCGGCGAGGGGAAGATTACCGTCGACGGAGGTGGGGCGGTCAGATTTGCCTCCCCTTGGCTTTGAGGCCGCAACCAAGAGGAGGCGGCCGGCTTGGCCGCCCCTTACCGTAAAGAGACGACCAACGGGGGGCGGCTGGCTTGGACGCCCCATGGCCGCAAGGCGGCGGCCAAGGAGGGGGCCGACTAGTTTGTCCACCCATCTGCTGCAAGGCAGCATTCAAGAAGGGGTGGCTGACCTGACCTCTCCTTGGTCGCATGGCGGCGGCATAAGAGGGGAGGCCGGCCGGACTGCTCCTTGGCCGCAAGGAGGCAGCCTAGAAGGGGCGGCCAGCCCGACCGCCCCTTGGCCGTAAGGCGGCGGCCTAGGAGGGGTGGACGACCCGAACGCCCCTTGGCAGCAAGGCGGCGGCCTAGGAGGGCCGGCCGGCCTGGCCTCCCCTTAGCAATAAGGTAGCATCCTAGGAGGGGCGGCCGGCCTGGCTTCCCCTTGGTCGCAAGGCGACGACCAAGGATGGGGGCGGCTGGCCTGGCCACCCCTCGGCCGCAAGGCGGCGGCCAAGGATGGGAGAGGCTGTCCTGGCCTCCCCTCGGCCGCAAGGCGGTGGCCAAGGATGGGGGAGAGCGGCTTGGGCGCCCTCGCTACAAAACGACGACCAAGGATGGCGGTGGCCGGCTTGTCCGCCTCTCAGATGCAAGGCGACGACCAAGGATGGGAGTGGGCGGCTTGTACACCCCTCGGTCGCAAGGCGCAGACCAAGGATGGGCGCGGCCGGCTTGGACGCCCATCAACTGCAAGGCGGCAGCCAAGGATGGGGACTGCCGGCTTGGACGCCCCTCGGCTACAAGGCGGAGGCCGGCTTCGCTGCCCTTAGGCTATGAGGTAGCGACCAGCTTGGCCGCCCCCTTGGCTATGAGGCGGAGGCCAAGGAAGGGCGACCGAATTGATCGCCCCTTTGCCGCAAGGTGGCGACTATGGAGGGGCTTCCGGTTTGGACACCCCTTGGACGCAAGGCGGTGGCCGGGGTTGGGAGGCCGACGGTGGGTGGCCGATGGCCGGCAAAGCGACTTCCGCGACGGTTCCTTCGATGCATGTAATTGGATCAGCATGTAGGGGGGATCGGCAGCGGTGATCATGCGTGCAGTCAATCCCATGATCCCACTTCTCTTGAGGTGGGGATCATAGGTGGGTGGGTACGTGCACACCTAATTCCTATAAAATGGGAGCATTCCCAATAATTTCCCCCCAGATCCTTGTTGCACGAGACCACTCTGGACGAAGAGAAATAAGGATGTTCCTCTGCTCCTTTTTAAGGCGGCGATTGTGGCGAACTGTGACGGACTTTGCGCCGGCAAGTGGTTACGCCTTGCAAACTAGGGTAAAAAATGTTGGTATCTATTTTATGGTGTAGGAAATGCAATGATCGAGCCTGAGGGAGGAGGCTGTGGCTCCCTTTATCATGATGGCGCGTGGGGTGGTGTACGGGCGTATGCGAGCATGCATGCGTAGACATGTGTAAGAGGGCACATGGGTGCTCTTGCGGAGGTATGAGCGGTCGCGCCCGTGCTGCAATGCGCGTGGCTGGTCGTGCATGTAGGCATGTACATGACCGCACACGCACGTGGGCTCGCACAGTCGCGCTCGGGTGCACGTGCAAGTGCGCAAGTGAACGCATGCGCAGGTGCGCGCATGGCCGCGCGCGCTTGGTCGCGCGTGAGGGCCGCCTGACTCCACGCGCGGGCAAGAGCGGGCGTGCACGTGCACGTGCACTGGCACGTACACAATTTTGCACGAGCAGGGGGGGGGGGGGTACCGCGCGGGATAGGCCATACGGGGGCGTGGACGCGCGCGAGCCAGGCCGTGCGTAGATCTGATAGTGCGTGGTACTGACCGCGCATGTCAGGTTGCGTGCGTCTCAATACGAACTCTTGGGCGTGCGTGTTGGCTTGCATACATGTTCGTGGTCAAGCGCAGATGTTTGTGTAGGGGCTTTTTCGTGCATGTCCGGGAACGTGTTTGCTTTTGGGCGCGTTAAGGATGGCTTTTGTCCAGACTTTTCAGCCTAAATCTTTATTATTTCTGACCGGGCTCGAAACGTACTGCTCCATCGATGCGTCTTCACTCTTCTATTACCGAGGACAAAGTTGTAATTTGGAGGAGGAAATTCAGCCTTTCTGCCGACTTTGAAGTGAGGATACCTCATGCTGAGGAGAGGGTGCAAAATCCTCCACATGGCTCGTTGACGATCTGCAAGACTACCTTGTGATCGAAATTTCGATTCCCCCCATGCGAGGAAGTTATTGAGGTTCTGAAGTTCTGCGGCGTACTGATTTCCCAGTTCACTCCCTTGGGTGTAGTGCGTCTGTTGGGTCCATTGCCCACAATGTCCCAGATTTGAAGAAATCAATCATGTAATGATATACATGAAGTTTTATTTTATGTATGCTTAAGTTCATGCATGTAGGTTAGTCTTTGAAATATTAATAGGAAAAGTATTCCAAGTGATGTGACAGGTGCTCACAAAGTAATGATATGGAGGGAGAAAAATCTGTCAAGTCCACAGGCATTGAGTGAAGGCAGTTCACTCTATGCCAGATGCAAGGGAAGATGTTGGATAGGCTGTAAATTGCCTAAGTCTACAGGCATTGAGTGAAGTCTATTCACTCAATGCCGGGTGAGTAAAAGCGTTGAGTATAGCTTGGATAGTCAGCCTAACAATTGGCTAGCTGAAAATTTGCTAAGTCCACAGACATTGAGTGAAGTCTACTCACTTAACGCCATACAGCGAAAAGCTATGAGATAGGTTAAGGTAGTGAAAGCCTAAGAAGAAACATGCAGAAATGTGGCTAAGTCTACAGGCGTTCAGTGAAGTCTACTCACTCAACGCCATACAACATAAATCATTGAGTATTGCTCAGACAGTCAACACCACAAAAAATCTTTGTAGATATTTGACTAAGTCCACAGGCATTGAGTGAAGTCTACTCACTCAATACCATACACCATAAATCGTTGAGTGTAGCCCAGACAGTCAACTCCATAGAAAATCTGTGTAGATATTTGACTAAGTCCATAGGCATTGAGTGAAGCTTACTCACTCAACGCCATATGATAAAAAGCGTTGACTGAACCTTAGTCAGTCAGAGACTGTGATTTCAAAGAAATTTGGCTAAGTCCAAAATGCATTGAGTGAAGCTTACTCACTCAATGTCAAGTGACAACAAAGTTTTCTAAGTGTTTTAGCATTGTGTGAAGGTTCTCAGTCAATGCCTGATGATAGAAAAATTTTCTAAGTATTTTAGCGTTGAGTGAAGGTTGCTCACTAGCCTCCGGATGATAGAAAACTTTTCTACGTGTTTTAGCATTGAGTGAAGGTTGCTCACTCAATTCCTAATGGCAGAGAACTTTTTCTAAGTATTTTGGCATTGAGTGAAGGTTGCTCACTTAACGCCTAGTGACAAAAAATCTATCTAAGTGTTTTGGCGTTGAATGAAGCTTACTCACTCAACCCCTATACTAAAGATGTTTGATTTTGGCTTAGTACACAGATGGTGACGTCAGCAAAGTCAATAAGTCAACTGAGTTCAAATTAAGTGCGGGAAAGCTACAGAACATGACAAATGCTGTCGGAGGTCTATTGTACGTCTTCTTCCGTTAAAGAAAGATGCAGCTGTCTGTTACAGGTGGTCCCCATAGCTTCTTTGAGCCGTTAATCGGCAGAAGATAAAAGGGACAGCTTTTGGATGTTGAATACAACTTTTAGGGTTCGATTCAAAAAGAGGAAAAAGCGATTGGACTTCATCTTCCTCGCCATTTCTGTCAAGAAAAAGCTTGAAGTCGACTAGTATAACGTAAAAGTTCAGTTAGCTAAGCATTCTATTTTGCTACATCAAGTTCAGAAATTCTTCTGATAAAGAAAAAGAGGAGAGACTTCAGTCTTTTGCAGGTTCAGTTAGTTGTTTGAATAACTCAAGACCTAGCTGATCTTCAGTCTTCTACAGCAAGTTCAGAAAAAACATTTTGAGTTACTTCCAGTAGAGGCAGCCTTTTATTGAAGAACATATTCTTGTTGTTATGAAGACAGATAGAGCTGAGATAACTCAGCTCTAGTAGTTGGCACAGAGAAATTTCTGTGTCAAATTGATTAAAACTACTGTTTTTCTATAGGATCCTTTTGGATCTGAGCTGTTGGGCTCTTGAGCCCGAGGTAAGGCAAATTTTCCTGAGCTGTAGGAGAGTTATACTCTCTGAGTGTAGGATCCAACTTAGATCTAACGTAGGTGATCATTTGATCACTAAGCTGTAGGGCTTTTGAGCCTGAGGTCAGAGAGTCATTCTCTCTGAGTTGTAGGGAACTTGTGCTTGAGCTATATGATCCTTTGTATTTGAGGTAGGGCCATTGTTCCTGAGCTGTAGGAGAGTCATTCTCAATGAGGTAGGAGCATGTTTGCTCTGAGGTAGAGCTATCCTCCCATCCTGAGTTGTAGGGCCTTTGCCCTAAGGTAGGTGATCAGTTGGTTACTGAGTTGTAGGGCTTAGTTCCTGAGTTGTAAGTCTTGGAATAGACTGAGAGATCCTGAGGGATTTAAGGTATAAGCACTTTGAGCAGAGTTTTGGAGAAGTTCCTTGTCTAACTGGAAGTTAGAAAGGTGAGAGGAGAGTGGACGTACCCATAATCTACGGAACCACAATATATTTTGTGTGTGCTTTTCTGTGTTGTTTCTTTATTGCAGGTTCTTGAAAGCTGATAACTGCTAACACACTAATAACTTAAAGAATAAACTTAAAGAAAGTCACAAGATACCAACAAACCTATTCATCCCCCCTCTAGGTTGCAAGCTACCTTGAAAACTAAGACTTTCAAGTGATATCAGAGGAAGGTTGCTCAAAAATGATTTAACAATCTGAGTGATCACCAAGGCTAGCTACAACTCTATACTTATGGGTTCTAGAGAGAGCCATAAGGAGCTAGGTTCCATGAAACTCCCCATCTTTAGAAAAGAGAATTTTGGAATATAGAAAGAGGGTTAGGCTATTTATGGAAGCCTATGACCCTAAGATCATTGTGACAGTAAAGGAGGGACCTTTCATCCCTATGAAGATCTATTTTTTATGATGCAAATGTCTAGAACCCAAGACTTATTAAGAAATAACCAAGGATGAGGTCAAGTTGGCTGCATTGGACAAGAGAGCCCATAAACTCATAGTCAGTGTATTGATGATTCTATCTTTCAAAACTTGGTCCACTTCTAGACCTCCAAAGAGATGTGGGACACCCTTATGGTCTACATGGAGGGTACTAAAGAGGTAAGAGATGCTAGAAAGTCCATGCTCAACCAGGAGTATGAGGCTTTCAGGCAATCCTTGAAAGAGAACATAACTACTTGTTATGAAAGATTTTTCAAGATCATTAATAAACTAAGGACCTATGGGATGGTCTTCAGTCATTATGAAATAAATGACAAGTTCCTAAGATCTCTCATTAGAGACTGGGATACTAAGATTTGTGTCATAAGAGAGGTTGACAAGCTTGTTGAGACTCCTCCCCAAACATTGTTTGGAAAGTTGCTCTCGTATGAGATGCAGCAAGCTGCCAAAAAAGAGAGGAAGCCACAAGTAGATCCTAAGCTAAGGAGAAGTCCTTGGCAATCAAGGCAGATAACATCAAGAAGAGTAAGGAGAGGATTTCGTCTCCTCCAAGAAGACTAGTTGATTTAGACATCTTAGAGTCAAATGCATCAGAATGCAACATGTCAGATGAGGACTTTGCTGCCTTCTCCAGGTACTTTCAAAATTTGATGAAGAAGAAATAGTGGAAGAGAAGACCTTCCACCTCTTCTCATCATAGAAGGAATCATTCCAAGGCCGACAAGTATGATTCTAAATCCAGTAAATACAATTCCTCTAAAGTTTTCTGCTACTATTGTTACAAACCAGGACATGTGATAGCTGACTGCCTAATGAAGATGAAGGAAGCTATTGAGAAGAAAAAACACCAGCACTAGGGAAAGAAGGAGAAGTCCTTTATTACTAAGAAAGAGAAGAGCTTGACAGACTCATCTTCATCTGAGTCTGAAGAAGAAGAAGTGATGGTTAAAACTTGCGGCGCCATGGGTACGGTTTGGTTTTTTAAGTGGTTTATTAAAGAAAAAGAAAGCATTTTTATTTATGAAGAAAGGCGGGGCACACAGATTTATTATCTATAAAAAAGGGGTTGAAACCGAGTTTTAACGAGAGGGAGGCAAGTGCACCTATCGTGAGTAGTACATGATTTTCCGGTGGGGAATATCAGGGTCGTATTGTTCTCGGGGTCGATTTACCTATTTCTACTCTTTCCCTAAAGAGACTATTATTTTACCGATAGTATTTTGGTTGTTATATAAAAAAGGGCAGAAGATATATATTTATAAATGTAGAAAATAAAAGCATAAAATAAAGTAGGAAAGCCGATGAATAAATAGCGCGGCGATATCAAATAGAATTCGAACTAAAATAAACTTTGAATAAAAAGAGATCCTAAATTTCAAATTAATTAAGGCAGAGACTTGGCCGTGGAGGTTCCAAAAGAATGAGCTCACCAATCTCTTAGACTATCGCTCACCTGAACGCTAAGACTATTCGACAGATCGCTAGACCGACAAAGGATTCCTCTTAACTCTCGCATTACGTTAAGAACCCCGATATTGGGTGGGGATCCCAATCCGGTAGAGTTACGCGCCTCCTCTCTCGAGGGTGAGTGCGGAACTCTCTTTACCTAAGGGTGATCGGTCCATACGCACGACCTCTCGGCCGCCTGCGTATAGACAACGGAAATAGAGCCCACACATCGATATGTGGTCCTACGCGTCGTTAACCCGGGGCAAACCTTAAGTACTTTAATTAAGCGAAAAATAGGGCCTTTAATTATTTAAAGCGATTTTATCTATCCCAATGCTCTTCGATATTGAGGGCTAAGAGCAGTTAGCCACTCATTGGAATGAGGACGGCTTAAGCTAGAAAGCGATAATAGGAAAGCAAAAAATAAAAACAGTAAATGAAAGTTGTAAAGAAAGCAGTAAAGAAAGAAGTAAATTGCGAGTCCCGGCTTAAACGAGTGGACGGGAGATGAAAGCAGTAAATGACAAGTCCCGGCTCAAACGAGTGGGCGGGAGAAGAAAGCAAGCCCCTACTCAAACGAGTAGGAGGAAATAAATGCACCCACACGTGCACTCTACGGATATTGAAACACACACATGCAAAGTCCTACTCAAATGAGTAGTAAGAAAATGAAAGCGGTAAATTACAAGTCCTACTCAAACGAGTAAGCGGGAAATGAAAGCACGTTATTTAACTCTTAACGAGTATGCAGAAATAAATGCGCACACGCACACACTCTACAAAAATTAAAGAAAGCTATAAAATCTAACTCATACACGCACACACACGTACAAAAATAAGAAAAACTAAGTTAACAAAAAATTAAAACGACTACATTTCTACCGCTAGAATGCGGTAGAAATGCGTAAAAAGACAAAATAAAAGTTAAACGGACTAAAAATTTTGAAAATAAAATGGAAAGCTGAGTTGGCAGAAAATTAAAATGACAACTTTTTCATTCTTAGGTTTTTATAAAAGTGCTAAAAAAGTGAAAATAAAACTAAAAAAGACAAAAAGTTTTACATTCCTAAAAATCCTAAGTTAAAGAAAATGAAAATAACACTTTTAAAAACTCTTTTATAAATTCATAAGGATGAAAACTAAGATAAAAAGAGAAAGTTAAACCTAAACATATGCGGTGCACGAGAATAAAATGGACGGCATAACGGCTAGAAAATAGGAGAAATTCCTAAAACTAAACTAAGTTAGGAAAACTAAAAAGAAAAACATAAAAAGTTACAAAAAGGGGAACAAAAAAATACTTAAGAGTAGGGTGCATAAATGAATTCCAAGCTATGCAAAGAGGGAAAAAAACTAACATATTTCATTAATAAAAATGTGATTACAAGGAAAGTTAAAACAAACATCCTAAAATAAACTAAGAGAGAGGGGGGGGGGGATAAAGTCTCCCATACATTGCATTAGAATCCAAATGGGCACCACCTACCCTAAGCAAAGTGGTCAAAAAAGTGGACAGGAGAGCTTACAGAAAGCTCTTATTTATAGACAAAATTTTCGGGTCAACACGCCCTAGGATATGGGCATGTGAGGGGGCGTGTCACAGTTGCGTGTTTAACTTGGCGAAATCCAGCAAGCTGGCTTGTTTCTAGAAGTTTCGGGACGGGACACGTGTCTGATACGGGCGTGTCGAGTTGCTTGACACGGGCGTGTCGAGACACGTATCAAGTTGCTGTCGGCAACGGTTGGATTGAACACGGGTGGGGAACACGGGTGTGTTGGTAGGAGTGTCCATGTCAGGTTGAAGAAGCATTGAGTGTTGACTGGCGGGAGGCGTTGAGTATCGACACGGGTGTGTCGGTGTTTGGACACGAGCGTGTCCTGCTCTGGATGATGATGGCGTTGAGTGGCGTTGAGAGGTGAATAGTGAAATCATTGAGTGGATGACACGGGTGTGTCGGTCAGGGGACACAAGCGTGTCAAGTCAATATTTTTGAATTTTTCTGAAATTTTTCTGGAATCAAAATAAAATAAGTTAGAAATAAAATTTACAAAAAGAAACAATTTATTGAATAAAAAAAACTAAAAAGGGCAAAAATAAATTAAAATGACCTAATAAAAACACAGAAAAATGCGTATATTTACAACTCATTAAATATCCCCATACTTAAGCTTTTGCTATTCCAGAGCAAAAGTTGGAGATGAACTTATAAGGAATAATAAAAATTCTAAATTTGGCTACCTCTTGAATTAATTAAATGTAAGATAAAAATAAACATCCGGATTTAAAGTATTAAATCCTAAATTATGAAAATGTTATAAATAGAGGAAGAGTTTCAGCCAAAAAGACTTCTACACGAAACAAATAGAAAGCGAAATTTGTTTTTGTTAGTTTAATAAGGATAGATTGGAATTATATAAAAAACTTTAGCTTATAAGAAGTTTAAAGGAAATAATGCAATTTAAAAATTATGCTCTCAAAAAGTTTTTAAATTAATTCTAGAATCATTGAAATAGGCTAAGTGGTTTGGTGGTTTATGAAGACGGCTTGAATTTAGAGGCGAGGTAATTTTTTCTCGAACCTCTACATATTTTTTTATTTTCTAAAATTAAGGAAAATGAAGTCTTATTTTCCAAACATATATATATATATTTCTTTTCTTTCTTTATAAAAATGAATAACCCAATGTATATGTATAGGAGTAATGAATTTTATCTTCTTACTCCGTAACATATAATCTTTTTAAAATAATAGGTGCCGATGTTTATGAAATGAAATTTTATTCTCATTGACATAGGATCTTTTAAGGATAAAAAAGGGGATAAATCATGCCAAGTAAGGCATGAAAAAAAATTGGAGATGGGTTTTCAGAAAAAAAAACTAGGTTTTAATAAAAAAGTTTTGAGAACAACCTTTTTAAAATGAACGTTCCTATGTTTCTAAAATCATGAAGTAGAAATAATTGAAATCCATAATTATTATTTTCTAACATAAAAGACGAGCTTCTATTTATGAAAAATTAGAAGTGGTGGTGAAAAACAAGTTCCCTATTATAAGCAAAAGACATAAAAAATTCTTTAAAACTTATACCCAGACACTTAAATCTATCAAACTTAAATTAATAAATGATTAGTAAACAAAGAATAAGTAAAATTCGCATATAAATTAACTCGAAACTAGATTTTTGGAAAGCAAAAAGGGTTAAGATATGGCATATTCGATTTTATTTGTTTCATAATAAGCAATTTTTTTTTGGGATTTTAGGGTTTTTATCTTTTTTTTTGGATTTTTAGAGTTATTCTCCTTTTTTTGGTTTTCAAATATATATATATATATTTTGATTTTTTAAAGTTATTTAAGAGAAAGGGAGAAGAAAGAGGTATTATTTACAAAGGAAAGAGGGAAAAAGAGGAGGAATGAGAATATTTACAAAAAAATAATTACAAAGTAAAAAACTGATCGCCCGCGAACAGACTCTTATTTAAGTGGTTGGTTCGATGAGTCGAACGTCGCAGAGCGATATTTCTTTTTAGTTTTTAGTAAAAATAAGCAGTACATTAAATTTTTTTTTAAGTTTTAATTTTTGCAATTTTTTTGTTTTTGATTGGGTTCAGAAAAATAAAAGAACAAAAAGAAGGAAAATACCCCCACACTTAAGTATAACATTGTCCCCAATGTTGCACTAAGTACGAGAAATGATAGAAATAAATACAGATATGTACAAATAAAGAAAAATACAGGGGGGAGGAAACTTCCCTGAAACGCGTTCGGGAAGGCCTGTTAAGAAATGACCCTACAAAAATTAGAAGAAGAAGCAAAAATATAACAGAAAAAAAATTAAAAAGATAAACTCGGCGAAGAGTGTGCAGGTGATAGGGGGTAGCGAGTGAGTGTTACTCATAAGCAAACGTCTTAGCTATATGAGTGTGAGAGATATGCGTTCCCCTTGCGCTCACAATAGTGAAGCGCGTCGAATCGACAAAATAAATATATAATTTTTAGTTTTTAGTGTTATTTAGTTTTTTTTTAGTTTTTTATAAGTTTTATAGTTTTTATTTTTTTTTTAGTTTTTTTAGATATTTAAGTTTTTTTAGTTTTTGATTTTTAAGGTTTTTTTTAGTTTTTTAGTTTTTGATTTTTTAGATTTTTTTAGATTTGTTTGTTAGTTTCTTTTTTAGGTTTTTAGGTTTTTGATTTTTTAGATTCTTTTATTTTTTAGTTTTTTTAGTTTTTTATATTTTTAAGTTGTTATTATTATTGATAATATCATTATTATTATAAATATATATATTTTTTGGTTTGCCAAATTTTTTTTGGTATATAAATAGAAATAAAACGTAAAATTAATTGTTTTAGTTATTAAAAATAGTAAATCGAAAAGATTCCCCGGTAACGGCGCCAAAAACATAATGGTTAAAACTCGCGGCGCTCCAGGTGCGGTTTGATTTTTTAAGTGATTTATTAAAGAAAAAGAAAGCGTTTTTATTTATTAAGAAAGGTGGGGCACGCAGATTTATTATCTATAAAAGGGGTTGAAACCGAGTTTTAACGAGAGGGAGGCAAGTGCACCTATCGTGAGTCGTACACAGTGGAGGATCCAGGAATTTTGTAATGGGGGCACAAATTTTTTTTTTAATGAAACAACAAGATAATGTAAATTTTTTGACATTGAAAATTCATACAAAACTACCTTTAATTCACCAAATCAGAAAATACAAAATTACACAAGAAAATTACATTTGTCCACGACGAGTCTTTATTTTTTGAAAATAATCGATAATATCATCGTCACGGACTTTCAAAAATGCATCTCTCTCAATAAAAGAAACTAGACAATCATTCAACATTTGATCGCCCATACTATTGCGCAACTTGTTCTTGACGTAGTTCATGCCCGAGAACACTCATTCTACACTTGCAGTAGCCACCAGAAGAATTAATGCAAACTTTAAAAGCTTGTAGATCGGTTGATAAGCAATATGTTTACCAGTTTCCACAAACTTCGTGGAGAGATGACCAAGAGCCTTCAAATCAAAAAATCTCTCATCGCTTCTCATGTCGGCAATGAAGTTGTCGAGTTGAAAGTCTAAATTAAACATCTTTAAACTTGAAAAATCATTAGGATAAAACTCTGCAAGTCTTATCACTTTTTGCATGTAAAAACTATCAAACGAGTTAGTTTGATTTAAGCAAGCTATACAATGAAGCAACTCCATGCTCACTTCATCAAACCGATTGTTAACCTCTTGTAGTTATTGATCGACGACTTTTAAGAATATTTATACTCGATAATGATGCAAATTTGTGTAGTCTTCAAAAAACCGTCTTGATCTTCCTCGAGGTATATACTGATTATCCATATTGGGAATATGAATCTTATGTTTGCCACAAAAAAGCAAGATCTTATTTAATAATGTGTCCCATTCATCATCTCTTAAGGTTTACAACTGTTTTTTTGTCAAATTAATAAGAGACATTGCATTAACAATGTCTTGATCCTTTTTTTGAAGAGCTAGATTTAACTCATGAGTGTACCCAAATATAGTGGTCATTACGTGAAGCATTAACACAAAGTCAAATGATTCCAATGCAAACAACACACCCTGTTCCTTCACTCAATCATTTGCTTTACTTTTCTCAATTGTCAAAAGTGTAGTGACTATATCAGGATATAATGAAATAATATGCATTAATGTTCTGTGATGCGATCCCCAATGAGTGTCTCCAAGCTGACTCAAACGAAGCTCTTGATTCAAACGTGATCCAGTTTTCAATTCACCATCTTCTAGTGCCCTGACATCCTTTTGAACTTGACTTTCTCTAAACATTTCATGTTGCTTACAAGACACTCCAATCACATTTAATAAAGTTGCAATTGCTTCAAAAAACCATTGACAATCATCATTAATCTTAGCAACCGCAACTTGTATTAACTGAAGTTGATGTGCAAAACAGACCTGCTATATGAAATTTTTAGAAATAGACCGGGTTCGCCCGGGTTCCGCCCTTTTTAAAAATAGACTGCTATATGACATATTTAGGAAAAGTGTTCAACATGAAAGTTGTAGATCTTGATGAGATCTACAACTTTTATGTTGAACACTTTTCCTAAAAATGTTATATAGTAGGTCTTATTTCAAAAGACGCGATTTTAATGAAAAAAATTTATAATACTTTAGACTGTGGTTTTTTTATAAAACCGCAGTCTAAAGTCTGTCTAAAATATTAAATTTTTTTTTCCATTTTAAATTAAGAAAAATACCGTTTTAAATAAAAAAATTATAATATTGAGGGGAATAGACTGCGATTTGTGCAAAAACCGCAGTCTATTCCCTTTTTTCCTTAAATTACAAGACGT
This sequence comes from Platanthera zijinensis, assembly GCA_039513925.1. Classification (NCBI taxonomy): domain Eukaryota; kingdom Viridiplantae; phylum Streptophyta; class Magnoliopsida; order Asparagales; family Orchidaceae; genus Platanthera; species Platanthera zijinensis. The sequence continues at coordinate 97,229,965 of CM077094.1, forward strand.
CAGGCGCCGTGTACATTATCGGGAGCCAAGACAGCGGAATCGGGAACCGGCTAACCATAAATCGCTGTTTAAAAAAAAATTTGGTGGGGGGGGGGGCACCAGTCTGGGCGAACCAAGCCTAATCAAACTTTCCAAAAAATTTGGGGGGGGGGCACGTGTCCCTGTGGCCCCCCTGTAGATCCTCCCATGGTAGTACAGGATATTCTGGTGGGGAATATCGGGGTTGTATTGTTCTCGGGGTCGGTTTACCTATTTCTACTCTTTCCCTGAAGGGACTATTATTTTACCGATAGTATTTTGGTTGTTATATAAAAAAGGGCAGCAGACATATATTTATAAATGCAGAAAATAAAAGCATAAAATAAAGTAGGAAAGCCGATGAATAAATAACGCGACGATATCAAATAGAATTCGAACCAAAATAAACTTTGAATAAAAAGAGATCCTAAATTTCAAATTAATTAAGGCGGAGACTTGGCCGTGGAGGTTCCAAAAGAATGAGCTCACCAATCTCTTGGACTATCGCTCACCTGAACGCTAAGACTATTCGACCGATCGCTAGACCGACGAAGGATTCCTCTTAATGCCCGCATTACGCTAATAACCCCACTATTGGGTGGGGAACCCAATCCGATAGAGTTACGCGCCTCCTCTCTCGAGGGTGAGTGCGGAACTCTCTTTAACCAAGGGTGATCGGTCCATACGCACGGCCTCTCGGCCACCTGCGTATGGACAACGAAAATAGAGACCATACATCGATATGTGGTACTACGCGTCGTTAACCTGGGACAAACCTTAAGTACTTTAATCAAGCGGAAAATAGGGCCTTTAATTATTTAAAGCAATTTTATCTGTCCCAATGCTCTTCGATATTGAGGTATAAGAGCAGTTAGCCACTCATCGGAATGGGGACGGCTTAAGATAGAAAGTGATTAAAGGAAAGCAGAAAATGAAAGCAGTAAATGAAAGTTGTAAAGAAAGAAGTAAAGAAAGCAGTAAATTGCGAGTCCCGGCTCAAACGAGTGGGCGGGAGATGAAAGCAGTAAATGACAAGTCCCGACTCAAACGAGTGGGCGGGAGAAGAAAGCAAGCCCCTACTCAGATGAGTAGGAGGAAATAAATGCACCCACACAAGCACTCTACGGAAATGAAAACACACACACGCAAAGTCCTACTCAAATGAGTAGGAAGAAAATGAAAGCGGTAAATTGCAAGTCCTACTCAAACGAGTAGGCGGGAAATGAAAGCACGCCATTTAACTCTTAACGAGTAGGCGAAAATAAATGCGCACACGCACACACTCTACATAAATTAAAGAACGCTATAAAATCTAAGTCATACACGCACACACGCATACAAAAATAAGAAAAACTAAGTTACCGAAAAATTAAAATGACTATATTTCTACCTCTAGAATGCGGTAGAAATGCGTAAAAAGACAAATTAAAAGTTAAACGGACAAAAAATTTTGAAAATAAAATGGAAAGCTAAGTTGGCGGAAAATTAAAATGACAACTTTTTCATTCTTAGGTTTTTATAAAAGAGCTAAAAAAGTGAAAATAAAACTAAAAAGGACAAAAAATTTTACATTCCTAAAAATCCTAAGTTAAAGAAAATGAAAATAACACTTTTAAAAACTCTTTTATAAATTCAAAAGGATGAAAACTAAGATAAAAAGAGAAAGTTAAACCTAAACATATGCGGTGCACGAGAATAACATGGACGGCATAACGACTTGAAAATAGGAGAAATTCCTAAAACTAAACTAAGTTATGAAAACTAAAGAGAAAAACATAAAAAGTTACAAAAATGGGAACGAAAAATTACTTAGAGTAGGGTGCATAAATTAATTCCAAGCTATGCAAAGAGGGTAAAAAACAAACATATTTCATTAATCGAAAAGCGATTACAAGGAAAGTTAAAACAAACATCCTAAAATAAACTAAGAGAGAGGGGGGGGGGATAAAGTCTCCCATACATTGCATTAGTATCACAATGGGCAGCACCTACCCTAAGCAAAGTGGTCAACAAAGTCGACAGGAGAGCTTACAGAAAGCTCTTATTTATAGACAAAATTTTCGGGTCGACATGCCCTAGGACACGGGCGTGTTAGGGGGCGTGTCACAGTTGCGTGTTTGACTTGGCAAAATCCGGCGAGATGGCTTGTTTTTGGAAGTTTCGGGAGGGGACACATGTCCGACACGGGCGTGTCGAGTTGCTTGACACGGGCATATCGAGACACGTAATAAGTTGCTGTCGGCAGCGGCTCGATTGAACACGGGTGGGGAACACGGGCGTGTTGGTAGGCGTGTCCTTGTCAGGTTAAAGAAGGCATTGAGTGTTGATTGGTGGGAGGCGTTGAGTATCGACACGGGTGTGTCGGTGTTTGGACACAAGCGTGTCCTGCTCTGGATGATAATGGCGTTGAGTGGCGTTGAGAGGTGAACAGTGAAATCATTGAGTGAATGACACGGGCGTGTCGGTTAGGGGACACAGGCGTGTCAAGTCAATTTTTTTGACTTTTTCTGAAATTTTTCTGGAATCAAAATAAACTAAGTTAGGAATAAAATTTATAAAAACAAATAATTTATTGAATAAAACAAACTAAAAAAGGCAAAAATAAATTAAAATGACTTAATAAAAACACAATAAAATGCGTATATTTACAACTCATCAAGAAGCATATATTGGGCTAGTTGTTACTGCTGAACAAGAAGCTGTAGCAACAGATAAAGACTATCTTGATGTCAGGATAGGTATCATAGACCCTCTATCACATTCAGACAATGATTCAAAGGTGGATGAGTAAGATGAAGAAGATTCCTATAGCTGTTATGGGCTGAAGACAATGACTGATGAGGAAACTAGCCAGGATCAGCCTGGTCAAAGCAAGATAAAATCTATATCAAGCTCTTCTTCTGAGTCTGGATATGAGATTAGTCCCTGTACAGAACCCTCTTCATCTAGTGGTGAAGATGATTCTGAATTATAAGGAGATGCCAATAAATTGATTGACAGGTATGGATAACTTTTGGATGTCTTCAAGAAGTGATAGAAGTTATTTAAGAAGCAAGCTATGGAGATTGCCTCTTTGCAGCTAGCTGCTTCCCTGCTGACTGAAATAGCTTCTTGGCTGTATCAAAAGGACAGGGAACTTAGCCAACTTAGGGTCATGAACAACATCTAGATAGGCTCCATCAAGTACAAGAATAGTCTCATCAGGGATCCTTAAGAGAGGCTAGGGAGGGAGAAAAGAATAATGGCTAGCTATTCTAAGGCAAGTACTGTGTTACCCTTGATAGACTCCTTCTCCTTTCAGAAGGGAAAGAAGGGGTTAGTTTTCAAGGGAAGCTCATGAGTTGCTCCTTCCAAAGGGAAGGGCAAAGCTTTAGCTCCAACTCAGCCACTTGCTTCCATGCCTCCCATTTCTTTTAGGAAAGTTCAGTTGCCTTTAAATAGGTATGACCAAGAAAGAATCTTTGGTCATCGTATGAATGACAGATCCACTAGTGTGAACAAAAATGTTCACATCCATGGTGGAAGGTACAGTAGGGTGAGTGCCTTTAATACTGCCTATGAAGAAATTCAAATGGCCCATCCTGGACCATTTGTCTTTGGTGCTCCAGCCCCCACTCTCAAGAATATGGCTGCAGTAAAGGTTCAGGATCATTCAACAAAGACTCATACTAAGGGTCTGCCATCCTGCAAGCCTGGTTTGGTTGTGTCTGATGCCATCAAGAGCATGCATTTTGAAAAGAAACTTGCTGCTGTTGACACTTAGAGCATGCCAAACAAGCCAGCAAAGAGACTTACCTTCAGTCAAATCCTTACTGAAAGGAATATGAAGAAGGCTGCTGCTCCTCTTCTTATTATACATCCAGCAGTTAACCAAACTTCTAGACCTGTACAGAAAAGAAGATACAACATTCATGAATATTGGTGTTGTGGCAAAGTGGGCCACTTTGCTGTAGACTGCTAGCACAATCTAATTTTGCCAAGAGCAACTGTTAGTCTACCAATCAAAAATGCTGCTGGTAGACAAGTTCATTATAAGACTAACATGCACCTAGGAACCAATAGAAATTGGGGTCCTAAGGCAAAGTAAATTGTCTGATGTAGGTTATTCCAAGTGCCCATACCTCTATATGGTACTTAGACAGTGGTTGTTCCAGGCATATGAATCGAACAAGGAGCAACTTAAAGGAGTACACTCCAGTGAAAGATGGACCCAAGGTTATCTTTGGTGGTTCAAAGAAAGGGGGTTACTAGAGGCTATGATAAGATTACCAATGGCATAGTCACCATCAAAAAAGTGGCTTATGGTGAAGAATTGCAACACAACCTCATAAGCGTAAGCCAAATCTCTGATATTGGCTATGTTATTATCTTCCACAAGGACGAGTGTCAGAAGAAGAGGCCAAGTGACCAAAAGGTCATATTGACAGGCACTAGGAGTGGAAATGTTTATTGTTTAAACTTTCTTTGTCTAGATACAGACTCTCCTATTTGTCTAGTGGCAAATTAGAAAGTCGCATATTGTGTTCAATGGCACAAGAGGATAGCTCATTTGAATTACAAGACTATTGGCAAGCTCTTTAGTCAAGAGCTAGTTAGGAATGATCCTAATGTGAAGTGCACCATGGAGGACATTTGCTTAGCATGCAAAAAGGGCAAGCAAACCTAAGCCTCTTCCAAGGGCATTGGGACCAAAGACTCTGTGAGGTGTTTGTACCTCTTGCATATGAGCTTGTTTGGTCTTACGTCAGTTCATAGTCTTGGTAGGAAAGTCTACACCCTTGTGGTTGTTGATGACTCTTCCAGGTTTGCTTGGGTGTTCTTTCTCAAGAAAAAGAATGAAACCCTTGACATCTTCATTAATTTTGTTAAGCAAATTCAGAATGAGTTTAATAGTTCAGTGGTCAAAATTTGATGTGACCATGGAACTAAATTCCATTCTGAAAGCATGATAATGTTCTTTGAAGAGAAGGGATTCATCAAAAATTTTCTTCTCTAAGAACTCCCCAGCAAAATAGGATTGGTTAGAGGAAAAATAGGACTCTCATTGAGGCTAGAAGAACTTTGTTGAGTGATACATCTCTCCCAGAATATTTCTGGACTGAAGTAGTGAATACTACATGTCATGTACTCAACAGGAACTCTATCACAAAGAGCCAAAAGAAGACTCCCTATGAGATTTTGAAGGGTAGAAAACCAAACATGGGCTATCTCAGAATTTTTGGTGGTAAGTGCTATATGCTTCACAATGGGAAGTCCTATGTGACTAAGTTTGCTGCTAAGTCCTTTGATGGGATTTTTGTTAGGTACAATAATCATAGTAAAGCCTATAGGATCTACAACTTGAAAAGCCAAGTTGTATAAAATCTGTACATATAGTATTTGATGAGTCTACTATGATTAACAATGATATATCAAGCTCCTCTTCTTGTACTGTAGGTACAGAACAGACGATGGACCAGCTAACCATCAAGGAAGTAGCTCTAGTTATCCAAGATAAAGTGGACATTCAAGTAGAAGGACTACATGACACAATTGAGGTGGATCAAGATCAGCAAGAAGCTGCCCTAGTAGCTGAAGCTGAAGATAGATTGCCTCCAGCAATCAGACATCTGAGGTATCATCCAAGACACCAAATCATTGGTGATGCCAGCCAAGGAGAAGTTACTATGAGTAGAAGTATCAACACAACACTCTACTCATGCTTCCTATCACAAGTGGAGCCAAAGAAATTTGAATAGGCCAACATAGATCAGTTCTGGATTGTTGTTATGTAAGAAGAACTAAACCAATTTAAGAGATGTAAGGTCTGAAAGATGGTTCTCAAGCCACAAGGACATAATGTCGATGGTGTCAAGTGGATTTATAGAAATAAACTTGATGAAAATGACATTATAATCAAGAATAAGGCAATGCTAGTAGCTAAGGGGTACAAGCAAGAGGAAGGTATTGATTTTGATCAAACATTTGCCATTATAACAAGATTGGAGGCCATCAGACTGTTCCTTGCATATGCTGCACACAAGAGATTCAAGGTCTACCAGATGGATGTGAAGTCAGCCTTCCTAAATGGTGACTTAAAGGAAAAAGTCTATGTTTAGCAGCCTCCGGGTTTTGTTGTTCCTAACTCACCTGATTCTATTTATAGACTTAGGAAAGCTTTATATGGGCTAAAGTAGGCCCCTAGAGCATGGTATGAGACTTTATCTAGCTTCCTCATTGAGAACAAATTCTAAAAGGGGAAGATAGACAAGACCCTATTCCTAAGGGAATATAAGGGTAAAATCATCCTATTCCAGATATATGTAGATGACATTATCTTTGGATCTACTAATGACAACCTTTGGAGAAAGTTTGCAAAACTTATGCAAGATAAGTTTGAGATGAGCAGTATGGGTGAACTCAAGTTCTTCGTGGGTCTCCAAGTTAGACAGACTGATGATGGCCTGTCCATATCCCAGTCTAAGTTCACCAGGGAGTTAATCAAGAAGTTTGGTATGGAGAATTCCTCCATCATGAAAACTACCATGGGGTCAAGTATGCCTATAGGCAAAGATGAGTCAGGGAAACCTGTTGATGAAACTTTGTATAGAGGAATAATTGGCTCCCTTCTATATCTAACTACAAATAGGCCAGACATCATGTATGCTTCATGTGTTTGTGCTAGGTATTAGGCTTGCCCTAAAGAATCTCACTACTCTACTGCTAAGTGTATTTTGAGGTATCTTAAGGGCACACTAGATCTTGGCTTAAGGTACCCTAGGAAAGGGGAGTTTGAACTAAAATGCTATTCAGATGTAGATTTTGGAGGCCGCAAAGAGGACAGGAAGAGAACTTCTGGAAGCTATCAATTCTTGGGAGGAAGAATAGTATCTTGGAGCAGCAAGAAGTAAACATGTATTGCAATCTTAACTGCAGAGTTAGAGTACATCTCAACAGGTAGCTATTGCGCTCCTTTGCTGTGGATCCAGCATAATCTACAGGATTATAACCTCCAGATAAGTAGAAGTACCTTATATTGTGATTCTACTAGTACCATCTCAATTGCTAGGAATCCTCTCTCACACAACAAAACTAAGAATATTAGGATAAGATATTGTTGTGTCTAACATTCCTTCACTTGACCCATGACGCTCTGCTACTTATTTAAGAAATTAAGTAGCTCTCTTTCCAACAGTACGGGCTTTTGGAATAGTTGGCTATGCGCTTGATCCTATATTTGGTATTAGAGGGGGTCACAGGTTTAAGATCGGGGGGGGGGGGTGCTATTAAATCCCGATTTTTCCCTTCTACCTGTATGGGTCCGGTGGGTCAGACAATCGTGGAGATGTAGTAACCCTACCTCTGAGCCGTGTGGGCCAAGTGGTAACCCAACCTCTGAGCGGACGGGTTGTGCTAGATGCCGGGGGAGGGGGGATTTTTGGGTCCGACGTTCCTTCACTTGACCCGTGGCGCTCTACTACTTATTTAAGAAATTAAGTAGCGCCCTTTCCAACAGTCCGGGTTTTTGGAACAGTTGTGTATGCACTTGATCCTACATATATCATTTCAACACCTTCAAATTTGAATTGGGTATGTTGAACCTGGTGTAGCTTCAGTAGCTCCTCGTATTATTGCAGGTTGTATTTCTTCTTGCAGGTGGACCAGTACTTCGGGGAATTGAAGACTTTTCAAGTTATATATCTAGAATGGTATCATACTAATTGAAGTACTATCCAGATGGTGTAGAATAAAGTGTCTATGAGGAAGCATGATAGATGATGCTTCAGATGAGGGGGAGTAAGTCCAGCACTGCTCCAACACTCTCAAGTGGTTGAACTGCTGCTTATCTGTACTTAAAAAGGGAGAGCAGATAATAAGCACCTCCCTGACTATTTCTAGAAGTCATATAGGGGGAGGAGAAGAATATGATCCGATACTAGAGAAGGATATGATCTGGTATCAGAGGTACAAGAGGAGAAGGATACAAGTGGTATAATAACAAAGAGAAGTATATGATCAAATTGATCAAGACCAGGTAGTAGCAATTCAGGGGGAGCAGGTGTGATGATGATCACCTTTCAGGAAAGGAAGTGTGGTAACTAAAAATTCTTCTCTTATTTTAAGTTAATATTTTATTGATGCATATGTTAGTGTATGTCATTGACTAAATTTATTGAGGGTTTTAACTTCTTCAAATAGAGAGAGACTGTTGGGTCCATTGCCCACAATGTCATAAATTTGAAGAAGTCAATCATCTCAATGATATACATGAAGTTGTTTTTGATTTATGCTTAAGTTCATGCATGCAGGTTAGTCCTTGAAACATTAATAGGACATGTATTCCAAGTAATGTGATAGGTGGTCACAAAGTAAAGATGTGGAGGGATTGAAATCTGTCAAAGTCCACAGGCATTGAGTAAAGCCAGTTCACTCAACGCTAGATGCAAGGGAAGATGCTGGATAGGTTGGAAATCTCCTAAGTCCACAGACGTTGAGTGAAGTCAATTCACTCAAAGTTAGGTGAGTAAAAGCGTTGAGTATAGCTTGGAGAGTCAGCCTAATAATTAGCAAGCTGAAAATATGGCTAAGTCCACAGGAATTGAGTGAAGTCTACTCACTAAACGCCATACAACAAAAAGCTGTGAGACAGGCTAAGGCAGTGAAAGCTTAAGAAGAAACATGCATAAATGTGGCTAAGTCCACAGGCATTGAGTGAAGTCAACTCACTCATCGCCATATAACATAAATTGTTGAGTATAGCTCAAAAAGTCAACGCCACAGAAAATTTATGTAGATATTTTACTAAGTCCACAGGCATTGAGTGAAGTTTACTCACTCAATACCATACAACATAAATCATTGAGTATAGCTCAAACAATAAATGTCATAAAAAATCTATTTAGATATTTGACTAAGTCCACAAGCATTGAGTGAAGCTTACTCACTCAACGCCATGTGATAAAAAGCGTTGACTGAACCTTAGTCAGTCAGAGACTGTGATTTCAATGAAATTTGGCTAAGTCCAAATATGTTGAGTGAATCTTACTCACTCAACGCCAAGTGACAGAAAACTTTTTTAAGTGTTTTAGCATTGAGTGAAGGATGCTCACTTAACACCTGGTGACATAAAACTTTTCTAAGTGTTTTAACATTAAGTGAAGGTTGCTCACTCAACGCTTGATGACAAAAAACTTTTCTAAGTGTTTTGGCATTGAGTGAAGGTTACTCACTCAATGACTAATGGAAGAGAACGTTTTTAAGTGTTTTTGCATTGAGTGAAGGTTGCTCACTCAATCCCTTGTTACAGAAAATCTGTCTAAGTGTTTTGCCGTTGAGTAAAGCTTACTCACTCAATGCATATACTAAAGATGTTTTATTTTGGCTTATTCCATAGATGGTGATGTCGGCAAAGTAAACAAGTCAACTGAGTTCAAATTAAGTGAGGGAAAGTTACAGAACACGACAAACATTGTCGGAGGTCTACTGTACGTCTTCTTCAATTAAAGCAAGATACAGCTGTCTGCTACAGGTGGTCCCCAAAGCTTTTTGGACCTGTTAATCAACGAAAGATAAAAGGGGTTGCTTCTGGATATTGAATACAACATTTAGGGTTTGATTCAAATCTAGAAAAGAGCGGATGGTCTTCATCTTCCTCGCCATTACTACCGAGAAAAGCATGAAGTTGATAAGTAGAATGAAAAAAGTTCAGTTAGCTATAACATACTATTTTGCTACAACATGTTCAGAAATACTTCTGATAAAGAAAGAGAGGAGAGCCTTCAGTCTTTTGTAGGTTCAGTTAGCTGTTTGAAGAACTCAAGACCTAGCAGATCTTCAATCTTTTACATCAAGTTCAGAAAAAACATTCCGAGTTACTTCCAGCAGAGGCAGCCTTTTATTGAAAAACATTTTCCTACTGTGAGGACAGATAGAGCTGAGATAACTCAACTCTAGTAGTTGGTATAGAGAAATTTCTCCGTGTCAAATTAATTAAAACCACTGTTTTTCTGTAGGATCCTTTTGGATCTGAGCTGTTGGGCTCTTGAGCCTGAAGTAGGGCAAATTTACCTGAGCTGTAGGAGAGTTATACTGTAACGTCCCAATTCGTGCTAGGACCCTCGCACGAGTTTTGAGTCAAGAGACTTGACTCGGGCTCGGGGAGCACTGGCAAAAGGTGTCAAGTGCGTTGGATGGAGTGTAGGGTTGAGTGATATCCAACGGATCGAAAGGGAATGGCCTAAGGGAAAATCGTCGAGCATGCCTGGTGATTCTCGCCGATCGTCGAGTATCGATGAGAATACTCAACGCTCTCAACGCCAGATTTCCGATAAGAATGGCCCAAGGGAAAATTGTCGAGAATGCCTGGTGATTCTCACCGATCGTCGAGTATCGATGAGAATACTCAACGCTATCAACGCCAGATTTTTGATAAGAATGGCCCAAGGGAAAATCGTCGAGAATGCCCAGTGATTCTCGCCGATCGTCGAGTATCGATGAGAATACTCAACGCTCTCAATGCCAGATTTCCGATAAGAATGGCCCAAGGGAAAATCGTCGAGAATGCCTGGTGATTCTCGCCGATCGTCGAGTATCGATGAGAATACTCAATGCTCTCAACGCCAGATTTCCGATAAGTTAGGCTAAGGGAAAATCGCCGGGTATCATTATTGATACCCGACGAATTCGTCGAGAATGCCTGACGATTCTCACCGATCGTTGAGAATGACAGATGATTCCCGTCGAATTTGACTTGTGCGTTTTCTTCGCCCAGGCAGATTCGCTGGCTTGTACAGGCGGACCGAACCGGATTTCGGTATTCACGCTGGATGGTTCCTTGGACCGGGTCACTTCAATATGACCCATTATGGGCGGTCCAATGAGGCGTTGACACATGGCAGAAGATGTAACCTAATACATCGGCTTATAAAAAGGGAGTTAAAGCCGAACCCTAGCTTTTGCGCCGATCGACCCTTGCCATCATCGTGGATCTCGCGAAACTGACGGAGCCGGCGGAAGCAGGCGGAGCTTTTGGAGGCGGCCTTCTTTCTCTCTCTCCCTCTCCTTCCTTTGCCGTGAAGAACAACCACACCAAGCGAGAGATGCCGCAAAGGAGAACGACTAGATCCATGGCCGGGAACGGTGGTACCGCTGGAAATGAGGTGAGCTTCCTCCCCTCTCCCTTGGTGCTAGATCTGTAGATATATTCTAGGAGAGATATCGACTCCATAGAGTCTTGATGGTGAGGAGGAGATTTCCTAGGAAAGCCATGCCTAGGTTTGTTTTCTAGGCTTAGCCCCCTCCAACCTCTTCATCCTTCAAAGTGAAGATGAGAGAAGGATTCGTGGAGAAATATGGCTTCGTGAGGGTGAATAAGGGTGGACGATTTTCTGGAGGAGATTTTGGGAGTTTGGTGCAAGGAGGAAGATGAATGGATGCTGTTCACCTCGCCTTAAGATGCTTGCAAAAATCTGTTTTCTGCACGCAGCGACCTTCGTGGCCAATTTCGGGGGTGTTATGGTAATATCTGGGTTTTCGACTAAACACGAAAGTCGTAGCCCTCAAAATTATCTTTCCAACGAGTGGTTGCACGTTCCCAGGCAATATCTGTAGCCACAAAAAAGTCTGTTCGAATCTGCTGCAGTTGGGGGAAATTCCACCCAGGAAATCTGTACCCTGTACGCAGCAGGCTTCGAGTGGATTTCTGGTGTGATGCGATCAAATATGGCCCTTCGACTAAACACAAAAGTTGTAGCCCACGAAATTATCTTTCCAACGAGTGGTTACACGCACTCGTCGGATTTCTGTAGCCTCGGGAATCCTTGGTCGAAGTGGCTGCCCGGATTAAGGCTGCACCTAAATTCTGGGCTTGGGTAACGTGGAATGCGATGTTGTGGAATTTAGTGTTGCGATCCAACTCGAGGCTCTTTTGAAATAATCATCATGTGACGTGATAAATTGAGGTTATGAATCTAAATTCATAGAACGAGTTATGGATAAGTTTAATTGAAGGAAAGAACCTGATATAATTGGGTAGATATAATTGGATAAATGTATAAATGATTTAACTATGGCCATGATACATGTTGGATGGATAAAAGGGAATTAGTATCCCAATGCTTAGAGTGTCGTCTCCCTACAAGTAGCATTGTGGAAGTAACAAGTGTAACATCCCATTCCCGGCTAGACCCCTAGGAATTGGTTGGTCGTGATAGAACCCTAGAAAGCCCAAAAAACTGAAATAAATCGACCGAGATTTCGGGTCACGGGTTGGTCACGCCCGTGACCGATCCGTCATGCCCGGGACCTAGGGCGTGACCCTTTCGACGATCGTCAATCTCAGTGAGACGATCGTCGGGCGCAGAATTTTTCTACCCGGGCCTGTCACGCCCGTGACCTATGTGTCATGCCCGTGACCTAGGGCGTGACACCTTCCACGATCGTCGATCCCAGCGGGACGATCGTCGAAACGAAGAATTTGTGTCATGGCCATGTCACGCCCGTGACCCAGCTGTCACGCCCGTGACCAAGGGCGTGACACCTTCGGCGATCGTCGATCCCAGCGCGACGATCGCCGAGTACAGATTTTTGCCTCATGACCTTGTCATGCCCGTGACCCACGTGTCACGCCCGTGACCTAGGGCGTGACAACCCTTCGACGATCGCCGACCTCAAGTCGACGATCGTCAAACCCAGAACTTGCAGCCCGGGCCTGTCACGCCCGTGACCCATCTATCACGCCCGTGACCTAGGGCGTGACCACCCTTCGACGATCGCCGATCTCAGTTCGACGATCGTCGATCCCAGAATTGGTCACCTGGGCCTATCACGCCCGTGACCTATGTGTCACGCCCGTGACCAAGGCCAAAACGTCAGCCAGACTGGAAATTTCAGTAATCGACGTTGTAATCAATCCTGATTATGGGAAGTTACACCAGGAGTATTTATGGGCCGTTTCCTATTCTGATTATTTAATAAATTAAGGAAATGTTGGTCCAATAGGAAATCGCCACCTGGAAAACACCCCTTCATCTCCAGCATTTCAACTGCCTTTGTCATAACCGAAACGTTATTAGGAAGAAATATTAATGGCCATGAAGTTTCATCCGTTCCCCTCCCCACACGCTGATCTATAAAAGACTCCTAAGAGCAAGAGGAAAAGGTTACACTCCCCATCAAACTGTTTCAGATTTCTTTCCCTTGCTGTTGAAGAATTTCCGGTGATGCCACCACTGCGCAAATGGCTTCCCGACGCTCTGCACGCCTCCAACCCGCGAATAAGGTCCTCCCCTCCCTCTTCTTCTGCGGATAGATCTTAGAAATTGTTAGGAGAGATATCGGGCTCAAAAGAGCCGGATAGGGTGAGCGTTTCCATGGTTTTCCAAAATTTTCGTGGTGGCGGGTTCGCCGGAAACCGCCTCTCCGGCGGTCGTACCGCCGCCCGACGATAGCCCTCACCTCAACAGAGGTGGTGGTGGTGGTGGCCGGACAGGGAGATGGCTGGATGGCCGGGAAATGGCTTGGGAAAAGCTACAGGAAAATGAGTTTCAGGGCTCTGGTTTCGGGCTGTAGAAGAAGATGAACAGTGCCGTTAAATTAGATTTTATTTTTAAAATAATTTCTGACTGAAATATCTGTCATTTTAGATAATTTGGGAAAAAGACCTAGAGGCTCCTACAGGAAAAGTGGTCAACATAGAAAATGTAGCCCTTGAAGTCTAGTTTAAATTAAAACTGATTCCACTCATTTTGGAGTCCTGGTTAGACCACAGCACCCTTTTTGGTGATATCTATCCATAGGGCTGTCCTGACCTTAGAAAAATTCCCCACCCCCAACCAGTCATCAAAATGACTTGAATTTTGGGGTGTGGCTTAATCTTATTTATATCTAGATGCTACCCAAAAATTAGGATTTTTGGGAAATATTTTTCTATAGTTTTTAGGAGAATTCAATAATCCTAGCTTAATTTAATTAGATGGCTAAATAATTTCCAAACCCTCCCAGATTTTGGTGAGTGGTCCCTGGGTTCATCATAAGGGTCTGTATAATTTTTCATCTCATTTGGAGATGGTTTGGATTATAAATGATCAAACCTAAGTTTTGCCCTAATAAGGGGTCTTAGGTTAAAGGTGCACTTTTGAGATTTGAGTGGTCAAATCACCTCAACAGAGGCTGAGATTTTTACCACTGGCTAGTAATATCCTCTAGCACCCCCTCAAAAAGTTTGAGGTGAATCAGGGTAAGTTTGCCCTAAGAACCAAGGCCAAACCCTAAGGATGGATCTTGGAGGCTTGTGAAGGTCATGGGGTCAAATGACCTTGGAGTGACTCGAAATTTGGTGAAGAGGACCATAGGGCCATTATAGTTCTTTGGATGAAATCTTAGTAGGTTTGGAGACAGTTGGGCCACCTAAAAACCTAACCCTAGTTTAGGGCACAAAACTTGTAGAGATAGGAAACGACACTAAATCACATTGAAAAGTGATGAGATTTAGGTAAAGTGAATTATAGGGATGGTACAAGCTCTGGATATTTTTCTATGAATTTTAAGATCATTATTTTGGATACTTCATTAATGATGTAGTAGCTTATATGATTTGCTTAGAAAATTTATTATGGAATATATAATTCTTGGAAATTGATGAGATTTAGGCAGAGAACGTTTATTTTGATTTTAAATCTCTGTAATTTTTTATGGGATTTTTGGATGTTTAATTCTAAGGCTTGCTTCATTAGGTATTATTTATCATGGATATTGGATTAAATCTATTTTGGTGCTTAGCAAGCTGGTAAAATTATGATTCTTTGCACAATGATCTTTTCTGTAGCATACTATTAATCAGTAATTTTTCTATAATTTTATGATGAGTAATTTCAGTACTTCCTTCTTTACATGGGAATAATGAGATTATAATGGATAAATTAATTAGAGACTAAATACCTTCTGTAAAATCCTGCAAATTAGTATTTGATGATACCTTACTGTTATTTAGTGATCATAATTTTTGGGTGGCCATTACTTAAGAATATCATGTAGTTCATGTTTAAAATTACCCATGGCCAATCTTTGGGAAAAATTAAATAAATATCAGATTAATTAGGAAAATTATAAATTTCTGGATTTAAGCTAATTATGTCATGATAGACCTCCAGTAAATTTTATAGGAGATTTGGAAGACAATTTGGAGCACCTCCCCTTGTGTACCTCATATAGCTTAGGATGGTCTGCATATAGTAAAACCACGGCATTCTGGTAGTTGATGGTTGGTAGGGCAAGCTAAGATTGAGTTCATTATTGGAAGTCAGGATAAGTAGTGTGTGAGACTGGTTAAGGATAAGGGAGTACGGGAACGACGAAAGATCGTCCATCCCGGGAAGAAGAGGAAGAGTCTTAATACTCTAGGGTTAGAACTAAAGTAACTAAAAGAGGATCGGGTTAAGGGAGATCAACCAATAATAATAAGTGCCTTGCGAAAGGGAACTTCGGGCCGTAATGCCGCCGTCTTGGTTCCTAGTGCCCCTTGAGAGCCCTTCACGGGGTATGCCGGGGGCAGTCCTGGGCTAACGTAAACCATAGGAATAATAAATTAAAAGAGCAACTAGTATAACTAGGGTTACACATGCACACTCCCCGATAGCTAATAAAGTAGAATAATAGGACTGGTTGCCATTCAGATAGTAGCTCTGAAGGTAGATGCACGGACGGGACTGTCCGGGGGGCCGAGGGCTCGAGGGTTGGAGTACAGAATAAAGGTGGTGGGTCTTCGGTATCTGATTGTCGTTCACACCGACATCGGTACGCTGACTCGGCGGTGTGGGACACTTAGCCAAAGAAAGTCTGGAGGGTACATCCAGCAGTAGTACGCGGATACCCTAGGTTGTGTTCTTCTAGGGGCGTACGGAAGGGCTAGGCCTGGTAGTGTGGATACCCGCCTAGGAGTGGGGGGCCCGACCCACTGTCTCCGTTTGCCACTACGGAGGTTCCTGGGAGTGAAGCTAGCTGTCCGAACAGGGGGAACTAAAGGTCTGTGCGCATAGAGTCGTGTGCGTGAGTTGCACTTGCATGAATCATGGCATAACATATCACTACACTCATATTTGCATACAACCGACACCCCAACGTATAAATCGGTATGGGACTTTTTATACGATGGGAGCCTTGCAGAAGACCCCTTAACTTATAAGTTTGTATGGGCATTCATATAAGTTAAGGTTACATACTTATTTACTTGCTTGTTGACTTACTATTCTCTAGCTGCCTTTTTATACAAATTGTTACTTATTAATTGTTCTCCTTATTACTTACTGTCGTAGGATTGTTAGACCCGCTTCATTCTAAATAACTGCTAGATTAGCTTTCTTGTCATCTGCTTGATTACTCTCCACCTTTGTAGCTTCCCTTTCCTCCTCTCCGCCCGGTGCTTAGGAGCCGTGGTAGGAGGGGTAGGGGATGATAGGGCTTAGTCTTTATGACTAATGGTTTTCGAACCACAACATTACAGGAGCTCCGGATGGGAGACAGGGACCAGCACCAGCGGAGTACGGTGCGCTTGGAGGTGGGACAGTCTAGCACCGGTGTAACTGCGACCAGCTCCGTGAGTGATTAGTAGTTTTATAGCTTCCGCGATGAGTGAATTGTAGTGAGGACTCTGATGTACTGGGCTCGAGCCCATTTATCTATTTTCCTGTTATTATCTGTTGATGGACTGGATGTGATTTCACTTTTATTTTACATGCGTATGTGGACTTGTTTACATTATATGTTTAATTACTTCTCTCTTTTATGATCGAAAAGGGCCGGCAGAATTGGCGTTTTGTAGTGGTCGCCTTCCCGTGAGTCGGTGCCACCGCAAAGCGGCAATTCTGGGCTAAGACCCCGGTGGTTGAAAAAGAAAAAAAAAGGGGGTCTTACAAGTGGTATCAGAGGGAACCTCGATCGGAAGAGAAGTAGTCCACAAAACCTTGGGCCACCCCCGTGCAAGCTTAGTTTGCGGACAAACTAGCAGCGGAAGCAGTGGTGTGCCCATAAGGGAAATCACATGTGAAAGTCCATCCTAACTCTCCTTAAATTCCATTCATTCGGACTCTAACAATTGGAATTTTTACTTGTAGCCTGCGACGAACCCTATATCGCAGCAGGGGACACCCCAGGCTCAGAATGAGGTCCCGCCTTCGCCAGCACCAGTTCCGTTCCAGCAGACGGAGATGGGGAAAACACTGACGGCCATCCTGGAGGCCTTCAGAGCTCAGCAAGCCCCGGCCCCACAGCCAAACCCCGGGGCCAATTGGATGACGGTCTTCCGAGGACTTTCCCCACCATACTACCAGGGGACGGAGTCTGCAGTACGTACGGAGGAGTGGTTGGACACCATTTACGAGATGCTGGCAGGGATTCGATGCCCCACGGAGGAGGCAGTCGCTTTGGCAGTCTCTTGCTTAGAGTCACACGGAAAGAGGTGGTGGAAATCTCAGCTGGACACCACCTTTGCAGGGATGGACTGTGCTGATATTACATGGGAGGAGTTCAGAGTAGCGCTCTTGGGACATTTTGTACCTCAGTCGGCGAGAGATGACCTGGAGGATAGGTTCCTGCGGTTGAGGCAGGGGAACGGGACTGTGGTGGAGTACTATCAGGAGTTCACTCACCTGGCCCGCTATGCGGACGCTTACTAGTTGGACGACGCTGGCTATGCCCGGAGGTTTTATAAGGGGCTGCAAGATGACATGAGACAGGCCCTCCTTTTCATCTCAGAGGGGAGTCTGGCCAGGATTCTGGAGATGGCTAAGAAGAGAGAGGCGGATCAGCTTATAGTGAAGAGCCGGAAGAGACCGGCTGATGATACAGTCATTGGAGGACGTAGAGACCGTCCTCGAGGCCAGGTTATTGGGGAGAGAAGGAACGGGGATCAGCCTCGTCAAGAGTTTGGGCAGGAGCAGAGGAGTCAAGGGGTATTGGCTCCCCAACCTATACAGATGCTGGAAATGCCAAGGACGGCAGAGCAGCCACCGGTATGCTATCAGTGCAACCAGCCGGGGCATATCAAGAGGAACTGCCCTGCGAGGCGAGCACCCCCACCAGCACATCAGGGCGCTCCACCTCCCCGACAGTTTGGCGGACGAGGACAGGACCGAGGACGAGGATTCCAGGATCGAGGCCGTAGGCTAGAGAGGGAGCAGATGTATGCTCTAGACCTGACACAGCCCCGGAACCCGGAGCAGGTTATCACAGGTATGGCAGTACTTTTCAAATTTTCTTCATATAGACTACTATTTTAAACATAACCTGGTTAGAAATTAAGAGAAGATAAACTATAATAAGAATACTAAGACATTTAATTACCCCAGGCATAGTCTTCGTAAGCGGCAAGCCCGCTCACACCCTCTTCGACACTGGTGCATCGCAATCATTCGTGTCGGAGGATTTCGTGAAAGGACTAGCAGGAGTGGAGCCATTCACCGGGAAGATGATGAGGGTGCGCCTACCCGATAGATCAGAGATATTGACCTCTGCTCATTGTAATATGGAAGCGAGGATCGGCGGGAAGGCGTTTGAGGCACCAGCGACGGTTCTGAAGATGCCAGATTACGATCTGATACTGGGCATGACTTGGCTTTATTGGAACCATGCCCAGACCGATTGCGTGGCGAAGAGGATCACCGTGAGGCACGGCGACTCCTTCATTATTATCGAAGGTATTATACCAGCACCCCGTACCTTACTATTGTCTGTGCAGGCCATTAAGGCCCACCTGCAGGGGGAAGAAGTTTATCAGGTCCTCTTTGAGGCGGTCGTAGCCAAGGACTCCATTGCAGATATTCCAGTAGTGTGGGACTTCACCGACGTGTTTCCAGAGAAGCTACCAGGGTTACCCCCGCACCGAGAGAAGGACTTTCAGATTCAGCTCGTACCGAGGGCTAAGCCGATATCCAGAGCTCCCTATCGAATGGACCCAAAGGAGTTGGTGGAATTCCGAAGCCAGCTTCAAGAGTTAGTGGAGGCCGGGTTCGTTCGGCCTAGCTCTTCACCATGGGGAGCTCCGGTGCTGTTCGTTAAGAAGAAGGACGGGACCCTTCGACTGTGCATCGATTACCGGGCTCTGAACAGGTTGACAGTCCGGAATACTTATCCCTTACCACGGATAGATGAGCTATTTGACCAGCTGGAGGGAGCCCATTGGTTCTCAAAGCTGGATCTGAGGTCAGGGTACTACCAGCTTCGCATTCGGGAGGAGAACATCCCGAAGACGGCCTTCAGCAGTAGATACGGCTTGTACGAGTTTACAGTGATGCCGTTCGGGCTCACGAATGCACCCTCCGCATTCATGACCCTGATGAATCGGGTGTTCGAAGAGTATCTGGAGGTCTTCGTCATTGTATTCATCGACGACATCCTCATCTATTCAAGGACGGAGGAGGAGCACGCGAGACATCTGGCCTTGACCTTGGAGAAGCTGCGTGAGCATGAGATGTATGCCAAGTACAGCAAGTGCCAGTTCTGGCTAAGAGAGGTGGACTTTCTAGGCCACGTCATCAGTGGAGCAGGTCTGGCAGTGGATCCGGCAAAGATCCAGGCAGTACGGGATTGGCCACTACTAAAGTCGGCCTCGGATGTTCGAAGCTTCTTGGGACTTGCCGGTTACTACCGGAAGTTCGTCGAGGGGTTCTCTCAGATTGCCCTCCCTCTTACATCTTTGACGAAGAAGGAGTCCCCTTTTATCTGGACGCCTCGATGCAAATCTGCCTTCCAGGAGATGAAGGATCGTCTCACCTCGGCCCCCATCCTTGCCCTTCCATCAGGGAAGGAGGGATTCTAGGTGTATACTGATGCTTCCTATCAGGGGATGGGTGCCGTCCTGATGCAGAATGGGCACATAATAGCCTATGCCTCCCGTCAGTTGAAGCAGCACGAGCAGAACTACCCCGTGCACGATTTGGAGATGGGGGCAGTCATTTTTGCCCTTAAGATCTGGCGACACTATCTCTACGGAGTACATTATGATATCTTCTCCGACCACAAGAATCTGAAGTACGTCGACACCCAGAAGGATTTAAACATCAGGCAGAGACGCTGGGTGGAGTTTTTGTCGGACTACCAGTATACCATGCACTACCATCCGGGGAAGGCGAACGTGGTCGCAGATGCTCTGAGCCGGAGAGCGAGTACGACAGGAGTAGGTCCGCAGCTGATGTCCTTGGAGTTGATTAGATCATTCGAGGAGATGCAGATTTCACTGGTGTCTGAGGATGACCCGGAGCTATACATGGAGTACCTGGGGTCGATGGCTACTACTGATGACATTCGAGACCACATCAGAGATGGGCAGATGCTGGATGAGAGAGCTGAGCCGATATTCCGAGCCTTGGAGGAAGGCACGACAGGAGATTACTCTTTGAGGGATGGGCTTCTGTGTTTCCGGGGCAGAGTCTACATACCAGCAGGAGGACGGATCCGGGAGGATATTTTGACGGAAGCTCACTGCAGCCGGTATTCGGTACACCCGGGGATCACCAAGATGGTAAAGGATTTAAAGAGGATGATGTACTGGCCGGGTATGAAGAAAGATATTACGTATTTTGTGACGCATTGCGAGGCCTGCCAGCTCGTGAAGGCGGAGTGTAGGAACCCGGCAGGCTTGCTGCAGCCGCTTCCGGTGCCGGAGTGGAAGTTTGAGGATATAGCCATGGATTTCACACATGGGCTACCTCGATCCCGTGTGGGGAATGACTCGATCTGGGTGATAGTGGATAGACTAACAAAGGTGGCCAGATTCATTCCAGTGGCAAAGGACACACCAATCAGTGTATTAGTACGGAGGTTCATTGAGCAGTTTGTGCGTTATCATGGGGTACCCAAGACTATCATTTCTGATCGGGATGGGCGGTTTACATCCAGGGAATGGAGGTCAGTCCAGGCCCATCTGGGTTCTCGATTGACATTCAGCACGGCTTTTCACCCTCAGACCGACGGACAGACAGAGCGCACCAACCGTACATTGGAGGATCTGTTGTGACTGTGTATTTTGGACCGTGGCGAGCCTTGGGAGAAATTGCTGCC
The DNA here is from genome assembly GCA_039513925.1 of Platanthera zijinensis. Taxonomy (NCBI): domain Eukaryota; kingdom Viridiplantae; phylum Streptophyta; class Magnoliopsida; order Asparagales; family Orchidaceae; genus Platanthera; species Platanthera zijinensis. Next base: position 97,251,013 of record CM077094.1, read on the forward strand.
ACTGGTCGAGTTTTCATACAACAACGCTCATCAGTCCAGCATAGGCATGGCTCCATACGAGGCGTTGTACGGAAGGAGGTGCAGGACCCCACTATCATGGGTTCAGGATGAGGACCCCAGGCATTAGGCTCAGAGTTTGTGGGAGATACAGATGCTCAGATTAGATTGATCCGAGACAGGATGTTGGAAGCCCAGAGCAGACAGGCGAAATACTACGACGCGAGGCATCGTCAGGTGGAGTTCCAGGTGGGAGACCGAGTTTTCTTGAAGATACGTCCGATGCACGGTGTTTCGTGGGTGCGTGGGCGGAAGAAGCTCAGTCCGAGATATATGGGGCCTTATAGGATCCTGGAGCGGATCGGCCCCTTAGCCTATAGACTGGAGCTACCGCCGGAGTTAGCGGGATTGCATGACGTCTTCCACGTCTCCTCACTTCGGAGGGCTCTACTACGCCCTGAGCAGATGATCTCCTCGGCAGATGGCCCGGTGGCCTCGGATCGGTCAGTCGATTTGGAGCCTATCAGGATTAACGATACAGCAGTGCGGGTCTTGCGACGAAAGAAGGTCCCGTTAGTCAAGGTTCTGTGGAACAATCATGGGCAGGAGGAGCATACATGGGAGCCACAGGACTTGATGCGGCAAAAATACCCGGGACTTTTTCGTCAGGTATACCTCACAACCCCTCTGGACAATCAATTTGCCTCCCTGTTTTAAACCAATGGGCCTGAAATTCCAAGAATAGGGGCTAATCTTTTGTTTATTGGGGTGTATATACCTAGTTAAGTGGGAGAATTAATCATAGATTTGAAACCGCACAAAGCAAACATAATGTAGAGATTTAATTTCTTTAATTCTCATGGGATTTTACAAGCTTCTTTTCCCGATTAGAGTCCCGTAGGCTTAACCTTGATTTCGGGGACGAAATCTTTGTTTTGTTTATTGGGATTTGTAACATCCCATTCCCGGCTAGACCCCTAGGAGTCGGTTGGTCGTGATAGAACCCTAGAAAGCCCAAAAAACTGAAATAAATCGACCGAGATTTCGGGTCACGGGTTGGTCACGCCCGTGACCGATCCGTCACGCCCGTGACCTAGGGCGTGACCCATTCAACGATCGTCGATCTCAGTGAGACGATCGTCGGGCGCAGAATTTTTTTGCCCGGGCCTGTCACGCCCGTGACCTATGTGTTACGCCCGTGACCTAGGGCGTGACACCTTCCACGATCGTCGATCCCAGTGGGACGATCGTCGAAACGAAGAATTTGTGTCATGGCCATGTCACGCCCGTGACCCAGCTGTCACGCCCGTGACCCAGCTGTCACGCCTGTGACCAAGGGCGTGACACCTTCGGAGATCGTCGATCCCAGCGCGACGATCGCCGAGTACGGATTTTTGCCTCATGACCTTGTCACGCCCGTGACCCACGTGTCACGCCCGTGACCTAGGGCGTGATAACCCTTCGACGATCGCCGACCTCAATTCGACGATCGTCAAACCCAAAACTTGCAGCCCGGGCCTGTCACGCCCGTGACCCATCTGTCACGCCCGTGACCTAGGGCATGAACACCCTTCGACGATCGCCGATCTCAGTTCGACGATCGTCGATCCCAGAATTGGTCACCCGGGCCTGTCACGCCCGTGACCTATGTGTCACGCCCGTGACCAAGGCCGAAACGTCAGCCAGACTGGAAATTTCAGTAACCGACGTTGTAATCAATCCTGATTATGGGAAGTTACACCAGGAGTATTTATGGGCCGTTTCCTATTCTGATTATTTAATAAATTAAGGAAATGTTGGTCCAATAGGAAATCGCCACCTGGCAAACACCCCTTCATCTCCAGCATTTCAACTGCCTTTTTCATAACCGAAACGTTATTAGGAAGAAATATTAATGGCCATGAAGTTTCATCCGTTCCCCTCCCCACACGCTGATCTATAAAAGACTCCTAAGAGCAAGAGGAAAAGGTTACACTCCCCATCAAACTGTTTCAGATTTCTTTCCCATGCTGTTGAAGAATTTCCGGCGATGCCACCACTGCGCAAATGGCTTCCCGACGCTCTGCACGCCTCCAACCCGCGAACAAGGTCCTCCCCTCCCTCTTCTTCTGCGGATAGATCTTAGAAATTGTTAGGAGAGATATCGGGCTCAAAAGAGCCGGATCGGGTGAGCGTTTCCATGGTTTTCCAAAATTTTCGTGGTGGCGGGTTCGCCGGAAACCGCCTCTCCGGCGGTCGTACCGCCGCCCGACGATAGCCCTCACCTCAACAGAGGTGGTGGTGGTGGTGGCCGGCCAGGGAGATGGCTGGATGGCCGGGAAATGGCTTGGGAAAAGCTACAGGAAAATGAGTTTCAGGGCTCTGGTTTCGGGCTGTAGAAGAAGATGAACAGTGCCGTTAAATTAGATTTTATTTTTAAAATAATTTCTGAATGAAATATCTGTCATTTTAGATAATTTGGGAAAAATACCTAGAGGCTTCTACAGGAAAAGTGGTCAACATAGAAAATGTAGCCCTTGAAGTCTAGTTTAAACTAAAATTGATTTCACTCATTTTGGAATTCTGGTTAGACCACAACACCCTTTTTAGTGAGATCTATCCATAGGGCTGTCCTGACCTTAGAAAAATTCCCCATCCCCAACCAGTCATCAAAATGACTTAAATTTTGGGGTGTGGCTTAATCTTATTTATATCTAGATGCTACACAAAAATTAGGATTTTTGGGAAATATTTTTCGATAGTTTTTAGGAGAATTCAATAATTCTAGCTTTATTTAATTAGATGGCTAAATAATTTCCAAACCCTCCCAGATTTTGGTGAGTGGTCGCTGGGTTCATCATAAGGGTCTGTATAATTTTTCATCTCATTTAGAGATGGTTTGGATTAGAAATGATCAAACCTAAGTTTTGCCCTAATAAGGGGTCTTAGGTTAAAGGTGCACTTTTGAGATTTGAGTGGTCAAATCACCTCAACAGAGGCTGAGATTTTTACCACTGGCTAGTAATATCCTCTAGCACCCCCTCAAAGAGTTTGAGGTGAATCAGGGTAAGTTTGCCCTAAGAACCAAGGCCAAACCCTAAGGATGGATCTTGGAGGCTTGTGAAGGTCATGGGGTCAAATGACCTTGGAGTGACTCGAAATTTGGTGAAGAGGACCATAGGGCCATTATAGTTCTCTGGATGAAATCTTAGTAGGTTTGGAGACAGTTGGGCCACCTAAAAACCTAACCCTAGTTTAGGGCACAAAACTTGTAGAGATAGGAAACGACACTAAATCACATTGAAAAGTGATGAGATTTAGGTAGTGTGAAATATAGGGATGGTACAAGCTCTTGATATTTTTCTATGAATTTTAAGATCATTATTTTGGATACTTCATTAACGATGTAGTAGCTTGTATGATTTGCTTAGAAAATTTATTATGGAATATATACTTCTTGAAATTGATGAAATTTAGGCACAGAACGTTTATTTTGATTTTAAATCTCTGTAAATTTTTATGGGATTTTTGGATGTTTAATTCTAAGGCTTGCTTCATTAAGTATTATTTATCATGGATATTGGATTAAATCTATTTTGGTGCTTAGCAAGCTGGTAAAATTATGATTCTTTGCACAATGATCTTTTCTGTACCATACTATTAATCAGTAATTTTTCTATAATTTTATGATGAGTAATTTCAGTACTTCCTTCTTTACATGGGAATAATGAGATTATAATGGATAAATTAATTAGAGGCTAAATACCTTCTATAAAATCCTGCAAATTAGTATTTGATGATACCTTACTGTTATTTAGTGATCATAATTTTTGGGTGGCCATTACTTAAGAATATCATGTAGTTCATGTTTAAAATTACCCATGGCCAATCTTTGGGAAAAATTAAATAAATATCAGATTAATTAGGAAAATTATAAATTTCTGGATTTAAGCTAATTATGTCATGATAGACCTCCAGTAAATTTTATAGGAGATTTGGAAGACAATTTGGAGCACCTCCCCTTGTGTACCTCATATAGCTTAGGATGGTTTGCATATAGTAAAACCACGGCATTCTAGTAGTTGATGGTTGGTAGGGCAAGCTAAGATTGAGTTCATCATTGGAAGTCAGGATAAGTAGTGTGTGAGACTGGCTAAGGATAAGGGAGTACGGGAACGACAAAAGATCGTCCATCCCGGGAAGAAGAGGAAGAGTCTTAATACTCTAGGGTTAGAACTAAAGTAACTAAAAGAGGATCGGGTTAAGGGAGATCAACCAATAATAATAAGTGCCTTGCGAAAGGGAACTTCGGGCCGTAATGCCGCCGTCTTGGTTCCTAGTGCCCCTTGAGAGCCCTTCACGGGGTATGTCGGGGGCAGTCCTGGGCTAACGTAAACCATAGGAATAATAAATTAAAAGAGCAACTAGTATAACTAGGGTTACACATGCACACTCCCCGATAGCTAGGAAAGTAGAATAATAGGACTGGTTGCCATTCAGACAGTAGCTCTGAAGGTAGATGCACGGACGGGACTGTCCGGGGGGCCGAGGGCTCGAGGGTTGGAGTACAGAATAAAGGTGGTGGGTCTTCGGTATCTGATTGTCGTTCACACCGACATCGGTACGCTGACTCGGCGTTGTGGGACACTTAGCCAAAGAAAGTCTGGAGGGTACATCCAGCAGTAGTACGCGGATACCCTAGGTTGTGTTCTTCTAGGGCGTACGGAAGGGCTAGGCCTGGTAGTGTGGATACCTGCCTAGGAGTTGGGGGCCCGACCCACTGTATCCGTTTGCCACTACGGAGGTTCCTGGGAGTGAAGCTAGCTGCCCGAACAGGGGGAACTAAAGGTCTGTGCGCATAGAGTCGTGTGCGTGAGTTGCACTTGCATGAATCATGGCATAGCATATCACTACACTCATATTTGCATACAACTGACACCCCAACGTATAAATCGGTATGAGACTTTTTATACGATGGGAGCCTTGCAGAAGACCCCTTAACTTATAAGTTTGTATAGGCATTCATATAAGTTAAGGTTACATACTTATTTACTTGCTTGTTGACTTACTATTCTCTAGCTGCCTTTTTATACAAATTGCTACTTATTAATTGTTCTCCTTATTACTTACAGTCGTAGGATTGTTAGACCTGCTTCATTCTAAATAACTGCTAGATTAGCTTCCTTGTCATCTGCTTGATTACTCTCCACCTTTGTAGCTTCCCTTTCCTCCTCTCCGCCCGGTGCTTAGGAGCCGTGGTGGGAGGGGTAGGGGATGATAGGGCTTAGTCTTTATGACTAATGGTTTTCGAACCACAACATTACAGGAGCTCCGGATGGGAGACAGGGACCAGCACCAGCGGAGTACGGTGCGCTTGGAGGTGGGACAGTCTAGCACCGGTGCACCTGCGACCAGCTCCGTGAGTGATTAGTAGTTTTATAGCTTCCGCGATGAGTGAATTGTAGTGAGGACTCTGATGTACTGGGCTCGAGCCCATTTATCTATTTTCCTGTTATTATCTGTTGATGGACTGGATGTGATTTCACTTTTATTTTACATGCGTATGTGGACTTGTTTACATTATATGTTTAATTACTTCTCTCTCTTATGATCGAAAAGGGCCGGCAGAATTGGCATTTTGTAGTGGTCGCCTTCCCGTGAGTCGGTGCCACCGCAAAGCGGCATTTCTGGGCTAAGACCCCGGTGGTTGAAAAAGAAAAAAGGGGGTCTTACAACAAGTGCGGTGTTGACTGTCACTAGTTGGAATGAGATTGAGATGGGTAAAGTTGGACGGTTGGGCTTGGCCCTCGGTGTTCATGTCCCGAGGCTCCTTCCGCATTCGATGGATGGTTGGGCTTGGTCCTCGGTGTTCACGTCCCGAGGCTCCTTCCATGCCACGATATTGTGAAATTGCATGTGGTGTGAGTCGACACACGGTGTCGTAATCTCGTTATAAGGATAGTGTGGCAGGTCTACGGGCTCGCCAATCGTCACACCGATGGGAGTCGGCAGCTAGACCTTGGACAGTTGGGCTTGGTCCTCGGTGTTCATGTCCCGAGGCTCCTTCTGTGCCAAGTGAACGATTGGGCTTGGTCCTCGTATTCATTTACGAGGCTCCTTCCGTGTCATGCATAGGCCAGTTCGGGGCTAGGATCGTGGTGCTCACTTACCCAAGAGAACCCGCTATGCCGTAGTACACATGTGAGCTCCGCTGTTGTGTCCTTAGCGTTGAGGCGTACGGAGGCCTAGGCCAGGTAGTGTGGAGACCAGCCTAGTAGTGGAGATGACCGCTCTACTGTCACCGTTTGGCCACGACGGTTGACGCCTGAGAGGTTGGCTACCTGCTCGAATAGGGGGATTTATAAGTCTGTGTCGACATAGCGATTGCATGTGCTTGATCATGGGTGTGTCATTGCATTGCATTCATAGCATTACACTTCATTGCATACATAAGACCCTCATCGTATAAGTTTGTATGGGCACTCCTATACGATGAGTTACTTATTGCTGAACGACCCTCAACTTATATGCTTGTATGGGCATCCATATTAGTTGAGTTACTTACTGTTATAGCTATATACTCTCTTGCTGCTGTAGATAGTAGATTTGTAAAATAAGAGCTTGTTTATTATACACTACTGCTGTTGCTGCTTATGATATGTATACTCACTTCACCTGTTGTACTACTGTTATTTATATATTGTACCTGTTCTTTTCTCCGCCCGGTGCCGAGGAGTCACCGGGGGAGCGGATGTGAAGACACTTAGTCTTTATGACTAATGGTTGCTACGTCTTCCTTTTTAGGAGGAAACCCCGCAGGTGGAGCAGCAGGCTATGTAGCTGGACAACCAGGCCAGGACAACAGGGCCTGAAGGGACGGTACCGTTGCTACCGTCGGTTACAGATGTGAGTGAGAGAGATTTTGTTGTAGCCCTTCGAGGCAAATATATTCACGTACTCTGATTATGTAGAAGCTTGTTAGCTTCTCTTTTGTTATGCTTATGGATATATGCGTAGTGTGGATTGACTTTCTTATATTATTATGGTTGGGTTTGCAATTATGTGTTGATATTGGTTGTTGCGGCAGAATAAGCGTCTTGTGGTACAGGCTAGCCCGAGTGCTAGTGTTACCGCAAGGCAGCTGTTCTGGGCATAAGACCCCTCTCGTGCCGTGTCTTGTGTTCCGGGAGGGGGGTCTTACAAATGGTATTAGCTTGCTACGATCCTCCAAGGCAAAAGTCACTTAACAATGGTGCCACCCCCGTTTGATTAGTCAGTTTGGGGACAAGCTGACTTAGCGGAAGCAGTGGTGTGCCCTTATGTAATTCACACTAAGTTGTCCATCTTTAACCTTAGATTAGCCAACCTAACCCTAGGTTTGTACCTTATGTGTAGATCCCAGCACATGCTGAGCTAGTAAGGGGCACCCCCGCCCCGTCCGTACCTACACAATTCCAACAATCAGAGCTGGGGCAGACGCTCACAGCTATTCTGGACGCCTTTAGGTCCCAATCTCATCAGACACCTGTACAACAACAGGGTCCGGGATCTAGTTGGTTAAGCGTTTTTCGAGCTCTCTCCCCTCTCGCTTATATTGGGACAGAGTCGGCAGTGCGTACGGAAGAGTGGCTCGACACTATACAAGAGTTGTTGGCAGGAATAAGATGTCCAAACAACATGGCGGTGACCCTTGTTGTGACACTCTTAGAGCTGCACGCCAAAAGGTGGTGGAAGTCCCTCATGGGCTCCACTTTTCGTGGAAGAGTGTACACGGACATTTGTTGGAGCGAATTCTCCGAAGCCTTCTTAGAGCATTTCATCCCCTCGGCCGCTCGGGATGGCCTGGAAGAGAGATTTTTGCAACTAAAGCAAGGGTCCATGTCGGTGACGGAGTACCAACGGGAGTTTCAGCACCTGGCTAGATTCGCTGACTCCTATAAGCTGGATGATAGAGGGTACGCCAAACGATTCTACAAAGGCTTTCAAGATCCCCTAAGGCAAGCCCTTTTGTTTATAGCGGACTCTAGTCTGGCGTAGATTATTGATATGGCGAAGAGATTGGAAGTGGACCACTTGGGAAGTGGTAAGAGGCCGGCGGAGGGAGTGATGGAAGCCGGCCCCAGCAACAGAAGGAGATTCGACAATAAAAGAGGAAGAGGATATCAGAGGGGTGGCGGGCATTTCCCCTAGAACTTTAGAGAGGAGCGCCCGGTTCCGCAACCACCAGCATTACCTCCACCTCCATAATTTCAGCAACACGGCGGAAGGCAAGAACGGGTGTGCTTTGAATGCAACCAACCGGGCCACATTCGACGCTACTGCCCGCAACTGTTTGGAGAATCGCCTTTCGCTCTCCCTCCAGCAGCCCCGCGGGGGAGAGGGTATGTGCGTGGTCGAGGATGAGGACCACGAGGAAGAAACCCCGGACCCGCCCGAGATCAGATGTATTCCTTGGACATGACTCAAGAGCGGAATCCTCAAGAGATGATTGCAGGTACGATTTGAATTAGTCATTTTGCTTCCATTAATATTCTCTAGTGGCTTAAGATATACTAGACGTCTAGCTTGAGTATTATTAAATGACACTTAGGCACCGTGATGGTCGGCGAGAAATCGGCTTATACGTTATTTGACACCGGCGCCTCACATTCTTTCATGTCCGAAGACTTCATCAAGAATATACCCGGAGTGAAATATTTCACCGGTATTGCCCGAAGAGTACGCCTCCCAGACGGATCTGAGATGACGGCAACCGCGAAGTGTGAGTTATAGATAACCATTGGGGGAAAAACCTTTGATACCCCTGCCACAATTTTGAGAATACCAGAATTCGACCTAATCCTGGGTATGGCGTGGCTGGATTGGCACCATGCAAGAATCGACTGTGCGGAGAAGCGTATCTATTTGAGACATGGGGATACTGATGTAGTCTTCAAAGGTATAAATTTCGCACCACGAATATTTTTATCCTCAATCCAGACCTTGAAAGCTCATATGGGAGGGGATGAAGTCTACATGATACGTTTCGAACTAAAAGAGATGAAGGTAGATGTGAAGGATGTGTGGGTAGCACGGGATTTCCCTGAGGTATTTCCTGAGAAATTGCCAGGGTTACCCCCACATAGAGAAGTGGATTTTCAGATTAAGCTTGTACCAGGAGCTAAGCCTGTCTCCAGGACCCCTTATCGGATGGCCCCAAAAGAACTCGCGGAGTTTAGAGTTCAACTGCAGAAGCTGGTAGAATTAGGGTTTGTTCGCCCCAGCTTGTCACCTTGGGGAGCCCCTGTTCTATTCGTCAAGAAGAAAGATGGAACCCTGCATTTATGTATAGACTATCGGGAACTCAACCGACTGACAGTACAGAACACCTACCCGTTACCTCAGATCGATGAGTTGTTCGACCAACTGGTGGGAGCGCATTGGTTCTCCAAGCTAGATTTGCGCTCGGGGTACTACCAATTGAGAATACAGGAGGATGATATACAGAAAACGGCTTTCAGCTCGAGGTACGGCTTATATGAGTTCACAGTGATGCCGTTTGGGCTCACCAATGCCCCATCAGCTTTCATGAGCTTGATGAATAAAGTGTTTGAGCCCTACTTAGATGTCTTCGTCATTGTGTTCATTGACGACATCCTAGTCTACTCGAAGACGGAGGAAGAACATGCCGAACATTTGGCCTTAGTTCTGGAGAAGTTAAAAGAGCACACCTTGTTCGCCAAGTTTAACAAGTGTGAATTCTGGCTTAGGGAGGTTGCTTTCTTGGGTCACGTAATCAGTGGGGCTGGACTAGCTGTGGATTCGGCCAAGGTGCATGCCGTGAAGGAGTGGTCGCCTTTGAAGTCGGCGGCCGATGTGAGGAGTTTTCTTGGACTTGCCGGATACTACCGCAAGTTCGTAAAAGGATTCTCCAAGATTGCCCTTCCGCTTACTTCCTTGACAAAGAAAGGAGTGCCATTTGAGTGGACACCCCAGTGTGAAGCGGCATTCCAGGAATTGAAGGATAAACTTACCTCCGCCCCCATACTTGTCCTTCCGTCTTGGAAGGAAGGATTCCAAGTTTACACGGACGCGTCTTATCAGGGGTTGGGAGCGGTGCTGATGCAGCACTGGCTCGTAATTGCTTATGCTTCAAGACAATTGAAGAAGCATGAAATCAATTACCCGGTGCATGATTTGGAGCTAGGAGCGGTGGTGTTCGCCTTGAAGGTATGGAGGCATTATCTATACGGCGTCCACTGCGAAATCTTCTCGGATCATAAAAATTTGAAGTATGTCCATACCCAGAAGGAATTGAACTTAAGACAACGGCGGTGGTTAGAGTTTCTATGCGACTATGAGTTCACCTTGAACTACCACCCCGGAAAAGCAAACTCTGTAGCTGATGCGTTGAGTAGGAAAGCACCCGGCTCGAGCCCAGAATCTCGATTGATGAGCATGGAGTTGGCACAGATGATCGAGGAGATGGACATCACCTTAATATTTAAGGCTTCTTCGGAATATACGGAGTACCTGTCCAGCATGAGCATAGTTTGTGATATCCGGGACCGGATCCGAGTGGAGCAAGGATTAGATGCGGCTTTGGCCCCGACAATAAATTTAATCGAAGACGGGACTACCGACGAGTACACACTAAAGGACGACCTCGTTTACTTTCACGGCCTGCTCTACATTCCCAAAGGTGGCAGAATCCGGGAGGATATTATGAGAGAAGCACATTGCTCTCAATATTCCGTGCACCCAGGAATTTCAAAGATGTACGCCGGCTTACGGAAGACGATGTGTTGGCCAGGAATGAAGAAAGATGTCCGGTACTTTGTCACGCATTGTGAAGCCTGCCAAAGAGTGAAGGCGGAATGTAGGAGCCCCGGTGGCCTGTTGCAGTCGTTGCCAATCCCCGAATGGAAGTTCGAGGATATCTCCATGGACTTCGTACATGGGCTACCTCGCTCCCGCTCAGGAAATGATTCAGTGTGGGTGATCGTTGACCGCCTGAAGAAAGTTTCCCAGTTCATTTCTATGAAGAAGGAGGCTCATGTGGACGTCTTAGTATGTCTTTTTGTGGAACAGTTTGTACGGTATCACGGCGTACCTAAGACGATAGTTTCGGACCGTGATGGTCGTTTTACCTCCAAGGAGTGGAAGGCGGTACAGGCATATTTGGGCTCGCGCCTTACCTTCAGCACCATATTTCATCCACAGAAGGACGGGCAGTATGAGCAGACAATCCGAACATTGGAGGATCATTTGAGGTTGTGTGTGATAGATAGGGGAGAGCCGTGGGAAAGACTCTTGCCCTTAGTGGAATTCTCCTACAACAACAGCCATCAAGCTAGCATTGTCATGACACCCCATGAAGCCCTATATGGAAGGAGGTGTAGAACCCCCTTGTCTTGGGTGCAATATGAAGACCCGAAGACTTTGGGTGTTGAATATATAGATGACACGAATGCGGTGGTTAGGTTGATACGGGATCGTATGTTAGAGGCTCAAAGTCGACAGGCGAAGTATAACAACGCTAAACACCGGATGGTGGAATTTCAAGTGGGAGACAAGGTGTTTCTGAAAATCCGACCGATGCATGGAGTATCACGAGTACGAGGAGTGAAGAAGCTCAGCCCACGGTATGTTGGGCCCTATGTCATAGTGGAAAAGATTGGCCCTTTGGCCTATCGGCGTGATCTACCGCCCGAGTTAGAAAATCTCCACGACGTGTTCCATGTCTCGTCGCTTCGGAAGGCGCTGTTGCGGCCCGAACAATACATCCCCACTACTGATGGTGCTGTGGCATCTGGCAGATCTGTGCGACTGGACCCGGTACGAATCATTGATAATGAGATAAGAACCCTGCGCCGCAAAAGTGTGCCGCTGGTAAAAGTGCTGTGGTCTAATCATGGGAAGGAAGAATTTACTTCGGAGCCGGTGGACTTGATACAGAAGTGTTGGGATTTGTCTCCACAATACCTCAGATTTGTAGGTGGTCAGACCTTGAACTAAGATGAATTAAGGTGTATTTGATGCTGTGTTTAGGTTGTATGTGTGCAGGTCCTTAATGCCAAGTGTAGACCAATGTCAGTCTATAATGGGTCACCAAACACAGGACCATATAATGTAATCCCTCATTGTGTGATCCAAAGTGTTGGCCCATGTATAGCCTCTCTATTGGGATACACTTCCTATATGCACTTGGAATGGTGGACTCAAGTATTGAAGTATATCTTTTAGAAGAATTTTTTTTCTAAGTCCACATACTCGAGTAGTACCCTTCATATACTCGAGTAAGTGACTTAGTACTCGAGTAGATCCTTGGACATACTCGTGTAGACTCTATATACTCGTGTAGATAAGTTTATACTCGAGTAGATAGTCAGTCACTCGAGTAGGTCATATCTTATACTCGAGTAAATCCTTCTATTCTTATATCCAGAAATTTTCTAAGTCCACATACTCGAGTACTTCTCCAGTATACTCGAGTAAGTGGATCTGTACTCGAGTAAGCTAGCTTACATACTCGAGTAGGCTGTATTCACTCGAGTAAGTGATAACTTGTACTCGAGTGGTTGGTTAGTTACTCGAGTAAGTGCCTTGTTTATACTCGAGTAGTTCTGTTCTTCCCATTTCAGAAATATTCTAAGTCCACATACTCGAGTAGTTCCCTATATACTCGAGTAAGTGACTCTGTACTCGAGTAGTTATTTTTCATACTCGAGTAAGTCAATGTTTACTCGAGTAGTTGTTCTAAGATACTCGAGTAGTTCTTTTTCTCTCACTCGAGTATCTGCAACTCTTGTACTTGAGTATTTATTCTCACTTTATCTGAAATTTCTCTAAGTGTTTTCACTCGAGTATTGATCTCTGGATCACTCGAGTAGTTTTCTCTTCTCTTACTCGAGTATGCCAATCCTTTCTACTCGAGTATATAACTTCTCTTACTCGAGTATGCCAATTCTTTTCCACTCGAGTATATACTATCTGATACTCGAGTATGTATCTTAATGTCTACTATCGTGAAGAAAATAAAAGCAACCGAACTAGCAATCCATCTAGGCAAGTATACCCATCGAATTGTAGCTAGGGGACACAAGTGTCGTATTGAAATCCGGGAACTGCTAAATACACTTACTCACACGAAGACTATTATTTTATCGGAGGAAAATCTTGAGGACTTAAAAAGGAAATTGCAACTAAGAAAGGAAATATAGTTAATCGCTAGAAAGAGAACCACTGCCTTAAGTTAAAGAACAATTAGACGCGATTACGATAAAGTGTTAAAGAACTACGACCAAGGGATGGGAATGTACTCGATCAAGAATCACTTCGGCCAGAGTAATAAAGAAATGCGATAAAAGCCTAAACTTAATAGGGAAGAGTTTCTTGACCGTGGAGGTTCCTAAAGCTTAAACACACTTCTCTCGAAGTCGTGTCCGACTGAGTTTAGGTAGGTCCGACCGACTTTCGTCTAAATCAGAGGCCTAAAGCTCGCTTTACGCGGTGAACCCCACTATTAGATTTTATTCCAATCCGGGAGATTTGAATGTCTCCCTCTCTCGAGGGGTGCATACCAATCCCTTTCCTCTTGAGTGCTCACTTCAAACTATCGGCCTTTCGGCTAGCCAAGCATGAAAGCTAAGGCGGAGAGTATACATCGATGATATATCTCCAACCCAAAAGTATTCAAGAGCAATTCAAGGTTAAACCCCTAAAAAGGAAAGGTAAAATTAAAGCATCATAACTTAATCACTCAAACCTCAGATCATCAAGATCGAGTACAAGGAGGATTTAGTTATTCATGGTATAGACAATGAAGATCATATTAATAGTATGGAAAATAATACCGAGTAGAAGGGAAAGAGAATAGCGAACTATTTTATTTCGTAATGTGGAGGAATCACAAGTAGGGCACACAGATACTATAAGAACACCTTCTACGATGATTACAAATGCTGTAAAAAGGAAGTACAGAAATGCGAAAAAGACTTGCATGAAAAGAAACTCAATTACTTGAAGTAAAAAGGAAGAGACAAGCTTAAGACATAAAAACTAAAATAGCAGCACTTCTTCTTCTCTAATCTCCCTCTATCTCTCTCCAAACACTAGAAGATGATCCCTATTTATAGAGTTTTTTCGGGCTGAGTCACGCCCTATGACACGCCCATGGAGGGCGTGACCATAGGGCGTGTCTGATTCGGTGCGACATCTGGAGCGTTGGCATTTAATTCTGGCGCGGTTGCTGAGTTACACGCCCATCGAACACGCCCCTGGAGGGCGTGACATATGGGCGTGTCGGATTCGGCGCGTTGAAATTGAGCTCGGTACTGACTCCTCGGGACTTGGCGGGTCACGCCTTTCAGACACGCCCATGGAGGGCGTGTCAGTGGGCGTGTCAGTGGGCGTGACAGCTAGTTTCTGGTGGAGATTGACTTCGGACCGGCGGCTTCATTCCACTAGGTTACACGCCCTTGGTACACGCCCTAGGAGGGCGTGACCATGGGGCGTGACCATGCAAAACTTTGTAAAATCCTGCAAAAAGAAGGAAAGATGTTAGTGACAATAATATACAAAAAAGGGTCAAAATATAACCATACAAGACATGCTTTATAAATTGAAAGCTAGAAAATACCATAATAGTTTAGGCTATAAAACGGACTATCGACATACAATAACATAAAATTATAATAATACTTAGAAATTTAAGCTACTAAATTACCCAAAAAAGGATGACTAAAAAGTAGTCATCAAACACCCCCATGCTTAGACATTTGCTTGCCCTCAAGCAAATAAAAATGAAAACTAGGGAAGGAAATAGAAAATAAACAAAGCTAATTTAGGTTTCAAAATTAAGAAAAACAAAACATGGAAAATTAAACCATCCTAATATTCATATTATCAACTAGTGGGGTGAGAAGTGCACAATAGAAGATTTGAAAGGGAAACCCTAAAAATCTCATTAAGACATAAGAGAAGTCTACTAATTTCTAAATCTTAAAGACAAGGCATCCAAAATAAATGAAAGTAAGGAAAACAAAAGTAGAAGTTCTAAATAAACGGCGCATTAACAAACTACTAGGTTGCTAGATAAACATTAACCCTAAAACACTCCAAGATAACCTCCAAAGAAATCCATCAATGATGGTGGCCATAGGCTTGTACGTTCACACTTTCTCCACTACGCGAAATTAAGTTCTAAGATCATTAGGACTTCTACTAGGCATTAAAACTTGGCTTAGGTAAATGATTAGGAAGTGGAATCAAAGGTAAACATGAAGGTTTTAGGCACTAAACCAAGGTGAGCTCAAAAATAACCAAAGCATAAAAAAAAATGAGAAATAACAACTATGTCATTTCTCCAATATGAAACTACAAGGCCATGAATTTTTTTCTTTTATAAACTTGGCCAAACATAAACGTTTTGCATTCATTTGTTTTTTTTTTTTTTTTTTTGTAATGATATATATATTTTTTCTCAATTTTTTTTCTTTTGAATAACATTTGATAAGAAGGCTCCAAAAATAAGCTTGAGAATTTCCTATTTATTTCAAAAATAATACCCTTCCCACAAAAAATAATTTTTAAGCTCAAATTTATAGTGCAAAAAGAGGAAAGATATTTGGCTTTGGTGAACATAATGAAATGAAAGGTGGAGCTAAAAACCAAGAAAACAAGAAAAAAGGCCCAAAATTGTTTTGCAAGGGTTTTGTTTTTGGTGGGCAAGAAAAGCTCAAACTATTCAAATGGTGGCCTAAATCATTTCTAAAGAACGTAAAAACGGCGCAAATGCTTCGAGAGTAGCTTGGTACAAGTTCTAGACACCAAGAAAGACTACCCCGCAAATGAAAAAGGACTAAAGATACCTAGCAACCATTCGTAAGTAATTAACCGAATAAAAAGACATAACTACGCATTGCTAGCTTATAACTTAAAAACCGGATGCCTATATTTAAGAAAAAGAAACTAGTAGAACTAAACTATGTTAAAATGATAGGTTCAGAAAAACATTTTCAAAGTAATCTATATAGAACTAAGAAACCGCATGGGCCTACACTTCACTAGAAGCAACATGAAAATAAAGATAGAAAATAATTTTAGGTTTTGTTTTTCAAATAGATTTTAGCACAATTTTTTTTTGGGTTTTATAATTGTTTGGATTTTAGATTTTGATGACATAAAATACTATACTAGTTTAATCAAAAATTTTCTTTTGAAAGAAGAAGAACAAAAAGAAAAAGCCAAAAGAAACTAGACCCCCCCATGCTTAAAATTTTTCATTGTCCTCAATGAAAGGAAAAAGAGAAGGAGACTGAGAAGGAGAGATAATAGAAAATGCAGAAAGTAAAGTAAATAAGAATAGGACTTCCCCGGGTTCGTGAGATGAAGGCGAATGTCGCTCCCCCATGCTGGCTCTTTAGCGCACTTGATCGTTAGCAGGTTTGACTTGATCCATCTTGAAATCAGCAATGGCGGAGTGGCGACCACGATCATGGGCTTGATTTGCCTCCGGCAGAAAGAGCAAAGCAAAAAGATAGAGTCCATGGGCAGATGCCCGATAATGTTTGTTTATTACAAGAGTTCAAATAAGTCCAAAAAGTGGAAAATAAAAATGTCCATAACAAAATAAAAATGTCCATCAGAAATAAAAAACTAAGAATTAAAAAGAAGATTCTCCTTTGCAGGAGTCACAGAATCATTAGAGAAATAGAGTTTAAGTCTATGGCCATTAACTTTAAAGTTCCCCTTATCGGGGTGTGAAAGTAGCACAGTGCCGTAAGGAAAAACATCCTTGACCGTGAACGGTCCGGACCATCTAGATTTAAGCTTTCCCGGGAAGAGACGTAAACGCGAATTAAAAAGAAGAACCTGATCGCCTGGTTTAAAAGTTTTAGGGTGGCGCAGGTTCTTATCGTGATACAATTTCGTGTGTTCTTTATAAATTTTATTATTTTCATAGGCGTACGCTCGCCACTCGTCAAGCTCATTTAGTTGGTTTTTTCTATGCTCGCCGACCGAGTGCGGATCGAAATTAAAAAACTTCAACGCCCAATACGCACGGTGTTCTACTTCTACCGGAAGATGACACGATTTTCCATAGACTAATCGGAAAGGAGTACAACCGATGGCGGTTTTGTATGCTGTCCGATAGGCCCACAAAGCATCGTCCAATTTTAAAGACCAATCCTTACGAGAAGTAGAAACGTTTTTTTCCAAAATTCGTTTAAGCTCGCGATTGACTACCTCGACCTGACCGTTCGTTTGGGGGTGATAAGCAGTGGACAATTTATGCGTAACGCCATATTTGGCTAAAGCCTTAGTGAGCTGAGCGTTGCAAAAATGACTTCCCCTATCACTAACGATCGCTCGAGGAAACCCAAAGCGAGAAAATAATTTTTTTAAAAAATTGACAACTACGCGAGCATCATTATTTGGTAGAGCTTGGGCTTCTGCCCACCTAGAAACATAATCGACTGCGACTAGAATATATTTGTTTCCTAAGCTGGAGGGAAATGGGCCGACAAAGTCTATGCCCCATAGATCAAAAACTTCGCACTCGAGAAAGTAATTTTGCTCCATTTCATTTTTGTTAGAAATATTTCCAGTCCGCTGGCATCGATCGCACCCGCCCACAAAGATTTGTGCATCTTTAAATATGCTTGGCCAATAGAAGCCAGCACTAAGCACTTTTTGGGCGGTGCGGTTTGCTTGATAATGCCCGCCAGTCGGACCTTCATGAACATGTTTTAAAATTTGGTGACCCTCTTCCTGCGAAACGCATCTCCTTACCACTTGGTCCGCACAAATGCGAAATAGAAATGGGTCTTCCCAAAAATAATACTTCAACTCCGAAAAGAATTTCTTCTTTTGGTGAGTGGAGTATTCTTTTGGAAGGACCCGGGCCACAAGATAATTGTCCAGGTCGGCAAACCAGGGGGTAGAAGATGAAGAAATATTAAAAAGACGCTCATCCGGAAAAGAGTCATTAATAAAAGTTTCATTTAAAAAATCAAGTTTGGGATTTTCAAGGCGAGATAGATGATCCGCCGCTAGGTTTTCTGCTCCTTTCTTATCCCGAATTTCCAAGTCGAATTCTTGAAGTAAGAGGATCCAACGGATAAGACGCGGCTTGGCATCCGGTTTAGAAAGGAGGTACTTCAAAGCGGAATGATCCGTGAAAACAATAACCTTAGATAGAGTAACATACGGTCGGAATTTATCAAAAGCAAAAATAACTGCTAAGAGCTCTTTCTCCGTTGTGGTGTAATTTTCTTGCGCAGAAGTGAGAGTTTTACTAGCGTAGAAAATCGGATGAAAGTTCTTAGCGATTCGTTGACCTAAAATCGCACCTACCGCATGATTACTCGCATCACACATAATTTCGAAAGGTAAATCCCAAACTGGGGCGATCATAATAGGAGCATTTATAAGTTTCGATTTTATTAATTCAAAGGCCTCGAGACAAGATTTATCAAAAACAAAAGGAATGTCTTTTTCGAGCAAGTGGGTGAGAGGTTTAGTGATTTTTGAAAAGTCCTTGATAAATCTACGATAAAAACCCGCATGACCTAAAAAACTTCTAATCGCTTTAACGGTTAGAGGGGGCGGTAACTTTTCAATTACTTCAATTTTTGCCTTGTCCACTTCAATTCCCCTGGCGGAAATGTTGTGGCCAAGGACTAAACCCTCACGTACCATAAAGTGGCACTTCTCCCAATTTAAAACTAAATTTGTCTCCTCGCAGCGTTTTAAAACTTTTCCTAAATTTTCTAAACATAAATCGAATGAGTCACCAAAAACGGAAAAGTCGTCCATAAAAACTTCCATAATATTTTCTACATATTTATCAAAAATAGCAAGCATACACCGCTGAAAGGTGGCGGGTGCGTTGCATAATCCGAAAGGCATTCTACGGTAGGCAAAAGTTCCGAAGGGGCAAGTGAATGTCGTCTTCTCTTGGTCCTCGGGTGAGATAGGGATTTGAAAATATCCCGAGAGACCGTCGAGGAAGCAATAAAAATTGTGTCCGGACAAACGTTCTAAAATTTGATCGATAAAGGGGAGGGGGAAGTGATCTTTTCGAGTGGCATCGTTTAGTTTATGGTAATCGATGCACATCCTCCATCCCGTTATCGTCCTAGTTGGAACTAAATCGTTGTTTTCGTTTGGTACTACCGTGATCCCACCCTTCTTAGGAACAACCTGAACTGGACTTACCCACTGACTATCGGAAATAGGATAAATTATCCCTGCATCTAATAACTTAAGCACCTCTCCCTTCACAACCTCTTTCATATTTGGATTAAGACGACGTTGTGGTTGAACTACACCCTTAGGATTATTTTCAAAAAATATGTTGTGTGTGCAGAAAGAGGGACTTATGCCAGGAATATCACAAATTTGCCATGCTATAGCTCGGCGATGCTTTTGTAGTAGTTCGATCAATTGATCGTTTTCGGATTGGGAAATAAAAGCCGAGATTATAACGGGCAATTTTGAATCTTTTGCAAGAAAGACATATTTGAGGTGGTCAGGCAGTGGTTTTAAATCAAGCTGGGGTGGTTCGTCATAAGAATTTTTTAAATTTTTCTCTTTTTCAAAAACAAGATTTTCATACTTTTTTCTACTACATGCAAAATTATTTTCAACATTTTCTTGGATCGACATCACCGGGTTGTCAAAATTATGTGAAGAAATTTCAGAAAACGAAGATGAAAATTCATTGGGAGAAATGTTGGAAAGGGAAAGGGAAGAGTCTTCATTTAGAACGTCAACAAAAAAAACAAGAGTCATCATTTTTTAAGGAGTTTTTCATGGATTGATTTATAGAAAATGTGACCTCATCATCTCCCACACGCAAAAACAACTTTCCGTTACTAACGTCTATAACTGCTCGAGAGGTGGCTAGAAAAGGTCGTCCAAGGATAAGAGGAACCTCGACGTCTTCTTCAATATCAAGAATGACAAAATCCACCGGGAAGATGAATTTGTCGACCTTTACGAGCACGTCCTCAACGATACCTAGTGGATATTTGATAGACCTATCAGCTAATTGGATACTCATCCTTGTAGGGCTCAGAGTGCCCAATCCTAACTTCTTAAATAGTGAAAAAGGCATCAAGTTGATGCTCGCTCCTAGATCTGCCAACGCATGTTTAACAAATAAATCACCAAAGACACAAGGAATGGAAAAACTACCCGGATCGTTTATCTTTTTAGGCAGATTAGAATTTTTAACGACCGCCGAGCATTCTTCATTCAATGTTACATGTGATAAGTTCTCCAATTTCGTCTTGTTTGTTAATAAGTCCTTAAGATATTTTGCGTACTTCGGCATTTGACTAATCGCTTCATGAAATGGCAAATTAATGTGAATTTGTTTGAACATTTCAAGGAAGCGTTGGTACTGATCATCTAGTTTGTCTTTCCTAAGTCTAGCCGGATAAGGAGGTGGCGGGAATTCTTTTAGGACAACAGGAGCATCATTTTGAAAATCATTTTTTTCTTTTTGAGAATCAGAAATAATAGAGCCATCGTTTTCTTTTTCAAATGTAGATTTTTCTTTTTCAAAATCTGAGTTGTCATTTTTCATGGGGGTAAAAACTGGAGGAACAATCGCCCTTGGCTCTTCCCTTGTGGTGGGCTCGTTAACAACTTTACCGCTCCGAAGGGAAATCGCATTTGCGTGCTCCCTTGGGTTAGGCTCAGTGTTCGAGGGAAGAGTTCCAGGTGGTCTCTCGGAAAAGGCCTTAGCGAGTTGGCCAACTTGATTTTCTAAGTTTTTCATGGATCCTGTTAAATTTCTAATAGTGGCATCGTTCGAGCTTATATATTTAGCGAGGATCTCTTCCAAAGGGGAAGGTTTTTGAAAATTTTGTTGCGGTGGTGGTGGTGGTGTAAAATCGTGCGGTGGGCGTATTACATTAGCATTATTACTCCAAGAAAAATTAGGATGGTTACGCCATCCGGGATGATACGTGTTCGACGAAGCAGAAAAACCTGGAGGAGAAGAAAAATTCGAAAAAGCAGAAAAATTATTCGCAGAAATATTTTGAGCAGGCCTGGGTATGTTCCCCAGATAATCCACCTGCTCAGCAGCAGCAGCATTTTCATATACCTTAGCAGCGGAGGGAGCAGTCATCTCCGAGATCTTCTTGTTGAGCATTTCCACTTGCATCGCCAGTTGCGTCACCGAATCCACTTCATAGATACCTGCAGGTTTAGATGAGCGAGACCTGGACGAATTCCACTGATAAGTGTTCATCGCCATGTCATCGATAAGCTCAAGAGCGGCTTCCGGAGTTTTGCGGTCTAAAGAACCAGCGGAAGCGGCATCTATCATTTGCTTAGTCTCTTGGTTTAGCCCATTATAGAATGTCTGAACCTGCAACCATACAGGCAGAGCATGATGTGGGCATCTTCTCAAAAGTTCTTTGAACCTCTCCCAAGTGTCATAGAGGGTCTCAGAATCAATTTGAGAATATGAAGTTATATCATTTCGAAACTTAGCAGTTTTGGCGGGGGGAAAATAACGAGAAAGAAATTTTTCAGTTAAAATGTTCCAAGTAGTGATTGATCCTCTTGGAAGAGAACTCAACCACTGTTTGGCTTTAGTCCTTAAGGAGAATGGGAAGAGTCTTAGCCTTATCGCATCGTCCGAGACACCATTAATCTTGAAGGTGTCACAGATTTCATGAAAATTAGCAATATGCAAGTTCGGATCTTCATCTTGCAATCCGTCGAACTGTACATATTGCTGCACCATTTGAATGATGCTAGGCTTAAGCTCGAAGTTATTGTTCGCAATAGCGGGACGAACTATGCTAGATTCTGTACCCTCCAGGTTTGGTCTTGCATAATGGGACATAGTCCTTTGCACGACTTCCTCTTGGTTGGGTCTTTGCAAGACTTCCTCTTGGTTGGGATTGTCCATTCTTAAGGTAGAATATGAATCGGACTGTTCAACCGATATTTGAAGAGTCGGGCCTTGAAATCGCAATCTTCTCCGAAGAGTACGCTCGATTTCGTGGTCCAAGTCCAAAATAATCGACGGACTTCCCCGGGTCATGCACTGGAAGAAGAAAGAGAGAAGTATTGCTTATTATTATTATTAATATATATATATATATTTTGTAATTATATATATTTTTAGATGTTTTAGCTCCCAAAATTCCCAAGGACTACCCGATGAAGGGTTCGCAAGGTACTAGACAAGATAGCGGTACTTAAAACCGCATTGCCCTTTTTGAGAGGATTTTGTTGGTGTAGGAAACTTGTGATGTGGGTATCTATTGAAAATGACTATATTTATTATTATTATTATTATTATTTTTTAAAGCGATTTATTTTTTTTCTTTTTGGTTTGCAATAAGGAAGATAAAAGTAATAGATTCGTGTTTTCAATATATCAACAAGAGCTGAATCCCCGGCAACGGCGCCAAAAACTTAATGTCTACTATCGTGAAGAAAATAAAAGCAACCGAACTAGCAATCCATCTAGGCAAGTATACCCATCGAATTGTAGCTAGGGGACACAAGTGTCGTATTGAAATCTGGGAACTGCTGAATACACTTACTCACACGAAGACTATTATTTTATCGGAGGAAAATCTTGAGGACTTAAAAAGGAAATTGCAACTAAGAAAGGAAATATAGTTAATCGCTAGAAAGAGAACCACTGCCTTAAGTTAAAGAACTATTAGACGCGATTACGATAAAGTGTTAAAGAACTACGACCAAGGGATGGGAATGTACTCGATCAAGAATCACCTCGGCCAGAGTAATAAAGAAATGCGATAAAAGCCTAAACTTAATAGGGAAGAGTTTCTTGACCGTGGAGGTTCCGAAAGCTTAAACACACTTCTCTCGAAGTCGTGTCCGACTGAGTTTAGGTAGGTCCGACCGACTTTCGTCTAAATCAGAGGCCTAAAGCTCGCTTTACGCGGTGAACCCCACTATTAGATTTTATTCCAATCCGGGAGATTTGAATGTCTCCCTCTCTCGAGGGGTGCATACCAATCCCTTTCCTCTTGAGTGCTCACTTCAAACTATCGCCCTTTCGGCTAGCCAAGCATGAAAGCTAAGGCGGAGAGTATACATCGATGATATATCTCCAACCCAAAAGTATTCAAGAGCAATTCAAGGTTAAACCCCTAAAAAGGAAAGGTAAAATTAAAGCATCATAACTTAATCACTCAAACCTCAGATCATCAAGATCGAGTACAAGGAGGATTTAGTTATTCATGGTATAGACAATGAAGATCATATTAATAGTATGGAAAATAACACCGAGTAGAAGGGAAAGAGAATAGCGAACTATTTTATTTCGTAATGTGGAGGAATCACAAGTAGGGCACACAGATACTATAAGAACACCTTCTACGATGATTACAAATGCTGTAAAAAGGAAGTACAGAAATGCGAAAAAGACTTGCATGAAAAGAAACTCAATTACTTGAAGTAAAAAGGAAGAGACAAGCTTAAGACATAAAAACTAAAATAGCAGCACTTCTTCTTCTCTAATCTCCCTCTATCTCTCTCCAAACACTAGAAGATGATCCCTATTTATAGAGTTTTTTCGGGCTGAGTCACGCCCTATGACACGCCCATGGAGGGCGTGACCATAGGGCGTGTCTGATTCGGTGCGACATCTGGAGCGTTGGCATTTAATTCTGGCGCGGTTGCTGAGTTACACGCCCATCGAACACGCCCCTGGAGGGCGTGACATATGGGCGTGTCAGATTCGGCGCGTTGAAATTGAGCTCGGTACTGACTCCTCGGGACTTGGCGGGTCACGCCTTTCAGACACGCCCATGGAGGGCGTGTCAGTGGGCGTGTCAGTGGGCGTGACAGCTAGTTTCTGGTGGAGATTGACTTCGGACCAGCGGCTTCATTCCACTAGGTTACATGCCCTTGGTACACGCCCTAGGAGGGCGTGACCATGGGGCGTGACCATGCAAAACTTTGTAAAATCCTGCAAAAAGAAGGAAAGATGTTAGTGACAATAATATACAAAAAAGGGTCAAAATATAACCATACAAGACATGCTTTATAAATTGAAAGCTAGAAAATACCATAATAGTTTAGGCTATAAAACGGACTATCGACATACAATAACATAAAATTATAATAATACTTAGAAATTTAAGCTACTAAATTACCCAAAAAAGGATGACTAAAAAGTAGTCATCATATCTTCTATGACTCGAGTATGTATCTTCTATGACTCGAGTATGTCGGTTCAAATCCTTCCTGAAATTCTCTAAGTCAATTTCATTGTACATTTCGATTTGATCTTTTCTGATAAGTCCACGTGTCATCATTAATGATTCTTATGACCGTTGGAGTCTACCTATAAATAGGTCACTTCAGATTTGACTTTTAATCAATTCCTTCAGAGATTTTTATTTTAAGAAAGAGAAAGAGAAAAATCCCGTGAACCCTAATTCTTCAAGTCGCCGCCGCCGTCGCCATTAACGTTCACGGAAGAAGCTCTGGATCGACGTTCTCCGATCTCTGTTTGCAACTCTGATTCTTCAGCGATCCAGACGCAAGTCAATCACTCGATCTTGACGCGCCTTAAAGATTCCAGATCTATTTTCTCGATCGAGGTGATTTAGTTTTTCAGATTTGTGGATCTCTCTCAAGTCATCTTCAACTTCTCTGATGACTGTCAAGATCCAGATCTGAGATTATTGTTTGTATTTTTTTTAAACAAATTATTGTGTAGGAGTTTTTCTCCGAGATTTGTAGGAAGTCTTATCTTCCGAGTGTAGATCCGGTTTGGATCGAGTTTTTGTAGGAACGTGGTTCCGAGGTGTAGGATTGTTTTCAATCCGAGATAGTGGAGTAGCCGAGTCTAGTGATTTGCTAGATCGGTGAGGAAAGTGGACGTACCCAAGGTTGGGGAACCACTATAAATCTCTTGTCGTCTGTGATTGCTTGATGTGTGCTGTATTAGTTTTTAATTCCGCATTTGACACGCATTTCACCTATTCACCCCCCTCTAGGTGATTTAGGCTAACAACTTAGACCTCTCAAGAAGCGCTACCCGGAGCTGTTCTTCCAAGATAACATTTTATAGTGCATATTATTTAGTACTTGCATCCCCATAGCCCTAGCCTGATTTCGGGGACGAAATCTTTTATTTTGTTTATAGGATTTGTAACGTCCCAATTCGCGCTAGGCCCCTCGCATGAGTTTTGAGTCAAGATACTTGACTCGGGCTCGGGGCGCACTGGAAAAAGGTGTCAAGTGCGTTGGATGGAGTGTAGGGTTGAGTGATATCCAACGGATCGAAAGGGAATAGCCTAAGGGAAAATCATCGAGAATGCCTGGTGATTCTCGCCGATCGTCGAGTATCGATGAGAATACTCAACGCTCTCAACACCAGATTTCCGATAAGAATGGCCCAAGGGAAAGTCATCGAGAATTCCTGGTGATTCTCGCCGATCGTCGAGTATCGATGTGAATACTCAACGCTCTCAACGCCAGATTTCCGATAAGAATGGCCCAAGGGAAAATCGTCGAGAATGCCCGGTGATTCTCGCCGATCGTCGAGTATCAATGAGAATACTCAACGCTCTCAACGCCAGATTTTCGATAAGAATGGCCCAAGGGAAAATCGTCGAGAATGCCTGGTGATTCTCGCCGATCGTCGAGTATCGATGAGAATACTTAACGCTCTCAACGCCAGATTACCGATAAGTTTGGCTAAGGGAAAATCGCCGGGTATCATTGTTGATACCCGACGAATTCGTCGAGAATGCCTGACAATTTTCGCCGATCGTCGAGAATGACAGATGATTCCCGCCGAATTTGACTTGTGCGTTTTCTTCGCCCAGGCAGATTCGCCGGCTTGTACAGGCGGACCGAACCGGATTTTGGTATTCGCGCTGGATGGTTCCTTTGACCGGGTCACTTCAATATGACCCATTATGGGCGGTCCAATGAGGCATTGACACGTGGCAGAAGATGTAACCTAATACCTCGGCTTATAAAAAGGGAGTTAAAGCCAAACCCTAGCTTTTGCGTCGATCGACCCTTAGCGTCATCGTGGATCTCGCGAAACCGACGGAGCCGGCGGAGCTTTTGGAGGCCACCTTCTTTCTCTCTCTCCCTCTCCTTACTTTGCCATGAAGAACAACCGCACCAAGCGAGAGATGCCGCAAAGGAGAATGACTAGATCCATGGCCGGGAACGGTGGTACCGCTGGAAACGAGGTGAGCTTCCTCCCCTCTCCTTTGGTGCTAGATCTGTAGATATATTCTAGGAGAGATATCGACTCCATAGAGTCTTGATGGTGAGGAGGAGATTTCCTTGGAAAGCCATGCCTAGGTTTGTTTTCTAGGCTTAGCCCCCTCCAACCTCTTCATCCTTCAAAGTGAAGATGAGAGAAGGATTCGTGGAGAAATATGGCTTCGTGAGGGTGAATAAGGGTGGACGATTTTCTGGAGGAAATTTTGGGAGTTTGGTGCGAGGAGGAAGATGAATGGATGCCGTTCACCTCGCTTTAAGATGCGTGCAGAAATCTGTTTTCTGCACGCAGCGACCTTCATGGCCAATTTCGGGGGTGTTCTGGTCATATCTGGGTTTTAGACTAAACACGAAAGTCGTAGCCCTCGAAATTATCTTTCCAATGACTTATTGAATGTTCCAAGGTGATATCTGTAGCCATGGGAAAGTCTGTTTGAATCTGCTGCAGTTGGGGGAAATTCCACCCAGAAAATCTGTACCCTGTACGCAGCAGGCTTCAAGTGGATTTCTGGTGTGATGCGATCAAATATGGGCTTTAGACTAAACACGAAAGTTGTAGCCCACAAAATTATCTTTCCAACGAGTGGTTACACGCACTCGTCAGATTTCTGTAGCCTCGAGAATCCTTGGTCGAAGTGGCTGCCCGGATTAAGGCTGCACCTAAATTCTGGGCTTGTGTAACGTGGAATGCGATATGGTGGAATTTAATGTTGCGATCCAACTCGAGGCTTGGGTGGACTCTTTTGACATAATCATCATAGTGACGTGATAAGTTGAGGTTATGAATCTAAATTCATATAACGAGTTGTGGACAAGTTTAATTGAAGGAAAGAACCTGATATAATTGGGTAGATATAATTGGATAAATGTATAAATGATTTAACTATGGCCATGATACATGTTGGATGGATAAAAGGGAATTAGTAACCCAATGCTTAGAGTGTCGTCTCCCTACGGGTAGCATTATGGAAGTAACAAGTGCGGTGTTGAATGTCACTAGTTGGAATGAGATTGAGATGGGTAAAGTTGGACGGTTGGGCTTGGCCCTCGGTGTTCATGTCCCGAGGCTCCTTCCGCATTCGATGGATGGTTGGGCTTGGTCCTCGGTGTTCACGTCCCGAGGCTCCTTCCATGCCACGATATTGTGAAATTGCATGTGGTGTGAGTCGACGCACGGTGTCGTAATCCCGGGATAAGGATAGTGTGGCAGGTCTACGGGCTCGCCAATCGTCACAGCGATGGGAGTCGGCAGCTAGACCTTGGAAAGTTGGGCTTGGTCCTCGGTGTTCATGTCCCGAGGCTCCTTCCGTGCTAAGTGAACGGTTGGGCTTGGTACTCGTGTTCATTTCCGAGGCTCCTTTCGTGTCATGCATAGGCCAGTTCGGGGCTAGGATCTTGGTGCTCACTTACCCAAGAGAACCTGCTGAGCCGTAGTATGCATGTGAGCTCTGCTGTTGTGTCCTTAGCATTGAGGCGTATGGAGGCCTAGGCCAGGTAGTGTGGAGACCAGCCTAGTAGTGGAGATGCCCGCTCTACTATCACCGTTTGGCCACGACGGTTGATGCCTGAGAGGTTAGCTACCTGCTCGAATAGGGGGAACTATAAGTCTGTGTCGACATAGCGATTGCATGTGCTTGATCATGGGTGTGTCATTGCATTGCATTCATAGCATTACACTTCATTTCATACATAAGACCCTCATCGTATAAGTTTGTATGGGCACTCCTATATGATGAGTTACTTATTGCTGAACGACCCTCAACTTATATGCTTGTATGGGCATCCATATAAGTTGAGTTACTTACTGTTATAGCTATATACTCTCTTACTGCTGTAGATAGTAGATTTGTAAAATAAGAGCTTGTTTCTTATACACTACTACTGTTGCTGCTTATGATATGTATACTCACTTCACCTGTTGTACTACTGTTATTTATATATTGTACCTGTTCCTTTCTCTGCCCGGTGCTGAGGAGTCGCCGGGGGAGCGGATGTGAAGCCACTTAGTCTTTATGACTAACGGTTGCTACGTCTTCCTTTTTAGGAGGAAACCCCGCAGGTGGAGTAGCAGGCTATGCAGCGGGACAGCCAGGCCAGGATGACAGGGCCTGAAGGGACGGTACCGTCGCTACCGTCGGTTACAGACGTGAGTGAGAGAGATTTTGTTGTAGCTCTTCGAGGCAAATATATTCACGTACTCTGATTATGTAGAAGTTTGTTAACTTCTCTTTTGTTATGCTTATGGATATATGCTTAGCGTGGATTGACTTTCTTATATTATTATGGTTGGGTTGGCAATTATGTGTTGATATTGGTTGTTGCCGGCAGAATAGGCGTCTTGTGGTATAGGCTAGCCCGAGTGCTAGTGTTACCGCAAGGCGGTTGTTCTGGGCATAAGACCCCTCTCATGCCGTGTCTTGTATTCTGGGAGGGGGGTCTTACATATACCCTCTGAATGTAGGATCCAGCTTGGATCTTAGGTAGGTGATCATTTAATCACTAAGCTATAGGGCTTTTGAGCCTGAGGTAGGAGAGTCATTCTGTATGAGTTGTAGGGCACTTATGCCTGAGCTGCAGGATCCTTTGGATCTAAGGTAGGTCCTTCATGCCTAATTTATAGGAGAGCCATTCTCTCTGAGGTAGAGCAAGTTTTATCTAAGGTAGGGTTGTTCTCCCAGCCTGAGTTGTAGGTCTTTGGCCTGAGGTAGGTGATCAGTTGATCACTGAGTTGTAGGGCTTAGTGCCTGAGTTGTATGTCTTATAGAAGGCTGAGAGATCCTGAGGGATCTGATTTGTAAGCTCTTTGAGTTGAGTTTTTGAGAAGTGTCTTTTCTAACTGGAAGTTAGAAAGGTGGGAGGAGAGTGAACGTACCCATAATATGGGGAACCACTGTATATTCTATGTGTGCTTTTCTATGTTGTTTCTTTATTATAGGTTTTTGAAAGCTGATAACTGCTAACACATTATGCACTTAAAGAAGACACTTAAAGAAAGTCATAATATACCAACAAACCTATTCACCCCCTCTAGGTTGCAAACTACCTTGTAAACAATGACTTTCAGCGCCTCATGGGGTCTGTTGTCTTCTTTTGTCAACATGGCGGGAAATTTTCTTTGGATTGCTTTCAAGACTTGTGTGATGTTTACTCTGACGGTGGCGAGCGGGTGGAGATTTTCAGCAACAAGAGTTGGCTTGATTTTGAGATTCGTATAGACCACTGCCACAGAAATACTTTGTTTGGTTATGTCAAGAATTCTTGGGGTTTGCCGGAGTTATGGAATGTGTTGCCTGAGAATTTTCGTCGCCAAAAGGGAAAGGAGCAGGAGTTTTCTCCAGTCCTTGTTTTTTTAGAGCCTCATGATTTAGCTAAACATCTGGTCTGCATTTCTTCATTCGTGGAAGTGAAGCGTTTTGTAACATCCCCATCTGTCATATAGCATATTACAGAAGGTCCAGCAGGGGCCCGACGCAATATACTACGGATAGTAAGTGGAGTTACGTATTAAAACCATAAACCATAAGCGCATCCTAACTCAGTTTGCATTCTAGAGGAAGTAAATTAATTGCTTAGAACCCAACCATATAAATGTCCACTAAGCCCAAATAGGAATGATAATATAAATACACAAAGTTATGGCCTTAAGACCATAAAACTGTTTCCTCAAATAATAGTGTTTTACAGACATTGGCACGCAGGCCGACCACACATGAAATAATAAAAAAAACTTCGCTTTGGCCTTCGAGGGCCAGCATCGCAACCATGGGCTTTAGCCTTCTATTTCCCTCTCTGCTCTCCAACTGCGCCTGCACAAATGAAATCCACCCCGGAGGTGGAAAAAAAGTAACGGTCAGCATTAGCTGACCAAATTATTACAACCCCACCCCTCACTCTGGATGGCGGTGCTCCTTCCCTACAGGAATTTATGGTGTAGGGTGGGTCGAGACACGCGATTACTTACGCTAACGGAACAACCATCATCACAGAATATGAAAATAAAGAGGAGGGATCCGACCAAAAGCGAACGAAAAGGGGTCGGTTGGCTCCCAAAATCCGGGACTCGATACCACGTCCTTAGGACCTGCCTCTCCAACAAGCACACAACTCGCAGTAAGCCGGACTCGATACAACGTCTTTAAGACCTTCCTCTCCAACAAGCACACAACTCACCGCACCTACACAAGCATCTATTCTTTCAACATAAGCCGTTTCAAACGCAGCAATAATATATTTTTGGAGCGGCGGTAAACGATAAAGAGCGGTCGAGATTCATTTGAGATTAACTCCCTTGTTAGCACAAGTGTGCCAATCTTGGGGAGCAAGTCAAGGCTAGGCCTAGTTTGTTCCCATAACGGATCTTCCCAATCCAGATAACAAGAGATTCAATAACAACATTTTCATTTCAGATTTTAACAAGCGGAACTCTTAACAATCACGGAAAATACGATTGCATATAATCCACAAAATCTCACAGCAAGAAGCACAAGGAAAGGAACGAGATTACCCAACCAAGAAGAAGAAACACACAAGATAAGTGGGAGATTCACTCTCTCCACGGATCCACTGGCTTCACACCGAATGGGGCAGCAACCTTCTTCCATGGAGTCGCACCGATAGAAGCCACGCTGGAGTCGCACCGAACGGGGATGGAGGAGGCAAAGGATGGCTTCACACCAAGGGGGGGGGGGCGGCTAGTGGAGTCCCTCCATGGCCGAAACTCTCAAGAGGAGTAGGGTTTCTTTTCTTGTTCCAAAAGTCTCTCATCTCATAAAAGGCCTCCTTTAAATAGGAGTTACAAATGAAATCCAACCATCCAAGATTGAGATGAAGATCTCATCAATCCGGATGGTTAATAGCACACCAAATGTCTAATAACACACCAACATTAAAATAAAAATATTACAAGTTATATTTTAAAACAAATAAATTTAAACTAAGTAAAACTATTTAAAACTTCTTCAAGTAGGCTTTGCGCGTCACGGACGGAGGTTGTAACGCAACTTTCTGTTAACGCCCGTGGTGTTGTCAGTATGCCTAAAATCTTTATGTTGTTGCGCCGTGACAACTGGGTCATCATTAAGAAGTGTTGGAGGAGCCGCGCCATTAATCCTCCCCCACTCAAAATCGCGTATCTCCGATGCGTGGTCTGAGAGATAGCGGCGGAGAAGCTCGACATCCAAATGTTGAAGCTCTGTCGCGAGTACCCATGAGTCGTCAGATAGGGGGCGGTCACGCCAACAGTTGAGGAAGTGGTAGGTAGCACCATCAGGAGTAGTAAGTGGCTCAGCAGCAAGTATCATATCTGGATTGAGAAATGTCTTGGGAAACCTGGGAAATATGTCAGCAGAAGGAATAAAAGAAGGCAACGTATCATTCGATGTTATACCTATGGGGACCAAAGGGGAGAGATCATCCGAACTACCACTCCCCAACCCATCAGAATTTTTAGTGGAGGGAGAAGACGACAAAGAATCCAACTCTTGCGGAGGCGTAAAAAACAGCGTCAAATCCGAAACATTAAAAATAGGGGAGATACCCCAATCAGCAGGCAAATCCAATACGAAAGCGTTGTCACCTAGCTTCTTTATAATCCGAAAAGGGCCGGCGCGCTTTGGTGCTAACTTTGTAACGGTGCTAGTTGGCATTCGATCGGGAACTAACCGGACTAAAACCAGATCACTGACTTTAAAGTGTGACACCTTCCTATGTAGATTAGCATGCGATTGATAAGATGCGTATTGATCATTCAAGGAAGCTCGTATACGTGCATGTAAGTCATGAATATGTTGGGCGAAGGATTGTGCAAACTGACTTATTTTATATGTTGGAGGCAATGGGACCAAGTCAAGCGGCACAGGGGCCTTGTACCCGTGAACAATTTCGTTATGAGACATACCCGTGGACCTATTTTTTGAATTATTATAGGCCAATTGGGCATGTCTAAGAAGTAAATCCCAAGTGCCTTTGTGATCGCCCACTAGACATCTAAGAAGATTTCCAAGGCTCCTATTGACTACCTCCGTCTGCTCATCAGTTTGCGGATGATAAGCCGCGGAGAATAGTAATTTTGTTCCCATAAGAACCAACAAGGTTTTCCAAAAGTAGCTAGTGAATTTTACGTCCCTATCCGAGAAAATAGTCTTCGACACTCCGCGGTGACTAACAACGTCCTTAAAATACAGCTTCGCTATGTGGGAAGCGTCATTGGTCTTACTACAAGCAATAAAATATGCCCTTTTTGAGAACCTATCCACAACGACGAGAATAGAGTCGTGCCGTCGAAGGGTGGGGGGAAGGCATAATACGAATTCCATGCTCACGTCTTCCCATGGTACAGACGGGATAGGTAGCGGGGTGTACAAATCTACATTAGACTTAGTACCCTTAGAAACTTGACACGTACAACAACTGTTCACTACCCTCCCAACCTTCGCCTTTAGTTTAGGCCAATAGAATTTCTCCTCTACGAGCGTAATCGTTTTGTCTCTCCCAAAGTGTCCACTCAATCCGCCACTATGTAAATCCCAAATGATGTGGAGTCGCAAAGAGGAGCGAGGGATACACAATTTCCCGTGCTTGAACAGATAACCGTCCCAAAGTGAAAAGGCCATGATGGTCATGGGAGAGCTATCCTAGACAGATAAATATGGCTCCCGAAAATCAAGGCATGTGGCGTATTCATCCTTTATGCGCTCGAACCCTACCACGTGGACTTGCATGGAGGAAAGCAAGAGGGTGAGGCGACTGAGTGCGTCGACGACTTGATTTTTGTACCCTTTAAGGTGCTTAAGATTAAATATGTACTCCTGCAAGAAGGATATCCATTTAGCATGGCGCGGGCTGATTTTATGCTGACCGTTGATGAATCGTAATGCTTCATGATCAGATAGGATGACAAACTCCTTAGAAAGGAGATAGTGTCTCCAATGATGTAAACACCTAACGACCGCATAAAACTCCCTATCATAATTGGAATAATTTTACTTAGCGTCTGCTAATTTCTCACTAAAATAACTAATCGGGTGACCCTCTTGACTCAATACACCTCCAATTCAACCACCATATGCATCACACGTATGCTCGAAGACCTTGGTGAAGTCAGGGAGACACAATACCGGTTCTTCGGTCATAAGCTCTTTAATACGATGGAACGCAAACGTGGCGGATTTCGTCCATGTGAAATCACCCTTGTTTGGTATTGTACCTGATTTGAAGAAGCCCCTGAACAAGCTAAGTTGAATTGACAATGTATTTGATGATTTTCTATCAAGTTGTGCTTGCAGCTATTCTATGCTAAGTACACACCAATGTCAGGGTGCAGTGAGTCAATATACACGGGTCTGCACAACGTAATCCCTCGTTGAGCAGATCAGTGTGTTGACTCACGTGTGATCTCTCTATTGGAGTGTACTTATTTTCAAGTATAGGTTCGAGATAGATCAAGAGCAGAAGAGGAGTAAAGATGGGTCAAAGACCAAGTTCATAGGAAGGAAGAGAAAAATCGTCGAAGTCAAAATCGACGGGAATCACTAAGTGATTCTCGCCGATTCGACGAGAATCATTAGTGATTCTCGCCGAATCATCGAGAATCAGTCAGTGATTCCCGCTGACTTCATCCGGCTAACTGTCCTCCTACAAGAATTCTGCTAAGGCAAAATCGACGGGAATCACCAAGTGATTCTCGCCGATTCGTCGAGAATCACCTTGCATTCCTGCCGATTTCCTCCGGATGACCAGATTTCCAACTGGAATTCTGCCAAGGCAAATTCGACGGGAATCGTGA
This sequence comes from Platanthera zijinensis, assembly GCA_039513925.1. Classification (NCBI taxonomy): domain Eukaryota; kingdom Viridiplantae; phylum Streptophyta; class Magnoliopsida; order Asparagales; family Orchidaceae; genus Platanthera; species Platanthera zijinensis. The sequence continues at coordinate 97,285,013 of CM077094.1, forward strand.
GTGATTCCCTCCGACTTCGACAGGAATCACCAGCGATTCTCGCCGATTTTGCCTTGGGAAAATTTTCCGTTCGCTGGACCGAACCAAGATCGTTGTGCGCTGTTTTGACCGGGCCTAGGGTTTCTTCTTGTGGGCCCCACAACGGTCATTTAGGGTTGGCTTCCAGTATATATACAGGCTTATTTCGAGCATCTATAGGAACTCATTCACGCGATATCAGAAAACCGACGTCGTGCCCTAGCCGATTGCGGAACTTCACCGATCGCCGTCGCCGCTCGCAAGTTAGTCGCCGCCGTTAATCTTAGAGCCTCTTTGATCTTCCGACGACAGGACCGAGGCTATCAGAGCGTCTCACGCATCTCTCTTGAGATCTCTTTTCTCTCGAATCGTTGAATGAGGTTAGTTCTTCATTTCGAATCGATCGAGACGACTAATCCAACTGAGATCATTCGTAGACCTTGCTTGCTTCGTCAAGAAGTTTGGATCTACAAAGCATCGCCGCCGCATTCACTTGCCACCGCCGATCTTGACAAGATCCTCTCCAAGAGAGTGCTCCGGTCGTGGACTCTTCGTCTCTTTCAAGAAAGCATCAATGAATGAAGAGCGACATCGGATTCTCCATAAGTTTGTTTGTATTTCTTGTACATTCAATTTTTGTTTTGTTGTAAAGGAATTTTTATTCCTAGTTGTAAGGGTTGGGTGCAACCCATGGTGGAGGAGTAGTGACTCCTTTGGTTGGAAGGGTTCCTTCCGTAGTGTGAGGATTGGATTTTAATCCGGTTGGTGAAGTGACTGAGTCGTCCCTTGTTGGGAGATAGGTCGAAGGGGGAGAGTGGACGTACCCAAATTGGGGAACGACTATAATTGCTTGTGTGCTTTTCTGTGCTGTGTTTGTTTATTTGTGCAGGTAATTTAAATTCCGCAAAAGACTTCACGACACCTATCCACCTTATAGGTGGATTTAGTTGACACTAGAGACTTTCAAGTGGTATCAGAGGGAGGTTACTCTTCAATAAGGTTAACACCTTTAGTAAGATCCCTTGTCTAGTGTCAAGAAGAAAGAAGATCTCTGAAATGGACGGACTCTAGTATTCAGGGAAGATCCTAGTGTGCACCATACTGAAATTTCCTATCTAGAAGGAAAGGATCAGGTATTACATGGAAGCAGTCGACCCCCGACTCTTCATGATAGTGGAGGAGGGACCTTATATGCCCACTAAGGCCTCCACCATTGATCCAACCAAGAAAGTGCCCAAGAAACTCTCCGAAATGGGTAAGGATGAGATGGTGCTTGTCGGACTTGACAAGAAAGCTCAGAACATTCTAGTAAGCGCCGTCGATGATTCCATGATGCAGATTTTCTGCAACTGCAGGACTGCCAAGGACATATGGTACAGCCTGATCATCCTGATGGAAGGCACTGATGAAGTAAGGGATGATCGAAGATCCCTTCTGAACCAGAAGTACGAGGCCTTCAGGCAAGGTCCCAAGGAATAAATCGGAGTGACATTGGAGAACTTCCTGAAGATCGTCAATGCCCTGAAGGGCTATGGCAGAGTGTTCTCCGATGGTGAACTAAATGACAAATTCCTTAGATCTCTTACTAAGGAATGGGACACCAAGATCTGCGCCATCAGAGAATTTGGCAAGCTGGCAGAAACTGATCCCTAGATTTTATTTGGGAAACATCTGTCCTATGAGCTTCAGCTGAACACCAGAAAAGCTTAAGAAGAAGCTGATAAAGTCGCTGCTAGAGAAAATAATTTGGCCCTAAAAGCCAATCACTCAAGGAAAGGCAAGGGTGCAGCCTCATCCCGCTTTCGGAAAAAGGATGAGGAAGAAGACTCTGAGCCATGCTATTCCGGCTCAGAGCTATCTGAAGAAGACTTCTCCCTCATCACTCGAGAGTTCAAGAAGTTCCTCAAGTTGAGGAATCAAAGAAAGAGAGATGGCTCCTCCTCCAAACATCAGAAGAAGAATTATTCTTCTGACAGGTATGAATCCAAACAGAATAAACATCGCTCTAATGACATTATTTGCTTTGGATACAATAAGCCAGGCCACGTCATTGCTGTCTGCCACCAAAGCAAAAGAGATAAGGGGAAGGGAGAGGAGCACATGTACTCTAGAGATAAGAAGAAGGAGTGGAGCTACATTGCTAAAAAGCCAAAGACACTGTGTGAATCTGATTCTTCAGATTCTAGTGATAATGAGGAAGCCTAATTCAGGCTAATGGGTCGCTCCGACTCAGAAGGAGACTGCCCCCATTTACTGGGAATGTAAAAGATCGTACCCCCTCTCTGAATCTGACTCTGAGTTTCCTGATGATGATCTCGAGGACAGCCCATCTGCCCGTGAGGCTGAGCTCCTCGAAAAGTATGAGCTTCTGCTATAATACCTTCGAGGAATGCCGCAAGAGGTTGAGGGCTCAGAAAAAGGAAGTCAAATTCCTTAAGTATGAGGGTGTGTCTCTAAGAGAAGAGATCACTAGCTTGATCTCTCTCCAATAGGAACACCTGGACCTGACTTCTGAGCACTCAGAGTCTCTAAGGCTCCTTGACCAAAAACAGGAAGAAATCAACAAGTTGGAAGAACAGCTTGCGGCAGAAAGGAAGATTGTCAAAAGCTTCTCTATGCCCAAGACCGTTCTTCCTCTGGTTGATGAATTCTCTGCTCAGGCTAAGGGGGCTAGCTTAGGACATGTGGGTGTGCATGGTAAATCATCCAGGAGAAACAGAAAACAGAGGAAAAATAAGGCTGCTAAGAAGGCCTCTGCTGTAGAAAAGGGAAAGGCCCCTCTCGATCCTATTTTATTCAGAAAGCCTAGCTTTCCTTGCAATGAGCAGGACTTTGAGTCAACCTATGGCCACTTCTTCTAGCCCTCGGTTGAAAAGTCCAAGAGCCGGTATGATGGTTGGGCCTTCCCCCGCAACTATGGTGAGAGTGTCTTAAAGGCACCTTATGAGGAAATCCAAGTGGAGAATTATGGCCACTTCTCTAGCGGCCATAATAGGAAGCAGGCACCAAAGTCCAAGCCTGTTATACTGAAGGAATAGGAAGTGAAGAAATCGTGTGACTGATGTCATCATGATGCCTCCACCTCTAGATCCAAGGCCCCGACTGGACCCACCGTTCCAAGGGTGAAGCTGGAGCCTAGGAAGCGGTACAACATGTTTGACTGTTGGTGCTGTGGCAAAGTTGGTCACTTTGCCGTGGATTGCTGGTTTAATCCAAGATTCATTGAGACTCCTCATGTTAGCAATGCGAGGCCGACCACTCATAGGGTTAACCACCCGAGGGGGAGTGTTCTAACAAGGAATCTAGGACCCAAGTTCGATTGGGTTTCTAAGGGAAACTAATTCTATTTTGTAGGTATGTCCAAAGGCCACCAAAACGCCAATCTGGTACTTAGACAGTGGATGTTCCCGGCATATGACCGGGACAAGAAGCTTGTTACGTGATTACTCCCCAATCGAAAATGGACCCAAAGTCATATTTGGAGGATCTGATCGAGGAGTCACCAGGGGTTATGGTATGATTTCCAACGGTGTATTCTCTATCACTGACGTGACCTATGTTGAAGGGTTAAACCATAACCTGATCAGTGTAATCCAGTTGTGTGATAAAGGATACGACATTAAGTTCTGCAAGGATATGTGCTTGATAATATCGTGTGCCTCTTCGGAGACGGTATTAACTGGCATTAGGAGCAGAAATATCTTTTGCTTAGATTTTCTTAGCTTAGACTCTTCTACCCCCGTGTGCCTAGTAGCAAAAGGCAGTGCATCTCTTTGTGAGCAATGACACAAGAGATTAGCACATATTAATTTCAAGACTTTTAATATGTTGTTTTCTAAGAATTTAGTAAGGGATGCCCCTACTATTAAGTACATCAAAGATAGCCCCTATCCTGCATGCCAGAAGGGCAAACAAACTCGGGCTACCTTTAAGGGCATTGCAGACAAAGACTCCTCCAGATGTCTTTATCTTCTGTATATAGACTTGTTCGGTCCAGTGCAAGTTCATAGCTTAGGAGGCAAATCGTATACGCTAGTGATTGTTGATGATCACTCTCGGTTTACGTAGGTGTTCTTCTTGAAACGAAAGTCAGATACGTTTGATATCTTCACTAATTTTGTCCTGCAAATTCAGAACGAACTTGACTGCTCCGTGGTCAAAATCATAAGAGACCATGGAACAGTATTCGAGTCTAGTGCTATGACAAAATTCTTTGAAGAACATGGTATCTTTCATGAGTTTTCCTCCCCGCGTACTCCTCAGAAAAATGGAGTTGCGGAGAGGAGAAATAGAACGCTCATTGAAGCATGTACGACAATGTTGAATGACGCTTCTCTGCCAGAGTACTTCCGGGCAGAGGCTGTCAATACGGCTTGTCATGTGCAGAACCGGGCATTGATCAACAAGAATCATCATAAGATGCCTTATGAGCTACTGAAAGGCAGGAAACCGACCATGTCCTATTTAAGGATTTTTGGCTGCAGATGCTATGTACTCAATAATGGGAAGTACCAACGTACTAAATTCTAATAAAAATGCTTCGAAGGCATCTTCAAGGGCTATAGTAGCAATAGTCAGGCATATAGGGTCTTCAATAAGAAAACCCTAGTGGTAGAGGAGTCCATTAATGTTGTTTTTGATAAAGGAAGCTTGCTTCATAGCAATTATTCCAGTGGCATTCTTGAAGATGTAGGTACAAGGCTTGAACAGCTAAGTCTCGATGAGACTGCAAAAGGTGCAACTCCCAAGTACGTCAAGGTTTCCACCTCAATGCCAACTGGAGAAGTTGACGATCAGGATGGAGAAAATCTCCCAGAAGAAGGAGAAGCCCGAGAAACTGTCAGAGCTCCAGATTCCAAACTCCTAGAGCTCCGACACGTGAGGGATCATACCAGAGATCAGATCATAGGAGATCCTCGTGACGGTGTCAGAACTCGGAGAGGTACAATTAACGAGATTTTGCACCTTAGTTGTCTGTCACAATTTGAGCCAAAGTAGTTTGATGAAGCGAACAAAGATGCGTCATGGATATTGGCCATGCAAGATGAACTTCATCAATTCGAACGAAGCAACGTCTGGACGCTTGTTCCCAGACCAAAGAACCAGAATGTGATCAGCACCAAGTGGATCTTCAGAAACAAACTGGATGAACACGGTGTCATCATAAAGAACAAGGCCTGACAGGTGGCTCAAGGTTACACACAGGAGGAGGGGATTGACTTCGACCAAACCTTTGCACCAGTTGCAAGGCTCGAGGCGATCAGATTGTTCCTGGCGTATGCTTCTCACAAAGGATTCACTGTCTATCAGATGGACATGATATCCGCGTTCCTAAATGGAAATTTGAAAGAGGAAGTATATTTCGCGCAACCCCTAGGTTTTGTTAATCCTACATTCCCTAATCATGTTTATTTTCTTAATAAAGCATTATATGGCTTAAAACAAGCTCCTCGAGCTTGGTATGAGACTCTGTCTAGTTTTCTTCTTGATAATAAGTTCTCGAGAGGAAAAATAGATAAGATATTGTTTCTTAGGGAATTCAAAGGAAAGATTCTACTGGTGCAAATCTATGTCGATGATATAATATTCGGCTCAATGGACAACAATCTTTACAAGAAGTTTTCTAAACTTATGTAAGGAAATTTTTAAATGAGCAACATGGGAGAGCTAAAGTATTTCTTGGGACTTCAAGTGAAACAGTCTGAGGATGGAATCTTCATTTCTCAAACGAAGTTCACAAATGAACTCCTCAAGAAATTCGGAATGGAGAATACAACCTCTATGAGGACTCCAATGGGATCCATTGTGTCTCTGGACAAGGATGAGAAAGGGAAACCTTTTGATGAAACCAAATACAGAAGCATAATTGGATCCCTGCTCTACCATACAACTAGTAGACCGGATATTATGTTTTCCACATGCATTTGTGTCAGATATCAGGTGAACACTAAGTAATCTCATTATGTCGCTGCAAAGCTAATTCTTAGATACCTTAAAAGTACACAAAATCTTGGCTTGTGGTACCCAAGAAACAATGATGTCGAGCTGATAGGCTTTTCAGATGCTGACTTTGCGGGAAGTAGGGATGATAGGAAAAGCACTTCCGGGACATGCCAATTCCTCGGAAGAAGGCTTATTTCATGGAATAGTAAAAAGCAGAACTGTGTCGCAACCTCCACGGCTGAATCTGAGTACATCTCAGCAGGCAGCTGTTGCGCACAACTTCTATGGATCAGAAATCAACTCGAAGAGTATGACTAGCAGTTCAGAGAAGTTCATATGTATTGCGACTCCTCGAGCACAATAGCAATTGCGAACAATCCTGTGTCGCATAGTAGAACGAAGCACATTGGAGTGCGTTACCACTTCATTCGGGAGCATGTGGAAAACAAAGATATCTCTCTCTGCTATGTCCCCACGGATAAGCAGATTGCAGATATCTTCACAAAGCCCCTAGACAAGGCCAAGTTCAGTCTCTTCAAAACGTAACTCGGCATGCTGAACTATGAAGATTGAAGGGCTCAAGGCTCTTGGATCAAGGGGGGGCATCATCAAGGAACTTAAGATCGAGCATGGATGCAAGAACTGAGGGGGAGCATTTGGCTCCAAGTGAAGTCCCAGATTTGCAGAAGCCGAAAAGGGGGAGATTACCCTCTCGGCTAAGGGTAAGGTGGCTGCCAATGTTAAGTATGCTCTCAGGAAAATGGTAATGAATTTCACTCTCAACTGAATGTTCATTTTATGTTTTTCATTCCCATCTGTTTTATTAACCTTAGCTTGTAGGGTTTAGGCTTCTTCAAATTGGAGGAGATTGTTGGGTATTGTATCCACAATGTACCTGATTTGAAGAAGCCCCTGAACAAGCTAAGTTGAATTGACAATGTATTTGATGATTTTCTATCAAGTTGTGCTTGCAGCTATTCCATGCTAAGTACACACTAATGTCAGGGTGCAGTGGGTAAATATACACGGGTCTGCACAACGTAATCCCTCGTTGAGCAGATCAGTGTGTTGACTCACGTGTGCTCTCTCTATTGGAGTGTACTTATTTTCAAGTACAGGGTCGATATAGATCAAGCGAAGAAGAAGAGCAAAGATGGGTCAAAGACCAAGTTCATAGGAAGGAAGAGAAAAATCGTCTAAGTCAAAATCGACGGGAATCACTAAGTGATTCTCGCCGATTCGACGGGAATCATTAGTGATTCTCGCCGAATCATCGAGAATAAGTCAGTGATTCCCGCCGACTTCATCCGGTTGACTGTCCTCCTACAAGAATTCTGCTAAGGCAGAATCGACGGGAATCACCAAGTGATTCTCGCCGATTCATCGAGAATCACCTTGCATTCCTGCCGATTTCCTCCAGATGACCAGATTTCCAACTGGAATTCTACCAAGGCAAATTCGACGGGAATCATGAGTGATTCCCGCCGACTTCGACGGGAATCACCAGCGATTCTCGCCGATTTTGCCTTGGGCAAATTTTCCGTTCGCTGGACCGAACCAAGATCGCTGTGCGCTGTTTTGACCGGGCCTAGGGTTTATTCTTGTGGGCCCCACAAAGGTCATTTAGGGTTGGCTTCCAGTATATATATATGCTTATTTAGAACATCTACAGGAACTCATTCACGCGATATCAGAAAGCCGATGCCGTGCCCTAGCCGATCGCGGAACTTCACTGATCGCCGTCGCCGCTCGCAAGCTAGTCGCCGCCATTAATCTTAGAGCCTCTTTGATCTTCCGATGACAGGACCGAGGCTAGTAGAGCGTCTCACACATCTCTCTTGAGATCTCTTATATCTCGAATCGTTTAACGAGGTTAGTTCTTCATTCCAAATCGATCGAGACGACTGATCCAACTTAGATCGTTCGTAGACCTTGCTTGCTTCGTCAAGAAGTTTGGATCTACAAAGCATCGCCGCCGCATTCACTTGCCGCCGCCGATCTTGACAAGATCCTCTCCAAGAGAGTACTCCGATCGTGGACTCTTTGTCTCTTTCGAGAAAGCATCAACGAACGAAGAGCGACATCGGATTCTCCACAAGTTTGTTTGTATTTCTTGTACACTCAATTTTTGTCTTGTTGCAAAGGAATTTTTATTCCTAGTTGTAAGGGTTGGGTGCAACCCGTGGTGGAGGAGTAGTGACTCCTTTGGTTGGAAGGGTTCCTTCCGTAGTGTGAGGATTTGATTTTAATCCGGTTGGTGAAGTGACCGAGTCGTCCCTTGTTGGGAGATAAGTCGAAGGGGGAGAGTGGACGTACCCAAATCGGGGAACCACTATAATTGCTTGTGCGCTTTTCTGTGCTGTGTTTGTTTATTTGTGCAGGTAATTTAAATTCCGCAAAAGACTACACGACACCTATTCCCCCCCCCATAGGTGGATTTAGTTGACACTAGAGACTTTCAGCCCTTCTTCATGCAGTCAGTAATGGGCGCCATAATGCTACTAAAATCGCGTATGAAACGAAGATAGAAGGTATCTAACCCGTGGAAGCTACGCACCTCTCGAAGGCTAGAGGGCTCGGGCCAATCTCTAATCACTTGAACCTTTCCTGGGTAACCACGAATGCCATCAGAACCAACTATGTAACCCAAGAATTCGACCTCCAAAACATAAAATGTGCATTTCTTGAGGTTTAGGAATAAAGTTTCCTTACTTAAGGTGACGAGGATCACTTTGATGTGGTAGATGTGTTCGGCGGGGGAGGTGCTAAAAACTAGGATGCCGTCAAAATATACTACAACAAACTTCCCCATATACGGCCTAAAGGCATGCGTCATCATCCGGGAGAAGGTGTTGGGGGCATTGGATAACCCAAAGGGCATCACCAACCACTCATACAGCCCGTCCTTAGATTTGAACGCTGTCTTCCACTCATCCCCCTTTCGGATCCTAATCTGGTGGTAACCACTCCGTAAGTCTAACTTTGAGAAGATAGTGGCACCCGAAAGGACATCCAAGAGGTCATCAAGTCGCGGGATTGGAAACCTATATTTTATAGTAATTTTGTTGATAGCCCGACTATCAACACACATGCGCCAGGTGACATCCTTCTTAGGGGCAAGAAGGGCCGGGACAGCACATGGGCCCATACTCGTCCTAATGAATCCCTTACTCAGTAAATCCTCTATCTGGGTTTGTAACTCCTTGTGGGTGGTGGGATTAAGCCTATAGTGCGGTTTGTTGGGTAAGGACGATCCAGGGATAAGGTCTATAGAATGTTGTATATCTCTAAGCAACGACGAAGGCAACTCGTCCGGGTAAACCTCCCTAAACTCATCCAACAATACCCGTAGCTCTTGAGGTAAATCATCCAACATGCAACTGTCAGTCTTTGCACCCATGAGAACGAGAGCGTACATCATGCCCTCAATGAAGGAATCCTTCACAAATTCTTTCCTACCAACCAAACTCAACGCCTTCCTCTCTTTAGGGATGGTAGTATCCTTAGACAACACTACTTGCTCTTTCGGTACAGTCGGTCTCAAGGTGATGGTCTTGCCGTTGAATTTGAACTCATATGTGTTGGCGTGACCGTAGTGCGTCACGTTACGGTCGTAGAGCCAGGGGCGGCCTAATAACACATGACAAACGTCCATTGGTAGGACGTCGCACCAAACCTCATCCAAGTAGGATTTAAATGACAGGGGAACTAAGCATCGTTGGGTTACTTTAATAGTAACCTTACTGATCCAAGCAACCTGATAGGGGGTCGGATGCGGTTCAGCAGTCAAGTACATACGCTTAACGACGTTCTCAGAAACGGCGTTCACGCAACTACCACCATCAATAACTAGTTTGCAAAGCTTCTCGCCACTCTTAAAGATCAAGGAGAATATGCTTGTCCTCTTCCAGTCGTCTATGGGACGAGGGGTGGTCAAAATACATCGCATCACCATAAGGTGCTGATCGTCCTCCAAGTCTCTAGGGACTCCTTCGGGGTCGCTCTCCTCTGCGGCCTCGTATACATAATCGTCAGGGTCGGTAGTTGGCTCTAATAACGCTAGGGTTTTCGTCTTAGTTGGGCATTCGTAGGAATAGTGGCCTTGAACGCTGCAAGAGTAACAAGTGGTGTTAGCCTTGCTAACCTTCCCTAAAGGGACATGCTCACTCGCAGGGTTCTTGGTGTTTCTAGCGGTGATCACGACTGACTTTGACGCGGTGGATTTGAACTTTCCCTGATCAGGATATGTGGAAGAAGATGCCCCTGTGGTGGACTTGTTCTTCGCATGAGCATAACGGGAGTGAGTCTTAGAGGCTAGGTGTTTTTAAATGTCTAGAGCGGCATTGAAAGTCGTGTTCAAATCTGTATGCCCATATCGCAAGAGCTTCCTTTGGATATCGGGGTGAAGTACCTTTCGAAATCTAGATAAATTGCCTTCGGGGATCTCCCTATGGTCACATCGCACCATACGGTCCTTAAATTCACCCATATATTCAGCCACCGACATTGAGCCTTGCCGAAGGGTTGCAAGCTCATCGAACATCTGTGTCCGATGGTACGCGGGAACGTACTGATCAGTCAACAGGTTCTTCATCACCGACCAACCTATAAGGGGGGCTCCGTGTCCGGTTCCTAACCTTCGCTCCTCATTCAGACAAAACGTCTTAGCACGACCAGTTACCTTCATCCGGGCAACTTGGACCTTTTGGGGATCCGTCAGGTTGTGCCACTCAAAGTAACACTCCATATCCACCTTCCAGTTATGGAAGATCTGGGGATCTCCCATGCAATCGTAAGTGGGTGCATTAATTTTAATGGCCCTTGTGAGATCAAAACCTCTCTCGTGGCGGTGTTCTCGATGGGGTGCTCGGGGAGAGTCCTCATCGGAATCCGAATCAGGAGTTTGTGGGTGCCGGTTGGGCCGCTCAACATTAACGGGAGGTGGGTGTGGCCTTTCCTGATTTTGAAGGATCCGTGCTAAAATGTTCCTAACCTCAGTCATTTCGGTACGTAGACCTGCTATAGCCTGGGTGTTGGGATCATCATGCTCTCTTGCAGCCATCCTAGACGTAGACGGTGTCGTGTACTCCGTTCCTAGCCTAGTTCGTATTCAGGTTCAGGAAAATTTTGGAAAGATGATTTTTCCTAGGGCTGTAGCTATATTGAAAATAGGATATTTCTATAGATTCCCGACGTGCTTAATACGAAGATCGTTAAAAAAAAAATTTGAGGTTTGCTGAAAAAGAAAAATTTCAGCCCGCTATTTGCAGACCAACTTGACAGAATTACGATGTTCCAATTTGCAGGCTGACCTAATGAGGACGAATAAAAACTTTTTTTGTTTTAATGTTGCCAGAAATAAGTGCAGGAAGCTACAAAAAAATTTTAAGATTTTTTTGACAAGTTTTAAAATTCCGAGGGTTTTACTAAACGCAGACCAATCCGAAAATTTCAGATCTTTGAAAGATCAGATCGACCAATGAAGAACGCAGCGAGGATGTTTGTAACTTGGGAGTTGAAACAACCGACTCTGATACTAAATTGTTGTAGGGCGGGTCGAGACACGCGATTAATTACGTTAGCGGAACAACCATCATCACAGAATATGAAAATAAATAGGAGGGCTCCGACCAAAAGCGAACGAAAAGGGGTCGGTTGGCTCCCAAAATCCGGGACTCGATACCACGTCCTTAGGACCTGCCTCTCCAACAAGCACACAACTCGCCGTAAGCCGGACTCGATACAACGTTCTTAAGACCTTCCTCTCCAACAAGCACATAACTCACCGCACCTACACAAGCATCTATTCTTTCAACATAAGCCGTTTCAAATGCAGCAATAATATATTTTTGGTGCGGCGGTAAACGATAAAGAGCGGTCAAGATTCAATTGAGATTAACTCCCTTGTTAGCACAAGTGTGCCAATCTTGGGGAGCAAGTCAAGGCTAGGCCTAGTTTGCTCCGACAACGGATCTTCCCAATCCAGATAACAAGAGATTCAATAACAACATTTTCGATTCAGATTTTTGCAAGCGGAACTCTTAACAATCACGGAAAAGATGGTTGCATATCCTCCACAAAATCTCACAGCAAGAAGCATAAGGAAAGGAACGAGATTACCCAACCAAGAAGAAGAAACACACAAGATAAGTGAGAGATTCACTCTCTCCACGGATCCACCGGCTTCACACCAAATGGGGCTGCAACCTTCTTCCACGTAGTCGCACCGATAGAAGCCATGCTGGAGTCGCACCGAACGGGGATGGAGGAGGCAAATGATGGCTTCACACCAGGGGGGGGGGGGCTAGTGGAGTCTCTTCATGGCCGAAACTCTCAAGAGGAGTAGGGTTTCTTTTCTTGTTCCAAAAGTCTCTCATCTCATAAAAGGCCTCCTTTAAATAGCAGTTACAAATGAAATCCAACCATCCAAGATTGAGATAAAGATCTCATCAATCCGGATGGTTAATAGCACACCAAATGTCTAATAACACACCAACATTAAAATAAAAATATTACAAGTTATATTTTAAAGCAAATAAATTTAAACTAAGTAAAACTACTTAAAACTTCTTCAAGTAGACTTTGCGCGCCGCGGATGGAGGTTGTAACGCAGCTTTCCATTAGCGCCCGTGGCGTTGTCATGATGCCTAAAATCTTTATGTTGTTGCGCCGCGGCAACCGAGTCATCATCAAGAAGTGTTGGAGGAGCCGCGCCATCAATTTAGCATAGATATATAGTGGCAATCAAAACGTGCAACTAAAGCACTAATCACCACAAACGTAGGCACTGCCAGCCATACAGATCGTGCACTCAGGGCACTTTATCGGTGTGCTGAAATTCAAGCCCTACCACCATTCACCAAGACAGTTCACACTTGAGCATTAGTCTTTCCGGCCGGAAACCTAAGACTCTCCCCATGCTTTGACAAAGTTATACTAAAATTCAAGCCACTAACTCACTCCAAGCCGAACACCATAGGGTGGGTACAGGTCAGCCATAGCCCGTTGCTCAAATCGCCATATCAACGCTGATGGAGGCAGCCATCATGGCGAACAACAAGATGCGGGTCAGCCTCTTCTTGCCCGTTAACGATACATAATCGTGTTATGTTCTAAGGCTGGCACGCACGACCACCTAAGCTGGGCCCCTTGGACAAGCAGCTCAACACAAAGGCCCCCAAGTCTCCGAGAGACAGGCCTCAAATATAATGGCCACTAGATCTCCGAGATACAGGCCTTAAATACAATCAATATAACGCTCACTAGGAGATAACACTGGTGATAGAGCTACCGCCATACGGTAGGGGATAGACTATAATTTCTTCCACTCCAAACGGGTGTTTTCATGGAGTCCTTCTCTAGTACTCTCTTTGCAGCGACCTGCACACCCCGCGAATCCAAAAACCGCACGATTAACGCGGAGTATTCTCCGATATACAAACAATCATCACCAATTAAAACCAACCTATCCGGATGGGCTTCACACAGCATGCCTAAGCCGTACTTTGATTCCGGATTCTAAATGCAAAGACAACGGGGATACAACAGATCTACCCATCGGGATAACTACTTCCACGTGATCGTGGAGTGTGTACCCTCACATACCAAAACAAAGGACTTCACATGTCCAAGGAAGAGGATCATTACCCTTGATGCTCATTTTGGCGCCATGGAGAGAATCTAGCCGGATGAGAATGACCGCAGTGGCCTTGCCTCTGTAGATCCGAACCCAGCTCGCGACCCGGAGCTCTAAAACTCCAATGGCGACTGGATCTCCTTCCCCTCTCTCTGCTTCGCTCTCCACTAAGGTTGCTGCTTAGAAGAAGGAAGCCAGGATAGAATGAAATGAAACTCACAATTCTTTGCTATATGCCGAGCTACCGCTGCATGGTAACTAGCTAACCCCGTGCGGTACTCACACATCCAATGCGCGATTACACTGTCTGAAAGCTTCAATTCTGGGCTGAAGCGTAGCCACACCGATGCTACTGCCGCACGGTACCAATTACCGCTGCACGCTAGGCGATGCATCACATCAAACTACCGTATGACGAAAAGTAACTAGCGCCTCACCGTAACCCTAACGTGAAACGGTACCTTACCGAGAGGTTTGCCAATTAAATCAGCTATGCTACCACCAACGTAAAACATGCCATTTGGCAATAGCTCACAATGCTACTTCGGCGCATTATCAACCTACAGCCGCACGTTAGACTAAGCCTCGAGTCAACTCAATGCTCTCGATGCCTGACATTTATGCCCCACAGTACCGCTACCGCCACACGATAACATTGCTCTCTACACCGCGACGCTCTCGACGTGAGACACTACCGCCAAGCGGTACCTCTACCGCCTCACGGTAGCCAACTCGAGAGCTCTGCCAAATAAATTTGCCAAGCTACCGCCAGTGATAACATAATCACCGGGCGGTAAATCAAAGAAATCATGCCCTTCTTCAAGAAACATGGGGCGTTGCAAATCTCCCCCACTTAAAGAATTTTGTCCCGAAATTACAAATGGCAGGAAAACAAAAGAGTATTTATACTACAAAAGTATACCTCAAATCAATAGCTCGGGGAACTCCGCTCTCATGGTTTGTTCCTGCTCCCAAGATAGCTCCTCACGACCACAGTTGTCCAAACAGACCTTGACCATCATGGTTGATTTATTCTGCAGTTGTTTGGCTTCAAAGTCTTCGATACAAATGGGCTTGACCTTCGTTGTCAACTCACCATCAATCGGCACCTGATCCACCGTAACCACCTGTGTAGGATCTAACACTGCCTTCCACAATACCGAGACCAATTAGTTCTGTCGAAAGCTTCAATCGATAGACGGCTTCACCAATGCGCTCCAAAACCTCAAACGGCCCAAGGTACCTCGGACTTGGCTTTTTCAAGCGTCGAATCCTTGATACTCCCTTGAACGGTTTGATCTTCTGGTAAACTCAATCAACCACGATGAATTCGACATTTTTGTGCTTGACATTATAATACTTAGCCTGCCTATCCTGAGCGATCAACAATCACTCACGAATTATACAAATGATCGAAGTTGTATCCTCGACTTTCTTCCTCTTAAACAACTTAGTTTTGCTCGTCTCCAACTATTTCAAAGGAGTACGACACTTTCTACCATAGAGGGCCTCGAAGTGTTCCATCTGAATACTTGCTTGGTAGCTATTGTTGTAAGAGAACTCAATCATATGGCGATCCTCCCACTTCTTCCCAAAATCTAGGGCGCACATGAAAAGCATGTCCTCCATCATCCTGTTTACCCTTTCGGCGTGACCATCCGTTTGCGGATGAACGACCGTACTAAATTTCAGTTAGGTACCCAACAGTTGATGAATAAGCCTCCAATCATTAGATGTGAAGAGCCCATCTCAGTCACTGAAGATGCTACGGGGCACACTGTGAAATCGTACGATATTATCAACATAAAGCTTCGCAAGTTTTTCCACTGAATCATCCTTCCTATTCGGAATAAAGTGCGTCACCTTCATTAAATGATTAACGATCACCTAGATGGCGTCATTCCACTTATGCAATCTCGGCAATCCGTGCACAAAATCCATAAATATGTCATCGAACTTCCATTATAGTATAGGTAAAGAATTCAGAAAACCACCGGGCTCCTGACATTCGGCCTTCACTAAGGTACATATATGACACTTTGCCATATATAAAGCTAAATCTTTCTTCAATCCTAGCCACTAGAATATCTTTTTCATGTCCTTGAACATCTTTGTGCTTCCCGGGTGGATTGAGTACTTCATGAAATGTGCCTCGTACATCAACTCCTCCCGTAACTTTCCCACATTAGGGATGCACAATCGACTGTCCTTCCATAAAAGGCCATCATTGAGAGTAAACTGGGCATTTTACCCTTCCAAAGAGTCTGCCAAGTAGCGCTTCATGCTGGCATCCAACTCCAGCGCTTGCCGAACCCGATCGGTGAGGTCATACAACACCTCCGTCCAGTTTAAACATGCTTCAGCACTATCCCTCCTATCTACATAAGAGATCTTTAAGGCCTCCAATTCTTGAATAAGACGCTCATCATGCATTTGTATCCAATTGGCCTGTGCTGGAATCCTGTGACTTAGCGCATCTACAACAGCATTTCCCTTGCTAGGAATGTAATGAATCTTGAAGGTGTAGTCCCCAAGGAACTCCATCCACCATCGCTGGTGCATATTCGAGTTCTTCTAATCTAATAGATATTTTAGGGTCTTATCGTGGACCTTATAATTCCTCTCGTTGTCCGGATAATTCCTCTCATGCATTTTCAATTGACGCATGCCATATGCTAACACCTTACCATGTTGAAGCAAAATGAAACCTTAGCTGCTCCTTGAGGCATCGCTGTAGAAATCATAGGCTTCTGTTCCACATGGCGAGCATAAAATAGGCATCGTGGTCAGACGACTTTTCAACTCTTCAAAAGCTTCTGCGCACGCTGATGACCAAACACACTTTTGATCCTTCCATGTCAAAATAATGAGGGGTAAGGATGTCCTCAAGAAGTTCTCCACGAAGCGCCTGTAGTAGCCGGCAAGCCCCAGAAAACTCCGGACTTCTCCCACAGAAGACAACACAGGCCACTCCCATATCGCAACAATCTTTGCCGGATCCACCGCAATTCCCTCTCCACAAACAATATGACCAAGGAATGCTGCCAAAGACAATCAAAACTCACATTTAGAGAACTTGGCGTAAAGCTGACTACTCCTCAGGGTCTCCAACACTATGTAAATGATCTGCATGATCGTCCTCAGACTGGGAGTATACCAGGATATCGTCAATAAAGAATATCACGAATTGGTCCAAATACTCCATGAACGTTCGGTTCTTCAAGTCCATAAACACAGACGGCGCATTAGTCATCCTAAACCTCATGATGGTGAATTCAAAATGCCCGTATTAAGTACTAAATGTCATCTTGGGAAGGTCACTTTCCCTAATCCTCAACTTATAATACCAGGATTTCAGATCTAGCTTTGAATACACAGTCGACCCCACTAGTTAGTCAAAAAGATCGTCAATCCTCGGAATCGGGTACTTGTTCTTCTCGATTAGCTTGTTCAACTCCTGATAATATAGGCACAACCGTAGAATTTCGTCTTTCCTTTTCACAAATAGGACTGGCGCGCTCTAAGGTGACGAACTTGGATGCACATAACCTTGCTCCAGCAGCTCTTGAAGCCGAACTTTCAATTCTGCCATATCTCTTAGCGCTAAATGGTATAGGGAGCGTGACACAGGCTTTGCACCTGGCAGTAACTCAATTGTAAAATGGATATTTCTCAGAGGTGGAGCTTGAAAGATAGGGGATAGACCTGATTTACTCTAGAGGGGGGGGGGGTGAATAGAGTAATTAAAACTAAACTGGGTATATCCACTCTTTTACCACCCTGGTAGGAATCCATTATTAGGTTTTTTATCAGGTGACTGCCACCACAAGATCTATTTCTGGTGAGATCTCACAACCCTTTAGGCTTTTGGTCAGGTGCCCAAAAACCAACAATAAACTTTTGAAGGGAGTTAATAAACCCTATTTATAAGAGGTTGAGAGAGTTAATGATGCATTCTCTTTTCTCTATACAATAGAGAAGACTAGTGGATTGCTATTATTAGATCTCTTTCTGAAATGTAGAGATATTTAGGAAGCTTGGAGCCTTACTCAGGGTGTAGGTCTTCAACCTTGTCTTGAAAGAGATCCAGCAACTTGTAGACTGATTTTGAGTTATTGTCCTTGAAGATTCCTGGAGTAGAAGTAGAAGAAGACTCTTGATATAAGATTATTGTTCTTCTTCTCCTTTCAGTAAGATCAAGGGAAAACAAAATGTTTTCTGCAAAGAGAAGTAGTTATTCTTCTGTATGTTCTGTGTATCTTCTCTGTATTCTCAGTATTGTCTGGTCTATTTATGCATGGATTGATTGATGGCCGTCTGAAAAGAGAAAATCTCTTTTATATTCTGTTGTCAAAATTCACGTTTGAAATTTGAATTCTAATCATTAATTGCTGAATGATCTGGAGAATGAAATGGTTGGAATATTTGACTTTAAATGAGTTTCACCAACTGTCCTATTAAAATAAGCAAGTAATTAACCCTGATGAAGACCATAATTAATGCTGCCAATAACAGCTATATTCTGGAGAATATGAGCGTTAATTACTTAGAGAATTACTGCTAAATTATAATATAAATAAGGACAGAAATACAGAAAACTTGTAAGTCTAGCTCGGAATAGAATTCGTCGACCTCTGAACAG
Source organism: Platanthera zijinensis (assembly GCA_039513925.1). NCBI lineage: Eukaryota > Viridiplantae > Streptophyta > Magnoliopsida > Asparagales > Orchidaceae > Platanthera > Platanthera zijinensis. The sequence continues at coordinate 97,303,252 of CM077094.1, forward strand.
ATTTCGTCGACTGGAGATCCAAGTTTGTCGATCTGAGAATTCCTATTCGTCAACCTGAGCTCAGCAAACTGCATTCTAGAAATAACTTGCCAATTCCACGCTCTAAGTTCGTCGAGCTGACAATCTGTCTAAATGAAGAGATTGTTGACCTGAGCTCAAATATCGTCGAGTTCAACTCAAAGAAAGATTTCTGAGTTCATCGATCTGAGATCGATGATCGTCAAACTGAGTTCGTCGATCTGAGATCGACGATCGTCAAACTGAGTTTGAAGAATTTCGAACTGATAATTTTAAACTCCTAATCCTTCTAAGTCCGAGTCTACTGATGTCCTCTGCTGGCTAGTCCATGAAGGTTGAACCTAATGACTAGCCTAAACTCTAGGACTCATAGACTTGACCCTGGCTATAAAATGTGGGTCAAACACATCCTAATTAGTGAACCTAGCTCAAATCCAAACTAGGAATCCAACAATCTCCCCCTATTTGGGTGAGGTCACTAATACAAAATAAAAACAATCATAAAGCAGAATAAAATATATCTGCCAGATAATAAAACATCCAGCAGATATGTACAAAGGTACTTCATGATTAATAAATTGAGTTCAGAAAATAAAAACTAAACACAATAGCCATTTGTTCTTCTTTGGCTTCTCTTTCTCAGCTTTGCTAGAGGGCTGCCTGAAAATTATATCTCTGTTTGGGTTTGTAGTTTCTCTCTTTGACATTATCATGTATGATGCTCCAATTATATTGCAAGAAGAGGATCTTGGTACTACTGCTTCAAGATGCAAACTCATATAATCATCTACATTGAAAAATTTATTAGCTTTAGCATACCTCTTGAGTTCTTCTTTTTTGTAAGATGACATAGTAGAGCACTATGATGGATCTTTTCCTTCTGCTTTAGCTTTGTTTATCATAGAAAGTCCAATCAGCTCTTGAAACCTGGCCATTTTTTCCATTGTTTCTTATTCTGGATCTATAAAAGGAATAGGTGGAGATTCTGGCCATTTAGGACTAGAGTCCTTCTGTGAATCATCAGGAGAAGCTGAAGAACTTTTCTTATCTGTAGTAGGAGGAGGCTTGTTTTGAGAGGATTGCTGTTGATTGCTGTCTTGGAGACTTGGCTTAGAGTGTCTCTGATATGTATTGGTAACTGGTGCTGATTTGAGAGAAGCACTTCTAGAGGCCCCAGCTGATGGAGGAGGAGGAGGGTCTTTCCTGAAGTGCTTAGGAGGATACCTATACCTTCTTCTCTTCTTCCTTTCTTTTTGCTCATTCTTTGATAACCATATCCATTGTGGAATCCCAGGGTATGGTGTAATATTGTTTAGAATGTAGTAGGGAGTGTCATGAGTATTATTGGGCTTGGGAGCAGCTTTGGGAACAGCTTTTCTTTTCTTAGCAATCTTCTTCTTGGCCATAGGATCATCAAAATCTTCGGAATCTTCATCATCATTATTATCATCAGAAGGACTAGGAGGATTGGCATATAAAGCATCAATCTGTTCAATTAGCTTAGATTGATCTTTCTTTGGAGCTACTGGCTGTACAATCTCAATTTCTATACCAGCCAAAATAGGAGCATTCTGAGCATTTTCTTGTTCAATATCTTCAGCAATCAAATCATCCAAATTAATAATTGGACTTCCATCCATAATGTATGTTGGAGGTAAAAATCTTGGCTCAATTTTATCTGATGTAACATATGATGGTTCCACAGCCATTGGGTCAGTAAAACTTTCCTTTAGTTGATTAACAAATTTAGGACTTATTGGTGAAGTACAACAAACAATAGCCATAGACTGCTTTTGACAAACTTATGGAAGATAGTATATATATGCATAAAAAGACCTCAATAAACAAAATAAATCCACTGTGGGATTGATAAAACAATCACCAACAGCCAAAATTTCTGGCAGATCAACTTGCACATCTGTACAATTCATATCAAAATCAATTGTTGTATCTATATATATATCTGCATCTACATCTATTAGCTCATCTAACTGCAAAACTGCTACTGTTGTTGCATCTGCTGGAGGAGAGGAGACTAGAGCTTCTTCATTAGATATCTCCCCCTGCCTGGTTTCAGAGGGTCCTAAAGCCAGGCCCCTAGAAGAAGGGACAGTGGGGGCAACAGAAATGAGAGCAGATAGAGAAGAGATAGAATCAGCAAGAGGTTTTATAGCCTCTGCTTTGAGGTTTTTAAGGAGGGGAGTGACGAGTTCCAGAAGGGTGGGAATGGAAGGGAAATCCCTTTCCATAAACTCAGAGGGTTTCTGAGTTTATACAGAAGGAAGGAGGGTGGATGATGAAGGGAAAGATGTGATGTCAGGCATTGGTTCATCTTGATGTGAAGGTTTGTGGATGGGAGATGATGATATAAGATCAAAAGATGGAACAGATGTAAGTTTGGTGAGTGGTATATCATCAAGATGATGGGGTAATGGGGATGAAGGGGGTGTGGTATGCTCTGGAGATTTAATAGGTGTGGGTTGATGTACATGAGATTGAATTGGTGTGGGTTGATGTACTAGAGATGTAGGTGGTGTTGGAATATGAGCTTGAGATGTGGAGGGTTGTTGGAGGGTTGATGAAGGAATGGAAACTTGTGGAAATATAGATTGATGAGATCGAGGAGTTGGAATCTGGGAGGAGGGAACATCCTCTAGAGGTAAGGGATTAGCTGCCACAACTCTTGTATCCTCAGAAGGTATGGAAGAGGAAGAAGCCTTAGAAGGCTTTGAGATAGTCCTCTCCCATCTTCCAAATAAGGCATAGGTTAGCCTTTTGGAAGCATTATTGAATATGGTCCGTGAGACCAGGGATTCAGTTGCCTTTTCCTGAAGAAAAATTCTCAAAATTCTTCCAAAATAAACCTCTTTCTTACTGTTCTTTTTTCCTTATCAAATCAAATAAGATTCTGGCCTAATTTACTGCTTTCTTATTGACAACAACACACATTACCAGAAATTGTTGCCTGGTAATGTAATCATGGGAAGTATGCTTTCCTAGAAATACTTTGCCCACCACATCAGCAAAGAATTTATAGTCAGCAGACAGGTTTTTCATCAATAGTTAATTAGGGTTCTCTCCAATATGACCCATTTTATTCAACATTTCATCAAACTCAGAACTATAGATTTCTAAATCTTCTTCACCATTTATCAAACCAAAAATTTCAGTTAAAACCGCAGGGGTTAGAGTAACCTGATTTCTAGATATTGTGCCTGTCATGGTGTCGGTGTTTGGAGTTGAGGAGGTGAACACCCATTCTCTGATTTCAGTAGCAGCTATCTTTATCCTGGTTGTCATGAAATTCTTCAACTGTTGTTCCTCAAATAACTTCAGTATATCCAAGAAAATCAGGTCAGAGTGTTGAAAGGATTCAAAGTCTATGTCGAATCCTGTGTCAAACTTCATTGCAGAGATAGAGCTCGCCAGAATCGCCATTGATTGTCTGCAAAAGGAAACAAAAAGATCAAGTGCAAGGGGAACAGAAAGCGCAGGATGGAGCTCAAAGAAAACCTAGTTGTAAGATTTTCAGAATACGAAGCCGCAGCCTCTATCTTGCGAAATAAACAAAATTCTTCGATCTGAGATCGATGAAGTATTTTATTAACAAAAGAGTTCGTCGATCTCAGTCTGAAGAAGGGAAAATTTTTCGTCGTTCTCAGGTCGACGAAAATTTTCTGAAGTAATATCGTCGTTATCCGATCGACAAGTAAAACTTCACAAAGAGAGTTCATCGATCTCAGGTCGACGAATTTTCTCAAGCACTTTTCTCAGTTCGTCGATCTCCTTTCGACGAACTGGCCAATTCTTCGACCACAGATAGAAAGCTAAATTAATGCATCTCCATTTATCATACCTAGGCAATTGATGAAGAACAGATGTTTCTTCTTATCTAAGGGTTTGGTGAAGATATCTGTCTTTTGCAAATCAGTAGAGACAAAGGTGAGATTAATTTTCTTTTTGTCAACACACTCTCTAATGAAATGATGGCTTACATCTATATGCTTAGTTCAACTATGATACACTGGATTCTGTGTAATAGAAATTGTACTGGTATTACCACAAAGTAGAGTTGAATTATTTAAGTTGACACCATAGTCTAGGAGTTGGTTCTGAATCCACAGCATCTGTGAACAACAATTGCCAGCTGCTATGCACTCAGCTTCCGCTATTAAAGTACTCAGATGTTTGCTTCTTGCAAAACCAAGACACAAGCCTATCACCAAGGAACTGACATGTCCCTGCTGTGCTCTTTTTGTCCACTCTATATCCGAAAAAGTAAGCATCTGAGTATCCAGTTAACTCAAATTTTTACTCAGGTTGATACCAGAGTCCTAAATTAGGGCAACTCTTTATATATCCCAAAATTCTTTTTAAGAAAATAAGGTGAGATTCTTTAGGGTTCACCTTGAACCTAGCACAAAGACATGTAGTAAATATAATATCTGATCTACTTGTTGTGAGATATAATAGGGACCCAACAATGGCACTATATAATATTTGATCAATAGGTTTCCCATGTTCATCAGAATCTATCACAACATTTGTAGCCATAGTTGCTTTCTTAGCATAAGCATCAGCCATCCCAAACATTTTTGTTAGCTCCTTAATATATTTGGATTAGGATATGAAGATGCCATCAGGGGACTGCTTCACTTGGAGACCAAGGAAGTTGGAGAGTTCACCCATGCTACTCATTTCAAACTTGGAATGCATAAGGTCAAAGAACCTTTTGCATAGTTTGGAATAAGTAGAACTAAATATAATGTCATCTATATATATTTGTACTAGCAAGATTTTATCATGATGATGCTTTATAAATAAAGTCCTATCTACAATGCCTCTAGAAAATTTATGCTCTAAGAGAAAGCTAGTTAAGGTTTCATACCAAGCTCTTGGAGCTTGCTTTAGACCATAGAGAGCTTTATGCAATTTGAAAACATAAGATGGATGAGTAGGAGAAATAAAACTCGTTGGTTGTTCTACAAAAACCTCTTCTTTGAGTTCACCATTAAGGAATGCACTTTTGATGTCCATTTGGTCTACTGTGAACTTCTTGTAGGCTGCATAAGCTAGAAATATCCTGATTGCTTCAATCCTTGCAACAGGGGCAAATGTCTGGTCATAATCTATGCCTTCCTCTTGTCTGTATCCTTGAGCAACGAATCTTATTTTGTTCCTAATTATAGTACCTTGAGCATCTAGTTTGTTTCTAAATACCCATTTAGTTCCAATGATTGGGTAGTCTTTGGGTCTTGGAACTAAATCCCAAACTCTACATCTCTCAAACTGGTTGAGCTCCTCTTATATTGCAATGATCTAGTGTGGATCTTGCTCAACACCTTTAATGGATTGGGGCTCAGTTTGAGATATGAAGCAGGCATGCATCATGTCCTGGTGGAGTTGAAGCCTTGTCTGCACACCCACTGATATGTCTCCAATCACTTGAGATACAGGGTGATCTCTAAGTGTGAATAATTCTGTAAGAGGAGCAGGTTGGACAACAACTTGGGGAATTAATTCCTCTAGTGGAATTATAGTTGTTGTTGGCTCTTCACTGAGTTCAGTGACATCATCTTCACTTTCTTCAACAACATGTGGAGAGGGATGTGTAATAGCCTTATTGGTGTGGGTCAAATCATCCAACTTCTCACACAAATTTTTTACCTACAAAGTTTCACTGGTAGAAGGGATCTTCTTCTTGTAAAACATGTTAGATTCATCAAAAGAAAAATGAATAGAGCCTTCCATTTTCAAAGATGTTTTATTATATACCCTATAAGTCTTGCTTACTTGGGAATATCCAAGAAAAATTCCTATTTCAGCCTTGGCTTCAAACTTTCTAATATATTTCTTGTTGTTATTATGAATGTAACAGATACAACCAAAGAATCTAAAATAATCTACTTTAGGTTTCTTCCCTTTGATTAGTTCATAAGGGGTCTTGCCCTTAAGCTTATGAATCAAACTTTTATTAAGTATATAGTTTGCTATGCTCACAGCCTCTGCCCAAAAGGATAAGGGCAAGTGAGCATCTACAAGTAATGTGCCTTCAACTTCAATGAGTATTCTATTTTTCCTTTCAGCTACCCATTTTGTTGAGGAGTTCTAGGAGCAGAGAAGCAATGCCTAATACCTTCCTTCTCACAGAATTCTTACATTGGAAGAGACTCAAAATCAGTACCATGATCACTTCTGATCAATGCAACTGGAGTAGAGTACTTAATCCTTATGCTCTTAAAGAAAATCTATAAGAACCTTAAAGTTATCTGACTTGTTTCTCAAGAACACCCAAGTGAACCTAGAGAAGTCATCAACTATCACTAAGGTATAAGACTTCCCTCCTAGGCTCTGTACAACAATAGGTCCAAAAAGGTCCATGTGAAGCAAATACAGAATCCTCGGTGAATCACTCTTATTAAGTGACTTAAAGCTATTTTTAGTTTGCTTGCCTAATTGACAAGCCTTGCAAAGGCTTTCCTTCTTGTAGGGGCAAGAAGGTGATTCTCTAACAAGGTTGTCCCTAGAGAGTTTAGCAATGCTTTTCAGATTTACATGACCTAATCTCCTATGCCATAGTTCATTATTATTACTAGTTTGATTAAACATGTATATTTCAGTTTTAGCAGACCTAAAGTTAACTACATAGATATTTCCTACTCTTGTACCAGTTTACACTACTTGGTTATCTATAGAAGTAATAATACATGAGATTTGTTAAATGATACCTGAAACTTTTCATCACATAATTGACTTATGGATATAAGGTTGTGCTTCAGTCCACTTACATAAGCTACCTTCCTGAAGGTTACTGCTCCAATTTTTACCTTTCCATATCCTTTAGTCTGGCCACAATTAGAGTCACCAAATATTACTTTGGGTCCTAGCTTTGACTTATAGTTAATTAAGTTGTCCTTGCTGCCAGTCATATGCTTTGAACAGCCACTATCCAGATAACAATGTTGCTCTATGGTGGGATATTCTTTCACCTGCAATAAAATAGATTATCTATTCTTGACCCAGGTCACTTTGGGGCCTTTTTTATTTTCATAATTAAAACTGGAAATGTAAGAGTATTCTGGTTGATTTTGATAACCTAGGGGGTGAAATCTTCTAGGTGAAATTATCCACTAGTTAAATGGCTTAACATAATCTCTTGGTTGATTAAATGGTCTGTGAGAATTAAAGTTTCTGTTGTTCTGAATTAGGGTCGACGAATTCTGGTAAGTTCATCAATCTGAGGTCGACGAATGGGGATGAGTTCGTCGATCTCCACTCAAAGAATGAAAGTATTCATTTTCTGGGCCCCAATATCGTCGATCTCTGCTCGAAGAACCATCTTGGTTTCGTCGATCGTAGTTTAGAGAATAATTATAATAAAAGTTTGCGTTCAGAGTTCGTCGACTTGAGTTCGATGAACCGTACACATTTTGTCGATCTGAGTTTGACAAAATCTGTTGAACATTGTTATAGTTAGGATTTTTCTTATTCTTTCTCTTTTTCTTATTCTTCTGTTTTACTTCTGTTTGGTTAACATTATTATCATCAATCTTTTCCTTACCTTTTTCAGAAATAAATTTTATTGGAGTTGTTAAAATATTTTTCAGAATCAATGGGGGTTGGCTTGATGAAGTACCTAAGCCCAGCTTGCTATTAAGTCTGGCATTCACTGTACTTGTGATGTTCATCAACTTGATACTTCTCCCATTTAGGGATTCTTCAAGTTGCCTAGCCTCAGTTAATTTAGTTTTTAATGAGATGATTTGTTCATTTGCTAAAGTTAATTCATCTTTTAATTTAATGTTTTCAGAAATGAAATTATCTTGTTCAGTCAATTTATCTCTAAGTTGTTTAATTTCTTTTTTAGAATTAATTAAATCAATACATAAATATTTAAATTCAGTTCTAAAATTATCTGAATTGAAGTCAAAAGAAGACAGTACCTGATCTTCCTCAGATTTAGAGTCTTCAGCCTCTGACTTGTCATCTTCTGCTTCTAAACTGCTGCCTGATGCATTGATGGCCATCAAACACACTTTTTTTGCCTCTGCTTCCTCTTCATCTTCACTGGAGCTAGAAGATGAAGATTCATCTTAAATTTCACTCCAGGTTTCAGCCACAAAGCCTTTCTCCTTCCTTTTATGCCCTCTGGTGGAGGGCTTGCTATAGTGCTGCTTCCTGGGTTCCTTTTCTCTTCTTCTCTCCTTCTTTTGGATCTCTGGACACTCTGATATAAAGTTTCCTAGCTTTCTGGAACCAAAGAAAACAACTTCTTTAGTTGGGGTCTTGTCATACCTTGGCTTGTCTTCTTGTCTTGATGACTTTCTTCTGAAATCCCTCTTGCCGATCTTGTAAAATCTCTTGGCTAAGAGACTCAGAAATTCTTCACTAGCTGTCGGAGCTTCTGATTCTTCAGATGCTTTGAGTGCAATGTTATGCTCCTTTCTTGCTGATGAGGGAGTCTTCTACTCAGCAGCTTCTACTCAGTAGCTTCTCTAGTCTTTATCAATTGTTCATAGACTTGATCTTTCCAAGTAGAGATTCAATGGAAATCTCATTCAGACTTTTGGCTTCCTTGATTGGCCAGATTCTGGAATCCCATGAGCTAGGGAAGCACATGAGGATTTTATCTTTGATCTCTATGAGAGTTATGTCCTTGTCCAGAGTCTTTAGCTCATTGATGATTGAGTTTAGTCTGTTGTACATATCACTGGCAGACTCTGACTCTTCTTTCTTGAAGTTTTCATATTGGCAGATGAGATTGGATCTCCTATCATTTCTCTCATCTGCAGATCCAACCACCATCTGGTTAAGAGAATCCCAGATAGCCTTGGCTGATGTGCAATACGCCACTTTCTGGAAGATGTAGTCAAACATTATCTGAGCCAGAATATTCATGGCCTTGGCATAAGCTATTTTGGCCTTCTTTTGTGCATCTGTCCACTTAGGGGGTGGAACAACATGAGTGCTGAAACTTGTAGTAGATGTAGCCACTGTAGTTGGTGGTCCTGTCAAAATAGAATTGAAAATATCTTCATCAATAGAGTTCATATATAACTTAATTCTTGCCTTCCAGATAACAAACTTTTTCAAGTTGTAGACTGGAGGTCTGGTGCTTGTATAATTTTTGTTCGGTGCCATGATATTGAATAAACAAAAAAGCTAGGGAAAGGAAATCAGATCTAACAAGGACCTTTTAGTTCAAGTGTTAGCTTGTACAACCAAAGGAACACCCCTCTAATACCAATTGAAAGATAGGGGATTGACCTGATTTACTCTAGAGGGGGGGGGGGTGAATAGAGTAATTAAAACTTTTGGCTATTTTTAAGTTTATCAGAGAAATTAAGTGATACTAGTAGTTATAAAGAATTGAATTGAAACAGGCTAACTACATTACCACAACACATCAAAAATAAAGAAAAAATGATCAACCAGATGACACAAGAATTTTATAGTGGTTTCCCAAACTGGGTACATCCACTCTTCTACAACCCTGATAGGAATGCACTATTAGGTTTTTGATCAGGTGACTTACACCAAAAGATCTATTTCTCTGGAGATCTCACAACCCTTTAGGCTTTTGATCAGGTGCCCAAAAACCAACAATAAACTTTTGAAGCGAGTTAATAAACTCATTTTACAGGAGGTTCAGAGAGTTGATGATGTCTTCTCTTTTCTCTATACAACAGAGAAGACATAAGGATTGCTGTTGTCAAAGCTCCTTCTTAAATGTAGAGATGTTCAGGAAGCTTGGAGCCTTGCTTAGGGTGTAGGTCTTCAGTCTTTTCTTGAAAGAGATCCAGGGACTTGTAGACTGATTTAGAGTTATTGTCCTTGAAGATTCCTGGAGTAAAAGTAGAAGAAGACTCTTGATATAAGATTGTTGTTCTTCTTCAGCTTTCAGTAAGATCAAGGGAAAACATAATGTTTTCTACACAGAGAAGAAGTAGTAATTCTTCTGTATAATTTGTGTATCTTCTCTGTATTCTCAGTACTGTTTTGTTTGTGTATGCATGGATTGATTGATGGCCATCTGAAAAGAGAAAATCTCTTTTATATTCTGCTGTCAAAATTATCCTTTGAAATTTGAATTCCAAGCATTAATTGCTGACTAATCTGGAGAATGAAATGGCTGGAATATTTGACTTTAAATGAGTTTCCCCAACTGTACTATTAAAATAAGTAAGTAATTAACCCTGATGAAGACCATAATTAATGCTGCCAATAACAGCTATATTCTGGAGAATATGAGCATTAATTACTTAGAGAATTACTGCTAAATGATAATATAAATAAGGACAGAAATACGGAAAACTTCTAAATCTGGCTCGGGACAGAATTCATCAACCTCTGAACATATTTCATCGACTGGAGATCCATGTTCTTCGACCTGAGAATTCCTATTCATCGACCTGAGCTCAACAAACTGCATTCTGGAAATAACTTGCCAATTCTGTACTCTAAGTTCGTCAAGCTGAGAATCTGTCTGAATGAATAGATTATCGACCTGAGCTCGAATATCGTCAAGCTCAACTTAGAGAAAGATTTTAGAGTTCATTGATCTGAGATCGACGATCGTCGAGCTGAGTTCGAAGAATTTCGAACTGATAATTTTAAACTCTGAATCCTGCTAAGTTTGAGTCTACTGAATTCCTCTACTCGCTGGTCCATGAAGGTTGAACCTAATGACTAGCCTAAACTCTAGGACTTATAGACTTGACCCTGGCTATACAATGTGGGTCAAATACATCCTAATTAGTGAACCTAGCTCAAATCCAAACTAGGGATCCAACAGAGCTCCAGGGAGATATTCGGGGAAAGCTTCGACAAACTCCGATACCACAAAAACACAGATCAAACTAGGCTTTGGTATCTTAGCCTCTAATAGGGCGAAGAATAACTCCACACCCTCATGAACGGCTTTGACTACTTGAAGATAAGAAATCAGCCTCTTGCTTAGTCCCATCATACCAGAGAAGGTAGTTTCACAGCCCTTATTCAACCCCAGATTGACCATTTTGAGGCTGCAATCGATGTACACACATTGCTCCGAGAGCCAATCAATGCCAAAGATCACATCGAACTCCACTATCAGTAGTAGCGACACTTCCAAGTCAAACTCTTAACTTCCAATCTGTACCTTAATGCAAAAAAGCTCTGTCCACACACATTGAACATCTATTAGGCAACAACACATCCAACCTATCTTTAGCCACAGAAGATGGCACTCTGATACATGACAAAAAGTCCTCGTATAGGAAGGAATACGAAGCTCTTGTATCAAACAGTGCACTCGTCGGACGGTCCAAGATTAAAACAAAGCTTGACACAAACAAATTATATACAAGCAACACACAAGGTATTAAGTATAGAAAGCAGTAAAAAATGTATCTTAACTTGTACCTATTACGATGTCACTTTGCTTTATGGCCTCATGTTGGCCAAGATTACAGACTCGGGGATGCGCTTGGGATGCATTTGACTCCACCACTGCTTTTTTCCTTTTCCGCATACGTCACACCCGTCTTTTTCTTCGTCCTCGGAAGGCCACAACGACATTCTCGGGCCATATGACCCGACTTGCCACAAGTATAACAATAGATTGGGCCTCTATGCCCTAACATTGCCCCAAAAAGAGCAGATGAAGAAGCCGGTCCTGAAGATCTGGGCTTCTTATTCCACTTTAGGTGCCCTAACTTCGATGACTGTACCTTAAACTTTTTCCTCATTAGTGCAGAGTTATTTTTATTCTACACGCGCTTCATGTCTTGCTCCGGGGATCGAGCTGTATTGACCAAGGTCAGAAAACCCTGCGTCATTGGACTTGAGAGTAACAACCTTATATCGTCACGCAGTCCTTCATAGAACCGGTTGGTCTTGCGCTCTTCCTTAGGAAAGGTAGGGCCTGCATAATGCCATAACCTTGTAAATTTATGTAAGTAGTCGTCCACACTACTGTCACCCTGAGCCAACCTTTGAAATTGATTTTCCATGGCGATCCTTTGATCAGAATGGAGATACCAAGCCAGAAAGACCCTCGAGAACTCCTCCATCGAGATCTCGAACAACTGTCTTCCAACAAATAGATGAAGCTCCTGTTCATCCCACCAGAGTATCGCCTCACCTTCCAAGAGGAATTTAGCCACTGACACCTTTTGTCTCTCCTCCATCTCCGTTGCGGTCAAGTTTCTCTTTATCCTTGAGAGCCAATCTTTGGCTTAGGGGGGGGGGGGATCCAGTTCCCTCAAACGTTAGAGGATGGAAGCTCATAACGTGCTTCAATTGTTTCTCCGTTGCACGCCTTATTGCCAAACGCTCATCCGGTACTTGATGCCTATCCACAAGCTCAACTACGTCAACTTGCGTTGGAGCAACCTTAGGGGTAGGAGGTTGTATATACCCTCCTGGTTGTATGTTGATCATTGCGAACACGGCTTCAAAAACTAAACGAATAGTCTCAATTGAAGGAGGAGGTGTATGCATATCACCCGGTATACTACTCTCAACAGAGAGCCGAGGTTGAGACTTCCCCGCACCACTTCTAGTCACCTATAAGAGTGTAACACAAAATTTAGCGACTAGACAAATTACAAAACAACAATCACAAGAATGCATAGGTTCCACAAACATGTGTATTTTCATTCCTAAGTAGACATTCATGGGTTTTTTCATGTTATAATAGGGACGCACAGACACGTGCTCACCACACCTTAAAAAGAGTTCGACCATGAATTCAAATAAGGACGACCGACACCAGAGTCTGATACCAAATTGTAACATCCCCATCTGTCATATAGCATATAGCAGAAGGTCTGACCGGGGCCTGACGCCATATACTATGGACAGTCAGTGGAGTTACGTATTGAAACAAAAAACACTAAGCGCATCCTAAATCAGATTGCATTCTAGTGGAAGTAAATAAATTTCTTAGAACCCAACCATATGAATGTCCACTAAGCCAAAATAGGAATGATAATATAAATACAAAAAGTTATGGCCTTAATGCCATACAACTATTTCCTCAAATAATAGTGTTTTACATACTTCGGCACGCAGGCCGGCCACACATGAAATAGTAAAAACAACTTTACTTTGGCCTTCGAGGTCTAACATCGCAACCATGGGCTTTAGCCCACTATTTCCCACTCTTCTTTTCAGTTGCGCCTGTCAGCATTAGCTGACAAAATTATAACAACCCCACCCCTCACTCGGGGTGGCGGTGCTCCTTCCCTGCTGGCATTTAATATAAATATATAACGGCAATCAAAACATGCAACTAAAGCACTAATCACCACAAACATAGGCACTAGCCACCATAAGTCTCGTGCACTCAGGGTACATTATCACTGTGCTGAAATTCAAGCCCCACCACTCTTCACAAAGACGGTTCACACTTAAGCATTAGTCTTTCTAGCCCGAAGCCTAAAACTCTCCCCATGCTTTGACAAAGTCATGCAGAAATTCAAGCCATTAACTCACTCCAAGCCGAACAACATAGGGTGGGTAAAGGTCAGCCATAGCCGGTTGCTCAAATCGCCATGTCAACACCAATGGACACAACCATCATGGAGAACAACAAGACGTGGGTAAGCCTCCCCATGCCTGTTCACGATGCATAACTGCGTTATGTTCCAAGGCTGGCACGCACGACCCCTAAGCTAGGCTCCTCGGACTTGCAGCTCAACACAAAGGCCCCCAAGTCTCTGAGAGACAGACCTCAAATACAATGGCCACCAGGTCTCCGAGAGACAGGCCTTAAAAACAATCAATACAATGCTCAATGGGAGCTAATGCCGGCCGGATGAGAATTAGCGCAGCGGCCTTGCATCCACATATCCGACCTCAGCTCGCGACCCGGAGCTCCGAAACTCCAACAACGACCAAATATCCTTCCTCTCTCTACTTCGCTCTCCACTGAGGCTGCTGCTCGGAACAAGGAAGCCTGGAGTGAATGAAATAAAACTCACAATTCCTTGATATAAGCCGAGCTACCACTGCACGGTAACTAGCAACTGCCGCGTGGTACTCACTCGTCAAATCCGCAATTACACTGCCTGAAAGCTTCAATCATGGGCTTACGCATGGCCACGCTGATGCTACCTCCGCGCGGTACCAATTATCACTGCACGTGAGGCAATGCATTACATCAAATCACCACACGACGAAAACTCACTAACACCTCGCGGTAACACTAACGCAACACGGTACCTTCCCTAGAGGTTTGCCAATTAAATCAACTATGCTACTGTCGGCATTCAACCTGCCGCTGGGCGATAGCTCACAATGCTACCCTTGCACGCTATCAACCTATCGTCGCGCGTTAGACTAAGCGTTGAGTCAACTCAACACTCTCAATGCCTGACATTACCGCCCTGTTGTACCGCTACCGTCACTCTCAACTCTGCGACTCTCTCGATGCCAGACACTACCGCCACGCGGTACCTCTACTGCCTCGCGGGTGCCAACCCGAGAGCTCTGCCAAATAAATTTGCCAAGATACTTCTAACGATAACTCTATCGCCGGGTGGTAACTCAAAGTAATCATGCCCTACTTCAAGAAACTTGGGGCGTTACACGTTTGTTGCGGTGTGGCATTTCTTTTGTCCATGGGCGGACCGCTGAGCCATCTTTGGGTTATAGTCGGAAACGGAAGGCCGTTGCAGTTTCTCGATGTGGCGCTAGCTCGATGCTTTGTTTGTCTTCTCCGAATGATAATCCTCCTTCTAGTGGTCGTGGCGGTGCACCTCCCGAGGTATAGGTGCTTGGTTCATCTGCCCCTAGTCTTACCCAGTAGAGGCAGCAGCTTCGAGGCTATCTTCTTGTTTGAAGGCGATGAATGAAGTGGTAAGTGAGCTTAATCATTTTTGGCTCTATTTTATTGTTGTATTGCACTAACTTCTCTCTTTAATTTTTTATATCGAGGCTCAGGTTCAGAACTCTTTTACCTGGAATTACCATTATGTGAGCCTGAAGGATGGATACCTGGCCCTTCAGGGAAAGTTTCAAGCCACGACGGGTTCTCTTGTTGCCATGAAGGATGATCATGACTGGGATGTTTCTCAATTTTGTCGGATTGGGTCGGAGCTGAAGGCAGAGTTAGAGGAGGCTCGGGCTTCCCTAGAAGTGGAGAAGTCTCTTGTGGAGAGGACTACGCAGATGCTGAAGTGTGCTCAAGAGGGGACTTCTCGTTTAGAGACGGAGCTTTGTGCGGAGAAGGCCCAGGTGGAGGCATTGTCTTCCGATAACTGTGTGTCGGAGTTGATGGCTGCTGGCCTTGCAGAGTATATGAAGTCTATGGATTACATGCGAGATCGGTACTTGATTAGAGAAGAAGTTTGCGAGGTGATCTTTAGCAAGGAGTTGGAGCCTCAGATGGAAGACATTCGAGAGTTGGCCCTCAGGTGTGGAGTCTCGAAGGCTTTTTGCCTTGTTGGCAGGAGCTTGTGATGCGACCTATCTGGCTTCAGCTTTGATGATATCTCTGGTGACAAGAGTTCTGATGTTGATGTGGACAATATGTAGCGGAGATGTTTTCTTATATTAGTGTGTGTGCGTGTGGTTGTTGATTGGCACGTTTACGTATGTATTTGTATGTTGTTATAATGGTGATAGTGTCTTTTTTCTTTCCTGAGTACTGTTTGGCTCGTAGTGTTGCTTTGTAGGGCCTATAATTGTGCCTATAGTTGGTTATTAACTTAGTTTACATGAGGATTGTTCACAGCTTAGTTCGCACGGGGATCGCCCGCGGCTTAATTCACACAAGGATCGCTCGCGACTTAGTTCGCATGAGGATCGCTAGCGGCATAGTTCGTACGAGGATCACTTGCGGCTTGGTCATGAGGCGGCCAGGGCCTGACGACATCCTGTCATAGAAAGGCAGGTTCATTGAATAGCTTTTGTATTCAAACCGCTTGTGTCGTCTTACCTTTCGCATGAGGAACTCGTGGCTTAGTTTTCACGGGGATTGCCCGCGGCTTAGTTCGCACGGGAATCGCCCGCAGCTTAGTCTTAACTTAAACTAATTGGACATTATTAAAAATAAAATGTAATGTTTAAATAACTGATTATCTTACGTGTCCAATCTTGTAGTTCGTACTTGTCATGGAGTTCAAATATGATAAAAGCATTTTTGGGAAAGTTCAAAATAAAGAGTCACTGATAGTCAGGGCTACGACTTCTTTTGGCTGGGCCTGCTTTGAGTAGCACATCTTGACAATGTCTTGGTCTCCATATACAACTCCTGTCCCCCAGTAGTGGGGAATTTTATGGCGAGGTGTGGGATCGAAGGAATGGCTTTGAAGACTGACTGAACGGGTCTCCTGAAAACTATATTGTAGGGTGAGCTTGAATCTAACACGACGAACTGGATTTTGTGTGTAGCTTGCCTTGGAAGCTCTCCCATGGTGACTGGTAGGGTTATTGTCCCTTGCACTTGGATGAGATGGTTGTAAAAGCCGTAGATAGATCCGGCTGCTAGTGTGAGATTTTGAACGGTAAGCTTCATGCTTTGAAGCGTGGAGAAGAATAAGACGTCGATCGAACTTCCGTTGTCGATGAGTATCCTTCCGACCATGTAGCCGGGATTTCTGATTCCTGCACCGATTATAAGGGGGCCTTGATGGGGCATATGGACTTGCTCAAGATCCTCATCCTTGAAGACTATTGTAGAATCTTGCTTGCATCCTTCGTCTTGTTGAACACTTTCTCGGGCACTTATCGAAAATATCTGGGTAGAGAGAACGGGTGACATGACGATTGTTTCGATGTTCCCGATTATCTATCTGCCACTGGCCCTTACTTGTTGGGAAAATTGTTGATCTCTTGTCTGCCTAGGGGAGCTTGCAGATCTTGTTGGTATCCTTGCAAGAATCTGCCTAGGAGTCCCTGACAAATTAGACGCTCGATTTCATCATTTAGTCTTGCACATTCCTCTGTGGTATGTACGGTTCCTCGATGGAATTCACCATATTTTGACTGGTCTCCTCAAGTATTTGGGGCAAGTTGCTTGGGACGGTGTAGGGCCGGCTCGTTCTGGATGGCATAAACTATATTCGTGCGAGTGGTGTTCAACAGAGTGTATTCTCGGGATGGTTGGTCCCTCTGGAAGTCACGCCATCATTGGACATTTTGGCGTTCTTCTTGAAATCATCCTTCCTGGGCTTTTGAGGGCTGTTCTCTATCCCTCTTGTGCTTTTGGTCTCCATTGAATTGTTGACGATGGGCTTCAATAGCTTCATCTTCTTCATTTGTGCTTCCACGCGGTGCACAAGGTCTGGGTAGCTTGGGACAGTTTCTCTCATCAGTGCGGAGTAGAATCCACTAGGGCGAAACCCTCCAAGAAATACTCCTCTTAATAGTTCTAAATCTACTCCAGGGATCTGACGGACTTCCGCGGTGAACCGGCGAAAAAATTCCTTCACAGATTCACCCTCGTTTTGTCGGATTCCTGACAAGTGTTAGGGGTCTCGGATGATTCTTCGGTTGACGATGAACTGGTCGGTGAACTGCCTAGTGAGCTCTTTATAGTTCGTGATAGTTCCTTCCCTTAGAGAATGGAACCAAGTTCGAGCTTTACCTTTGAGAGTTGCTGGGAAGACTTGGCAGAGTAACTGATTAGGTGCATTATAGATCATCATGATCATGGTAAAGTGGTTCATGTGTTCTAGCGGGTTGTCCGTCCCGTCGAAGCTTTTGATATTCAGCAGTTTGAAGCCATGCGGGATTGGATGGGCCAAACAGGGGGTGCCAGTGGGGATCCTTGGTGAAGCGGTCGACGAGGATGAATATCTCAGCGGCCAACAAGTCTGCACTCCTCGGCGATCACTTCTCGTATCTCTCCCCGAGTAAATATTTTGTGCAGCGGTAAATGAGGTTCTTCTTCCAAGACACGGTCCCGTCGACCAAATCTGACTACTCTGAGGACCAGGTGAGTAGAACTAGCGGCATCGGAGAATTCTTTTGATGCTGTTCTTTGCGGAGCTTCCCTTTGTTGGCCATGGCTTAGTGGAGTTGGGGGATTTGTCGGTGCAGGCAGCTGAGCGGGTGGCGCCCTCATATTCCTGAGCAGAGTGAGCATCTCGATTTGCTGCTCCTCCATCTGATGAACTCATCCCTTTAATGCTTTTACTGGGGCGAGAACAGTTTATGCCTAGAGAGGAACGTTTACGAGTTGATGGGAGTGGGCTGGCTCAGTGTGCCCCCTGGGACGGATACTGTTCATGCGCTTCCTTTTGCCATTAAAGCTGCTCCTTGGAAGCTGTTAAGTTGGAGGTTCTATTTCTTCATACTGCTGTGTAGAGGGTACGATCTTCAGAAACTGTTGGAAACTTGATTCCCACTAACAGTGCCAAACTATTACGGACTAACTCAACATTCTAGTCAGGCCAGAATTCTTGGACTGTATTAGCACTCAGAACGGTTGAGCGCACACACAACCAAAAGAGTGGGTTGATTGTACACAAGAAGTTTTAACATGGAAAAACTGCTCAATTGGGTAAAAACCCACGTGACCGGATCTTTGACAGTCAAAATCCACTATTCTTGGAGGTTACAACTAGTTCTTAAAGTCGAGGGTGACATGCCACCTCTCGTTATAATTATGAGGTGATAGAACACTTTGCACGCAGCAGACAACAAGCCATCACGCCGGGAGTTGTCACAGGTTGCGCTTTGCGCCAGTGATCTACGGATAACAACTTGGTGATTCCTGATGGGAAGCAGAACACTTGATCTTGTAGTTGCTAAGCTGCTTGGGACTTGGACAATTTGACTTTGCCGGGTGGTTGTGACTTGACCAGCTTGTGGCTCGGGTGTGGCTAGGAGGCGGCTCAAAGGTGGCTCGTAGGAGGAAACTGGCAAAGCTTTAACTTTAGGAAGAAGAAGACTCTGAAGAGAAAGATCAGAAAAAGATGAGAAATGAGGAGGCCTGGGGATCCTTTTATTGGCTTCGGGAGGTGGTTACGGTGGTTATGCGGCTATCAGCACACCGTAATGACCATCATAAATATTTTTACTATAGTTTTAGATGCGCGTATCCCGCTATTTGGAGACCGCTATTAATAAATAATAAACTGTCAATTAAATTCCCCCCACTAACTCGATGGGTAGTGGGTGTGGTTACGCGTGAATCGGACGATCCAGGATGCTTCCTCTTGATCAAATGGTGGGAATGGGTCTCCACGGGCAGCTGGCGAACTTGCCGCCGAGTTTGCCAGTGAGGGGAAGATTGCCGCCGACGGAGGAGGGGAGGCCTGATTTGCCGCCCCTTGGCTGTGAGGCGGCGGCCAAAAGGGGGCAGCTGGCCTGGCCTCCCCTTGGCCGTAAAGTGACCACCAAAGGGGTCGTCGGCTTGGCCGCCCCATGGCCGCAAGGCGGTGTCCAAGGAGGGGGGGCGGACGGTTTGTCCACCCCTCGGTCGTAAGGTGGCGGTCAAGAAGCGGAGACCATGGAGGGGCTGCCGGTTTGGTCGCCCCTTAGCTGCAAGGTGGTGGTCGGGGTTAGGCGGCCGGTGGCGGGTGACAGACAGTCGGCGAAGCGACGTCCGTGATGGTTCCTTCGATGCGCGCAATAGGATTGGTGTGTAGGGGGATCGGGCACGGTGATCGTGCGTGCGGTCAATCCCATGATCCCACTTCTCTTGAGATGGGGATCATGGGTGGGTGGTTACGTGCACACCTAATTCCTATAAAATGGGGGTCACCCCCAACAAGTATAAACCACAAATAGGAATGTCCACCATTAATATACGAACTAGGAATGACAGTATACACAAATGTTTGGCCTTAAGACCTTACAATAGTGTTAAGGTTTATACAACAAAGTGGTTTAGATACATTGACATGAAGTTCGACAATACATTAAAATAGTAAACTATAGCACTTGGGCATTCGAGGGACAGTACAACAAAAGAGCATCGAACATCTATTTCCCACTTAGCTCACCAACACCTACATAAGTAGAATCCACCAAGACGTGACAAAACAAAAAACTGGTCAGCTTAAGCTGATCATAATTATAACGACCCCACCACATTCCCAGTGTGGTGGTACTCCTTCCCTATAAGCAAGCATTATGGGGTCATATATTGTACAGTCACCACAAGTGGTGGCACGCACGACCACACGTTTCATGCTCTCATGTCTCATTTTCGGTGTATTAAATATCAAGTACCACCTCCATCCTAAGTATCAATCACTTAGATAGTTCCTTTGATCTTTCATCATCAAGGCCAGATTGCCTTAAGGACTTCCCTAAGATCAAACGGTGCACCGAGGATCTACCTCTTCATAGACTAGTATGGGGCGGGTTTGAATTAGCTTTGCCCGTGCTCAAAATCATCAGAATCACAATGTCACGATGCGGGTTCAGCTTCACCTCGACCCGTTAACATGATAACCAACATTATCTCTTATGGTTGGCACACATGGCCACCAAGCTAGGCATAAAATGTCTTTCAGCTTCTGATGTTACGCACCCAATCCAAAGAACGTAGGCTTCACAACCATCAAAATTTCTCACTGGGAGCTATCCTTAGCGATAATCACTATCGTCAAGCAATATCGACAGAATCGCAAATCTATCACATTCTCGGGAATTTCCTGGAGTTGGCCTCCAGTACTCCTTGTAGCACACTACAACACACAGAACCAAAAATATCATATAATTTTTCTACAGAGTCTTCTCCGGTATGCAAAATTAAACAACACCAATCCGAATGAACTTGTCGCAGATGGGTTTCACACGGCTTGCATGCCTACATCCATACAACAATCAGGACTTTAAATGTAATTTCTACCGAGGATACTTCATATCAACCCGTTGGATGTCTCATCCTCCATTAATTAGTGGGAACTTCCATGCAATTATGTCAAATAAGAGGACTAGCAAGTCCTAGTGTTAAGAAGGGGAATCGTTATGTAACACCCCAAAAAGACCCAAAAGACTCAACTTGAAGTTTGAGTAGCAGGTCAGGTTACACGGCCTGGGACACGGGCGTGTCCCAGGGCGTGTCGGGTGTACACGGCCTGGGACACGGGCGTGTCCCAGGGCGTGTTCAGGCTAGTCGACGTTTGAGAGTCGACGAGCGTCGAGCCTGGGACACGGCCATCGACACGGGCGTGTCCCAGGGCGTGTTCTATTTATTTTGCGAAATTGGCCTATTCCGGTCAGAGCCGGACACGGCCTTGAACACGGCCGGGAACACGGGCGTGTCAGGCTGGACACGGGCGTGTCAGCTGCCGTGTTCCGACCCGTGTACTGGTTGCAGCTCCGATGGAGCAGGAGACACGGGCGTGTCTCAGGTTTGACACGGGCGTGTCAGGTCCGACACGGGCGTGTCGATGACCCGTGTTGGTCAGTCGGTTCAAGTTGTGTGCACCGCTTAAGGGGTACACGGCCTGTGACACGGGCGTGTCACAGGCCGTGTCGGCCAAAAAGTGAAATTTTGGGACAATCTTGGCCGTTCAGTTTCCTCTCTTTTGATCCAAAGGCTCAGGTGGTTTCTTGGGCTGGATAAGTCGTGAAAGAGGATTGAAGAAGTCATTCTTCATTATTCTTAAGGAAGAGAAAAAGAGAGAGAAAGAGAGGAAGAAGGAGGAGGAGAGCAAGCCACCGGCGGAGCTCCCGTGGTTCGATTTGTGATCCGAAGCCGGCGTTGTGACGGCAAGGCTGCTGCGGTTCTTTCTCACCGGCTAGTTTTCGATGGCACCGAAGAGATCGACAAGGGTAACGATCTCCCTCCTTGGACATGTGAAGTCCTTCTTTTCTGCATTGCATAGGGAAAGCCCTTCCCCGCGAGTGTGCGGTGGGTTGTGGTGTCCCTTGGGGTAGATATGTGAAGTCCCCCTTGTTAGAGGCCGGAATTGGAGTACGGCTCTAGGCATGCTGTGTGAAGCCCATCTGGATGTAATCTGGATTGGTGATGCTTGTTTGCATATCGGAGAAGGCTCCGTGATAATGGCTTGTGATGCCTATGGCTTGTGATGCCTTGTTCCTACCTGTTGCTTGGTGCGGCAGGAAGTACTGGACGATGTCCAGGAAATGAAGAGGGTTGGCGGCAACTCTTGTGGCCGTGCGTTGCCACTTTGTGAGTAGTTGAGCCGTTGGGCTGCAACTCGATGAAAAGGCAGATTGCCGAACAGGAAAGGTGAAACCGACCCGCGCCTATAAAATGCCATGGATACTTCCGTATTCGAGGTGGCTCGGCGACTTGAGCAACGGGGGGTGGCTGATCCGTACCTGCGTTAGGTCCGTCCGACTTGGAAGCCTGGTATAGGTTTTGTTGGAGCGCCTAATGAGAGTCTTAGGCCCGCGCGCCGGAAAGACTAGAAATGCTCAAATACCGTGTAGACGGTGGTGTTGACCCTGGTATTCCGGTACACCGAAAATGTGCCCTGAGTGCACGGACTGTCGGGCCGGGTGGCCGATGGTTGTGATGGCTTGAATGTGCCTGCGCGCACATAGTTGCTATTGATGATGCCATGCTTGCAGGGAAAGAATGCTCATGCCCCGAGAAAGGGGTAGGATTGTTATAATTGGGTCAGCTGAATGCTGACCGTTGCATTGTTTGCCACCGGTTGGGTGGATTGTTCCCGTGCAGGTGCTGGAGAGCCAAGTGGTAAGTGATGGGCTGGCGAGCCCTCCTGCTGTTGCTGCTGCTGCTGTGGCTAGCCCTTGAAGGCTAAGCGAAGGGCTTTGTTTTGTTTTCTCTTTTTACTCATGTATGGCCGGCCTGCGCGCCGAGGTTTGTAAAACATGATGTATGTTCAGAGGAACTGTAAGGCCTTAAGGCCAAACTCTTGTGGTTGTGTACATTCCGTGGTATAAATATATAAAGGTGGTGTTATATATATTGGACATTCCGGTTAAGAGTTCAAAGTTGTAACTTAAAGCTTCCGCTAGAATGCTCTGAGTTAGGATTCGTATTTGGTTTGGTATTATCCTGTGACCTCACCGTCTGTTTGTGGCATATAGTGTGGGGCCCCGGCCGGACCTTCTACTATACGTCATCTAACGGATGGGGTCGTTACATTTTGGTATCAGCTTTTCGTCGGTCTTCCTCTTTCGAATTCGTGGTCGAATTCTTTTGTGGGGTGGCGAGCACGTGTTTGTGCGACCTGCTGTAACGCTAATGAACTCTGGAATGTCCATTAAGGAATGTACAAAATCTTGTTTGAGGAATCTGCGCGTTCCTTTTTGTGTTGTTTTGCTTGCATACGTTCGCTAATGTGTGTCTTGTCCACCTATAGGTGACACGTAGTGGTGCTGGGCAGTCTGAGCCCCAGCGTTCTGATGAGAGTGCGGCACCAGCTGAGGTGCCAACACCTCCTCCATCTGTGGAAACTGTTCGCTTAGTGGCTGAGGCGCTATTTGCCATGATTCAGCCGACCGGGCAAGCGCAGCCGGCGGTAGTGCCAGTTCGTGTTGATGTAAGACCCGAGCCGGTTGAGGCTGTAGATCCGCGAGCAGCTGACCGACAGTTGAAGCAATTTATGAGCTTCAGTCCTCCTACGTTTGCGGGAATGGGATCCCCAACGCAGGCGGAAGATTGGTTATCGCGTGTCAAGAGGATAATGACAGCGATCAGGGCGGAGGAAACTCTCAAGGTCACCTTAGCCACCTTCATGCTTGAAGGGGAGGCGCGGTTGTGGTGGGACGAGGTTGAGTTACACCATTTGGCGGGCAGGCAACTAACACAAGTGTCGATTGAGGAGTTCTCTCGATTATTTCTGGCGAAACATGTCCCAGCGGCGCAACGTATTGCTATGGAAAATGAGTTCCAACGGTTAAAGCAAGGGGACGATAGTGTGGATATCTACTTGCACGAGTTTACCAGGTTGGGACGATATGCGGGAACAATCTTCGCGGATGACCAAAGGAAAACGAATCGGTTCTATGAAGGATTGCGGGATGAGTTACGATTCCTGCTTTCGAGTTCTGTGAGCCAAGGGTTTCAGGCGTTGGTTGATACTGCGTGCGCGTTGGAGAAGGACATGAGGCGAGTGCAAGGGAATAAGGGCTTGGTGGTGTCTAAGCCAGAGTTTCAAGCACCTCGCCCAGGCAAGTCGTTTTACCAGAAGAAAGGGGGCAAGAGGTCCAAGCCATCTGGGCAAGTGACTACGACCGTTGTGTCGGGAGCGACATCAAGGCCGGATGCTCGTACGTGCTATAACTGTGGCCGGGTGGGGCATATTGCTCGTGACTGTCGAGTTGTGCAGCCCAAAGGGGAAAAGAAGACGGGTGCGTCGTATGCTGAGAAGGGCAAAGCGGTGGTGGATTCATCTGCTTCCCAGGCGCAGCCCCGAATCTATCAACTTGGCCAGCAGGAAGCGATTAAGCAAAGTGACGTCGTCACAGGTACGAGTTGAGTTAGTTTACTTGCTGTGCTTTTGGTTTTGGTTTTGTTTAGCTTGTGCATGATGGGTGTGTGCTGCGGGCTTTGTCCTGATTCGGAATACTTTAGCGAGAGCCCTGTTTGATACGGGTGCTTCGCATTCTTTTCTGTCCGAGGATTTCGTATCTCGCATTGGGGTACCGAGTCATGTGACGGTGGATAGTACAAGGGTGCTATTGCCGAATGGCTGTGTGATGCTTGCGGATAGGGCTTGCGATGTGGATGTGCAAATAGGAAGTCGGGATTTCGGTTTGAGTGCAGCTGTGCTACCGTTATCGGAGTTTGATGTGATCTTTGGTATGGACTGGCTCTCGGAGCAGCGTGCCTTTATTGATTGCAACTCCAAAGAGATTACACTGGGCCAGAATACCGGGCTTGTGACGAAGTTCGCTGGTATGCGAGGAGTTGGCGGAACGTTGTTGTCTGCACTCCAAGTCGTCAATACTGTGCGGAAGGGCGCGGAGTTATTCTTCACGCTAATTCAGGCTGTTGAGCCGAAGGCCAGTGTCGGTGAGGTGCCAGTTATGTCAGAGTTTGCCGACGTGTTTCCTAAAGATCTTCCTGGGTTACCACCCCAGCGGGAGATTGACTTCTCTATTGAGCTGGTGCCAGGTGCGAAACCTGTGGCCCGCTCTCCATATCGCGTTGCGCCAAAAGAGATGGCTGAGTTGAAAGTCCAACTGCAAGAGTAGTTGGAGCAGGGATATATACGCCCAAGTATGTCACCTTGGAGCGCGCCTGTTCTCTTTGTGAAAAAGAAAGACGGTAGCTTACGGTTGTGTATTGACTACCGCGAGTTGAATAAGCTGACAGAGAAAAATAAATATCCGATTCCGCGGATTGATGACCTTTTTGATCAGCTGGCGGGATCAACGGTCTATTCCAAGTTGGATCTGAAATCGGGATATTATCAGCTAAGGATTCGGGAAGGTGACATTCCCAAGACAGCGTTTGGAACACGCTACGGGCATTATGAGTTCACGGTAATGCCGTTTGGCCTATGTAATGCGCCTTCGGTATTTATGGACCTAATGCATCGAACGTTCCGAGAGTACTTGGATTTGTTTGTTATTGTGTTTATCGATGACATCTTAGTATACTCTCAGTCGGAAGAGGATCACGCAAACCATTTGCGATTGGTCTTGCATACCCTGCGGAGGAATAAGCTTTTTGCCAAGTTCTCAAAGTGTGAGTTCTGGCTCTCTTCAGTAGCCTTTTTAGGCCATGTGGTAAGCGGAGAGGGTATCGCGGTGGATCCGTTGAAGATAAGTGCCATCCGAGATTGGCCAGTGTTGTCTTCAGTGGCCGAGGTCAGGAGCTTCCTTGGACTTGCGGGCTACTATAGACGGTTTGTGGAAAACTTCTCACGGATTGCTTTACCTCTCACCACGCTGACGAGAAAAGATCAAAAGTTCATATGGACGCCAGAGTGCGCGCGAGCTTTTGAAGACTTGAAGAGTCGTTTGACCACGGCGCCTGTGTTGACGTCGCCATGTGGTACCGATGGGTATGAGATCTATAGTGATGCATCTGGGAGCGGCTTAGGCTGCGTTCTTCTGCAGTTTGGGAAAGTGATTGCTTATGGCTCGCGTCAGTTGAAAGTGCATGAGCGGAATTATCCCGTCCATGATTTGGAGTTGGCGGCGGTAATCTTTGCGCTCAAGTTGTGGCGGCACTATCTATATGGCGTGAAAGTGGATATCTATACAGATCATAAGAGCCTAAAGTATTTGTTGGATCAGAAGGATCTGAATATGCGACAACGAAGATGGATGGAGTTCCTCGGGGACTACACCTTCGAGATTCACTATACCCCCGGGAAGGGAAATGTGGTCGCTGATGCTTTGAGTCGACAGACTCCGGTACGGGCAAGCTGGTTGCAGAGGCATGATCAGCGTTTGATCCAGGAATTAGAAGCATTGGAGATATTGTGTGTTGACAAGGGTGCGTCAACCGATGCGTGCTTGAACTGGACGGAGGTGCAGTATGACCTTACGGACAGAATTCGGCGAGCAACGGAGCTTGATGACAGTCTCCAGCGCTATGCTAAAGATGGGCCGGATGATCACTTCTCTTGGGATAACGGGTTGTTACGGAGAAATGGTCGAGTATGCGTCCCAAGTGTGGGTAAACTGAGGGAAGAGTTGATGTACGAAGCTCACTTTGCAAAGTACTCAGTTCACCCAGGGAGCACAAAGATGTACAGGGACATGAAAAAGCTGTTCTGGTGGCCCGGACTCAAGAAAGATGTGGCTTGTTATGTGGCTAAATGCAATACCTGTGCGTTGGTGAAAGCAGAATGCCAGAAGCCTGGCGGTTTTCTGAAGTCGTTACCTATTCCGGAGTGGAAGTTCGATGATATTTCGATAGATTTCGTGCACGGATTGCCGAGATCTCAACGCGGTCATGATTCGATCTGGGTGATTGTGGACCGGTTGACGAAAGTGGCGCACTTCCTTCCAAACAGAAGAGACGATTCAGTGGAAACCTTGGCCAAACTGTATGTGGAGCAAGTTGTTCGACTGCACGGTGTTCCTCGGAGCATCGTTAGTGACCGTGATGGGCGGTTCACATCGAATGATTGGCGGCTCGTTCATCAAATGTTGGGTACAAAATTGGCGTTTAGTACGGCCTTTCATCCCCAAACGGATGGTCAGACTGAACGAACCAACAGGACGATGGAGGACATGCTCCGCATGTGCGCCCTAGACTTTGGTAAGAGATGGGAAGATTACATATTCCTTGTCGAATTTGCCTATAATAATAGCTACCAAGCGAGTATTGGTATGGCACCATTCGAGGCGTTGTATGGTCGGAAATGCCGTACACCCTTAGCTTGGGCAGAAGCAGGCGAATCGAAGCTGAGTGGGAAAAAGGAAGTCGAAGAAGCTACTTCGCTCATACGCTCTATTCGGGAGAGGCTATTGATAGCCCAAGATCGTCAAGCAAAGTACTACAATGCCAAGCACCGGAACGTGGAGTTCGCGGTGGGTGATTGGGTATATTTGAAGATCAAACCCTTCAAAGGTGTGTCCAGGATTCGGCGTTTGAAAAAGCTAAGTCCGAGGTATCTTGGTCCGTTTGAGGTGGTGGAGCGTGTTGGGGAGGCTGCTTATCGACTAGCACTTTCAGCGGACTTGGGTGGATTACATGATGTGTTTCACATCTCAGTCCTTCGTAAGGCGGTAAAGGATCCAGCTCAAGTCGTGGAGGCTGATCGGGTACCGGTCGAGTATGGGCTAACGACGAGGGTTAGACCCATTCGGATCGAGGATCGAGCCGAAAAACAGTTGCGGAACAAAGTAATCGGGATGGTCAAGGTCCGTTGGGACAATTGTGGCCGTGAAGAGCTAACATGGGAGCGAGAGCAGACCATGCGAGCTGAGTTTCCCGAGTTATTTGTATAAACTGTAGACCGTGTACTTTTTGTTATAACAGTGTTATAGCATTGATGGTTTTGTTTCCTTACCGTGCAAATTTCGGGACGAAATTTTGTTAAGGGGGAGAGGGTTGTAACACCCCAAAAAGACCCAAAAGACTCAACTTGAAGTTTGAGTAGCAGGTCAGGTTACACGGCCTGGGACACGGGCGTGTCCCAGGGCGTGTCGGGTGTACACGGCCTGGGACACGGGCGTGTCCCAGGGCGTGTTCAGGCTAGTCGACGTTTGAGAGTCGACGAGCGTCGAGCCTGGGACACGGCCATCGACACGGGCGTGTCCCAGGGCGTGTTCTATTTATTTTGCGAAATTGGCCTATTCCGGTCAGAGCCGGACACGGCCTTGAACACGGCCGGGAACACGGGCGTGTCAGGCTGGACACGGGCGTGTCAGCTGCCGTGTTCCGACCCGTGTACTGGTTGCAGCTCCGATGGAGCAGGAGACACGGGCGTGTCTCAGGTTTGACACGGGCGTGTCAGGTCCGACACGGGCGTGTCGATGACCCGTGTTGGTCAGTCGGTTCAAGTTGTGTGCACCGCTTAAGGGGTACACGGCCTGTGACACGGGCGTGTCACAGGCCGTGTCGGCCAAAAAGTGAAATTTTGGGACAATCTTGGCCGTTCAGTTTCCTCTCTTTTGATCCAAAGGCTCAGGTGGTTTCTTGGGCTGGATAAGTCGTGAAAGAGGATTGAAGAAGTCATTCTTCATTATTCTTAAGGAAGAGAAAAAGAGAGAGAAAGAGAGGAAGAAGGAGGAGGAGAGCAAGCCACCGACGGAGCTCCCGTGGTTCGATTTGTGATCCGAAGCCGGCGTTGTGACGGCAAGGCTGCTGCGGTTCTTTCTCACCGGCTAGTTTTCGATGGCACCGAAGAGATCGACAAGGGTAACGATCTCCCTCCTTGGACATGTGAAGTCCTTCTTTTCTGCATTGCATAGGGAAAGCCCTTCCCCGCGAGTGTGCGGTGGGTTGTGGTGTCCCTTGGGGTAGATATGTGAAGTCCCCCTTGTTAGAGGCCGGAATTGGAGTACGGCTCTAGGCATGCTGTGTGAAGCCCATCTGGATGTAATCTGGATTGGTGATGCTTGTTTGCATATCGGAGAAGGCTCCGTGATAATGGCTTGTGATGCCTATGGCTTGTGATGCCTTGTTCCTACCTATTGCTTGGTGCGGCAGGAAGTACTGGACGATGTCCAGGAAATGAAGAGGGTTGGCGGCAACTCTTGTGGCCGTGCGTTGCCACTTTGTGAGTAGTTGAGCCGTTGGGCTGCAACTCGATGAAAAGGCAGATTGCCGAACAGGAAAGGTGAAACCGACCCGCGCCTATAAAATGCCATGGATACTTCCGTATTCGAGGTGGCTCGGCGACTTGAGCAACGGGGGGTGGCTGATCCGTACCTGCGTTAGGTCCGTCCGACTTGGAAGCCTGGTATAGGTTTTGTTGGAGCGCCTAATGAGAGTCTTAGGCCCGCGCGCCGGAAAGACTAGAAATGCTCAAATACCGTGTAGACGGTGGTGTTGACCCTGGTATTCCGGTACACCGAAAATGTGCCCTGAGTGCACGGACTGTCGGGCCGGGTGGCCGATGGTTGTGATGGCTTGAATGTGCCTGCGCGCACATAGTTGCTATTGATGATGCCATGCTTGCAGGGAAAGAATGCTCATGCCCCGAGAAAGGGGTAGGATTGTTATAATTGGGTCAGCTGAATGCTGACCGTTGCATTGTTTGCCACCGGTTGGGTGGATTGTTCCCGTGCAGGTGCTGGAGAGCCAAGTGGTAAGTGATGGGCTGGCGAGCCCTCCTGCTGTTGCTGCTGCTGCTGTGGCTAGCCCTTGAAGGCTAAGCGAAGGGCTTTGTTTTGTTTTCTCTTTTTACTCATGTATGGCCGGCCTGCGCGCCGAGGTTTGTAAAACATGATGTATGTTCAGAGGAACTGTAAGGCCTTAAGGCCAAACTCTTGTGGTTGTGTACATTCCGTGGTATATATATATAAAGGTGGTGTTATATATATTGGACATTCCGGTTAAGAGTTCAAAGTTGTAACTTAAAGCTTCCGCTAGAATGCTCTGAGTTAGGATTCGTATTTGGTTTGGTATTATCCTGTGACCTCACCGTCTGTTTGTGGCATATAGTGTGGGGCCCCGGCCGGACCTTCTACTATACGTCATCTAACGGATGGGGTCGTTACATTTTACCCTTGACAATTTCTTCGGTGCCATGGACTTGTAGTTGACTCGGATGAAAAGGTTCATAATGCTTTCCTCTCCATAGATTATCGTCGGTTTGCGACTCCAAGCTTGGAAGCTCCTCTAAAGCTTCTCTAATTTCTAAGGTAAGCCCTCTTCTTTTTCCTCTCTTTCATCCTTGTTTCTTTTTTCTCACTAGAAAAGTGAGCGTGAAAACGAGAATAAAGAGAAGTTTTCCCCTTCTGCCAGCTTATAAGGTTCTTGATGAATCCAAACCCTCTGATTTAATTCCAAATATAAGTGGACGACTACGATTTAATTTCAAAAATCTTACTTAATGCTATCGTCATGCGATAACACTATTGTCGGGCGATATCTCAAGTGGTGGACACTTAACTGAGTCAACGCCGCTCAATAGTCATTTCCCGACAGACTGACACATGGCCGTATGCCACGTGACACACTATTGCCAATCGAAATCACACTTTCGCAAGCGGTAGTAAATCTACTTCATTATTTTGTCGACTACATCGTTTTGTCGACTGCATCATCTTGTTGACTACATCGTTTTGTCTACTGCATTATTTTGACCGCTATCACTGATGATACCTCACTATCAATGTGCGATAACTCCAACTACCATAATTAGTTGTTTTTCAACAGTGGGAAACCTAGGGTGTTACAAACCACCTCCCCTTAAAGAAATTTCATCCCAAAGTTCCAAAATAAAGAAAAACATCTGAAAAGTACAAAATTTTAAATTGTGCCTTAGCGGAATACCCCAGGAAACTCCTTTAGCATTGTTTGCTCGAGCTCCCATGAAAGTTCCTCGTGACAACAATTATCCTAGCGGACTTTGACCATTCTGAGCATTTTATTATGTAATTGCTTGAACTCTGTGTTTTTGATGCAAATGGTCATGACCTTTGTCTTTAGCCAACCATCCACTTGCAATTTATTAGCCACAATAACTTGAGTAGGCTCTTGCACAGCCTTCCTTAACACCAATATATGTAATACATCATACAACCGCTCAACTCTATAGAAAGAGTAGGCCAACAAGCAGCTTCACCAATACTCTCCACGATCTCAAACAGTCCAAGGTATCTAAGACTTAGCTCTTTCAAGCGTCAAATCCTTGATACACCCTTAAAATGTTTGATCATCTAATACACCCAATCACCAATGACAAACTCAATATTGTGGTGCCTGGTGTTGTGGTACTTCTCTTACCTATCCTGAGCAATCAACAATCACTCCTGAATTATTTGAATCGTCGATTTTGTATCTTCAACATCCTTTCTCTTAAATAACCTTTTTTCACCCGTTTTCGCCCAAGCTAATGGAGTACGATACTTCTTTCCATAAATGTCTTCGAAGGGTGCCATTTGAATACTCTCTTAGTAACTATTGTTGTTGGCGAATTCGATCATGTAGAGATGGTCTTCGCACCTCTTTCTGAAATTTAAGGCACACATCTGAAGTATATCCTCAATTGTCCTATTAGTCCTTTCGATCTAACCATCTGTTTGAGGATGAAAGGTCGTGTTAAACTTCCGCTTGTTACCCAAGAGTTGATGGATTAGCCTTCAATCCTCTAACATGAAACACCTATCATGGTTACTTACAATGCTACTGAGCATACCGTATAATCATACTATATTGTCAACATAAATTTTGGCCAACTTTTTCACTGAATCATCGCTACGGTTCAGAATAATGTACAACACTTTTGAAAAATAGTCTACAATCACCCAAATGACATCGTTCCCTTGTTTCGATCTCAGCAAGCCATGCACAAAATCCATCAAAAAATCATCAAACTTCCACTCCGAAATTGGAAATGACTTCAGAAATCCTCCGGTCCTCTGATATTCTGCTTTTACTAGTGCACAACTATGACACTTCACCACATATAGAGCTATGTATTTCTTCAAACTCGAGCACCAAAAATATTGTTTCATGTCTTTGAACATCTTTGTTCTCCCTGGTTAAATCAGTACTTGGTATAATGTGTCTTGTACATCAATTTATCTTGTTATTTGCCAACATTTTGGATAGACTACCAGTTGTATTTCCATAAAAGACCGTCTTCAAAGAAATATTGGGCATTTAACCCATCCACAGTTTTCGCCATATAGCGCTTCATGTTGTCATCAAGCTCCAATGCTTGTTGAACTCTGTCTGCAAGGTAATATTACACCTCCGTCTAGTTGAAGAATGCATTTGTGCTTGCTCTCTTATCAACACAAGAGATCTCTAAAGCCTCCAAGTCTTGAATTAGATGCTCATCATGCATCTGAATCTAATTTGCCTATGCTGGAGCCCTACGACTTAGTGCATCAATGACTATATTTCCCTTCCTGGGACTATAATCAATTTTTAAGGTGTAGTCCACAAGGAACTCCATCAACCTCCATTGTCACATATTCAAGTCCTTCTGATTCAATAGATATTTTAGGATCTTGTGGTCCGTAAAGATATCAATTATCCCGCCATATAAGTAATGATGCCACATATTAAGGGTGAATATCATGGCTTCCAACTCTAAGTTTTGGATTAAATAATTCATCTCATCCACCTTTAGCTGGCATTATCCATAAGCAATAACCTTTCAAAACTGAAGAAGAACACAACCTAAGCCTCTCCCTGAGGCATCATTGTATATCTCATAGCCTTCTATACCACGTGGTGAACACAAATTTGGTGACGTGGTTAAATGATTCTTCAATCCTTCAAAAGCTTGTTTGCACGGTGTTGATCAAACAAACTTCTAATCCTTCCTAATCAAGGAGTCTAGAGGTAGAGATATCCTCAAAAAGCTCTCTATAAAACGCTTATAGTAGCCAGCATGACCCAGGAAACTCCTAACTTCTGCCACAGTAGTCAAAACTAGCCACTCCCATATCATAATTATCTTCGCCAGATCCACAGTACTACCCTCTCCACTAACCACATGACCTAAGAATGCCACAAAGGCTAGCCAAAACTCACATTTAGAGAACTTGGCATATAACTGACTCCTCAGGGTATCTAAAATAATGAATAAGTGAATCTCATGTTCTTCCTCTGACTGAGAGTAAACCAATATATCATCAATAAAGACACTCACAAATCGGTCAAAATACTCTCCAAAGGTTCTATTCATCCTATGAATACTGATGGGGCATTAGTCAGCCCAAACAACATAATAATGAACTCATAATGATCATAACGTGTACTAAACGTCGTCTTTAGAATAATGCATTCCCTGATTCTTTACTGGTAATAACCAGTCTTCAAATCTAGCTTTGAATATGCAGTTGATCCAACTAGTTGATCAAACAAATCAATAATTTGCGGAATCAGATACTTGTTCTTCTCCATCAGCTTATTTAATTTATGGTATTCTATATATAGACACAAGCTTCCGTCCTTCTTCTTCATAAAAAGGACCGGTGCACTCCAAGGAGATGAAATCAGACACATATATCCTTACTCTAGCAACTCATGTAACTAAACTTTCAACTCTGCAATTTCTTTTGGCGCTATATGGTATAACGTGTGACACAGGTTTTGCACATGTCACCAACTCAAGAGTGAAGTCGATCTCTCGCTATGGTGGAGCTACAGGGAGATCTTTTGGAAACACATCCACATACTCTGATACTTGATGCAGCATAATCGTAACTTGATGAGTATGTGAGATGTGATATTTTATTGTAATGATGTGGTGTGATTAATTATGCTTCAGGAAGGCAAGTGCACCTATCGTTATAGAATATAGAATCAAGTGTCGTATTTTTCTAGTTCTGTGGAGTACTTGTACTCACAAGTAAGAGATATTATTTTATCATAATAAAATAGAGGTTCGTTTACAAAAATAAAAGACAAAATGCATTTAAACTAATTGAGAGAAATTCGATGAGATAAAGGTTAGCACTTGATCTAGAATCTCTTTGGATAAAATGAACATTGATTAAAAAAAATTAAAGTGCAAGTTCTAATAATTTTTCTTCGATCGTGGAGATTCCCATGTTATGCTAACACCCCACTCAGGAATACACTAACTTCTAACCTTATATGGCACTATTAAGACCCCTCGGCCAGTATAACTCTCTAAGCTTGCTTTAGGAGGTGAACCCCACTATGGGTTTGACCCCAATCCGAAAGATTTGGGCTTTCCTATATTGAGGATTGCATAACAACTCCTTTTATATTTGAGTGATCTCTTGGTATCCACACTTTTTCGTAAAATCTAGGATATGGATCTAGGATTGAAGACTATATAGTGAAACATTTAAGTGATCTCCTCGTATCCACAATCTCTCGGTTAAATCTAGGATACATATTTAGGATCAGACTCACTTTACTAGAATTCGAACAAATTAAAATCAAATACAACCCAATGATAATTAAAAAAGAGAGCTTGCTAGATACTTAAAAAAAAACCAAAGTTCAATTCATTCCAAAGTTCACCATGATCAAGTGCTAAAAGAAATTTAGCTACTCATCATAATGGGTAAAATACATAATATGATAAATGAATACATGATTACTTCAAAAAAAATATTGAAATACCGAACAACAAAGATAAATTACTAGTTGGAAAAGAAATTGAATAAGCTAAAATATAAACTAGAAATGAAAAATAAGTAAAGATAATACCAAATTACATAATTTCTCCACAAAATCTCACACCTTAGCTTAAGGAAAAGACTGGTATTTATAAGAAGAATTGCATGAGAGGTCGCACCGGGACCAAGGGCATGTAAGGTACGGAACCAATGAAATAAAAGCCCGGGAAACACTAGGAAGCCAAATCGCCAAAAGTAATCTCTTTATGGGTCATGACCTGGTCATGCCCATGACCATGGCGTCTATAAACTGTTCTGAAAATGGTGCAAAATGGCTCAATCTGGAATGATGGTGGCAATAACTAAAAATGGCATGCCAGAGTGTCACACCCAAGACCCAGGCATGATTGCTCAAAATGATCATCGACGATAACAAACTATCATAACTCTTGATCACGCCTGGGGTCTGGATGACCACCCTGTCACACCTGGGGTGTGGAGGCCATGCCCTCCCTGTCTTGCCTGTAGCCCGAGTGTGTAATATTTATCTAATGTGGAAACAAATTTATGGAAGCATAGGCAGGACACGGTCCGTGACTGAGGTCACACCCGTGACCAGGGCGTGTAAAACTTGAGTTCTCAGAAAACATTTAGAATTTTGCCTTGTTTACATCAGTGAACTCCAAATTTATATTAGCAGCCGAGAATTTCCTGAATTTCAAAAAGAAGACAATTAGGTACTATAATTAGAAAAAGATAAATAAAATTTGATAAATTATTAAATAAAAACTATAGTAAAAATAAGATAAAATAAGAGTTATCAAATACCAATATACTTACCTGTTTGCTAGTACCGAGCAAAAACTTCTTATAGGGAGTAGATAAACTACAATAAAAGAATATTATTTTTTGAACCTAAGGAGTAAAATGCCAAGTCTTACACCTATGCGCGTAGCGATTTTAGAAGCAAGATCTACTTAACATACAAATTGGTTTACAAATTTCAAAAGCACGATTCTATATATTATTTGTACTTTCAAAAAGAAATGTCGGTAAATCAAAAAATTGTATTTATAAAGAGAGTAGTATGTTGACTAAAATCAGTATTATGCAAAATCTAGAACCTTGATACCCTCCAAGGAAATCCATCAATGATGATGGTCATAGTCTTGCCCTTTCACACTCTCTCCACAGCACTAGTACAACTCATAAACGTAAATCAATAGGACTTACTTATGTTGAATTGTTAAGCTTAGGTTGAATGTATGGTAAGCAAAGATAAACACAATGGCCAACACGCAATAAACCAACATTGAGCTTTTAAGTAGATTAATGCGTAGTACAAACTCTTTGACTTTTCTATTTTTTTGATCACCTACAAACTTTTCCATATTCTTTACCCATGCTTGAATTTTTTTTATTTTTTTCTTGGTTTCGATATTTTTGCTCATTTTTTAACAATTCATTTTTTCAAGCAAAATGAAGAATAACACATATCATCATAACAATAATTTATAAGCAATACACATTTCTAAACTTTTAAGCTCTTTTAAAAAAATGTGTGCAAATAGGAAGCTATTTAGGCCTTGGTTAAATTATTATAGTGGTGCTATAACAAAAGAAAGGGTAAGATCAAACTGGCTAGGTAAAGGTAAAATATTGGGATGCGGATAGCAAAAGATCAAACGAGCCAAAAGAAATTCCTATATCCTTTTTAGGCTGCAAATGTCTTGAGAGTCGTTTGGGGCCAAGTTCTAGACATCAAAAAAGAATAAACCATGTTTTGGAGTTTCTTAAGATCTCTCAAGTTAACTTCTACAAACACATTTAAGCAATTTTGGATTCAACCAGTTTCAAATTGTAAGTAGAATAAACCGTATTTACATTCTAAGAAAAAGATAAATCTAAGAGTATGTAAAATAGTCAGTCTTTCACAAAATTCTATTAACACGTGCACTTGAATAGAAACACAACATGACCAACAGTTCTACTCCAATATTCAAAAATCTAATAAAATATGAAAATTATCTAAACACAAAAAAGAAAGTTAATTTGGTTGAGAATTTTGCAAATAACCAAGCATGAAAATAATGATATCTCAAAATAAGATAATTTTAAATATTACAAAATTTTTTTTTGTATATATATTTAATAATTTTTCTTGGAATATATTTTTCCATTTTTTGAATAAAAAGTACTTAAGATGATAAATTATTATTATTATTATTTTAAATAGTGCTAATAGTACCCCCCATACTTAAATTAAAACATTGTCCCCAATGTTTTAGAAGAGTAAAACTAAGAGAACATCCTTGAAGAAGAGTTGAGCATAACACCGAATTGAACTGTAAAACAGCTTAAACACAAAATATAATTATAGAAAATTTTATAATTAAACAAAAACATTACAACATGACAAAAAAGTGCAGATGATTAAAAATAAATATAATTGAAACAGATAAATGATAATATTAAAATAGAGAGACTACAGTCTCCATGTTGGGATAAGGGTCACATATTTATAGGCCCTTGGGTGTCCCCACAAAAGATTCTCTCAAAAATGAATTTTTACGCTGCGAGCCTCGGTTGGACATTCTTACTGAGCTTGAGGCAACCTCACAAAGAGCGGGGATTGTGTATAACCTCGGGCTCGCAGGAGGAAACTCAAGGAAGAGTGTTGAGTTAGGGGCGAGAGTGGCTAGAGGACGGCAGGGGAGAGTGGGCCAATAGGGTCAACTCGCTAGTACTTTAAAGGGGACAAATAAAATGGGCAAGACGGGAACAACCTAGTAGGCGAGACGGCTACCCTGGCGCGTGCTGGCCGTTTATGGCGAGACGCATCTTACAAGGCGGGGGACTTGCGAGACTAGCAGATAGGCTCCCCTTGCCTGCCGGTTATTTCCCACTCGCCATAAGGGAAAAGGTGTTTTCTACTTTCTTACCCCCAAGGGGGGATTTTACCCTTTTACCCCAGGTAATTTAACCCTTTTGCCCTTTGTGGTCTGCGTATAACCCTTCAGAATAGTGGAGTTTGGCTGTTGGCAGATCCAGTCGAGGGTATTTTGGTAATTTCAGGTCGGTCCAGTTTGGTTATTGGCAGGTCAAACTCAGAGGCCTATAAATAGACTGATAAGGTGCCTTGAAGAGGTTGTTGACTCCTTTCATGTTCTTCCTCTAAGGCACCTAGCTCAGCACTGGCTAGGGAGGGGAAGGATTTCTAGTTCTTTCGGGTAAGAGGCGCGACCTCTGAGCTAAAGCCTACGGTCTGTTTCTAGTTCCCGAGACTCACGTCAAAGAAAGAATTCAGGAAGAGTAGGTGTGAGCTGCAACTCTAGATCTGAACTCTAGGTGAAGTCGGGTTTCTGGCTTCAACATTTTTTGTGCGATGAGCATGGATCGCATCCTACACAGAAGAATCTTGAGCTACTTCATGGCGGGAGATCTCGGCGAAGGAGGTGGATATGGGTCCCAGAACCCGAGAGGATATGTAGGAAGAGAAGAATTTATGGAGTCCATTAGAGGCATCATGGACATGTTACTGGGGATCTCGTAGCGAGGCAACTGCTCGATTCCTCTACTTCAGGCATCCGCTCTCGCGCATCAGGACGAGCTTGTCTCGGCAAGGGTTAGAGAGGATGCCCCCGGGGGGCGACCTAGAAAGAAAAAAGTGGTGCACGGAAGCAGGCGAGACCTGCCGGGGAGGGAGTTGTTCCCTAGCCCTGCGAGTGTCATCCCGCCGGGAGACGTCATTGCGCGAGTGGAGGCGGTGAGACCCGCGGCGAGAGGGTCCCCATTCTGTGAGTTGATCCTTTCATCTCCAGTCCCGAAGGGGTTCAGGGAGCTCGAAAAGACCTAGTATGTGGGAAAAGACGGTCCTCTAAAGCACTTGCAATGGTTTGAAGATGCGGTCTCAATCAGGCCGATGACGGACGCATTCAAGTGCTGTCTTTTTTCCATCAACTTGAAAGATAAAGCTAGGGATTAGTTTCATCAACTCCCAACGTGATCGATCTATGGCTTCAAAGAGCTAAGTAGAAGCTTCTAGTTGCGTTTCTCAACCTAGAATAAAATGAAGAAGAACCCCGAGTCAATATTTTTGATCTAGCAGAAGGAAGATGAATCCTTGGCCTAGTACGTGGACAGATTTAGGAAGAAATCTTGGATATTTATGAGGTGCCAGGATTTGCTCTCCAAATGGCTTTCATTGTTGGACTGCGGGAGGGTTTCTTCAAGATGAGCCTAACCCAAAAGGCGCCATTATCATTTGAAGGGTTAATGGAGAAAGCAGCAAAAGAGATAGCGATGGAAGCGACGAACCCCGTATTTGCCAGAAAATTGGCAAGGTTGACGGAGGCTAAGTCAAAATAGCCTGGAGGGGCAAGACAACTTGAAGGAAGAAGGAGGGAGGAGTAGAGGGTGCCGACATATCAGGAGTTAGGTTGGAGGCAACTAGGAGGCCCTGCTCAAGGGCATGAAAGAGGTTTTCTCCAAGGGGGAAGGAACTATCAAGAAGGATCAGGAAGGTAAAACCAACAGGGGGTGGTATATGGTCCAAGACCACCCATAACCCCACCTCAGCATGTTATGGCCATCGGCCGAGGGAGAGGAAGGGGAATAGAAATAGGGAGAGCAGGAGCTAGAGCTGGAAGAAGGAGGAATCACCATGAGGGGAGACAGGTGGAGGAGGTGGCGTTGCCATATTGTGACTTCTATGAGGAGGAAGGGCATGCAACGGCTACCTGCCTGAAGTTTCTGGAGATGAAGAGAGCTAGGGGAGCAGGGGAACAACAGCTACTAGTACAAATAGTGGAGGTGACTGGGACCGGGGAGGAGGACCGGTGTGTGGATTGAGATGATGCGGGAGATCGGGGTGGGATCAGAGTGATCCATGGGGGAGTGGGGATTGAGGCTACCCGTAAGGCGAGCCTTCATACCATGTACCGTCCGAATGTAGCCTCGACGTTATAAACCCCTCCCCCGATGAGAAAATCACCTTCTCTCAGAAAGACATGCCAGACCACAAAGACCCTTTTTGTGATACGCTGGTGATCCAGACCGCCATTAAAAACTTCACGGTGTTGCGGATCCTTGTCGATAATGGGAGTTCGATAAATGTCATCTTCAAGAAGGCATTCAATGAGATGAAGGTGGAGGCTTGAAGGGTGTTGGCAGCAGATTGGCCGTTGTTCGAATTCTCGGGAGAAAGGAAGGAAGTCGAGGGGAAGTAGGACTCCAGGTAAATCTCGGGGGGCTGTCCTGGATTTACCGTTTTGTCATAGTGGATGCCCCCAGCGGTTACTACGACATTTTCGGGTGCCCTTTGATTAGTGCCTTTAGGTGCTCCAATCATCTTTTCACCAATGCCTGAAGCTCAATGCCAGGGGGACCTAGATCTGAGTACAAGGAGATCTAAAAGCAGCCAGGGAGTGCTATGCGATGGTAGTGAATACTATTTCTTGGCAAGGAGAGGCCGAGGAAATGAAGAAAAGGATGGAACGATGGGAGCAGGAGGTCGGAGAAATGGCAGGAGAGAAGGAGGGAGAGATAGAGGTAGAGGAGGATAAAGAAGAAGTGGGGATGGAGAGAGGCATTGCGGTTGAGTCGGAAATGGCATGAGAGAAGGAAGGAGAGATGGAAGTGGAAGGTGTAGGAGGAAACGAAGGAGAAAGAAAAGGAAAAAGAAAGATAAAGGAAGTGGGGAGA
The DNA here is from genome assembly GCA_039513925.1 of Platanthera zijinensis. Classification (NCBI taxonomy): domain Eukaryota; kingdom Viridiplantae; phylum Streptophyta; class Magnoliopsida; order Asparagales; family Orchidaceae; genus Platanthera; species Platanthera zijinensis. Next base: position 97,343,542 of record CM077094.1, read on the forward strand.
GTTGTCTAGGATGGATGAACAGCCAGAAAAGAGAGGAGGTTCGTTGTTAGAGGGGAGAATTCCAAACAATGAAGAGGTGGAGAAGTTTTTGAGGGAGGTGGATATGGGCGTTGCGGAGCGCGTGGCCGTAGACCGTGAAGCCAGAGAACATGAGGAGATGAGGAGGAGCCATAAAGACTGAAGGCAGCCGTAGAGGTACTGGAGATGGAGATTCTCACCAAGGAAGGGAGAAAAGAGAAGATAAAAGTCAGTGGGGAGCTCAGTCCCGAGCATCAGAAGGAGAACAGGGCATGCGTGCAGAGGAACATCAACATCTTTGCCTGGAGTACAGCTGACATGTCGGGAGTTGACGCAGACGTGGCATGCCACTGTCTCAACCTCAACCCCAATGCTCGTCTGATACAACAAAAGAAGAGAGCCATCGCCACCAAAATGGCCGGGCCCATCAGATAAGAGGTGGAGACGCTGTTCAAGGAGGGATTCATATCTACAAGCAAGTATCTAGGGTGAGTAAGTAATTTTGTAATGGTAAAAAAGAGAGAGGGGAAATGGAGGATGTTTGTGGAATTTTCTCTTTTAAATAAAGCATGCCCTAAGGATTGTTATCCTCTGCCTCAAATCGACGCGCTGGTTGACTTGACCGTCGATTTTTCACTAATGAGTTTTCTAGATGCATTTTGAGAGTACCATAAAATACGCATGCCTTCGCCAGACATCAAAGATGTTACCTTTGTAACGGAGGATGGGTGCTTCAGCTACAACATGATGCCCTTTGGATTAAAGAACACGAGGGCAACTTACCAAAGACTGATGGACCGGATCTTCCGGGAGCTGAAGGGACGGAATCTTGAGGTTTATATGGATGACCTGATGATCAAGAATCGAGACCTCAGGTCCCACATCTTGTATCTAGAGGGAACTTTTGGGACCATAAGGAAATACAAGATGAGGCTCAACACTCTGAAGTGTGTCTTCAGAGCATATAGGGGAAAACTCTTAGGACATCGCCTTACCCCATCAGGAGTAGAGCCCATTCCAGACAAAGTGAAGTTTATCTTAGAATTGGAATCTCCGAAGAATGATAAAGAAGTCCAACGTCTCGCCGACAAGCTGGCCGGATTAAGCAGGTTCCTCTCCCGGGCTGGAGAGAGGAGCTCTCCCTTCTTCCGAGCACTAAGAGGAGGCAAGAAATTTGAATGGACCACCGAATGCAAAGAAGCTTTCCGAGCTCTAAAACAACAAATCACCCAAACACTGCTACTCTAAGAGCCAAAAGAAGGAGAGGGTTTGTTCTTGTACCTAGAAGTGGGGACCGGAGCAGTAAGTTCAATTCTTGTACTAGAAGAAGGAAAGAAGTAATTCCCGATCTACTACGTAAGCAGGGTCCTAAAGAAGGTAGAGCTCAGATACCCCATCTTTGAAAAGCTGGCTTTTGCTCTCATCATATCATCCAGAAAGCTGAGGCCATACTTTCAGGCTCACACAATTCAGGTGGAGACAGAACATCCTCTCCACCATATCCTGGAAGGGGTGGAGCATTCTGGGAGGTTGGCAAAATAGTCGATAGAACTTAGTGAGTTCGACCTCACTTTTACTCCTCAGGTGGCCATCAAGGCGCAAGCGGTGCTTGATTTCTTGGAAGACTATGTGGTTTAGGTCGGAGAAGCTAAAGTACTCTTCTAGTTGCTTGGGAGATGCTAGTAGATGGAGTATCTGAGAAAAGTTCTTTTGGGGGAGGGATGATCTTGGTAAGACTCGAAGGGACCAGAATTGAGCAGGCTCTAAAGATACACTTCACAAACACTAACAACCAAGCAGAATACGAGGCGATTATCGCATGGCTCAAGCTAGCTCGGGAGCTGGGCAAACAAGACATCAAAGTCTCCACAGATTCTATGGTGGTAGCAGGGTAAATCAACGGAGATTTTGAAGCAAGGGAACCCACCCTCAGGGGTATCTGATGAAGGTCAAAGGCATCATCAGGCAATTCCATAGCTTTTCAATTCAACACGTCCTGAGAGGGGAAAGTGCTCAGGCTGACCTGCTCGCCAAACACGGCCCTAAGGCCAGAGGAACCGTAACGGAACTCTTCACACCATCCATAGAAGAAGGAGAATTGATGGAAGTAGACCAGCAAGGATCGTGGATGGATCCCTTCATAATATTTTTGACCTCGGGACGTCTTCCTGAGAGGGACCTCGATAAGAAGTGTATCAGGTATAAATCGGCATACTACTTACTGAAGGAAGGGACATTATACCAAAAGACACTATCGGGTTTGTTGGCCCGATGTGTGTGTGAGGGAGAGATTCCAAGGGTTGTAGAAGAAATTCATTGGGGAGAATGTAGGAGTCACTCAGGAAATCGGACCTTGGAGGGGAGAGTGTTGAGGCAAGGCTAGTTCTGGCCTACCCTCAAAAAGGATGCGGAAGAATTTGCGAGGAGATGTAAAAAGTGCTAAGAGTTTGCTCCTCTCCAACTCCTTCCCTCCCAAAGATTACGCACAATCACGGCTCCTTGTCCCTTCGCAATATTGGGACTAGATTTGGCGAGTCCCTTTCCCCAATCAAGTGGCCAAAGGATGTTTTTGCTAGTCATGGTGGATTACTTTTCAAAGTGGCTAGAGGTAAAGGCGTTAGCTAAGGTGACGTCACAAGTGGTCAAAAATTTTATATGTGGAGAGATCATCTGCCGGCATGGGATTCCGTTGGCCATTGTCACTGATAATGGACCACAATTAGCTAGCAGGGAATTCGTATACTTCTGTGTATAGCTGGGCATATACCTCCGCTTCGCCTCAATTTATCATTCTCAAAGTAACGAACAGGTGGAAGCGGCAGACAAGATTATCGTGAATCTTTTAAAGAATAAAGTAAAGAACTTGATGGGATGTTGGGTAGAACTGCTCCCTTCGGTTCTCTGGGCTTTGAGGACCTTGCCAAACACAGCCATGGAAGAGACTCCATTTAAACTCTCCCATGGCTCAGAGGCTGTTATACTTATAGAGTTCGAGATCGAATCTCCTAGAGTAGCCGCTGCAAAGAATGGAGACGAAGGATGGCGGGTAGAGAATGAGGAGCAGAAGCTCTCTCTTGATTTGGTAGAGGAGTCAAGGAATTAGCATCGATTCGGTAAGAAGAAGTCAAGTGGCGGATTGCGAGATATTTTGATAAGCATATAAGGGTCAGACAGTTCCAGAAGGGTGACTTAGTCCTCAAAAAAGTAGACGCAGCTGACAGAGGATCCTAAGTGGGAAAGCTCAATCCCAACTAGGAAGGCCCCTTTGTGGTAAAGGAGGTCCTAAAGTCAGGAGGGTACCACCCCCAGGATGTAGAAGAAACACCCCTCGATCGTGCCTAAAGCGGCGATCACTTAAAAAGATTATATCCTTAATATTTTTTAATCTTGTCAATTCTTGTAAATCTATTGTGATCTTCTAATATAATGGAATTCTAGGGGTCTTCTTTCATGGCATGAGTGGGTAATAGATGAATGGCAAGGCCCCGAGAAGACCCACTGACCAAGCTCTCATCAAGCTGGCAGGACTATAGGCTCACTCGGTGGAAGGATGAATGGTAAGGCCCCGAGAAGACCCGCTGATCAGGATCACATCAAGCTGGCAAGACTGTAGGCTCACTCGGTGGCAAGATGAATGACATGTCCCCGAGAAGACCCACCGACCAGGATCTCATCAAGATTGCAGGACTGTAGGCTCACTCGGTGGCAGGATGAATGGCAAGGCCCCGAGAAGACCCACTTACCAAACTCTCATCAAGATGGCAGGACTGTAGGCTCACTCGGTGGCAGGATGAATGGCAAGGCCCCAAAAAGACCCGCTGACTAGGCTCTCATCAAGCTGGCAGGACTATAGGCTCACTCGGTGGAAGGATGAATGGCATGGCCCCGAGAAGACTCGCAGACCAGGCTCTCATCAAGCTAGCAGGACTGTAGGCTCACTCGGCGGCAGGATGAATGGAAAGGCCCCGAGAAGACCCGCTTACTAGGCTCTCATCAAGTTGGCAGGACTGTAGGCTGACTCGGTGGCAGGATGAATTGCAAGGATCCAAAAAGACCCACTGACCAGGCTCTCATCAAGCTGGCAGGACTGTAGGCACACTCAATGACAGGATGAATGGTAAGGCCCCGAGAAGACCCACTAACTAGGCTCTCATCAAGCTGGCAGGACTATAAGCTCACTCGGTGGTAGGATGAATGGCAAGGCCCCAAGAAGACCCGCTGACCAGGATCTCATCGAGCTGGCAGGATTGTAGGATCACTCGGTGGTAAGATAAACGGTGAGATCCCTCAAAGAAAAATATCTTTGCTAGTCATAAAATGAAGAAATTTTGTAAAAAATAAAATACTTCTACGGGAAGAAGAGGTTGGTACAGTATAAATGAAGTTAGGCATTCCCAGCCGGTGCTCGGGAATGAGGGTCTCGCCCATAGCGAGTGGGCACTAGCGGGAAAGGAAAGGTCTTGCCTAAGGGATGGAAGACGGGCGGTTTCTAATGAAGGAGTGGGTTAATTTCTAGGGTCCACTCGCGCCGGATTTGTTTTTAGGCGAGACGCAGGAAGGAAGTCAAATGGTCTCGTGCGTGGAAGGGGCGAAAAGAAGTCTAATGACTCATACTATAAACCGATTCTCAAGCGAAATGGAAAGTAGCCCTTCCTCATTATTAGAAATAGAATAGAAGGGCATCCGCAATAAATAAAGCAAGGCAGTAAAATAAAGAGAGCATAGAGAGAGGATATATAACAAAAATTTCCATGTCCATTACAAAAGAAAGAAAGGGGAGTAATATCCTATAAATTATCCCAATATCTCAAAAAACAAATACAGAGTGTAGTCAAGGGAGGAAAAAAAGGGGGATGGAGAAGTCTCGGGTCTCGCCGATGCTTTTTCAATTATCTTCATTGGAAGATGAATCCTCGTCTTCCTCTCAATAGAGGTGTGGCACTAGGTCGCGGGTAGTGACAGACTCGGAGTCTTCCTTGGCAACCCCTAGCTCCTTCATCATCTTCAAAACAAGCTCGGCTATCATAATGTTGGCATCTCGAAAGATCTCTTCGACTTTGACAAATGAGTAATGAGAGGGAGGGGGAGCTTGGAGTGGTTCCGGGTGAGAGGGGAGTAGAACACTGTCCTAGAGATGGGCATTCTGGACCGTTAGGTTTTTGTTCTCCTATTCCAAAGCCGCTATGCATGAGCTCATCCGATCCTCCATATCGACATCCTGTGAGAAGCCCATCAATCAATAAGAAGCATACACGAGAGAGAAACTAGCCAAAGATAAAATTAAAAGGCTTACCACGCCGTCCTGGCTATTTGCGAGGAGATTATCAGCAACTGCCAGCCTCTTCTCGAGGCCATCTGACTTCTCTCGCTCTTCCGCGAGGCACGCCTCGGGCACCTTCCATTTCTTATTGTTAAAAATAAGGCGGCCCGAGACTCGGTGAGAGAGCTCCTGGGCTCAAAACTGAGCTTAAGCGGTCTTCAAGATAAGGTCTCGCGAGGAGTCCTTATCGAAAGGATCTGTCCCAGGACCACCATAAAGGCCGTAGCCGAGGGAGAATGTGTGGCTTATGGGAGTGTCCTTCTCCTTCTATGAGGGAAGGAGTGTGGATACCGATACTCGGTTCGAGTCCTTTTCCAAAAAAAGGCCTGGATCACCGGCAGTATCATGTACCACGGGCCCCATATTTTAATTCTGATGCGAGGAGGGGGCTGAGCAGCTAGAGGAAGCAGTTTAGCAAAGTGGGAGTTCAGTGGATTGGGACGAAGTGTTGTCGGGGCGGTTGAATAGTGTCATCTCGCGAGATGGCAAGATGACTTGTGGGCGAGGCGATTGCGAGTCTCCTACAGAGATAGGACTCTGGGATCCCGACATCTCTTTCCTCTCTTTTTAGGCTATCTCCATTTTCCCTTTCGGGAATTTCACAACCTTCTTAATCTTGTTCTTGAGGCTGTGCTGATATAGAATGACATCATCTCTAGGTCTCTTCTTGGGGGCGGGGGCCAACGAGTCTTATGCTGCCTTGGCCGCCATACTGGTGAGGGAGAGACCTTTTGATGGCCCCATGCTGCTCAAGTTAGGGGGATGGGCTATCATATTCCTCTCTCCTGAACAAGTAAATGGTTAGAAATAACAAAACAAGGGGATGGTAAATATAATACTAAGGGAACGTGAGTGTACTTTCATTGGGAAAGATAGGAAGGAGCTAGTCGAGGTCTCGCCTTAAGAAGTTGACCTCGAAATTCTTCCCCACGAAGAAATCGCAGAGGTCTTTATCCGCACCTATGACCTTGGGAGTCGTGTAGTATATTTCGGCGGGCGACACTAGGGCAATTGGAACGCCTCCCAGATTCCCGTGGATGAAGATGAAGCAAGTGAGCTAATGGTGATTCTTGTTGGGGGTCTCGGACACTTTCGGACCTTGTCCCATAAAGTACGAGACGCCATCATTTTTGGCATGGTAGATGAATTGATTGCGGAAGACGTTCAAACTTAACTCGATGCGCTCGTGGCGTATATAACTGGCGAAGGAAAAGAAAACTGAGATGGCATTTGGGTTTAGTTGTGTAGGGATGGATCCAAAATATTTCAAAACCTGTTTTACCTCTGGCCAGAGGGGAAGTCTCAGTCCCGACTCAATGTGCGAGACGTGGAAGGCGAGTTCGGTGGGGTAGAATGTGTTGATTGACTCGCCGACTTTGGAAGGCCGCAACTCGAACCCCTCCATCATGAAATTGCTGATGAAATCATTGTAGTCCTCCTCAGAGATCTTGCCCGGAGGGAAGTCGTGGTCGGCAAATCTCTTGCCACAATGGCTACGTCCTTCACCCTCCTCAGTCTTTTTCTTCCCCATGATAGGCGAGACGGGAAGGGCGAGAGAGACGGAGGAGAGGGAATGGTGAGAGTAAATAGCGAGAGAAAGGAATCGAGAAATCTGAATATAAGGCACAACTGGAAAGGGCGGCGCAGGCATAAGTCTTTTCGATTTCGGGGGGGGGGGCGGTATTTATAGCGGATAGTGAAAGTGGAAAAATGGGAGGGAAAAATACGAAGGGGGAAGTCGAAGAGGTTGTCCGATGGTTCTTTTTTTCTCTATCCTGACTTCGAAGCGCTGTGCCCCACAGGGATTTTTCCCAAGGAGCCAAAATAAATGTAAAAACAATTAGCGCAGCTATAATGAGAGGGCCCAGCATGAAAAAAGTTAACAAGATAGCATTATTAATTGTTTCATTCCGCACGAGGCGGACATCATGCCCGCGAGGCATAAATAATAGGTTGTAAATAAATATGTGAGACGGTAGATTAATGGAAACAGTAGAATTACAAGGTATAATAAAATAGGAGAGACTATTAAACAAGCGAGACGAGATGGAGGGTCTTCAGTTCTTGTGCCATTTCCAATGCCCTCCATTGCGAGACCTAACACATGGGGGCCGACCTGGAACATGGAAGGCGTGAACTGCTTCAAGACCGCGGTGCGCGAGATGGAGCTGTTGGTCGACCTTGTTTATGATGGCCTGAGGGTCGGTCTCATCTATCTCGGTTTCAGCATCGACCTCGGATGAGAGACGGGCGCATTCAATATCTAGCTAATCAATGCGCCTATTGGCAGTCTGCTTGTCGAGTTCCATCTCGCGGATGATGCGCATGTGATTTCGAAACATCTTGGCCGTCCTACGCTTCATCCCCACCAGATCCATGGGATCACCCAGATAGTCCTCTATCTTATCTGGGTGAGGAGGAGGTGAGAAGGAAGGTTGCTTAAAGAAGTCCTCCACTGCCGAGTCGACCTGGGTACCTATGTAGGAGCAAGCAAGGGATCAGGATGGAAGGTTTAGTCCAGTGGCCTCAAACACACCAGGTAGGGGAATGGAAGTTTATATGAAGCGAGAGTACAAGTATAGTTCATTTACCCGAGTTGCGAGAGGTCCCCACGAGTTGCGAGGGATCGTCATTCTTTACAGCTGTAGGGGTGGATTGCTGAGGCGAGTCAGAGTCTTGATGATGGATGTCTGTAACACCATGTGGTTTCGCAGGCCAGGGAGAATTGGCAAGATCCCTCTGAACAAGTATGGAATGAATAGGCGAGAAGATAGAAAAAAAGGAAAGATAGAGGAGGGGCGAGAGCCAAAAAATCACCCGTCTCTCCTCGAGGGACGTGGGAAGAGGTTCATTGACTTCGAAGGTTGCTGGAGTGGTCCCATCAGCTGAGAAACGGGGGCCAGCGGTTTTCAACTTCTTTGGGCGGGATGACAACGGTAAAGGAGCAGGGGTGCGAACCAAAATGGGGGCCAGAGCAGCCACATTAGCCTTGTTTTGTTTACGAACCATCGCGAGACGTTCGCGAAAACATGAGACATGGCGATGGTAGAATAAGTGAAGGAAGATATGATAGAGGGGGGCACTCTCCATGTTGGGATAAGGGTCACATTTTTATAGGCCCTAGGGGAAGGCCCCACAAAAGATTCTCTCATAAATGAATTTTAACGCCGCGAGCCTCGGTTGGACATTCTTACCGAGCTTGAGGCAATCTCGAAAAGAGCAAAGATTGTGTATATCCTCGGGCTCGCAGGTGGTAACTTAAGGAAGAGTGCTGAGTTAGTGGTGATAGGGGCTAGAGGACTGCAGGGGCGAGTGGGCCCATAGGGTCAACTTGCTAGTACTTTAAAGAGGACAAATATAATGGGAAAGACGGGAACAACGTAGAAGGCGAGACGGCTCCCCTGGCGCGTGCTAGCCGTTTGTGGCGAGATGCATCTCGCAAGGCGGGGGACTCGCGGGACGAGAAGATAGGCTCCCCTTGCCCGCTAGTTATTTCCCACTCGCCATAAGGGAAAGATGTTTTCTACTTTATTACCCCTAGGGGGGATTTTACTCTTTTTACCCAGGTAATTTTACCCTTTTTCCCTTTGTGGTATGCGTATAACCCTTCAGAACAGTAGAGTTTGGCTGTAGGCAGATCCAGTCGAGGGTATTTAGGTAATTTCAGGTCGGTCCAGTTTGGTTATTGGCCGGTCAAACTCAGAGGCCTATAAATAGAATGATAAGGTGCCTTGAAGAGGTTGTTGACCCCTTTCATATTCTTCGTCTAAGGCACCTAGCTCAACACTGGCTAGGGAGGGGAAGGATTTCTTGTTCTTTTAGGTAAGAGGCGGGACATTCGAGTTGAATCCTTCGGCCTGTTTCTAGTTCCCAAGACTCACAACAAGGATAGAATTCGGGAAGAGTAGGTATGAGCTGCAACTCTAGATCCGAACTCTAGGTGAAGTCGGGTTTCTGGCTTCAACACCATCCTTTTGGCGAGATGAGTGATACAGTTCCCTCCATAAATAGTCGCTAATAGAGCATTCTCTATCTAGTGGCAGAAGAAGGTGGACAACACCTCACCTAGGTTGAGGGTCACATGATTGTACATGCTATAGAGGAAAAGTAAATCTTTCTTGGTCACTATGTCGTGGTTGTCATCATAGTCAGATATGGAGAAGGTGTGGAGGTTGTGAACGATACAAAAAGCATGAGAGATAAGGTGACTGCCCTTAGATCATTTTGGAGTGTAAGGTTCAACATCGTTACTTATTCCCAACCAAAACGTGAGCAGGTTGAAGTTAGCGGGGAATTACCTAGTAAGATTGTTTAGGCGGGAGAGAGAGCAAATGCCTCATCACAAAAACCCATTATAATATTAAGCTGCCAGATGGAAAGTCGATGCGGGACTCCACCCATCCGAAAGGATATGAGAACACTGTCAGCAGATTATTGCAGCTTGAAGGAGGAAAGGAACTCAACGATGAGTTCAAGAAAAAACGTCTTCATTGATTTTGAAAAGAGCACTCCATCCTGGAGTAGAGATAAAATTACAGACCAAATCTGAGATGCCAAAAGTTGCAAGGAACGCCCATTCGAGGATTCAAAAAACTCCAAAGTGTTTGGTGCTGAGGCGAGCGCTCAACTTTCACTGTGTAGGATTATCAAAATCAAGCATTGCGGCTAGATTGGCAGGATCCTTAGGGTGTTCAGATGAAGAAACAATGGATTGGGAGTGGCGACGAGGAATTTTGGTGAGAGGAAAAAGAAGGGTTTTTCGTCTTAGGAAGGGGAAGATGAAAGGTGAAGAGTTTGAGGAGAAAGAAAGAGGAAAATTTTTAATTTATAAAAAAATTTGACGAGTCACGCCCACCAGTCAAGCCCGTGACTTGAGGGCGTGTAATGTTAAAGCGCGACATAACACAACCCTCAGGAAGCAGTCTGTGACTGTTCAAAATGCCTGTTGAAGAATACGACCATGAGTCATGCCCATGACTCATGGGCGTGTAACACTACATGACAATGAAAATTAAAAACATGTAGGAATCTGAGGCTCCGGTTTGAATTCAAAAACCACGTCCCAGAGTCTCTCATGTAACTTTGCGCGTGTAAAGTTCAAATACATTAAAGTCGTCATGGGTCGTGACCTTCCTTCGGACTTATTTTGCCTATTATACGCCCATGATTGATGAAAGTCACGCCCGTGACTGGGGTGTGTAAAATATTCAACTTTGTTTTAGAAAAAAATGGAAGGATAGAAACAAACTAATGAAGATAAGCCTGGGGTGCCTCATAAGAGCGATTTGGTTATGGTCGGTGAGCTCGACCATATTGGGGTGCTAGTTTTCATAAGGATTAGGATGAACGATGTCCTCTAAATTCTCATTAAAGTTATCACCAGATAAAAATATTTTTAAACGATGCCTATTCACCTTGAATTCACCTCTTTCTAGGTATGATATAATGATGGCCCCGTGTAGCCAACCTTCTTTGACTATGAAAGGTGTAGACAAACGGGACTTAAGTTTTTCGGGAAAAATAAACGGACGTGAGTTATAAAGGAGTATTTGGTCTTCTGGCTTGAACTACTTTGGATGCTTAATTTTCCAGACATGGTAAATTTTGGTGCTCTCATTGTATAACTTATTACTTTCATAGGCAAAGGAACGCCATTCTTCTAGCTCATAAAGTTGTAATTTGAAGTGCTCAGAAGATAAACTTTAGTCAAGATTTAGAAATTTAAGTGCCCAAAAGGCGCAATGTTCTAGCTCAACCAGTAAGTGGCATGCTTTAACGTAAACTAATCGATACGGCGTGCAACCAATAATGATTTTGTACGCGGTCTGATTGGCCCACAGAGCATCATCAAGTTTGGTTGACCAATCCTTTCTATTAGTTGTGGCCATTTTCTCAGAGATATGCTTTATTTCACACTTTACTACTTATACTTGACCACTCTCTTAGGGTGATAGTGAGCCGCCAATCTATGTTATGCCATATTTAGATAATACATTGGTGGATTGGGTATTACAAAAATGGGTACCCCAATCTCTTACTATGGCACATGGTGCTCCAAAACGAGAAAGTAGTTTTAAAAGAAATTTGGTGATGACGCGTGCATCATTGGGGGGGGGGGGAAGCTTGTGCTTTTGCCCACCTTTATACATAGTCTTCTACTACTTAAATATAATGATTTATGAAAGAAGGTTGTAGCGGATCGACGAAATCGAGTCCCTATAGATAAAAAACCTCTATTTCTTCAAATATATTCATTGTCATTTCATCACGGTGGGAGATATTCATAATAACTTACATGTGCGTGAATGTCTTTGAAGATGCTTGGCCAATAAATACCAGCCTCAAGCACTTTTCTCATCATTCGGTTTGCCTTATAGTGCCCACAGGTGGGTCCTTTATGATAATATCTAAAAATTTGAACGCTCTTTTCTTTAAAAACATACCTACACACTACTTGATCTGCACATATTCAAAAGAGATACGGATCTTCCCAAAAATAGTTTTTCAAATCAGAAAAGAATTTCTTCTTTTCTTGATATGAGAATTCTTTCGGGAAAAATCTCGCTGCAAGGTAGTTAGCGAAATCGGCGAACCAAGTAGTGGGTAGAGCAACTTACTTATATAGCGTGAGGAGGCGCTCTTTGGGGAAAGTATCATCAATATCATCCTCGATAAGCTTCTCCAAGTTTGGATTCTCTAACCGAGAAAGGTGATCTGTTGCTAAATTTTCAACTCCTCTTTTATCTCTGATTTCTAAGTCAAATTCTTGAAGAAGTAAAATCCAACTAATTAATCTTGGTTTCACATCCATTTTTGCTAGTTTATATCACAAAGCTGAATGATCAGTGAAAACAATGATTTTGATAAGGTAAGATAAGAGCAGAATTTATTAAAAGCAAAAATAACTATTGGGTATTGCATCCACAATAACCTAGATTTGTATGAAGTCACCCTTGAACTAAGATGAATTAAGTTTGTATTTGATGCTCTTTTCAAGTTCAGTGCTTACAGGTCATAATTGCCAAGTATAGACCAATGTTAGTCTACAATGAGTCACCAAACAATGGACCATACAATGTAATCCCTCATTGTGTGATCCATGGTATTGACTCATGTGTAGCCTCTCTATTAGGACACACTTCATTTTCAAGTACTAAAGTAATGGATGAAAGAATAGTTACTATTTACCTTGAAGAAAACATTTTTCAGAAAGTCAAAAGTTTTTCTAAGTCCATTACTAAAGAAGGACATCTTGTACTCGAGTAGTATTGGAAAGATTTCTCGAGTCTGCTAAGTATAGTTTTCGAGTAGCAGAATCTATTCTCGAGAAGGCTTTGTCTAATACTCGAGAAAGTAATGGAGTACTCGAGTACTACTTACCTCCTCTTCGATTTTTCTCAAAAATCATTTCAGAAATTCTCTTAGTATTGTACTCGAGTAACCTAAGACATTACTTGAGAAGGCCAAGCCTTGTCTCGAGAAAGTAGAAGACAAGTACTCGAGTAAGAAGAAGTTAAGTTTTGAGAAGTCTATTTGTTCTTGAGAAGTCAAGTTAGTTCTCGAGAAGTAAAGTTAGTTCTCGAGAAGTCTTTGTCTAGTTCTCGAGTAATAGAAGTATTTTCTCGAGAAGCCAGAAATCATTTCCCGTATTTTCCTTAAGGACTTGTTCTCGAGAACCATACATACTCTTCTCGAGAACTAGCTATTGTTCTCGAGTAATATTTTCTTCACTTAAGAAAAGCAGATGTTTTTCCGAAATTTTCTCTAAGTCCAGACAGAAATGATTTAAAATTCAACCTCGATTCTTATTGGTCCACGTGTGCAATCATTTTTGATTATGACCGTTAGGGAAGTCCTATAAATGGTCCTATCAAATTCGACTAACCATAACACATGAAATCAAGAATTCTAAATCGTACTATTCATTCTAAATCGAGAAAGCCTCCGAACTTCATCGTCATTCTTGTCGCTGCCTTCGATCCAAGTGATTCAGAACAAGAAGGCATCAACAAATTAAGGCGTTCAACCTCTATAAATCTCTTTATTGATCGTGTTGATCTTAAGCTTTTCAGATCTATAGATTTCGGCACAGTCTTCCTCGATCTATTTCTGACAGATTTTCAACTTTCAAGAAGGAAGAAATCTGGAGATCTCAGATCTGAAGTGAAGTTTATTTATTGTTGTTGTAAAATCTATTTCAACTCTTGTAGGATATTTTGTCTTCGAGTTTTGTAGGAAGTTTTTCTTCCGAGTGTAGATCCGTTTTGAGGATCGAGCTGTAAAGGCATTGCTCAGAGTTGTAGGATTGGTTCTCAATTCGAGATAATAGTGAAGTAGTCGAGTCTAGCGTGGTGCTAGATTGGTGAGGTGGAGAGTGGACGTACCCAAGGTTGGGGAACCTCACCTATTCACCCCCTTCTAGGTGATTTTTGTAGACAACTAAAAACATTAATTGGTATCAGAGGGAGGTTGCTCATCAAAAGGTTAACACCTTGAACAGATCTGCTCCTAGTTGTCTTTAGAGGATACAAGTATGGACAGGGCCAAGGATTTTGCTAAGCTTCCCTTGTGCATAAAGACTAACTTTGCTATATGGAAAGAAAGGATAAAATTCTTCATTGAAGATATAGATCGCAGGAATTTTATGATAGTTGAAGAAGGACCCTATGTTCCTATGAAAGCCTCCACCATTGACTCTACAAAGCAAGTTCCAAAGAATCTTATGGATCTCGACAAAGATGAGATTACACTTGTCTCATTACACATGAAAGCCAAGAATATCATTGCAAGTACAGTCGATGATCCTATATTATAGAATCTAATTCACTGCCAATCTGCCAAGGAAATGTGGCAGTCTCTTATCGTCCTGATGGAAGTTATCGAGGAGGTAAGGGATGACAGAAGATCCCTTCTGAATCAGAAGTATGAAGCATTCTGACATGGTCCCTAGGACTCTATTGCTGATACATTTGAAAGTTTATTCAAGATTGTCAACAACCTAAGAGTCTATGGCCAGGTCTTCACTACTGGAGAACTCACTGACAAATTTATGAGGTCCCTGACTAAGGAATGGGACAACAAAGTAGGGGCAATTCGGTAGTTTGGTAAGTTGGCAGAGACTGACCCTCAGAATCTCTTTGGAAAGCTTATGTCATATGAACTTCAGATAAACTAAAGAAAAGCTAAAGAGGAGAAAAGCCGGTCTTCATCCAAGGATAAATATGTCACTCTAAAGGCAGACATCTCAAGGAAGTCAAAAGCTGCATCTCTTGCTCCCGCACTGGAAGAGAGTGAAGAAGAAGCTTTAGAGTCAAGTACCTTGGGTTCAAAGCTATTTGAATAAGAGTTTTTTCTTCTCTCAAGGCAGTTCAAGAAGTTCTTGAATAAGAAGAAATAGTGGAGAGGCAAAGATGCCTCGTTCAGAAGATCACGTCATAATGGTGATCGTCACAAGAAAAGCTCAAGTAGCCAAGACAAGTATTACTCTAAACCGAACAAATATATTTTCTGACATTGTTTGTTATTGTTGTAATATGCCAGGACATATCATAGCTGATTGCCCTCATAAGAAGAAGGAGGGTGGAAGAAGAGAGAAGAAGAAGTCTTCTTACAATAAGAAGAAAACTAAAAGAAGCCTGGAGCCAAGAAGGCCAAGAACCTCAGTGACACAGACTTATCTGAATCTAGTGATGATGAGGAAGCCTACTTTGGGCTCATGGCACATACAGATGAATAAGAAGAACCCCAGTTCTTTGGGAAGGTAAACTCTCATACCCCTCTCTTGGAATCAGATGCTTCTGACCATGATCATGAGGACTATTCTTTTGATGATGAATCTAAACTCATAACTGAAGACAAAGAGTTTATCAGGGCTTACGACAAATATCGAAGAGTCGCAAGAACTCAAGCTATGAAGATTAAATCTCTTAATGCTGAGGAGAGCACTCTGAGGGAGGAAGTCATGATGATGGACTCACTCAGGAAGGAATTACATGATGCGATGGATAAATATAATAAAGCTCTTAAGAACCTAAACTTGAAGGAAAAAATCATTCAAAAGTTGGAAGAACAACTCGCGAATGAAAAGAAATATGCTGAAAGCTTCTCCAAGCCCAAGAAAATCCTTCCACTTGTGGCTGAATTCTCTGCTCAGGGTAAGAAGCTGGCTTCGGCCATAAGGTTGCCCCTAGTAAATCTTCTAGGAGAAATAAAGCCCAAAGGAGAAATAAGGCTGCCAAGAAGGATCTAGCCAAGGAGAAGGGGAAAGCTCCTCAAGACCAAACTTCGTTTAAAAAGGTTTTCCTTCCAATAAACGAGTTTGGTCTTGATTCATCCTACGGTCACTTTGCCAGGCATACTTATGTAGAGCCCAAGTCTTGGTACCAAGGATGGACACATCCCCAGAACTTTGGTGAGAGTGTCTTCAAGACACCTTATGAGGAGATCACTCTTCAAAGCTTCGGTCCTTTTAGTCATGGTCGTAACATCAAGAAAGCTACAAGAGTTAAACCCATTGTAGGAAAGCCTCTTAAGGAGAAGAAGTTATGTGAGTGACATCACCATGAAGCTTCTACCTCTATGTATGCTGCCCCTGCTAGACCACACTCTCAAAAAGTCAAGCTGGAGAACTTTAGGCAAAGATACAATAGGTTTGACAGTTGGTGTTGTGGCAAAATTGGTCACTTTGCAATAGATTGCTGGTTTAAACCAAGATATTATGAAATTTCTCAAGTTAATAATGTGAGAAAGACTACTCACAATGTTAACACGCGTAGGGGGAATATATGAAAGTGAGGGATAGTTCTTATGATTACTCTAGAGGGGGGGGGGTGGTGAATAGAGTATTAAAAAATTTATTAACTTGTTTTTATAGCGGATTAAAAGTTAGTGATATATATAAGTTTAAAGAGAAATATCACAGCACACAAATAAAAAGGAAAGGCAAACCAGATGACACAAGGAGTTTATAGTGGTTCCCTGATAAACTTGGGTACATCCTGTTGGGTATTGTATCCACAATTACCCGGATTTGAAGAAGACTCCAGTCAAGCTAAGATGGATTCACAATGAATTTGACGTTCTTCTATCAAGTTGTGCTTACAACTATTCCATGCTAAGTACACACCAATGTCAGGGTGCAGTGGGTCAATATACACGGGTCTGCGCAACGTAATCCCTCATTGTGTAGATCAGAGTGTTGATTCACGTGTGCTCTCTCTATTAGAGTGTACTTATTTTCAAGTACAGGGTCAAGGTAGATCAAGAGCAGAAGAAGGAGCAAGGATGGGTCAAAGACCAAGTTATCAAAAGAAGGAAGAAGGAAAATTATTCCAAGTCAAAATCGATGGGAATCGCTAGTGATTCCGGTCGACTTCGACGGGAGTCGCTAGTGATTCCCGCCGACTTCGACGGGAATCGCTAGTGATTCCCGCCGACTTCAACGGGAATCAATTAGTGTCTCCTGCCGACTTATTTCGGCTAGCAAATTTCAAACCAAAATTTTGCCAAGGCAGAATCGATGGGAGTCGAGAGTGATTCCTGCCGACATCGACGGGAATCACCAACGACTCCCGCCGATTTTGCCTTAAGCAGAATTTGCCGCTCGCTGGACTGGTCCAGGTTGCCGTGCTCTGTTCGGCCAGATGTCGGGATTTCTGTGGTGGGCCCCACAACGGTCTTCTAGGGTTTGCCTTTGGGTATATATATAGACTTATCTTTGTTGTCTACATAAGACTAACCGATCGAAAAAGAAGATACACAGAAATACAAGAAGCCGATACCGTGACCTAGCGTATCGCGGAAACCGCCGATCGCTCGTCGCCGCTCGCAAGATCGTCGCCGCCGTTGATCTCAGTTCATCTCTGATCATTCGATGATAGAACCGAGGAAAGCAGCTTGTATCACGTATCTCTCTCGAGATCTCTTGTCTTCCGATTCATTGAACGAGACTTGTTCTCCCTTCCGAATCGGTTGAGACGTTTGATCCGACTGAGATCGTTCGAAGACCTAGCTTGCTTCGTCAAGAAGTTTGGATCTACAAAGCATCGCCGCCGCACTTACTTGTCTCCGTCGATCTCGACAAGATCCATTCCAAGTGAGAAATCCGGTAGTGGACTCTTCGTACTTTTCGTGCAAGCTTCAACGAACGAAGAAGGACAACGGAATCTCCAAAGAATTGTTTGTATTTTTTATTTACATTCAATTGTGTTGTAAAGGAATTTTCATTCCTAGTTGTAAGTGTTGGGTGCAACCAATTGTGGTGGAGTTGTGACTCCGTTGTTGGAAGGGTTCCTTCCCTAGTTAGGGGAGCGTTGCTCCTAGTATGAGGATTGGATTTCAATACGTTTGAAGAAGTGACCGAGTCGTACCTTGGTGGGAGATAGGTCGTAGGGGTAAAGTGGACGTACCCAAATCGGGGAACCACTATAATTCTTTGTGTGTTTTTTGTGTTCTGTTTGCTTACTTGTGTAGGTTAGTTTAATTCCGCAAAAGACTGTACGACACATATTCCCCCACAATAGGTTGATTAGGTTGACACTAGATACTTACAAGTGGTATCAGAGGGAGGTTACTCATCAATAAGGTTAACACCTTGAGTAAGATCCTGTGTCTAGTGTCAAGATTCAAGCATGGAGCTATACACAGATGTCTCTCCCCTGAGACTGCCTTCCTGCACAAAAGAATATTTTCCCATCTAGAAAATGAGAGTTCAGTTTCATCTAGAAGCCATTTACCCTCGTGCTTTATACATTGTGGAAGAGGGTCCCTTCATTCCCATGAAGGCTTCTGACTCTAGAGAAGATCTTCAAATCCCAAAGAGTCCCGCAGAGATGTCTAAAACTGAGTTCTCACTATTCAACTTGGACAAGCTAGTTCGACAGATCATTTCTGATATTTGGTTAGGATCATCTCTTACAAGATTGGATAAGTGTAAGACTGCAAAGTCCATGTGAAAACAATCTCTGACCTTATGGAGGGAAAGAAGACTGTCTGGACTGAATGCCAGCAAGAAGATGAAGCATATGTGGGGTTTCTCATCTCTGAAGATGAAAGTCAATAGCAACCTTTCAATATTAGGGCTCTCGTTTCTCTATCAGAGACTGAAGAAGTGATGGAGGAATGCAGTTGTGTTGAAGCTGAAACTTCAGCTTCCGCAGACCATAACTCTATCCCTGATCAGCCCAATCAGGATCAGGTATCTTCCTCCTCTGGCTCTTTTGCACATATATCTACTGAAGACAGGAGAAGTTCAGAGGATTGTCCATCAGTTGATGCCAGGGATATTGACAGCTTTGATCAACTGATTGAACCTCTTGATTCCCTTCGAAGAGCCCTTCAGGAGAGCAACTTGCTTATTGAGAAACAAGTTATGGAAATTGCTCAGTTGAGGACCATGATGGACCTCCAATTGGAATCCATCAAGGTGAAGGACTCAAAGATCTCGGATCTAGAGTTTTATCTAGAGACCGAGAAAAGGATAGTATCTAACTTTTCAAAGGTAGATGCTATTAAGAGAAAGAGAGAAAATAGGTGGATCTTGCGAATTATAAATTCGTGGAGAAATGGGGAAACTGTTTACAGACCCCCCACACCGAGTAGGAAGGGCACACATCATTCCTTCAGGTATGACCATAAGAACAACTATGGTCACTGCAAGAATGATCGGCCCTCATGTGGAACTACCCATAGTGCAAGTGTTGTTATGGCTACCCGTGACAAAATACACACGGCTCATCATGAACTGTTTGTATTTACGGCCTAAGCCCCCACACTTCATGACATTGCTGGAACCAGCTCTCACAGAAATCTTCCCACCCTAGGACTAAGGGAAAGGGAGTTGGCAAACATGTAGCAAGCATCACT
Source organism: Platanthera zijinensis (assembly GCA_039513925.1). NCBI lineage: Eukaryota > Viridiplantae > Streptophyta > Magnoliopsida > Asparagales > Orchidaceae > Platanthera > Platanthera zijinensis. The sequence goes on from CM077094.1 coordinate 97,362,743, forward strand.
GGGGCCCCCGGATGTGTGCTGGCTGAAAAGAAAGCACCACCTCCCAGGCCTTATGACACTCACCACATGTTCACCATCAGACCCACCTTGAGTCTCGGTGGAAAGGGAAAATCTGAGAGCAGAACCAGCTCTTCCCCTTACAGACCTAGGATCGTGACTAACTTCATTAGTAGATCCAGTCAGAAAAGGAGGTACAATATCCATGAGTGTTGGTGCTGTGGCAGAGTGGGTCACTTTGCCATAGACTATTGGCACAATCCTTTCGTGCCAAGGGCAAGGGTATGTCCACATCCTCTTGTAAGAGACAGACTTCCTGTCTGAGATCCTGTGGGAAGGCATGCTGTATTTTATACTGACAAGAACCTTGGACCTAATACCTATTGGGTTCCTAAGGTAAGGTAATCTTATTTTGTAGGATAGTCTAGGTACCCATGAACATGATGGGACCTAGAAAAGAGATGTTCCGGGCTTTCTCTTGAACAAGGAATATAGGAAAAAAATATAATGCTAACTACAGTGTCCTTCATGTACATGGCACCCCTCGTGCTTCAAATAGTGGATCTGAATTATCATCCTAGTAATCCCAGGTACGCGCATTCAATTTAGATAACTGAATCACATTACGTAGATATATATACAGATATATATAGACACTTTCAAGATATATATATATATATATATATATATATATATATATATATATACACACCTTGAATGAAAGGACACGCAAGCAAATAACCATATGATCCTCATCTTGGAAACTGAAAAACTTTCAAAACCTTGATAATTTGTGAAAGTGGGTGTCACATGGTCCGATAAATCTCAAGGGACTTGTACCAGAAGTTACAATTACAATTATTACATTTTGAACTCACTAAGAAAAAGCAAGTGATTAATTCTAGTGTTAAACATCCATCTAACTCAACTTAGCTATTATGATATGGAAAATTTTAATCCATCGTTTAGAAGAAAAAGGAAATCAACTATATCCGACGATGTTAAGTTTTCAAATGTACTTCAGCAGTCCCTAGGTCTTTACAAATTAGCGGAAATCTGGTAGCATTCCCGTTGACCCGGTCTTCATAAATTAGTGAAAATCGGCACCAATATGGTTAAGTTTTCAAAACTTGCAAAAGCAATCCCCCCGACCCTTCACATTCCCGTCGATCATAGCGGAAACCTTTCAACTTCCTTGCGGAAATTAGCGGAAAGCATTTCGCCTCCCATCAACCCTTCAGCCTCCCGAAGATCGTGTAATCTGCAAGTGTCTCGCCGGCCCTGTCATCTACATCCAACTCCCGTTGATCGTCGACCGTCGCCTCCCGTCGACCCCGGCCTCCCGCCATCCCTTCAGCCCTGACTCACGCATCTCGTCGACCTCAATCTAGGCCTACCCTAGGGCTTCAACTACTCACCGCCTGCTTCCTGTCTCCGTCCTTGCACCCTCCGAGAGAAAAAAAGATAACAAAAGTTGATTCCTTTAAGTTTCCACTTTCATAGGGATCATCCCTCTTTCTAGTTCAATTCCTACAAATTCTTAATTTAGAAAGAGTTAAACCCTTTGGTTTAACTCTCTTAGGTTCAAAATGGCTCCTCGAACAACGGTCGGGCTACTCACAGGAAGTGAATTAGTGAGGACAGGCTTTGCTCATACCTCAGACGAGTTCAGAAATATCATTTTGATGCTGGAACAAGCCGTACTCTTCTTCATTCTCGAGCACCCATGCAAGGTCCTCGACAAGGAAGTTCTAGAGTTTTTTGCCAACTCCAATTTGCGTCACGAGGACATAATGATAAAGAGTAAGATAGCAGGCCTCAGGATAAAGATGATGGCTGCAAGACTATCCCATCATCTCCAGCTCTCCAGCTCCGAGCAAGAGGACTATCAAGACAAAGATGATCGTACAAGGACCTTGCTATTCTGTGGCTTGACTCGAGGGACTAGGGCCATTAAACGCAAGGATATGAATGACGAAGGAAAGCTTTTGTTAGATATCATAGGGAAGGTACTGATCTGTAAGCCTGGCTCCCATGATCACATCTCAGGTGACATGTTCAAGAGCCTGATAGCCATTATGTGTAGAAAGAAAATGAACTGGGGGGCCATGTTGTTTGAGAAAATAAAAGATACTCTATGCACCCCAAACTTCGGACGAATCATCAGTCTCTACGTAAACCAAATGGATGGAGATAAGTTTGATATGACTAAGGGAGTTCCCCTTCACTATCTAAAGAAGATGGACTCCAACATCTTCGACAGGTGGGAAAGAAGAATTGTCCAAGGAGGAGCTCCTGCAACACGTGTTGATGAGGATGACAGAGCTCCTGAGTTCACAAATCTTTTGAATGAGCCCAATGAAGTTCCTGATCTGCTGAATGCAGGAACTGAGGGGGAGTCACTAACAATTCCTTCTGCTGCCCTCAGTATGGAAGTCTCAGTCCCAGAACAAGTAAATGCCGCTACTGATATTTTCCTCATCGCTAAGGATGCGGTAGAAACCCTTGCTACTGATCAGACTAACGAGGAGGAAGAGGTGGATGATGTGGATAATGTTGCTGATAGTGAACATGATGTGAATTCCCCTGAAAAGCATGTTGCTGAGGATCTTGAGGATGAGTAGGCTGGAAATGATATGGCTATGATGGAGGTTGATTCTGAACTCCTTTCTGAGGAACAGATTCAGGTAAAGGTTCCTGACGTGACTGGCGCTACAGTGTAGGGGGAGACCTCAAGGCCTAGGGTATAACTTGATACTCTGCTGGATGGGGAGATGAGAATATATGGCAACATGGCAGATGCTGCTTCAATCCCTCCACAGGAGACTGTAAATTTATTGAGCTCCACAAGTGAATCTGAAGAGGAAAGTCATGGCTCTCAAAACCCTATCACTCAAGAACAGGACAAGGCTATACATCAAGAACATCAGTTAGGACCTAGGCTGGCAAGTCATACTGTGAACATCATTCAAGGTATAGTAGACAAGCTGAAGATCTCTTTTATACATTCTCACAACAGAGTACTTAAACGAATAAAGCAATCAGAAGATCTGATGCTAAAGAACATTGTGGAGATAAATCACAAGATGGATAAGATGGAAGAAAGATTTGAAGCCAAGTATGCTGAGGCTGGCAATGCCATCACTCTTCTTATACAAGGGCTAAAGAAGACCACAGCTGACCTGGCGGTGGTCAATCAAAATGCTCATGTCGTGGCCAACAACATAAAACTTTTTGATGCCAACATGGTCACCCTCAACTCAAATCAACAAACCTTGTTGGCCGATTTCACTCAGAATGTGAAGCATATAGATGAGTCTCTGCACTCTTATGCAAACTCAATAGCGCTAGAAGCCAAAAAGGGGGAGAAGGAATATGTAGCTAAGATGGCAGGGCTAGAGAAAATCATAGTCGACAACTTCAAACAATCAAACGAATATGTATTTAATAGTTGTCATTGGCTCGTTCAACAAGCGTAAGGTATTCCTATTCCTGTTGATCCTGAGGTTGATCCTGCTGATGATGTTACTACTACTGCTGATGATGATGTTGTTGCTGAGGAGTTTCCTTTAAGTTAAGCTGATGCCAAAAAGGCTGCTAAAGCTGCTAACAGTACACTCTTTAATCAAGAAGCGATTGCGAAAAGGAAGAGAAAGCTTCAAGAAGGAACCTCTAAAGACAATCCAGCAGAGATGAAACTAAGAAGAAATGAACGTGAAGTCAAAAATGAACGATGGAGTCCCGTTTCTAGGAGCATTATACTTGATACATTCATGCTACAATAGCGGGGAGAGCTTAACAGAAATGAAGTCTATAGTCAGTACGAATGGGAAATGCACAAAGAATTTGAAGCAAAAAGAAATATATTCTTCAGGACAAACACAGTTGAAAACAAAGCTCCTCCCCCCAAGTATTACCGAAAGCCAAAGGAATATTTTGAAAGGACAAGTAAGAAGTTCCTGGCAAAACAGCAAAGAGAAGCTGAGGCAAAGGAGGGAAAGACATGAAACCTAAATGTTTAATTTTAATTATGCTTGTACTTCTGTTCTTGTAATTAAAAATGAATAACACTTTGGATATATATATGATCATATGCTGATTCAATTTCTGTTTTGAATGCGTGAAACTTTATTACTTTGATTTCTTGTCTCGCATACTTTTATATATATTTTTACGTTTGCTGTAATTCATCTTAGCTAGTAGGATTTTGGCTTCTTCAAATAGGTGGAGATTGTTGGGTATTGTATTCACAATTACCCGGATTTGAAGAAGACTCCAGTCAAGCTAATATGGATTCACAATGTATTTGAAGTTCTTCTATCAATTTGTGCTTGCAGCTATTCTATGCTAAGTACACACCAATGTTAGGGTGCAGCGGGTCAATATACACGGGTCTGCGCAACGTAATCCCTCGTTGTGTAGATCAGAGTGTTGATTCACGTGTGCTCTCTCTATTGGAGTGTACTTATTTTCAAGTACAGGGTCAAGGTAGATCAAGAGAAGAAGAAGGAGCAAGGATGAGTTAAAGACTAAGTTATCAAAAGAAGGAAGAAAGAAAATTCCTCCAGGTCAAAATCGAGGAGAATCGCTAGTGATTCCCGCCGACTTCGACGGGAATCATTTGTGATTCCTGCCGACTTAGATGGGAATCAATTAGTGTCTCCCGCCGACTTATTCCGACTGGCAAATTTCAAACTGAAATTCTGCCAAGGCAGAATCGACGGGAGTCGAGAGTGATTCCCGCCGACATCGACGGGAATCACCAACGACTCCCGCCGATTTTGCCTTAGGAAGAATTTGCCGCTCGCTGGACCGGTCCAGGTTGTCAAGCTCTGTTCGGCCAGATGTCGGGATTTCCGTGGTGGGCCCCACAACGGTCTTTTAGGGTTTGCCTTTGGGTATATATACGTACTTATCTTCGTTGTCTACATAAGACTAACCGATCGGAAAATAAGATACACAGAAAAACAAGAAGCCGACGTCGTGACCTAGCGTATTGCAGAAACCCCCGATTGCTCGTCGTCGCTCGCAAGGTCGTCGTCGCCGCTGATCTCAGTTCATCTCTGATCATTCGACGACAGAACTGAGGCAAGCAGCCTGTCTCACGTATCTTTCTCGAGATCTCTTGTCTTCCGATTCGTTTAACGAGAATTGTTCTCCCTTCCGAATCGGTTAAGATGTTTGATCTGACTGAGATCGTTCGAATACCTAGCTTGCTTCGTCAAGAAGTTTGGATCTACAAAGAATCGCCGCCGCACTTACTTTCCGCCGCCGATCTTGACAAGATCCATTCCAAGTGAGAAATCTGGTAGTGGACTCTTCGTACTTTTCGTGCAAGCTTCAACGAACGAAGAAGGACATCGGAATCTCCAAAGCATTGTTTGTATTTTTCATTTACATTCAATTGTGTTGTAAAGGAATTTTCATTCCTAGTTGTAAGGGTTGGGTGCAACCCTTTATGGTGGAGTTGTGACTCTGTTATTGGAAGGGTTCCTTCCGTAGTTAGGGGAGCGTTGCTCCTAGTGTGAGGATTGGATTTCAATCTGTTTGAAGAAGTGACCGAGTCGTCCCTTGGTTGGAGATAGGTCGTAGGGGGAAAGTGGGCATACCCAAATCGGGGAACCACTATAATTCTTTGTGTATTTTCTGTGTTCTATTTGCTTACTTGTGCAGGTTAGTTTAATTCCGCAAAAGACTGCATGACACCTATTCCCCCCCCCCATAGGTGGATTAGGTTGACACTAGATACTTACACATCCACTCTTCCACCACCCTAGTAGGAATCCACTACATGTTTTTGATCAGGTGCCCTGCTACCACAGGTTTTTGCTCAGGTTCCCTATAACCACAAGATCTATTTTTCTAAGGGAGATCTAGAAACCCTTTGAGCTTTTGATCAGGTGCCCAAAAACCAATCTAAGTCTTTTGATCAGGAGACTTAACAACCAAAGGTCTAACTTTTGAAGGGAGTTAAAACCCTATACACAGGAAATGGAAAAGTAAAAATGATATTGTCTTCTCTCTCAATGCTCTGGGAAGACTAGTGGATTTTGATGTTGTCAAAGCTCCACCTGAGTTGTATGAATCTGATTAGGAGTGGAAGCTTTGCTTTAGGGTGTAGGCCTTCAAATGATGTTACTCTTCAAGCTTTTAGACTGATTATGATTGTTTGTCTCTTGAAAGCCTGAAGCAGATGAAGAACACTGAGTGTATGAAAGCTTTATTGTTCTTCTTTGTCTGCTAGTACTGAATCACTTTCTCTATGATTGTTATTTCGCTTCTCTGTGTCTGTGTCTGTATATCTCTCAATAATAATTCCGTATGAAAGAAAATCTCTTTATATATTTTCTGATTCAAAACTATTTGAATTTTAAAACTTTCCTTAAATCCTCTGCATAATTTCTAGAACTCTGAACAGTTAATTTTTGTACTGAATGTATTTCCCTAACTGTCCCAATAAATAAGGTAGAGCAAGAATCATAATTAATGTTGCCCGGAACGACTATATTCTTGAGAATATTGAGCATTAATTATCAGAGCATTACTGTCTTAATATAATAGGATTTAAAATAAAACTGATAGATGAACTGAGAAACTGCAGAGAAGAATAGTCGAACAGAACCTCGAAAGAGTTTGTCGAACTCAGCAACGATTTTGTCTACCTGAACTCCAAGTTAATCGAGCTAAGAATTCTCCTTCAATTAGCTGAGCTCCAAGATCGTCGAGCTAAAATATACTTGCCAATCTGAGCTCCAAGTTCGTCGAACTGAGATAGTCCTTTGTCGAGTTGAACTTCTGATATGAGATCATAGTTCGTCGATCTCAGCTAGACTTTCGTCGAGCTCAACTTAGAGAAGGAACTCTGAGTTCGTCGATCTGAGATCGACGATTGTTGAGCTTTGTTCATTTATCGTCGAACGACTTTCCTGCAATCAATTTAACAGCTTTTCCTTTGAGGTCTTCTATCTCTAAAGTCTTCTGAAGTGGAGTACTGACAGTCTAAATTATTGTTGATGACTTTGACCCTGGAAAACCTATGACCCTAAACTATATATATTGGGTCATTATAAACATTCCTAACTGTAGTCCTTGCCCAAATCCAAACTGGGGTTCCAACAATCTCCCCTTATTTGTGTGAGGATACTATTTACAAAGAATAAAGCAAGAAAATATATCTAGCATAAATAAAACTTTTAGCAGATATATATACAATTGTGCTTTTAAAAAATATACAACAATAACATAATTCAGAATGCATAGGCAGAAAATGAAGAGTCTTTCTTTGAAGAATCAGAAGAAGGTTTTATGAAAACCATTTTCCTCTTTGAGTCCTCTGATTCTCTTTGGTCATCTTCATATCTTGTGTACCAAGAATTTTTACAGTTGCAGCTCTGGGTACTACATCTTCAGGATGCAAATTCATATATGTATCAACATTGAAAAGATTTTGTACCTTTTATTTGTCCAGTTCTTTCTTCCTATAAGAAGACATAATAGAGAATTAAGAGGCATCCTTACCTTCTTCCTTGGCCTTCCTTATTTAAGATAAAGCTATCATCTCATTGAACCTGGCCATTCTATAGTTATGATCCAATTCTGGATCATAAGCAGGAGAGGGAGGTCTCTCTGGACTTGATTTTTCTTCTTGAACACCTTGAACTTTCTGTTGGCTGCTTTGACCATCAGACTACTGTTATTGTTTATTCTGTTGATTTCTTGATTGAGTTTCTGACTTATAAGGTCTTTCTTTGCAGTTAGGAGTAGGTCTTGATTAATAAGAATAAGAAGCAGACATTTGTGCTTGAGAAACATTGCCTGCTGATCCTGCTGTAGGAGGAGGAGGTCCTCTCCAATACTTCTTAGGAGGAGAATTTTATCTCTTCATCTTCTTTCTTTTCTTTTACTCATTCTTAGAAATTCTCATCCAGTAGGGAGTATCTGGAGTGAGAGTAATGTTGTGCAAAATGTAGTAGGGAGTATCTTCTGTTAGATTTAGTACTGGTGCAACCTTTGCTAGAGCCTTCTTCTTGGCTTTTCTTTTCTTAGAACCAAAATTATCTGAATCATCATCATCATCATCATTTTCAAAATCACTTGCAGGATTATCATATAACTCATCAATTTGCTTAAACAAATCAGCTTGATTTATAGCTTGAACTTTTGGCTCTTTAGATGCAATATTTATAATGACTTGATCCTGAATACTGTCACTTTCTGGTTCCATATCTTGAAACATAATTTCATATAGATCTGGCATAGGGGACTCAGCCCAAATAAGAGTTGGAGGAGAGAAAGCCTTTGGCTCTAAAACAGAGATGCTGGAAGAAATAATATAGAAACTATTTCTAATTTCTTCTAACATAAAAGAATCAACTGGAGCAGAATAACAAACAATTGCTTTAGAATAATCAGATATTGTATCAGCTAGTATATTTATGCAATAAACTATATCAAAAGAATGAAGTAATGAATAAATGTAAACTGTGGGATTAATGATAAAATCACCAACAGTGATCATTGTTGTATCAACTGACTCTTCTTCTAAACAAATCATTTCAATATCATCATCAAAAATTTCAACTATTTCTGCTGTTGGAATTGCTACTGCTATTGTTGCTACTGCTACTGCTAGAGGATCTTATTCATTGGACATCTTCCCCTGCCTAGTTTCAGAGAGACCTTAACCCAGGCACCCAGAAGAAGGGACAGAGGAGGAAGCAGGCTGAGCAGTTAGACGGGAAATAGAAGAAGTGAGAGGGGAAACAACTTCAGTTATGAGCTTCTTAAGAGAGGGAGTGATGAATTAAAGATGATCATTAGCAATGCCACAAAATTTTAGATATAGTGGATCAGGAGTAAAAGGGGTATAGGTGGATTAGTGACCATAGTTGGAATATATGGAGAGTGCTTGAGGTAGGTCTGAATGTTGGAAGGTTGGGAATGTTGGTGGAATATGTGGAGGGATGGCATCAGGAAGTTCATCTTAAAGAGGTGAATGTTATGGAGAGGGTTAAGGAGATGGAGATGAGAGTATATTGAAGGTAGGGAATGACAGAGGTTGATCTGGAAGAGTAGAAGTGGATGGAATATCAGTAATATGTGATGGTTGAGGTGATTGAGGAGGTGATTGTGTATCCTCAGGAATATGGATTGGTGATTGAGGTAGAGATGGAAGTTGAGATGGTGAAATAGGAGGGATGGAGGTAGAAGGTGTATTTGTAATGACTGTGGATGGTTGTTGAGAGGGAGGAGATGAAGGAGGGGCATGAGCTTCTTCAAGGGTTTGGAGAGCGGTTGTTTCAGCCCTGGTGTCCTCTGAAGCTATCCTGGAAGAGGAATACCTAGAGAGCATTGGGATTACCCTCTCCCATCTTCCAAAGAGGGTAGATAAAATCCTCTTAGAGGCATAAATAAAGATGGTATGGGAGACCAACAGTTCTGGCACCTTTGCTTAGAGGAAGATGCCTAGAACTCTTCGAAAACTCACATTCTTTTTACTGTTTTTCTTTTTAATCAAATATAATAGAATACTACCCCAGTTCACCAATTTCTGATTAACCAGGGCACTCATCAAGAGGAATTTGTGCTTGGTAATGTAGTCAAGGGCAGACTGCTTGCCCAAGATGACTTTTCCAACCATATCGGACAAGAACTTATATTTAATAGTTAAGTTCTTCTTCAGCAATTTATTTGGGTTTCCTTGGGAGTGACCCATAATAACTAGCATATCCTCAAACTCATTGCTAGATAATTCAAAATCATCTTCCCCATTTATAAAACCAAAAACTTCTGTTAGAATATTAGGGGTAAGAAAAACCCGATGACCAGAGATTGATCTAGAGATGGACGTTTATTCTGGAGATGTTGCTGTGAAAACCCATTCTTTGATTTCCTGTACTAGAAGCTAGATCCTGAGGGTCATGAACTTTCTCAACTGAGGTGTCTCAAATAACTGAAGAATGTCTTTGAAGATTTGATCAGAATGGTTGAAAGAGTCAATGTCAATATCAAATCCTGCATCAAACTTCATTCTAGAGAGGGTCATCACTGAAATCGCCATGCCTGCAAAAACAAAAGATCAAGTGCAAGAGAACTAGAAAGCGCGGGATGGAGTTCGGTGAAAGCCTTATTATAGGTTTTCAGAAGATGAAATGGTGAACTCCATCCGACGCAAAAGAAAAGCTTCGAACTCAGGTCAAGGAAAAAAATTTCATGAAGAAATAAAAGCGTTGATCTAAGTTTGAAGAGGGGGAAAATAGTTCGTTGTTCTTCGGTCGACGAAAAATTTTCTGAAGCAAAATCGTTGATCTCCGTTCAACGAAAAGGTTCACAAATAGATTTCGTCGATCTTCGTTCGACGAAAAATCTCAAGAAGAGTTCACAGATCGTCGATCTTCGTTTGACGAAAGGTGACCAATTTTTTGACCTTAGACAAAAATCAAATTAAACCTTCTCCATTAATCATACCTAGCTGATTTAAGAAGAACAAATGTTTCTTTTTATCTAATAGTTTGGTGAAGATGTCTGCTCTTTGTAATTCAGTAGAGATAAAGACAAGGTTAATTTTATTTTTATCCACACAATCTCTAATGAAATGATGTCTAATCTCTATATGCTTGGTTCTACTTTGAAGCACTGGATTTTGTGCAATTGAAATATAACTGGTTGTAAGACCCCCCTTTTTTTTTTCTTTTTCAACCACCGGGGTCTTAGGCCTAGAACCGCCGCTTTGCGGTGACACCTTCACGTCCTGAAGGGTCATCACCACAAGGCGCCGATTCTGCCGGCCAATTCGATCACAGAAAAGTAGCACAATAATTGAAGTAAGAACAATGCAGTCCACAATGATAAATCACATGTAAATAAGATAAAATCTCCACGAAGGGAGTGTCCACAGAAATCATCAGAGTACTATAAATGCGGGCTTATGCCCGGTACAAAATGTCCTCACTACAATATCACTCATGCGAAAGCTAAAACAGATACTACTCAGGGTCGAGACTCACGGTCCCGGCTGTATGAACTCCGGAGCTAGACTGCCCCATCTCCAGGCGCACCGATCTCTGGGGCTGCTCCTCCATGCTGGGCTCCACGATCCCCTAAATGATGCGGTTCGAAAACCGTTAGTCATAAAGACTAAGCCCTATCATCCCCCACCCCTTCCCCCATGGCTCCTAGGTACCGAGCGGAGAGGAAGAAAGGGGAGGACATATTTGTGGAGAGTAAAAGTAAACAGGTGACAGTGGACTTAATCTAGCAAGTTGTATTCAGTGAGCAGTTAATATGAATGTTATAATAGGTCTAGCAGAAAGAAAAGCAAATATATGAATTTAACCTTCACTTATGCCAGAACACATAAGCAAAAGGGATCTTTAGCAAGGCTCCCATCGTATAAGTGTCCCATACCACTTATACCTTGGGGTGTCGGTTATCAAACAGCAATGGTTGTTATATATTGAAATTAACCTTTGGTTTATAAACTTGCCCACACAAGCTTATAGACAAAGGGGTCGTTTAGCAGGTCCTAATGTATAAGCGTCCCATACCACTTAAACTTTAGGTGTCAGGGTTAAATGAATCAATTATGCTATGACATGCTAGTGGGTATGATGAAACATGCAAGTGCAACTCACACACCCGACTCTGTGCACACAGACCTTTAGTTCCCCCTTTCGGAGTCGTTACCTCCCAGGATACCTCCGTAGTGGCAGACGAAAGCGGTGGGTTGGGCCTCGCCCACCTCAAAACCAGTAAAAGCACCACTGGTCTGACCTATCGTACGCCTCAACGCTTGGTGCACTAAGCGGAGGCCTGCGTACACTTGCCGGCTGGCGCACCGGACTTCTGTTGGCGAAGTGCTAACCACCTCGCCGAGTCAACAATATCGGTGTCGGTGCAATCGAACTCCTCGATATCGTACAACCCACCACCTTAATTTTTCCTATCTTATGCACATGCAAGTTTATTCGTAAACACACAAAATCGAGCCGAAGCTCCCCGGACCAAACGTCCGTCTCCAAATCACCCGAGCCGAAGCTCCCCGGACCATCCCGTCCGTCTCTTAACCAACCGAGCCGAAGCTCCCCGGACCATCCCGTCCGTCTCTTAACCAACCGAGCCGAAGCTCTCATCAATCTTCCTGTGCCAATAGTGTTTGTGAAGGGTGCAGCCCTAGTTACTAAGTTACTCTTGTCGGTTTGTTATTACAGTTTACGTTAGCCCAGGACTGCCCCCGGTATACCTCGTGAAGGGCTCTCAAGGGGCACTAGGAACCAAGACGGCGGCATTACGGCCCGAAGTTCCCTTTCGCAAGGCACTTATTATTATTGGTTTATCTCCCTTAGCCCGATTCCCTTCTCATATTACGATAGGCTATCCTAGGGTGATTTTTTTAACCTTCCTCTCTTCGGGAAAAGCGATCTTTCGCCGAACCCGAACACCTCTTAACTCTAGCTATCACCACTTCTCGCTACTCTTTTTATCTTCCTATTGTGATTTCGTCCACTATTGCCCACCCAAACAAAATGAATTATTTAACTCCAATGTCTTCCTCAGATCATGTCTTATTTCAATTCACAATTGCTATATGCAGACCGACCTAGACTTCATGTCGAACCGGTTATGCAATGGTCCAATACTCATCCAATTGCCCTAAATTATTTACTGGGGACGACTCACCATGATATAAATGACCTAAATCCAGAAAATGGAAATTTTCCTAATCTATTTGGCATTTAATTAAATTCCTCAAAAATCTCAAGGGCTACCGGTTTGAACATGAACTACCCTAAGTAATCATGCAAGATGTCTAGAAAATTTATGATAAATAGTAGGTTATCTCAATAGATTAAATCCTAAGTATCATAATTTTTCTATTATTAAAAAGGCATGAAAACTATTTTAGAAATAATCTCTAACTTCTATTGTTTATGAATCAAGTACAGAAAATGTTCCTCCAAAAATTATAAATAATTTATTCCATGCAGAAAAAGGCCTAAAATTAGCACTGGCCAAGTTTCATAATTTTCCAGCAAGTATTTTATCCATAATTAATTTTTAAACAATAAAACCCCTTTCTATTATCTGTGAACAAAGTACCAGATTTATTCATCATAAAATTCTATAAAAATTCAGGGATCAATGTTCTACTGGTCAAGATATAAATCCAGAATTTTAACTGATTATAATTAATTTAAAACCTCCAAATATTTGAAACAACAAATCGGGCTAATAATCCTTTAACACATGAAGTATGATATTTGTTATTCATAAAATTCCAGGAAAATTACCATAAGTCTAAAATAACCTAAAACTCCCTCCTCCCGAGTTTCATGATTTTTGGATTAGATTCAGTGCTTAAAAATAACTAAATTACATTTCTATCCTAATTCAAACTCTCAACTTCCGAGGTACCCAATTACCTCCAATTCCTTCACTATTTCAACCAGAGGGTTCTCAGCATATCATGCCACTCTCCTCCAAATTTCAAGGGCATACAAGTGCTTTTGCTCTTATGTCCTTCACAAACCTCAAAACCCTTCATTTAAGATTTGGGCTTGGATCCTAGGGTAAACCAACCCTAAACCTCTCCATTTTCTCCAAGCAGGATATAACACCATTCTAAGTCAGAGATCAGAAAATCAGCCTCTGTTGAGGCGATTTGACCTTTCCAAATTCTCAGTGCACTTTTTATTAAAAGGTGTCTCACTAACGCCTAGTTAAGGGTAGAAGATTTCTCACCCAAAACTCCTCCAAATCACTTGGAATTTTACACAGACCTAGGTTTTATAGCCAGGGACCACTCACCAAAATTTGGGAGGGTTTGGAGGTCATTTGACCATCTAAATAAATTCCTCTAAGTTTAATAAATTAAAACAAAAACTTTAGGCAAAGTATCTCCAAAAATTCCCATTTTTGGTCTGCCTTTAGGTATATCCAAGATTAACCCCCTGCCCAAATTTCAGGTCATTTGGACAAGGAACGAAGAGTGGGCATCCGTTTTAATTTCTGCCCAAATCTAGGTACAGCCCCCACTAAAACGGGTGCTGCGGCCGAACCGCTTTCCCAAACGAGTTGAAACCAATTTTAGATTTATCTAGACTCGAAGGGCTACGACTTTTGTGTCTGGTCATTTTTCCTAAAACGGCCTCTAAGTGCCTCATTTTGCAGCCCCAAATATATCCAAATAATACCTCTTTCCATTATGTAATATATAATAATCCATATATTCTAAAATTTATTCTACTGTTCATCTTCTTCTCGAAACCGAAAACAGACACAGAAAGCCATATATCCTGTAAGCATTCCGTGATCCGTCGCCGGCCGTCCGGTCACTTCCCTGGCCAGCCACCACCACCACCACCTCCGTTGAAGCGATGGCTTGCGGTCGGCGGTGGTTTGGCCGCCGGAGGTGGCGGTTTCCGGCGAACTCAAAAATACCATTTTCATGGTTTTCCCATGAAAACGAGAGACGGGTCCGGCTCCATTGAGCGCAAACTTCTTTTCTAAGAATCCTAAGATCTACCCATGAAAGAGAAGGAGCAGAGGAGGACCTTGTTCGCGGTTTGGAGGCGAGAAGAACGACGGGGTGCCATGGCGCAGTGGTGGCGTAGCCGAACTTCTCCTACAGCAAGAACAAAGATCTGATCCGTTTACTTGAGCGTGTAAACTTCTCCTCTTGCCCCAAGTGGGCTTTTATAAGTCAGAAAGTGGGGAGGTGAAAGGGTAAAGCCGTAATGGCCATGAAGGCTCCTCTTAATAGCCTTTCAGTTATAGTGAAGGGATATGAAACGGTGGATGATGAACAGGTGTGTCCAGTTGGCGGTTTCCTATTGGACCACATCTTCCTCCTTTATTATATAATTACAGAAGGAAAAACGGCCTGTAGTTATTCCTGGTGTAACTTCCCACACCAGCATTTATTTCCACCCGTGTTAAAATAATTTCGGGCCTGAACCGTCGTTTCGGCCAATGTCACGGGCATGACACATAGGTCACGGGCATGACAGGCCCGGATAGCCAATTCTGGGCTCGACGATCGTCGAACTGAGATCGACGATCGTCGAAGGATGGTCACGGGCGTGACACTTGGGTTACGGGCGTGACAGGCCCGTGTGGTAAATTCTGGGCCGACGATCGTCGATTTGAGATCGACGGTCATCGAATGGTGGTCACGCCCTAGGTCACGGGCGTGACACCTAGGTTACGGGCGTGACAGGCCCGAATGGCAAATTTCGAGGTCGACGAGCGTCGAACTGAGATCGACGGTCGCCGAAGGCTGGTCACGCCCTAGGTCACGGGCGTGACACCATGGTCACGGGCGTGACATGCCCGGGCTGCAAGGTCGATGATCGTCTCACGGAGATCGATGATCGTCGAAGGAGTCACGCCCTTAGTCACGGGCGTGACACCTTGGTCACGGGCGTGACACCTTGGTCACGGGCGTGACATGCCCAAGCAGCACGTTCGACGATCATCTCGTGGAGATCGACGATCGTCGAAGTATTCACGCCCAAAGTCACGGGCGTGACGGGTCGGTCACGGGCGTGACCAACCTGTGACCCAAAATCCTGATCGATTTATTTCAGTTTTTTGGGCTTCCTAGGGTTCCGTCACGACTAAACGACTCCTAGGGGTCTAGCCGGAAATGGGATGTTACAATTCCCAATAAACAAAACAAAAATTTCGTCCCCGAAATTGAGGTTGAACCTACGGGGATTTCTATCGGAATAAATTAAACTTGTAACATCCCATGCGATCTTTCTATTGGGTTCAGGCGACTGTTCGTTTGATAAACGAAGACAATCTCCCCAATAAACAAAAGATTAGCCCCTACCTTTCTGATTAAGTGCGCGTGCCTAGGTCCTGGATTTTCCTTATCTAGTCTTAACTGTCCAAAACAAGAAGGCAATCTATGGTATACCGAGAGGTGGTGAGATGTACCTGACTGAACAACTCCGGGCATCTTTGCCTCATCAGATCCTGCGGTTCCCAGGTGTGCTCCTCCTGACCATGGTTTCTCCACAGAACCTTGATTAAGGGGATCTTTTTTTTTTGCACCACAAAACTGCACTACTAAATTAGGGTTTCCCCAACTATCTTGCTCAATCTATCCTCGAACTTCCACTCTAACTCTGGATATGACTATAATAGTTCTTCAAAACCCTTATACTTGCATATACCATTCGGCAAACCTCACCGTGCGTAGCCAAATCCATGACGTCTTTCTCATTCCGGGGGAAGACAAGTTCTAATACACACAATCTTCTTCTAGTAAATTGAGTTTTTGTTTGTAATGGTAGACAGCGACTCTATGAACCTCCTCCATGCGATCATGTTCCTATTCCTTTATATACGCCCGAGTAATCAATCAATTTGACCCTATGATTTATCCAACTCTGGTCGTTAACGGGAAAGATTACTTCGTCAAATGACCCGTCGTCCGCAAGATTTAAGGGGGGTGTACTCGTGCATTTTTGGAGGTTGTCATTTATACCTTTTTAATTTGTTGTGCCCTTCTGCCGTAGTTACACTTGATTTTCCAAACATCTATTTATCATAGCCGCGACCCTTGCTAACCATGTTTGTGTCATCAAATGTATCTAATCTTGTCTTGATGCTATCTGAATCGAGTCTGTAAGGTCATACCTAAGATATATGTTTTCGATATATCGTCTGCTAATTTCTTTCAAACTCTTAGTGTTATCATACTCATGATGTTACATCATAGTGTCTCAGTCTTATCTTCGCAAATCTACTTAGTCTTACTACCCGTCATCAAATTCACATGGTATCTTCTAGTAGTTATGTCTCGTAGTTACTCCTCATTATTACCATGACATCATTCGAGTGGCTTCGAATAAGACCAACCTCAACATTATTATGTTTGGGGCAACACACTTTCTAAATTAGGTCTAGGAGACCTAAGCCATTAACTCACTTGCCCAATAAACAAAAGATAAGCCCCCAATAAACAAACGATAAGCCCATATCTTCCTTGGGCTAATTTTCTTTTATCTTATCATGTTATATCTGTCCTAGCTGAGTGTACAATCCCTAGGGCATCAATCTATGACTTGGGGTTCCAAACTGACACTTGTAGATATACTCCATACTTTAAACCCTCCGAGTCAAATTTACGACGCACTTATCAGGGTTGTTCCCACTCCCAATTGGGTCTCTTTCGAACTTGAATTCCTACCCGACCTTTAGTGTTTATCTTGTAGTTGTCCCTGAGTAATCTTGTTACTGGTACGGGGGTTAATACTACGTGTCTTCTACCATTCTGATAATGGATTATTGGTCAGTCCCAATAGATTGAGTAATCCTTGTTAGGGACCATAGGGACACCAGAGTTTATGTCTTAGGTATCCATTCACCTATTAAACACCTCCTTTAATCTCTTTAGGTATTTCCTTACCTAACCAAATTCATACTTAAGGTCTGTTTCGGACTAGGGCACAGTATATGTTGTCGGGTTAGTCACGTATCCTAGCGGTTGAGTCTAACAGATTGGCTGGAGAATTACAAGAAGAGGTCTTTGCAACCGGAGGTGCTCCCTGCTTGGGACAGGGTTTGCCGCAGGCTACAAAGAAGAATTCCAATTGTTAGCTAATGTACAAATGGAATGGATGGAAAGTGGACAATTTACATGTGATTCCCCATATGGGCACACCACTGCTTCCGCTGCTTAGTTTGTCCCCAAACTAAACTCGAGCGGGGGTGACCCAGGGTTAGTGGACTGCTGCTTTTCCGATCGAGGTTTCCTCTGATACCACTTGTAAGACCCCCTTTTTTTTCTTTTTCAACCACCGGGGTCTTAGGCCCAGAATCGCCGCTTTGCGGTGACACCTTCACGTCCAGAAGGGTCATCACCACAAGGCGCCGATTCTGCCGGCCAATTCGATCACAGAAAAGTAGCACAATAATTGAAGTAAGAACAATGCAGTCCACAATGATAAATCACATGTAAATAAGATAAAATTTCCACGAAGGGAGTGTCGACAGAAATCATCAGAGTACTATAAATGCGGGCTTATGCCCGGTACAAAATGTCCTCACTACAATATCACTCATGCGGAAGCTAAAACAGATACTACTCAGGGTCGAGACTCACGGTCCCGGCTGTATGAACTCCGGAGCTAGACTGCCCCATCTCCAGGCGCACCGATCTCTGGGGCTGCTCCTCCATGCTGGGCTCCACGATCCCCTAAATGATGCGGTTCGAAAACCGTTAGTTATAAAGACTAAGCCCTATCATCCCCCACCCCTTCCCCCATGGCTCCTAGGTACCGAGCGGAGAGGAAGAAAGGGGAGGACATATTTGTGGAGAGTAAAAGTAAACAGGTGACAGTGGACTTAATCTAGCAAGTTGTATTCAGTGAGCAGTTAATATGAATGTTATAATAGGTCTAGCAGTAAGAAAAACAAATATATGAATTTAACCTTCACTTATGCGAGAACACATAAGCAAAAGGGATCTTTAGCAAGGCTCCCATCGTATAAGTGTCCCATACCACTTATACCTTGGGGTGTCGGTTATCAAACAGCAATGGTTGTTATATATTGAAATTAACCTTTGGTTTATAAACTTGCCCACACAAGCTTATAGACCAAGGGGTCGTTTAGCAGGTCCTAATGTATAAGCGTCCCATACCACTTATACTTTAGGTGTCAGGGTTAAATGAATCGATTATGCTATGACATGCTAGTGGGTATGATGAAACATTCAAGTGCAACTCACACACCCGACTCTGTGCACACAGACCTTTAGTTCCCCCTTTCGGAGCCATTACCTCCCAGGATACCTCCGTAGTGGCAGACGGAAGCGGTGGGTTGGGCCTCGCCCACCTCAAAACCAGTAAAAGCACCACTGGTCTGACCTATCGTACGCCTCAACGCTTGGTGCACTAAGCGGACGCCTGCGTACTCTTGCCGGCTGGCGCACCGGACTTCTGTTGGCGAAGTGCTAACCACCTCGCCGAGTCAACGATATCGGTGTCGGTGCAATCGAACTCCCCGATATCGTACAACCCACCACCTTAATTTTTCCTATCTTATGCACATGCAAGTTTATTCGTAAACACACAAAACCGAGCCGAAGCTCCCCGGACCAAACGTCCGTCTCCAAATCACCCGAGCCGAAGCTCCCCGGACCATCCCGTCCGTCTCTTAATCAACCGAGCCGAAGCTCCCCGGACCATCCCGTCCGTCTCTTAACCAACCGAGCCGAAGCTCTCATCAATCTTCCTGTGCCAATAGTGTTTGTGAAGGGTGCAGCCCTAGTGACTAAGTTACTCTTGTCGGTTTGTTATTACAGTTTACGTTAGCCTAGGACTGCCCCCGGTATACCCCGTGAAGGGCTCTCAAGGGGCACTAGGAACCAAGACGGCGGCATTACGGCCCGTAGTTCCCTTTCGCAAGGCACTTATTATTATTGGTTTATCTCCCTTAGCCCGATTCCCTTCTCATATTACGATAGGCTATCCTAGGGTGATTTTTTTAACCTTCCTCTCTTCGGGAAAAGCGATCTTTTGCCGAACCCGAACACCTCTTAACTCTAGCTATCACCACTTCTCGCTACTCTTTTTATCTTCCTATTGTGATTTCGTCCACTATTGCCCACCCAAACAAAATGAATTATTTAACTCCAATGTCTTCCTCAGATCATGTCTTATTTCAATTCACAATTGCTATATGCAGACCGACCTAGACTTCATGTCGAACCGGTTATGCAATGGTCCAATACTCATCCAATTGCCCTAAATTATTTACTAGGGACTCACCATGATATAAATGACCTAAATCCAGAAAATGGAAATTTTCCTAATCTATTTGGCATTTAATTAAATTCCTCGAAAATCTCAAGGGCTACCGGTTTGAACATGAACTACCCTAAGTAATCATGCAAGATGTCCAGAAAATTTATGATAAATAGTAGGTTATCTCAATAGTTTAAATCCTAAGTATCATAATTTTTCTATTATTAAAAAGGCATGAAAACTATTTTAGAAATAATCTCTAACTTCTGTTGTTTATGAATCAAGTACAGAAAATGTTCCTCCAAAAATTATAAATAATTTATTCCATGCAGATAAAGGCCTAAAATTAGTACTGGCCAAGTTTTATAATTTTCCAGCAAGTATTTTATCCATAATTAATTTTTAAACAATAAAACCCCTTTCTATTATCTGTGAACAAAGTACCAGATTTATTCATCATAAAATTCTATAAAAATTCAGGGATCAATGTTCTACTGGTCAAGATCTAAATCCAGAATTTTAAATGATTATAATTAATTTAAAACCTCCAAATATTTGAAACAACAAATCGGGCTAATAATCCTTTAACACATGAAGTATGATATTTGTTATTCATAAAATTCCAGGAAAATTACCATAAGTCTAAAATATCCTAAAACTCCCTCCTCCCGAGTTTCATGATTTTTGGATTAGATTCAGTGCTTAAAAATAACTAAATTACATTTCTATTCTAATTCAAACTCTCAACTTCCGAGGTACCCAATTACCTCCAATTCCTTCACTATTTCAACCAGAGGGTTCTCATCATATCATGCCACTCTTCTCCAAATTTCAAGGGCATACAAGAGCTTTTGCTCCTATGTCCTTCACAAACCTCAAAACCCTTCATTTAAGATTTGGGCTTGGATCCTAGGGTAAACCAACCCTAAACCTCTCCATTTTTCTCCAAGCAGGATATAACACCATTCTAAGTCAGAGATCAGAAAATCAGCCTCTGTTGAGGCGATTTGACCTTTCCAAATTCTCAGTGCACTTTTTATTAAAAGGTGTCTCACTAACGCCTAGTTAAGGGTAGAAGATTTCTCACCCAAAACTCCTCTAAATCACTTGGAATTTTACACAGACCTAGGTTTTATAGCCAGGGACCACTCACCAAAATTTGGGAGGGTTTGGAGGTCATTTGACCATCTAAATAAATTCCTCTAAGTTTATTAAATTAAAACAAAAACTTTAGGCAAAGTATCTCCAAAAATTCCCATTTTTGGTCTGCATTTAGGTATATCCAAGATTAACCCCCTGCCCAAATTTCAGGTCATTTGGACAAGGAACGAAGAGTGGGCATCCGTTTTAATTTCTGCCCAAATCTAGGTACAGCCCCCACTAAAACGGGTGCTGCGGCCGAACCGCTTACCCAAACGAGTTGAAACCAATTTTATATTTATCTAGACTCGAAGGGCTACGACTTTCGTGTCTGGTCATTTTTCCTAAAACGGCCTCTAAGTGCCTCATTTTGTAGCCCCAAATATATCCAAATAATACCTCTTTCCATTATGTAATATATAATAATCCATATATTCTAAAATTTATTCTACTGTTCATCTTCTTCTCGAAACCGAAAACAGACACAGAAAGCCATATATCCTGTAAGCATTCCGTGATCCGTCGCCGGCCGTTCGGTCACTTCCCTGGCCAGCCACCACCACCACCACCTCCGTTGAAGCGATGGCTAGCGGTCGGCGGTGGTTTGGCCGCCGGAGGTGGCGGTTTCCGGCGAACTCAAAAATACCATTTTCATGGTTTTCCCATGAAAACGAGAGACGGGTCCGGCTCCGTTGAGCGCGAACTTCTTTTCTAAGAATCCTAAGATCTACCCATGAAAGAGAAGGAGCAGAGGAGGACCTTGTTCGCGGTTTGGAGGCGAGAAGAACGACGGGGTGCCATGGCGCAGTGGTGGCGTAGCCGAACTTCTCCTACAACAAGAACAAAGATCTGATCCGTTTACTTGAGCGTGTAAACTTCTCCTCTTGCCCCAAGTGGGCTTTTATAAGTCAGAAAGTGGGGAGGTGAAAGGGTAAAGCCGTAATGGCCATGAAGGCTCCTCTTAATAGCCTTTCGGTTACAGTGAAGGGATAGGAAACGGTGGACGATGAACAGGTGTGTCCAGTTGGCGGTTTCCTATTGGACCACATCTTCCTCCTTTATTATATAATTACAGAAGGAAAAACGGCCTGTAATTATTCCTGGTGTAACTTCCCACACCAGCATTTATTTCCACGCGTGTTAAAATAATTTCGGGGCTGAACCGTCGTTTCGGCCAATGTCACGGGCGTGACACATAGGTCACGGGCGTGACAGGCCTGAATAGCCAATTCTGGGCTCGACGATCGTCGAACTGAGATCGACGATCGTCGAAGGATGGTCACGGGCGTGACACTTGGGTCACGGGCGTGACAGGCCCGTGTGGTAAATTCTGGGCTGACGATCGTCGATTTGAGATCGACGGTCATCGAATGGTGGTCACGCCCTAGGTCACGGGCATGACACCTAGGTCACGAGCGTGACAGGCCCGAACGGCAAATTTCGAGGTTGACGAGCATCGAACTGAGATCGACGGTCGCCGAAGGCTGGTCACGCCCTAGGTCACGGGCGTGACACCATGGTCATGGGCGTGACATGCCCGGGCTGCAAGGTCGACGATCGTCTCATGGAGATCGACGATCGTCGAAGGAGTCACGCCCTTAGTCACGGGCGTGACACCTTGGTCACGGGCGTGACACCTTGGTCACGGGCGTGACATGCCCAGGCAGCATGTTCGACGATCGTCTCGTGGAGATCGACGATCGTCGAAGTAGTCACGCCCAAAGTTACGGGCGTGACGGGTCGGTCACGGGTGTGACCAACCCGTGACCCAAAATCCCGATCGATTTATTTCAGTTTTTTGGGCTTCCTAGGGTTCCGTCACGACTAAACGACTCCTAGGGGTCTAGCCGGAAATGGGATTTTACACTGGTATTATCACAAAAGATAGTTGAATTATTAAAGTTGGAACCATAATCCAGTAGCTGATTTTGAATCCACAATATCTGTTAGCAGCAACTACCAGCAGTTGATGTTAAAACAAATGTTTTTTTCTTGCAAAACTAGGACATAAGCCTATCACCAAGAAACATATAAGTTCATGATGTGCTTTTCCTGTCAACACTACATCCAGCATAGTCAGAATCTGAGAATCTAGTTAAGTCAAATTCTGACTCTATTGGATACCAAAGTCCTAGATTTAGACAATCCTCTATATATCTCAAAATGCTTTTTAATAAAATTAGGTGAGATTCTTTGAGATTTACTTGAAACCTATCACAAATGCATGTAGCAAACATAATGTCTGGCCTACTAGCTGTAAGATACAATAAGGACCCAATAATAGCCCAATATGTTTTTTGATCAACTGGTTTTCCTTGTTCATTAATATCAACTACAGCATTGGAGGGCATGGGTGTTTTCATTGCTGAGGCATCAAACATCCCAAATCTTTTAATAATATCTTAATTATATTTGGATTGGGATATAAAGATACCTTCGGGGGATTGCTTCACTTAGAGACCAAGGAAGTAGGATAGTTCACCCAAGCTGATCATTTCAAACTTTGAATGCATTAGGTAAGAAAACCTTTTGTAAAGTTTGGAATCAATAGATCCAAATAATATGTCATCTACATAAATTTGAACTAGCAAAATTTTATCCTTATGATGTCTGAAAAACAAAGTTTTATCTATCATGCCTCTAGAAAATTTATGCTCTAAAAGAAAACTAGCCAAGGTCTCATACCATGCTCTTACAGCTTGCTTTAGACCATAAAGGGCTTTATGCAATTTAAAAACATAAGAGAGATGAGATGAAGAGATAAAACCTGGTGGTTGTTCAACATACACTTCCTCTTTGAGTTCTCAATTGAGAAAGGTACTCTTGACATCCATTTGATAAAATTTGAATTTTTGATATGCTGCATAAGGAAGAAAAATTCGGATTGCCTCTAGCCTTGCAATAGGGGCAAAGGTCTGGTCATAATCTATGCCTTCCTCCTGTGAATATCCTTGAGCTACCAATCTTGATTTGTTCCTTATAATTGCTCCATATTCATCCAACTTGTTCCTAAATACCCATTTAGTTCCAATTACTGGATGGTCTTTGGGTGTTTGAACTAGATCCCAAACTCTATATCTTTCAAATTGATTAAGTTTCTCTGGCATATCAATGATCCAGTGGGGATCTTGCTCTACATATTTTATGGATTGATGTTCAATATGAGAAAGAAATCAAGCATGCATCTTATCATGATTGAGTTGATGCCTTGTTTGCACACCAACTGATATGTCTCTAATCACTTGAGATATGGGATGATCTCTAAGCGTGATAAGATCAGTGGGTAGAGTTTTTACATTAACAACTAATGGAATTAATTCCTCTTGTGGAATTACATCTGCTGTTGTGGGTTCAACTGCTTTTAAAATTTCTTCTTCACTGTCTTCATCAATCTACGGAGAACGATGCAATGTAACCTCTTGGGTAAGGTTTAAATCATCAAACTTCTCATATAAATAGGGAACCTGCAAAGAGTCACTGGTTGAAAAATCCTTCTCCTTGTAAAACATGTTAGTCTCATCAAAAGTTATATGTACAGATTCTTCCATTTTTAATGTTGATTTATTATAAACCCTATAAGCCGTACTGACTTGGGAATATCCAAGAAAAATTCCCTCTGTAGCTTTTGCTTCAAACTTTCTAAGATATTTCTTGTCATTATTGTGAATATAACATATACAACTAAATATTTTAAAACAGTTTATTTTAGGTTTCTTCCCTTTAAGTAATTCATAGGGGGTCTTACCCATTAGCTTATGAATTAGACTTCTATTCAGAACATAGTTTGTTGTACTTACTGCCTCTGTCCAAAAGGATATGGGCAAGTGAGCATCTGCAAGTAATGTCCCTGCAAATTCAATAAAGATTCTATTTTTATTTTCAGCTACCCCATTTTGTTGAGAAGTTCTAGGAGCAGAAAAAT
Organism: Platanthera zijinensis; assembly: GCA_039513925.1. Lineage (NCBI taxonomy): Eukaryota > Viridiplantae > Streptophyta > Magnoliopsida > Asparagales > Orchidaceae > Platanthera > Platanthera zijinensis. Next base: position 97,387,562 of record CM077094.1, read on the forward strand.
AATGCCTGATACCTTCCATCTCACAGAATTCTTGCATGAGAAGAGATTCAAACTCAGTGCTATGATCACTTCTGATCAATGCAACTTGAGTAGAGTACTCAATCTATATGCTCTTAAGAAAGTCTATAAGAACTTTAAAGTTATCTGACTAGTTTTTCAGAAAGAAAATCTAAGTGAATCTAAAGAAATCATCAACAATCACTAAGGTATATGACTTCCCTCCCAAGCTCTATACAACAATAGGTCCAAAAAGTTCCATATATAGCAAGTACAATATTCTTGGTGAATCACTTTTATTAATGGATTTAAAACAATTTTTAGTTTGCTTGCCTAATTGACAAGCCCTACAGAGTCCTTCCTTCTTGTAGGAACCAAAAGGCAGTCCTCTAATAAGGCTGTCCTTAGATAATTTAGCATTGTCCTAAGGTTTACATGACCAAGTCTCTTATGCCATAATTCATTAGTTTTACTAATCTGGTTGAATAAACAAATTTCTGATTTTGCAGAATTAAAATTAACTAGATAAATGTTACCTTGTCTACTTATTGTTAAAACAGTTTTGTTTTTATCAGAAGTAATAGAGCATAAGGACTTGTTAAAAGTTACCTGATAACCTTCATCACATAGTTGGCAGATAGAGATAAGGTTATGCTTTAGTCCATTCACATAAGCTACCTTTTTGAATGTGACTGCTACAATTTTGACATTTCCATATCCTTCTATTTGTCCACAATTGGAGTCTCCAAAGATCACTTTGGGTCTAAGCTTTGCTTTAAAGTCACTTATGTTGGTCTTGAAACCTGTCATATATTTTGAGCAACCACTATCCAAATACCACTGTTCCTCTATGGTAGGATAGTTCTTCACCTGCATAAAAATAAGTTAGGTGTTTATGACTAAGGTTACCTTGGGTCCTTGATTTCTTCCAAAACAATAACTGGAAATTTAAGAACAATCAGGTTGATCAATATAACCTAATGGGTGATATCTCCTAGGAGGAATTATCCAGTTAGTAAAAGGTTTAACAAGTTTTGGTTTCTGATAATTAGTTTGACAAAAATTAAATTTTTTGTTTTGAAAATTTGAGTTCGACGTATTTAGTTGAGTTTGTCGATCTAACTTTGACGAAAAGTATTGATTTCGTCAATCTCAGTTCATAGAATGATAATACTCATTTTCTACTTTCCACGATCGTCGATCTCTGATCGACAAAACATGTTGATTATGTCGAGCACCCTTTGTTGAGTAATCATACCCAAATTCTGGTTCAGAGTTCGTCGATCTCCGTTCGATGCATAATAATGATTTTGTCGATCTCGGTTCGACGAATTTTGTTGAACATTATTTTTATGAGATTTTTTATTTTTATTTGATTTTGTTTGATTTAAAACCTCTGTTACATTATTAGTATCTTTGTATGTTAGTGGTAAAACTTCCTTTTCTTTCCTTTAGCAGAGATGAATTTTATGGGGGTTGATAAAATATTTTTTTGAAGAATAGGAGGCTGACTTGATGAAGCTCCCAAGCCTAGTTTGCCATTAAGTCTGACATTGACTGTGCTTGTGATGTCAATCAATTTGATACTTCTCCCATTACAGGATTCTTCAAATATTTTAGCCTCATTTAATTCAGTTTCTAAAGATAATATTTGTTCTGAAGCAGTTTTTAAGTCTTCTTTATGTTTTGAATTTTCTGAAAAAAAAATATCATGTTCAATTAATTTTTCTCTGAGAAATTTGATTTCCTTCTCAGATTTAATTAAATCTTTACATAATAATTTGAAGTCAAATTTGAATTGATCAAAAGTAAAATCAAAGTTAGAGATTACCTGGTCTTTCTCTGATTCTGATTCTGACTCAGAGTTACTGCATAATGCATTGATTGCCATCATACAGATCTCTTTAGCTTTTGCTTCTTCTTCATCCTCACTAGAGCTGGATGGAGTCTGAGTTTGAGTCACTCCATGTCTCAGCTACAAATCCTCTCTCTTTCTTCCTGTATTTATTGGAAGGGAATTTGTTGGAGTGCTTTCTGGAGTCTATCTCCTTCTCCTTCTTTTTCTTCTTCTCAGGATATTCTGGCAATATGTGTCCAGGTTTCCTGCATCCATACCAAACAATTTCTTTAGTGGGGGTTTTGTCATACTAGGGTTTGTCTTCATTTTTGGAAGACCTTCTCCTGAAGCTCTTCTTGGCCATTTTGTAGAATCTTTTGGCTAGAAGACTCAGGAGGTCTTCATTTGCTAAAGAGATTCTTCTTCATCTGTAGCCTGAAAAGCTATGCTTTTCTCTTTCCTTACTGAATGTGAAGCCACTTGTTAAACTTCCATTGTCTTGAAAAGCTGCTCATAAGAATTGAGCTTTCCCAACAAGGTCTCTATTGAGATCTCATTCAAGCTTATGGCTTCCTTGATTGGCCAGATCCTAGAGTCCCATACACTAGGGAAGCACATAAGGATCTTATTATTGACTTCTATCAATGAGATGTACTTACCTAGGGTTTTCAGCTCATTGATGATGAGGCTGAGCCTGGTGTACATCTCAGCAACTGATTCAGATTCACCCTTCTTGAAATTCTCATATTGAGAAATCAAGTGGGTTCGTCTGTCCTTTCTCGCATCTACAGATCCTACAACTATCCCATTTAGGGAATCCCAGATATCCTTGGCTGAAGTGCAATCAGCAACTTTTGGAATATATCATCAAACATAGTTTGAGCTAGGATGTTCATTGCTTTGGCATCTATAACTTTCAGCTTATTATGAGCCTCTATCCACTCAGGTGGTGGAACAACACTTGTGTTTGTTATTACAGTTGGTGTAGGGTACCTATCAAAATGGAATTATAGATGTCTTCAACAATGGAATTCAAATAATGCCTAATCCTTGCCTTCCAAAGTGTAAACTTATTCAGATTGCACACTGGAGGTCTAATGCTTGAATACTCCTTATTTTGTGCCATGATATAATAGACAAACTAGAGTAACTAGGATCTATCAAAGATCTTTTGGTTCAGGTGTTAGCCGATGAAACCAAACAACGACCCTCTAATACCAATTGAAAGTGAGGGATAGATATTATGATTACTCTAGAGGGGGGGAGGTGAATAGAGTATTAAAAAATTTATTAACTTATTTTTATAGCGGATTAAAAGTTAGTGATATATATAAGTATAAAAAGAAATATCACAACACACAAACAAAAAGGAAAGGTAAACTAGACGACCCAACGAGATTATAGTGGTTCCCCAATAAACCTGGGTACATCCACTCTTCTACCACCTTGGTAGGAATCCACTACAGGTTTTTGATCAGGTGCCCTGCCACCACAGGTTTTTGCTCAGGTGCCCTGTCACCACAAGATCTATTTTTCTAAGGGAGATCTGGCAAACCTTTGAGCTTTTGATCAGGTGCCCAAAAACCAATCTATGTCTTTTGATCAGGAGACTTAACAACCAAAGGTCTAACTTTTGAATGGAGTTAAAACCCTGTATACAGGAAATGGAAAAGTAAAAATGATATTGTCTTCTCTGTCTCAATACTTTGAGAAGACTAGTGGATTTTGATGTTGTCAAAGCTCCCACTGAGTTGTATGAATTTGATCAGGAGTGAAAGCTTTGCTTTAGGGTGTAGGCCTTCAAATGATGTTGATCTTCAAGCTTTTAGATTGATTTTGATTGTTTGTCTCTTGAAAACCTAAAGAAGATGAAGAACACTGAGTGTATGAAAGATGTATTATTCTTCACTGTCTGCAAATACTGATTTACTTTCTCTATGATTGTTATTTCTTTTCTCTATGTCTCTGTCTGTATATCTCTCAATAATAATTCCTTTTGAAAGAAAATCACTTTATATATTTTCTGATTCAAAACCATTTGAATTTTAAATCTTTTCTTTAATCCTCTGCATAATTTCTAGAATTCTGAAGGGTTAATTTTTGTCTTGAATGTAATTCCCTAACTGTCCCACTAAATAAGGTAGAACAATAACTCTGTGAAAACCATAATAAATGTTGTCCTAAATGGCTATATTCTTGAGAATATTGAGAATTAATTATCAGAGCATTACTATCTTAATATAATAGGATTTTAAATCAAACTGATAGACAAATTGAGAAACTGCAAAGAAGAATAGTCGAACATAACCTGAAAAGAGTTAGTCGAACTCAGCAATGATTTCGTCGACCTGAACTCCAAGTTCGTCGAGCTAAGAATTCTCCTTCATCGAGTTGAGCTCTAAGATCGTCGAGCTAAAAATATACTTGCCAATCTGAGCTCCAAGTTCATCGAACTGAGATAGTCCTTCGTCGAGCTGAAATTCTGATATGAGATCATAGTTTATCGATCTCAGCTATCGTCGAACGACTTTCCTGCAATCAATTTAACTGCTTTTTCTTTGAGGTCTTTTGTCTCTAAAGTCTTTTGAAGTGTAGTACTGACAGTCTAAGATGGTGTTGCTGACTTTAACCCTAGAAAACCTATGACCCTATACTATACGTGTTGGGTCATTCTAAATAATCCTAATAGTAGTCCTTGCCCAAATCCAAATTGGGGTTCCAACTGTATGCTAACTAGAGACCAAGGACCCAAACAAGTTTGGGTTCCTAAGGCAACTTGATTCAATTTTTCAGGAATGTCCAAAGGACACCAAAAATCCTATCAGATATTTAGATAGTGGATGATCTCGGTATATGACCAGGACTACAAGCCTTCTCAAGAATTATTCTCCAGTCATAAACTGGACAAAGGTCATCTTTGGAGGTTCTGATAGAGGGATTACAAAAGGATACAGTATGATTACTAATGGTAGTATATCCTTCTTAGATGTGGCTTATTTTGAAGGATTGGAACATAATCTTATAAGCATAAGCCAGCTCTACGATAAAGGATACATAATTGAATTTCATGCAGACAAGTGTTTGATAAAGTCAGTCGATAACGTAGAGACGATTCTATCAGGCACTCGTAGTAGAAATATATTTTGTTTAAATTTTATTTGCATAAACTCTTCTACTCCAGTGTGTTTTTTGGAAAAAGATAGTGCGTCTCTTGGTGACCAATGACACAAGAGATTAGCACATATAAATTATAAAACTATTAATAAATTATTTTCTCTTAATTTAGTACGTGATGCACCCAATGTTAAGTGCATTAAAGATAGACCTTGTCACATATGTATAAAAGGCAAACAAACAAGGGCTTCCTTTAAAAGCATTATTGGTAAAGATTGTAATAGGTGTTTACACCTACTTCATAAGGACTAGTTTGGTCCACTACAAATCAGAAGTTTGGGATGTAAGGATTATACATTGGTTATTGTTGATGATTACTCTCGTTTTGCGTGGGTGTTCTTTCTAAAACAGAAGTCAGATACCTTTGATATCTTCACTAATTTTGTCAGGCAATTTCAGAATGAATACAACTGCTCCGTTGTCAAAATCAAAAGTGACAATGGTATAGAGTTCAAGTTTGGGGCCATGACAGAATTCATTGAAAGTCTTGGTATCTTTCATGAGTTTTCCTCTCCTCGTACTCCTCAATAGAACATAGTTGCTGAGAGAAGGAATAGAACACTCATAGAGGCTTGCAGAATCATGTTGAGTGATGCCTCACTATTGGAATATTTCTAGGCTTAAGCCGTCAACACTACATGCCACGTGCAAAATCAATCACTCATAAACAATAACCATAATAAGACACCTTACGAACTACTAAAGGGCAGAAAACTGAATATTTCATATTTTAAAATCTTTGGTAGGAAATGCTTCGTACTTAACAATGGGAAGTATCACACAACTAAATTTAGTGAAAAGTGTTTTGAAGGTATTTTCATAGGTTATTGTAGCCATAGTAAGGAATATAGGATTTTTAATAAGAAAACCCTGGTTGTAGAAGAATTTATCAATGTTGTATTTGATGAGACGAGCTTGCTGCAAGATAGTTCTTCTAGTGTGTTTATTGATGATGTAGGTTCAATACTAAAGGAATTAAGCTTGGATGAGTCGATTGAAGAAAAAGCTCAAAAGTTCATTAAGATCACCACTCCAACAATAATTTGAGAGGATGATTATCATGATGAAGAGGTCATTCAAGCTGATGAAGTCACTCCAGTGATAGAGGAAGCTCCAGATGCAAGAACCCTAGAGCTCAAACACTTGAAGGATCACCCAATTGATCAAATCCTAGGAGATCCCCGACATGGTGTCAGAACTCGTAGAGGTACAACTAATGAAAATCTATATTTAAGTTCCTAATCGCAGGTTGAACCAAAGAAGTTTGAGGAAGCTAACTCAGAAACATCTTGGATAATGGTAATGGAAGAAGAACTGAATAAATTCAAGCGCAGCTACGTCTGGAAGCTTGTTCCAAGACCCAAAGGTATGAACATTATCGGAACAAAGTGGGTCTACAGGAACAAGATGGACGAAGATGGAAAAATTATAAAGAACATGGCCAGACTCGTCTCCAAGGGATACAGATAAGAAGAAGGAATTGACTTCGATCAGACATATGCTTCAGTGGCAAGGCTAGAGGCAATCAGGTTATTCCTAGCTTATGCTGCACTTAAGGCCTAACTGTCTATCAGATGGACGTGAAGTCGGCCTTCTTTAATGGTGACATAAAGGAAGAAGTGTATATGGAACAACCTCCAGGTTTCATTGATTCTAAACATCCTGAGAAGGTTTATTTTTTTTTAAGCTTTATATGGTTTGAAAAAAGCTTCTAGATCTTGGTATGAGACGTTGTATTGCTTTCTTCTTAAGAACAAGTTCATAAGAGGAAAGATAGATATGATATTATTTCTTAGGAAAATAAAAGGCAAGATTTTGCTAGTGCAAATCTATATCGATGACATCATATTTGGTTCTACTGATGACAAACTTTGCAAAAATTTTTCCAAACTTATGCAAGGGAAGTTTGAAATGAGTAGTATGGGAGGGCTAAAGTATTTCTTTGGACTTCAGGTGAAATAATCTGTAGATGGAATTTTCATCTCTCAGACGAAGTTCACCAAGGAGTTAATTAAGAAATTTAGAATGGAGAACGCAACCTCTATGAGGACTTCAATGGGTTGAGTTATGTTTCTAGACAAGGATGAGAAAGGTAAACCTTTTGATGAAACCAAGTACAGAAGTATAATTGGATCCTTGCTCTACCTTACTACTAGTAGACCAGACATAATATTTTCAACTTGTGTGTGTGCTAGATTATAAGTGAACTCTAAGGAATCTCACTACGTTGCTGCAAAACGGATTTTGAGATACCTTAAAGGTACACCAAATCTTGGCTTAAGGTACCCAAAAAGTAATGATAGCGAACTATTAGGTTTTTCAGATGCAGATTTTGCAGGAAGCAAAGATGACAGGAAAAGCACTTTCGAGACTTGTCAATTCCTAGGAAGAATGCTTATCTCCTGGAGTAGCAAGAAGTAAAATTGTGTCATAATTTCAACAACCGAGTCAGAGTATATCTTTGCAGGCAGTTGTTGTGGACAACTGCTATGGATAAAGAACCAATTTGAAGACTACAACATGAAATTCAAGAACATTCCAATGTTTTCCGACTCCTCCAGTGCAATTATAATTGCCAATAACACAGTCTCTCACAGCAGGACAAAACACATAGAGCTGAGGTACCACTTTATCAAGGAGTATGTTGAGCATGGAGACATCAATCTCCAGTATGTTCCAACTGACAAGCAGGTTGCAGACATTTTCACGAAGCCGCTAGATGAGGCCAAGTTCTCTTTCTTCAAAACAAAACTTGGCATGCTCACCAAAGAAGATTGAAGAAAAAGGTCTCACAGCAGAGTTAAAGAATCGGGCTATACTTCAAAAATTCAAGAAATTCCTTCTTATGTACTTCATTTCTTGAGAAGATAGTCATTACTCGAGTACTACAGATTACTACTCGAGAAACAAGGTTGACTCATGAGAATTACTTCTCGAATACTAGATTGATTATCGAAAACCTCAAGTCTGCTTCTCGAGAACTTCAGAACTTTATCTCGAGAAAGAACCTTTCTACTTGAGAACTTTCTTACCTTCTCTCGAGAAATGACCTACCTTTTGAGAAGTCAGATGCCGATTTTCATCCTGAAGTTCAAATTTTTGATATTCACACCCAGACTCTATTACCGCCACATTTTCAGGTATGTTATTATTATTTCCTTAATCATCATAAATTATACTTATATAAATAAATTGAGTCAGGAAAATCCAAACTACCCGATCTCTCAAACCCTTTCTCGAGAAAACGAAAAACTCTTCGTCTTCTCTATCGTCGCCTCCCTCTTGCCGCTGCTTCAGTGTTTTCTCTCAGAAGGATGGATTTCAGTTCATCTCTCTCGATCAATGTCCGCTCCGTCGAAGGTTGGAATCGTTAGTGAACTTATTTCTACTGGACTTGCCGATCTGTCAGTTGATTTCCGCAATGTTCTACTGTTATTAGAAACCGCCGGACATACATTCATTTTAAAGCACCCGTGAAAATTTTTACTTCCAGATGTTGAAGAATTTTTCCAGAATGCCAAAATGAAGAGGAATGGGAAGATTCTCAAGTCCAAGGTTCATGGAATCAAGGTTAAGTTCACTACTCTAATAGTCTCTAAGCTACTTTGGTTGCCCATCATTGATGAAGAATACGACCTTACTATTGATGATTATGATCAGGCTTGCAGTTTTTGTGGTGTCTCTGTTGGTGTACGCACATTCGCCGGGATGATCTAAATGAAGAGAGCATGCTCCTTGTAGACATACTTGGAAAAATCCTTCTATGCCGCACTAGTTCAATTAGCTTCATTACAAATGACTTCTTCGATATGATGACATCAGTGATATGCAGGAAGGAGTTTTAGTGCGGCATGTTGATTTTTGATAAAATCAAGGACAACATCAAGTCACCAAACTTTGGCAGGATTGTCTCTCTTCTCCTTCATGAACTCAAGCCAGAAGTTTTTGATTTATCTAAAGGTACTTATCTGCATCATATGAAGAAAGTCTCCATCTCCTCCATTCAAAGATGGGAGCTCAAGCTTCAAAACCCTGCTCAAGCTGCAAAAGTCCATGATTTCTAAGAGGATGAGTACATGACCCCATCTTCCCCTTTATATCAAGTGGCTGGCACTTCTGGTGTAACTATTGAGGGGGAGTCTGCTCCAACAATCCCAGAGGCAAGTCATTCTGATCTTCCTCCAAATATCACTCCATCTACTGCTGCTGAGAACACATCTACCCAACCAGAGGACTTAGGTCTTATAGATGTTGATCTGCCTGATGAACAAATTCTTACTGATGCATAAGTTGAAGAACAAGTTCAATCTATAGATACCATTCTTGTTAAAATTGAATTCATGCTAAAACATCAGAGAGAGTATTTTTATCAGTCTCTCAAGGCCATCACAGATAAAGTCACTGCTCTCGAGCAAGAAATGAGCAGAGGATTTGCTGAGATTCAGCACAATATTTATGAACTGAAACACCTGTTCAAAATAGGTGGTAAAGCTCTAGATCACACCATTACCAGGATTGGTCAGGTAATGCATCAATCAGTAACTTTGGCAAACAATCATATTCAACTGGAAAAGAAGGCTCAAGAACATAACTTCAAGACCTGTGAAGAGGTTGGAAAATTCAAAGAGGAAGCCATAGCCACCCTATCTCCAGAATTCATAAAGGGGGAGAGTTTAGTCAAGGAATATCTAGAAAAATCTTATAATAACATGAGAACCCTTTGGGAAGGAAAGCTAACTTAAATACATGTTGATGTTCAAAACCAGATTGATAGTCTCAAGTTTCACATGTATGATACAATAGTTTGGTTGCACAACAAAATTTTCCCTAAATTTCAAGTTGATCCAAATGTTATTCCACATAATCTTAATCCAACTACTCAACATCCTCCTGTCCAGCAGCCTTCATTCTCTCCAAGACCTGAAGGTTCTGATGCTCCTCCTCCAGAAAGCTATGCTCAAGTTTGGGAATCTAAACAGACTGATGTGCCTTCTCAAGCACCTCTTGATGTGCAAATCCCTAAAAGAAGAAAGTATGGTGGTGGAGCCTCTGCCAGCAGGTCCACTCCTAATCCTGAGGCTGAAAGGAGGAAATCCCAAGAGTTAGCTGAGGTTTGGAGTCCTTCTTCCAAGTCAATCATATTAGATACCCTAAATTTTGTTGTGTATTTCAGAGAAAACAAGGATAATTATTATTCTCACTCTGAATGGGAGAAGTATGAGAAGTCTATGACTTTGAGAAGGCTTCATGACAGGAAGTACAATCGTGAAGACCCCTCTGCTTCTCCAAGGCCAGCAAAATACTTTCCAAAGCCTTTATTGTATTATCAAAGACAAGAAGAATTGCACCAGAAAAAATATTAGCAACAAAGTAAGAAACAATAGAAGAAGATCTAAAGTCTTTCTTTATGAGATTTTGTGGATTTTGATTTTTCATGGACAATATCTATAAATATAAATCTTTTAATTTTGATGATCTGATTTTTCATTGCTTAGCATTTTTCATTATTACTTTGTTTACTAATTATTTTGTGTAGTTTATCTTGATGTAATTCACCTTAGTGTAGAGGGTTTTGACTTCTACAAATAGGGGGAGATTGTTCGGTATTGCATCCATAATAACCTAGATTTGTATTAAGTCACCCTTGAACTAAGATGAATTAAGTTTATATTTGATGCTCTTTTCAAGTTGAGTGCTTGTAGTTCATAATTGCCAAGTGTAGACCAAAGCCGGTCTATAATGAGTCACCAAAAACAGGACCATATAATGTAATACCTCATTGTGTGATCCTTGGTGTTGACTCATGTGTAGCCTCTCTATTGGGGCACACTTTTAAAGTAAGGGTTAGATCTGATATACTCTAGAGGGGGGTGAATAGAGTATGTGTGTATATATTTTAAAACTTTTTCCTAGCTATAAGAAGAACTCCAAAACTCAGGTACTGTATCACAAAATACCAAATGAAATAAATGAAATCACAGGAAAAAATAAATAACACACCCACAGCAAGAATCAAAAGAAAAAGGGGAAATAAGATGACACAAGAATTTATAGTGGTTCCCCAACCTGGGTACGTCCACTCTTCTACCACCCTGGTAGGAATCCACTCAGAGTTTTGATCAGGTACCTGACACCAATGAGCTTTTGATCAGGTGCTCAACAACCAAACCTCAAGTCTTTTGATCAGGAGACTTGCAACCGGGAATCACTTTTGAAGGGAGATGACAACCCTTTTTACAGTGGAGGATGAGAGAATGATTGTGTCTTCTCTTTCTCAATTCAAACAACTGAGAAGACTTGTGGATTTGATGGCAGCAAAAGCTCCCCCTGAGATGTTGCTTATTAGGGATGATGGAAGCTTTGCTGTAGGGTGATAGGCCTTCAAGCTTTTAATCTTGACAAGAAGAACTTCAGGAACTATTTTGACAGATGCAGTATATATTTTCCTTCGGAGAGTTCCTGAGAAGAATACACTTGATTTGGATGGTTGTTTTTCTTCTTCAGAATTGTTCTTCTTCTTGTCTAGCTGCTGTTAATTCTTGACAGATCGATTTTCAATCTCAAGAATTCTGTGTGTCTCTAAGAATGTTATTTTTCCTATCTTGTCTCTTGCTCAGGAATAATAATCTCTGTTTTTATAAGAATGTCCATTTGAATTTTGAAATTCCTTCAGCAATTAATGCTGACGGCCTAGGAATATTTTTGGCATTGATTTTTTTCCCCAACTGTCTCTTATAAAAACGGAAGACATTAATTCTGATGAAGACCTTAATTAATGCTCTTGTCTAACGGTAATATTCAGAGAATATTAGAGCACTAATTACTCAGGAATTATTGCCACGTGATAAGGACAAAAGAGGGAAATATCCAAGACTAGATTCGTCGACCTGAGTCCACAGTTCGTCGAGCTAATAATATCTGTTCGTCGAGCTGAGATCCAAGATCGTCGACCTCTGAATGCTTCTTGATAACTTTCTTCTTCTGTGCATCAAGTTCGTCAAGATGAATCTTAGATCGTCGAGCTGAGCCCTGAGAATAGAGTTAGTCTAGCTGGGGTCCAAGATCGTCGAGTTGAGTCTGCAGTCTGTACTTAGAATATTTTCTAATTTAAAGTGTTGAAATAACATTTTGGCGTTGAGTGTGATGTCATCTAGCTTTGAGTGTTAACTGACCATTCTGACATTGAGTGTAGTGTCATCTGTCTTTGAGTGTTAACTTACCATTCTGGCATTGAGTGTAATGTCATCTGGCTTTGAGTGTTAACTCACTATTCTGGCGTTGAGTGTAATGTAATCTGGCTTTGAGTGTTAACTCACCATTCTGAATTAGTCGACCAGAGAACAGAGTTCTTCTAGCTGTTGTTCTTAGTTCATCGACTGAGGTTTGACTTAGAGGAGTTATTACTTTGTCCAGAGTTCGTCGTGCTGAGCTCAGAGAAATGTTCCTTAGTTCATCTAGCTGAGCTCGACTTTCGTCGACCGGAGATCGACGAACATAGAACTCCTTTTTTTAAGTCTTGAATTCTCTAAGTATTGAGTCTCTAATAGTGTTGGAGGCTGGTCCTTTGTACTATTGACTCAAAGGACTTGACCTAGACTCTAGGACACAACCATGACCCTAGTCTATACATGTTGGGTCATATCCTAACTTAGTGAACCTAGCCCAAATTAAACTGGGGATCCAACAATCTCCCCCTATTTTGGTGAGGTCACTGATTACAGACTCAAACAAAATTGAAATAACAAAGCAAGAAGACATATATCTGGCAGAAATAAATAATGCATGCAATAGATATATTTATACACAGTAAGCTTTGTATTATAAAAATGCAGTTTTCTAAAAATGATACCATAATTACATCAGTTCAGGTTTTTACTTCTTTTGCTTCTTTTCCCTTGGCTTTTCTTCTTTGCTTTTATCCCCAGGCTGAGTGAAAATAATTTTTCTATTTGGATTTGCAGCTTCTTTCTTTGATATGTATAGATCTGCTGCACCAATCACAGTCTGGGTGGAAGTTCTGGGAACTACAGCCTCTGGGTGTCTAGCCATATAATCTGCAGAATTAAATACCTTCTTGCTGACTTGAAGCTTATCCAGTTCTTTTTCTCTATATGATGACATAGTTGTATACTTTGATGGATCTTCACCTACCTCTATAGCCTTCTTTATCTAAGATAGACCAATTAATTCTTGAAGCCTAGCCATCCTGAAATTAGGATCATCATCCTGACTAACAGATGATTGATCATCTTGAGAGGGTAGCAGAGATGCAGGCCTGAATTGAGTTGACTGTGCTTGAAAGTTTGTTGCCTTCTGGCTTTCATTACTTTGAGTGTATAGTGACTTTGGAGGTGCAACTTCAATATATTTTCTTTTAGGTTTGTGTGATTCTGAATGCCTTCTTTGTTCAGCTTGTTGTTGGGGAGGAGAGAACTCTGGCTTCTGATAGATTACTTCCTTTATCTTGTCTGTATAACTAGTACTTCTTTGTTGACTACTTCCATGTGATTGATGTCTAGATGGCCTTCCTTACCTTTGATAAGTTTTTGTGAAAGATGTAGACTTGGAGGGAGCATCTGAACTTTGAGGAGTTGTTCCTGAAGCACCAGCAGCTGGAGGAGGAGGAGAAGGATCCTTCCTATATCTATGAACTGGGTGAGGAGAGTATCTTTTTCTTTTCTTTCTGGCCTTTTGTTCATTCTTTGAAAGCCACATCCAGGCTGGCAACCCTTTGTATGGGGTTATGTTTTTTAAAATATAGTAGGGGGTGTCATTTGTATTTCCTAGCTTAGGAGCAGAAGGAGGATGAACTTTCCTTTTCTTAGATATTTTCTTCCTCTTTGAGTCCTCATCATCATCATCATCATCAGATTGAGGATTGTCATACATAGCATCAATTTGTCTTATTGTATCCTTGGAGATTTCTTTATTGACTGGAGTGGGGACAACTTCAGCATGAGCTACTTCAGTTTCCATGGCAATGTCTTGAGATATTATGTCATCCAGATTGGGGAGAGGGCTATCATCCATGATATAAGATGGCCCAGGAGGGCTAGATCTCTAATCATCAGACTTATTTTCTGGAGGAGCTGTCAAACTTTTATTTATAGTGTCTAACACCTCTGAGGTAGCAGGAGAGGTATAACACACCATTGCTTTAGATGATGGATGGGGGGGGGTTTAAGCAGAAATAAATGTATGACCCAAATACTCTTAGTAAAGCTGCTAGATGCACTTTGGATTTAATGAAATAAACCCTTCCTGGAAGAATATCTTGTAGAGTGATCTCTTGAGTATCTAACATTGTTATATCTATTCCTGCTTCTGATACTTCTGTTGTTGCTGCTGTTGCTACTGCTTCTTCTACTGGCAGAGTGATCTCTTAAGTATTTTTCATTGTGATATATGTTCCTGCTTCTGCTTCAATTACTATAGTTGCTGCTGTTACTACTACTGCTTCTTCATCATCAAGTATCTCCCCCTGCCTGGTTTCAGTAGACACTGAAGCCAGGCCCCCAAATGAAGAGGGAGCAGTGGTGAGAGCAGAGATCTGTGCAGCAAGAGAGGATATGGAGGAAGTTAGAGGAGAGATGGCCTCTGCTATAAGGGATTTGAGTAGGGGTTTTAGGATAGTAATGAGTGGGGTGACAAGAGATGGAGCTAGGTGTGGTCAAGTGGATTGTGTGGCAGTAGCTGGTTGAGTGGAGATTTCAATTGCTGAGGGGGTGATAGGTGGAGGTAAAATGGGAGTGTCTATGGGGGAGTCATGTTGAGGAGAGGGAGTTTGCAGTGGAGATGATAATAGGTTGAAGGATAGGAATGAGGAGATGTTGATGTGGGGAATATTAGAAAGATGAGATAGAAGAGGGGATTGAGGTGGTGTTGGCATTGGTGTATCTTAGTGGGGGGAAGGTGTAGAGGAGGAAATATGTGTTGGAGATTGAGGAATTGGGGAGGATGAAGGTAGGGGAGTAGAGACTGTAACATGAGTTGAAGATGCGGTGTGTTGAGTTACTGGCAGAGATGAAGGTTGGAGGGTGGAGATTGAGGAGTGGCTGGAGTAATGTTGGATGGAATAATGTTGGATGAGATCTCTTTAGAAGGGTGGGAAGTGGCTGGAATATCCCTTGTACTTTCAGAAGCTTGGGTGGCAGAGGATGAAGCCTTAGAGGGCTTTGTGATTGTCCTCTCCCACCTGCCAAACAAGGCACATGTGAGCCATTTGCTAGCATTGATGAATGTGGTCTGGGAGACCAGTGATTCAACAGCCTTTTCTATCAAGAAGATCCCTAGGATCCTTCCAAAGTTTACTTCCTTTTTACTATTCCTTTTCTTGATGCCTGGTTATGTAATCGTGTGTAGTGTGCTTGCCAAGCAAGACTTTCCCAACAATATCTGCGAGAAATTTGAACTTGGCAGAGAGGTGTTTCTTCAGTACTTTATTTGGGTTATTGCCAGAGTAACCCATCAGACTCAACATCATATCATATTCCTCATTATCAATTTCTAATTCTTCTTCTCCATTCTCTAATCCAAAGTTTCAGTTAGTACAGTGGGAGTGAGAGAGATGGCATTACCCACTATTGATCCGGTCATTGTATTGTCCTCAGTTGTAGACGCAGTATAAACCCATTCTCTGATTTCCGTACTGGGTAATTTGATTCTGATGGTCAGCAGTTTTTTCAATTTCTGGCCTTCCAGTAGTTCCATAATATGGAGGAACATTGGATCGGAGTGCTGGAAGGAGTAGAAATCCATGTAGAATCCGGTATCAAACCTCATTGCCGCAAGAGCGCCTGCTGGAATCTCCATTAGTGCACCTGAAAGAGAGACAACGAAGATAAAGTGCAAAGGGAACTGAAAGGGCGGGACAGAGGTCGAAGAAAACCTAAATATAAGGTTTTCCGGAATATGAAACGACAAACTCCGGTCCACGACAAATAAAAAATATCTTCGTTCTGAGGTCGATGAAATGATTTAGAGTTAAACAGTTCGTCGATCTCAGTTTGAAGGGTTGAAAACATTTCGTCGATCACTGGTCGATGAAGGTTTTCCGAAGTAAGTTCGTCAATCGCAGGTCGACGAAGATTACTTACCACAGAGAGTTCGTCGATCTCAGGTCGACAAAAATCTCAAGAACCTTTCGTAGTTTGTCGACCCGCGATCGATGAAATTTGAAGAGTTCTTCAAGTACAGACAAAAACTAAACTAGGTCTTCTTTATTGATCATTCCAAGATGATATACAAAGAACAAGTGATTTCTTTCATCCATGGGTTTGGTGAAAATATCAGCTCTTTGTAAATCAGTGTAGATATAGACATGTTTTATTTTATTTTTGTTTACACACTCTCTAATGAAATGATGCCTAATGTATATATGCTAAGTCCTACTGTGATGGACTGGATTTTGTGCTATGGCTATAACACTTGTGTTATCATATAGTAAAGTTGAATTTTTTAAGTTGAACCCGTAATCTAGGAGTTGGTTTTGAATCCACAGCATTTGAGAATAACAACTGCCAGCTACAATGTTTTATGCTTCAACAGTTGATGTGGACACAGATGATTGTTTCTTGCAGAACTAGGAAACTAATCTCATACCAAGGAACTGGCAAGTTCCTGAGGTACTTTTTCTGTCCACTCTGCATCCAACAAAGTCAGCATCTGAGTATCCAGTTAACTCAAACTTTGACTCAGTGGGATACCAGAGACCTAGACTAAGACAACCCTTTATATATCTCAAAATTCTTTTTAGAAAAACTAGATGAAATTCATTAAGGTTCACTTGGAACCTAGCACAAAGTCATGTGGCAAACATGATATCAGGTCTGCTTACTATAAAGTATAGTAGGGACCCAACAATGCCCCTATATAGTTTCTGATCCACAGGTTTCCCTTGTGCATCAGAGTCTATTACAGCATTTGTAGCAATGGGTGTTTTCTTTGCTGAGGCATCAGCCATCCCAAACTTCTTGATATGCTCTTTAGCATATTTAGCCTGGGAAATGAAGATGCCATCCAGAAGCTGCGTCACTTGGAGACCAAGGAAGTAGGAGAGCTCACCCATGCTACTCATATCAAATTTAGAATGCATTAGATCAGAGAATCTTTTGAACAATTTTGGATCAGTAGACCCAAATATTATATCATCTACATAAATTTGTACTAACAAAATTTTATTATGATGCATTTTAGTGAATAAAGTCCTATTTACTATGCCTCTTGAAAAACCATGCTCTTAGAGAAAGTTGGCTAAGGTCTCATACCAAGCTCTTGGAGCTTTCTTTAAACCATAGAGAGCTTTATGCAATTTAAATACATGAGAGGGATGAGTTGGAGAAACAAAACCTATAGGTTGTTTAACATAAACCTCTTCTTTAAGTTCCCCATTTAAGAAAGCACTCTTCACATCCATTTGATAAACTTTGAACTTTTTGAAAGCAGCATAAGCCAGAGATATCCTTATAGCTTCTAGCCTAACAACTGGAGCAAAGGTTTGATCATAGTCAATTTCTTCCTCCTGCCTATATCCTTGAGCAACAAGCCTAGCCTTGTTTCTCACAATCACTCCTTGGGCATCAAGCTTGTTTCTGAATATCCATTTGGTTCCAATAACTGGGTAGTCTTTTGGTCTTGGAACCAAATCCCAAACTCTTCATTTCTCAAACTGATTGAGCTCTTCTTACATTGCATTGATCTAGTGGTGATCTTGCTCTGCATCAGTTATGGATTGAGGCTCAATTTGAGAGAGGAAACAGGCATGCATCAAGTCTTGGTTGAGTGATGACTTGTCTGTACACCTGATATTATGTCTCAAATCACTTGGGATCTGGGGTGATCCCTTAGTGTGACAAGATAAGTAGGTGGAGTTGGTTCAGCCACAACATTTTGAAGGAATTCCTCTTGTGGAATAACCTTTGTTATTGTAGGAAGTTCAGCTATTTCCACAGTTTCTTCATCACTTTCTTCATTGACTTGTTGAGAAGGATGAGATACAACTTTGGGGGGTAAAGTGTAAGTCATCCAATTCCTCACACAAGTTGTGTACCTGCAAGGAGTCTTTGGTAGAAATCTCTTTCTCCTTATAAAACATGTTAGCCTCATCAAATATAACATGCATAGATTCCTTTATTTTCATTGTGGATTTATTAAATACCCTATAAGCTTTGCTAACTTGGGAATATCCTAGAAATATTCCCACTGCATCCTTTTCTTCAAACTTTCTAATGTGCTTTTTGTCATTATTATGAATATAACATACACAACCAAAAACTTTAAAATAGTTGATTATTGGTTTATTCCCTTTGAGTAATTCATAGGGAGTCTTATGCTTTAGTTTGTGTATCAAACTTCTATTCAGGATATAGTTTGCTGTGCTCACTACCTCTGCCCAATAGGATAGGGGCATGTAAGAATCTGCAAGTATTATTCCTACAGCTTCAATAAGTGTTCTATTTTTCCTTTTAGCTACCCCATTTTGTTGAGGAGTTATAGGAGCTGAGAAACAGTGCCTGATACCTTCCTTCTCACATAACTCATGCAAAAGAAGAGGCTCAAACTCTGTACCATGATCACTTCTAATCAATACAACATGAGTAGAGTACTCAATCTGTATGGTCCTGAGAAAATATGTAAGAAACTTGAAGGTATCTGACTTAGATCTCAGAAAGAATACCCAACTGAACATGAAAAAGTAATCTACAACCACTAAGGTATAAGCTTTCCCTCCTAGGCTTTGTACAGCCACAGGGCCAAAAATGTCCATATGTAGCAAGTACAATATCCTAGGTGAATCACTCATATTAATGGATTTGAAGCTAGATTTAGTTTGCTTGCCTAGTTGACAAGCCCTGCAGAGGCCTTCCTTCTTGTAGGGGCCAGAAGGTAAACCTCTAACAATGTTGTCCTTAGATAGCCTAACAATGTTTTTAAGATTTACATGTCCTAATTTTTATGCAATAAGTCATTTTGACTACTAACTATATTGAGCAGGCATATGTCTGAAGTAACAGAATGAAAATTTACTAGGTATATGTTTCCTTGTCTATTTCAAATTAAAATAGGTTGGTTTTCTTTTGAAGTAATAATACAGGAATAAGAGTTGAATGATACCTGATAACCTTCATCACATAATTGGCTTATAGAGATGAGGTTATGCTTCAGTCAACTTACATATGCAACTCTTTTGAAAGTTACTGCTCCAATTCTGACCTTGTCATAGCCTTCTGTTTGGCCACAATTGGAGTCACCAAAGATGACCTTTGGTCCTAGCTTTGACTTTTAGTCAATCAGATTATCCTTGCTGCCTGTCATATGCTTAGAGAAACCACTATCCAGATACCAGTTTTGATTGTATGCTGGACAGGTATTTATCTGCAAACAAGATAGTTAGTTGTTCTTGACCCAGGTAACCTTGGGTCCTTGTTGACTTTCATAACTATAACTGGAGATATAAGAGTATTCAAGTTGATCTTTATATCCTTTAGGATAGTATCTCCTAGGTGGAATAATCCATTGAGTGAAGGGGTTAAAGTTGTTATTATAATTTAAGTTTCTATTATTAAGATCTGGGTTCGACGATCTCTGGTTGGATCGTCGACCTGAGCTCGACGATGTTGGATGAGATCGTTGATCTCTACTCGAAGAATGAAAATGTACATTCTTTGGGCACCAAAATCGTCGATCTCTGGTCGATGAAGCATACTGGTATCGTCGATCATAGATCAAAGAATGATTGTTACTAAAGTTTGCGTTCAAAGATCGTCGTTCTGAGTTCGACGATTTGTTTATATATCGTCGATCTGAGTTCAACGATAATTGCTGAACATAGTTATATTTGTTATTCTTCTGGATATTTAGTTTATTCTTGGTTTTAATTTGTTCAAGAATCTTATTAACATTATTTACCTATTCAGTATTCTTCTTTCCCTTGTCAGATATGAAGTTTACTGGTCTGGAAAGATTATTTTTCTTAATCAAGGGTGGATCCCTGGAGGAGGCACCTAGTCCTAGTTTGCTATTGTTGGTCCTAGCATTTACAGTTCTAATGATATCTAATAATTGTAGACTTCTTCCATTCAGTGATTCTTCTAATAGTTTTGCCTTAGTTCAGTTTTCAGAAAAGATATTTGTTTATTAGCAGATATTAGTTCATTGGTCTGTTTTGCATTTTCTGTAGTGATGTTGTCTAGGATGTGTAACTTTTCTCTGAGAAGTTTGATTTCCTTCTCAGAGCTTATTAAGTCTAAGCATAAATTTTTAAAATTCAAATTTAAATTCATCTGACTCAAAATCATAAGAAGCTATTACCTGTTCTTCAGCTGATAGAGATTCTTCATTATCTAATTCATCTGAGTCAGATCTGCGACTGCCTGCCTCAATAGCCATGAGGCATACTTCCTTTGCTTTCTATTCTTCTTCATCCTCACTGGAGCTAGAGGATGTAGATTCTTATTCATTATCACTCCATGTCTCAGCAACAAAGCCCTTGTCTTTCCTCTTTTGCTTTCTTGAGGAAGGATTATTGTAGTGACTCTTCCTTGAGTCCTTCTCCTTTCTTCTGTCCTTCTTCTGAGCTTCTGGACACTCAGAAATGAAGTGCCAAGGTTTCCTACAGCCAAAGCACACTACTTATTTAGAGGGTGTTTTGTCATACCTTGACTTATCTTCATATTTTGAAGGTTTCCTTCTGTAGTCCTTTCTAGCCATCTTGAAGAATCTCTTGGCAAAGAGACTCATCAACTCTTCATTTACTTGAATGACTTTAGAGTCTTCTGTAGCCTTGAAAGCTATGTTGTGCTCCTTTCTAGTTGGTGTAGGAGTCTTCACTTCAGCTGCTGCTTCCCTTGCTTTGATCAGCTGCTCATAAGACTTTAGTTTTCCAAGAAAATATTCTGTTGAAATCTCTGTCATGCTTCTTGCTTCTCTGATGGGCCAGATTCTTAAGTCCTATATGCTGGGAAAGCACATTAAGATCTTGTTATTCACTTTTGTTAAAGTGAATTCTTTGTCTAGAGTCCTTAGCTAGCTGATGATGGAGCTAAGTCTGTTGTACATTACTTCTACTATTTCTGCTTCATCCTTCTTGAAGTTCTCATACTGAGTGATGAGATTTGACCTTCTGTCTTTCCTCTCATCTGCTGATCCAGCCAACATTTGGTTCAGGGAATCCCAAATCTCCTTGGCTGATTAACACTCAGCAACCTTTTGAAATATTTCATAAGACATAGTTTGAGCTAGTATATTCATGGCTTTGGCATCAACTATCTTAGCCTTCTTCTGTGCCTCTGTCCATCCAGGGGGTGGAACTGTACTCAGGTCAGTTGATGTAGTTGAGGTTGAAGCCACTGGAGATGGTGGTCCTGTTAAGATAGAATTAAATATATCTTCATCAATAAAGTTCATGTAAAGCCTAATTCATGCCTTCCAGATTGTGAACTTGGACAAGTTACATACTGGAGGTCTGGTGCTTGCATATTCTTTATTCGGTGCCATGCTGTATGTATAAATCTAGTAATAAAAAAAGATCTAACTTAGGATCTTTGGTTCAAGGGTTAGCTTGTACAACCAAAAGAACCTCCTCTGATACCAATTGAATGTAAGGGTTAGATATGATATACTCTAGAGGGGGGGGGGGGTGTGAATAGAGTATGTGGGTATATATTTTAAAACTTTTTCTGATCTATAAGAAGTACTCCTAAACTCAGGTACTGTATCACAAAATACCAAATGAAATAAATGAAATCATAGGAAAAACTAAATAACACAGCCACAACAAGAACCAAAAAGAAAAATGGGTAACCAGATGACACAAGAATTTATAGTGGTTCCCCAACCTGGGTACGTCCACTCTTCTACCACCCTGGTAGGAATCCACTCAGAGTTTTTATCAGGTGCCTGACACCAATGAGCTTTTGATCAGGTTCTCAACAATCAAACCTCAAGTCTTTTGATCAGGAGACTTGCAACCGAGAATCACTTTTGAAGGGAGATCACAACCCTTTTTACAGTGGGGGATGAGAGAATGATTGTGTCTTCTCTTTCTCAATTCAAACAATTGAGAAGACTTGTGGATTTGATGGCAGCAAAAGCTCCCCCTGAGATGTTGCTTTTTAAGGATGATGGAAGATTTGCTGTAGGGTGATAGGCCTTAGGGCTTTCAATCTTTACAAGAAGAACTTGAGGAACTATTTTGACAGATGCAGTATATGTTGTCCTTCAGAGAGTTCCTGAGAAGAAGACACTTGATTTGGATGATTGTTCTTCTTCTTCAGAATTGTTCTTCTTCTTGTCTAGCTGCTGTTAATTCTTAACAGATCGATTTTCAATCTCAAGAATTCTGTGTGTCTCTCAGATTGTTGTTTTTCGTATCTTATCTCTTGCTCAGGAATAATAATCTCTGTTTTTATATGAATGTCCATTTTAATGTTGAAATTCCTTCAGCAATTAATGCTGACGGCCTTGGAATATTTTTGGCATTGATTTGTTTCCCCAACTATCCCTTATAAAAACGGCAGGCAACAATTCTGATGAAGACCATAATTAATGCTCTTGTCTAACGGTAATATTCAGAGAATATTAGAGCACTAATTACTCAGGAATTATTGCCACATGATAAGAACAAAAGAGGGAAATTTCCAAGACTGGATTCGTCGACCTGAGTCCACAGTTCATCGAGCTAAGAATATCTATTCGTCGAGCTGAGATCTAAGATCATCGACATCTGAATGCTTCTTGAAAACTTTCTTCTTCTATGCATCAAGTTCGTCGAGCTAAATCTTAGATTGTCGAGCTGAGCCCTGAGAACAGAGTTAGTCCAGCTGGGGTCCAAGATCGTAGAGCTGAGTCTACAGTCTGGACTTAGAATATTTTCTTATGCAAATTGTTGAAATATCATTTTAGCGTTGAGTGTGATGTCATCTGGCTTTGAGTGTTAACTAACCATTCTGGCATTGAGTGTAGTGTCATCTGGCTTTGAGTATTAACTCAGCATTCTGGCATTGAGTGTAATGTCATTTGGCTTTGAGTTTTAACTCACCATTCTGGCGTTGAGTGTAATGTCATCTGGCTTTGAGTGTTAACTCACCATTCTGAATTAGTCGACCAGAGAACAGAGTTCTTCTCGCTGTTGTTCTTAGTTCGTCGACTAAGGTTTGACTTAGAGGAGTTATTACTTTTTCCAGAGTTCGTCGTGCTGAGCCCAGAGAATTGTTCCTGAGTTTGTCTAGCTAAGCTCGACTTTCGTCGACCGGAGATCGACGAACGTAGAACTCTTTTTTCTAAGTCTTGAATTCTCTAAGTCTTGAGTCTCTAGCAGTGTTGGAGGTTGGTCCTTTGTACTATTGACTCAAAGGACTTGACCTAGACTCTAGGACACAACCATGACCCTAATCTATATATGTTGGGTCATATCCTAACTTAGTGAACCTAGCCCAAATCCAACTAGGGATCCAACACACTTCATTTTCAAGTACTAAAGTAATGTAAGAAAGAATAGTTGTTGTTTACCTTGAAGAACACATTTTTCAGAAAGTCAAAAATTTTTCTAAGTCCATTACTCGAGAAGGACATCTTGTACTCGAGTAGTATTGGAATGATATCTCGAGTCTACTAAGTATAGTTTTTGAGTAGCAGAATCTATTCTCGAGAAGGCTTTGTATAATACTCGAGAAAGCCATGGGGTACTCGAGTGTTACTTACCTCCTTTTCAAGTTTGCTCAAAAATAATTTCAGAAATTATCTAAGTGTTGTACTTGAGTAACCTAAGCCATTACTCGAGAAGGACAAGCCTTGTCTCGAGATAGTAGAAGAACAGTACTCGAGTAATAAGAAGTTAAGTTTCGCGAAGTCCATTTGTTATCGAGAAGTCAAGTTAGTTTTTGAGAAGTCTTTATCTAGTTCTCGAGAAGTAAAGTTAGTTCTCGAGAAGTCTTTGTCTAGTTCTCGAGTAATATAAGTCTTTTCTCGAGAAGCAAGAAATCATTTCCCATTTTTTCCTTAAGGACTTGTTCTTGAGAACCATACATACTCTTCACGAGAACCAGCTATTGTTCTCGAGTAACCTTTTCTTCACTCGAGAAATGCAGATGTTTTTCCGAAATTTTTCTCTAAGTCCAAACGGAAACGATTTCAAATTTAACCTCCCTTCTTATTGGTACCCGTGTGCAGTCATTTATGATTATGACCGTTAGGCAAGTCCTATAAAAGGTCTTATCAAATTTGACTAACCCTAACACATGAAATCAAGAATTTTGAATCGTACTATTCATTCTAAATCGGGAAAGACGCCGCACTTCATCGTCATTCTTGTCGCTGCTCTTCTCCAATCCAAGTGATTTAGAACAAGAAGGCATCAATAGATCAAGGCATTTAACCTCTACAGATATCTATGTTGATCGTGTTGATCTTAAGCTTTTCAGATCCAGAGATTTCGACATAGTCTTCCTCGATCTATTTCTGACAGAGTTTTAACTTTCAAGAATGAAGAAATCTGAAGTTCTCAGATCTGAAGTGAAGTTTATTTTATTGTTGTTGTAAAATATTTTGTTGGGTACACTGAAAAATATGTACCAGATTTAGAGAAGCCTCATCTTACTCAATGATATACATCAATTTGTATTTGATGGATGTTTGAGTTTCATTGTGTAGGTGTAAGGTTTATAAGAAAATTCTCTAAGTACAAGTGTTGATACATGTGAAGAATTGTGTCGACACCCAGAAGTTGTGTCGATACCAGAAGCAAAGTTATGTCGACACCCAGAAGTTGTGTCGACACTAGAAGCAAAGTTGTGTCGACACCCAGAATTATGTCGACACCTAAGGCAGGAATTGTGTCGACACCTAAAGCAGAAGCTGTGTCGACACCCAGGAGTTATGTCGACTCCATAAGAAAGGCATGTGTCGACACTCAGGAATTGTATTGACAACTTAAGAAGGTATGTGGAAAAACACAGGACTTGTGTCAACACACACTCAACACCATCTTTCAGCAACAGCTATACTGGGTCTGAAGGCTTGTGTCGACAGCTAGACACACACTCAACGCCATTTGTCTGCATCAGCTATGTCAAGACAAGAAGCAGTTATGTCGATACACAAGACTTGTGTTGACACACACTCAACGACAGCTAGACATACACTCAACGCCATCTGTCTGCAGTAGTTATGTTAAGACCAGGAGCAGTTGTGTCGATACACAGGACTTGTGTCGACACATACAAACAGAAGATGTGTCGAGTAGCATAAAAATTACCATGTCAACACATGGAGTGTTTTGTCGACATCATCAAAGCTTGTGTCGACACTTAGTATATTTGTGTCGACACATATGAAGCAGTCTGTTGAGTGGTTCATGCTGAGTTGTAAAGTATTTGTGGAATCAACTGTCATGACTAGTGACTCGACAGCTGTCATAACCAATAGGTCTGACACCTGTGTCAGAACTGTCAGAAGGTTGTTACAAACCGGATTAGCCGGTAATCATGAGAAAACTCTATATAAAGGACTGATTCGTGACAACTTACAACAAATAATACAGAGACAAAAGAGTGAATCATCTAGAGAAAAAATTAAACAACAAGAAAAGGGGAGACCCTTAAGAAGGCAGATTATTAACAGTCTACAAAGAAGATTCAGATCTTATTTTGAAATCATGGAAGGAGCTGACAGGAGATCAACTTCTACATCAAGAAGTGTTCAACCTTATTTTGTTCTATCAAGAAGCTTTGAAACAGCTAAGTCAGGTTGGATCTGAAGATTCAGTTTATTCAAGAACTGATCAAGAAGTTCACACCTATAGAGAGATCTATCTGGTGATATTTCTGTATCTTTTAAATACTCCATTACTTATAGGATCTTTTGTTAGATCTGAGTTGTAAGCCTATATTTATAAAGGCTGAGGTAGGGCTGAGAGCCTGAGGTGTAGGACTTGTGAAAGTTTGAGTTGTAAGCCTAGTGATAAAAACTGAGGTAGGGCTGAGGCCTGAGGTAGGGTTCTTGGGGAAGAATCTGAGGTAAGACTTGTGTAAGTCTGAGGTGTAGGAACCATCTGGTTCCTAGTTGTAAGATCTTGGATCTCAGAAAGTGGAAGGGAGTTGGGCTGAATCTAGTTCTCTACTAGATATGTGAAGGGGGAAAATGGATGTACCCATACCTTGGGGAACCACTATAAATCTGGTGTTTGCTGTGCTGTGATTTATATTCTGAGAATTGCATGTTCCGTGCTGTTTTAATACTAGTTAATTTGCCTGAATTATAAATGAAAATTAATACCTATTCACCCCCCTCTAGGTGTTTAGGCTCTTGAAATAAGTCTTTCAAGTGGTATCAGAGGGAGATTCCTCAAAGTTTGACCTAACAGTCTGAGTGAATCTCTAAGGAATTTAACAGATTTCAAGAATGGGCTCAAATGAGAATCAAAAGGAGTTTGGATCTATGAAACTGCCTATCTACAGGAAAGAGTGCTTTGGCATATGGAAGGAAAGGGTAAGATTGTTTATGGAAGCATCTGATCCAAGAATCTACATAACAGTTCAAGAAGGCCCCTTCATTTCAATGAAGGTATCAGTTTTGGATGCAAATATTAGAACCCCAAAGAGTTATTCGTAAATGACAAAGGATGAGATCATCCTGGCAACACTAGACAAAAAAGCACAGAACATTATTGTAAGTGTTATAGATGATGCCACATTTCAGAATCTGGTGCATTGTAAAACCTCTAAGGAAATGTTGGACACCCTGATTGTATACATGGAGGGAACAAAAGAAGTTAGAGAGGACAGGAAGTCTATGTTGAATCAAGAATATGAGATCTTTAGACAAGCCAAGACTAACAACATAGCTGAATGTTACAAAAATTTCTTCAGGATAGTTAATGAGGTGATGACATATGGAAGAGTCTTCAGTACATATGAACTGAATGACAAGTTTCTCAAGTCTTTGATAAAGGACTGGGACACAAAGAATTGTGGCATCAGAGAGGTGGCCAAGCTTACTGATACACCTCCTCCCACACTGTTTAGAAAGCTGCTATCATATGAAATGCAGCTCACTACCAGAAAGGAGGAAGAGAAGAGTAGCAGGTCTGAGTACAAGGATAAGTCAGTTGCCTTCAAGGCTGAATTCACAAGAAAGGGCAGGAGAAAATCTCCTTCTCCACCCAGAAGGAGTGTTGAGGCAGAAGAAGGAATCCCTGACAACAACACATCAGATAGCCACACATATGATGAGGACTTTGCTGCCTTTACAAGGCAGTTCCAAAGGTTCATAAAAAAGAAGAAGTGGAGAACCAGACCATCAACATCATTTTCCAAGGATGAGTATTACAAGAAAAAGAAGACTCCCAAGGAGGACAGGTATGCCTCAAAACCTAGTAAACAAACTAATTCTAAGATTGTTTACTATTGTTGCAACAAGCTAGGGCATGTCATAGCTGACTGTCCAGACAAGAGGACTGAATCTAAGGACAAGAAGAAGTATCAAGAGAAAGGCAAGAAGGAGAAATCCTTTGTTGCTCAAAAGAAGAAGAGTTGGATAAACTCTTCATCTTCAGGATCAGGAGAAGAAGATGATGCAGAAGCATATGTTGGGCTGTTCTCAATAGAAGAGGATTCTAGGGAACTAGAATTCCTACAAAAGCTAGACTCTATAAATGGAGTAAAAGATTATTGTTGTAGAGTGATGATGGCTCAGTCAGAAAATGATCAGTGCCAGAATCAGCCTGGTCCAAGCAAGGTTTACAGTTCTCCCTCAGCTTCTGATTATTTCACAGGATCAGAATAAGAAGCATCTGCATCAAGAGATGTGGATGGTTCTGAGTTTGAAGGGGATGTACACTAACTTATTGATGAGTATGGTGGGTTGTTGCAAGCTCTAAAGAGAAGCAAGCTTCTTGTCAAGGAGCAGGCTAAGGAGATTGAATCTCTTAAGCAGGCAACATCAGAATCAGCCAAGCTGATTGATTTGAAACTAAAAGAGGTTGCCAAACTGAAGAACATAACTGTTATTCAGATGGGCACAATCTCTTTCAAGGAAAATCATATCAAGAATCTAGAGGAAAGACTCCAGAAAGAAATAGAGTTAATGGCTAAATTCTCACAGCTAAAATCTATCTTGCCCTTAATAGACAATTTCATTCCTCAGAAAGGAAAGACTGGTCTAGGTTTTAAGGGAAGAACTAGGGCCACCAATTCTCATGGAAAAGGTAAGGCCCCAGTTCAGCCACTAGCCTCTAAGCCCCCTATTTTCTTTAGGAAAGTGATGCAACCTTCAAATAGGTAATAGGTATGATCATGAAATTACTCATGATCACTGTGAGTATGGAGATCACATTAGCAAGTGTGCAAATGCCAGTAGGCCACTCTATAGGAAAACCAATCAGGTTAAAAAGGAATTCTTGGGGTTTGCTGCTCCAACACCTACACTAAATAGGACTGTTGGCAACAAAGTTATAAAGGCTGTACCTAAAAGAAGGTACAATAGATTTGAGTGTTGGTGTTGTGGTAAGGTGGGCCACTTTGCCATGGATTGCTGGTTTAACACAAGTGTTAAAACCAAGAGTAGTTTACCTGTCAGAACAGCTGCGGGATTTCAAACTAACAAGGACCTAGGACCAGATAATAATTTGGGTTCTAAGGATGAGTGATTCTTTATTTGATGCAGGTGAATCCAAGTGGCCATACCCCTATATGGTACTTGGATAGTTGATGTTCCAAACACATGACTATAACAAGAAGAATGTTGAGGGAATATGCACACATAGAGAATGGTCCCAAAGTCATCTTTGGTGGATAAAAAAAAGGAATCATCAAAGGATTTGGTAACATTTTTAGTGATTCTATTACTATCACTAAAGTGGCTTATATGAAGTGTCTAAAACATAACCTGATTAGCATAAGTCAACTTAGTGATCTAGGTTATGACATCTCTTTCCTCAAAGGGGAGTGCCAAATAAGGAGGTCATGTGATCAAGAGATCATTTTGACTAGCACTAGGAAAGGGAATGTATATTGTCTTAAACTAGATTGTGAGTTTAACATCTCATCCATTTGCCTAGTTGCAGGTGAGAAAGCTTCACTATGTGTTAAATGGCACAAGAGGCTAGCTCATCTGAACTATAAGTCTATAGGACAGCTGTTTAGCATGGGATTAGTGAGGAATGGTCCTCAAGTCAAGTGCATTAAAGAGGGCGTGCGTTTAGCTTGCCAAAAGGGCAAACAAACTAAGTCCTCTTTCCATGCACTTGATACCAAAGATTCAATAAGATGTTTATATCTCTTGCATATGGATTTGTTTGGTCCTGTGCCAATTCATAGTCTTGGTAGGAAAGTATACACTTTTGTTATTATGGATGACTATTCTAGATACAGATGGGTTTTCTTCTTGAGGCAGAAATCAGAAACTCCTACTGTTTTCCAGACCTTTGTTAGACAAATTCAGAATGAATTTAACAATTCAGTGGTCAAAATCAGAAGTGACCATGGAACGGAATTTTAGTCTGGATGTATGCCAAGGTTCTGTGAAGAACTTGGAAGTCATCAGGAGTTCTCCTCACCTAGAACACCTTAGCAAAATGGTGTTACTGAAAGAAATAATAGGACTCTAATTGAGGCAAGTAGAACTCTACTTAGTGACACTACTCTCTCTGAGTACTTCTGGACTGAGGCAGTTAATACTGCATGTCATGTACTTAATAGATCCTCCATCAATAAGAAACATAAGATGACTCCCTATCAGATTTGAAAGGTAGAAAAACAAACATTTCCTACTTTAGAATCTTTGGTAGCAAGTGTTATATCCTAGTTAATGGTAAGCACTACCAAACAAAGTTTGCTGCCAAATCCCTAGAAGAGATATTTGTTGGGTATAACAATAACAGTAGGGCATATAGGATCTACAACTTGACTACCCAAGTTATAGAAGAATCTGTCCATGTAGTATTTGATGAATCTAAGTTGATTAACAGTGAATTGTCTAGTTCTTCAGTTAGTTCTACAGGTCTAACAGACAGGCTGGACAAGCTGACCATCAATGATGAAGCTCCTGCTAGGATGGATGAAGAAAAAGATGCATGCTGTCAAGGGGGAGAACAAGACTCACTGGATGATGAAGACAATGAGGAGCATCAGGTTGAGGAAAATGAAGAAGGCCATGAGGTTGACAGGTTTCCTCCAGCAAGAAGACACCTGAAGGATCATCCAGCTCACCAAATCTTTGGTGATGCAAGTCAAGGTGTTCTAACACGGAGCAAAAGTATGAACACAGTTCTATGTTCTAGGTTCTTGTCTCAAATACAACCCAGGAAGTTTGAAGAAGCCATGCTAGACACAAACTGAATTGATGCTATGCAAGAAGAACTGAATCAATTCAGGAGATGCAAAGTCTTGGAACTGGTTCCTAAACCAAAGGATCATAATATTATAGGAACCAAGTGGATCTACAAAAACAAACTTGATGAAAATGGCACTATTATCAAGAACAAGGCCAGACTGGTAGCAAAAGGCTACAGGCAAGAGGAAGGAATTGACTTTGATCAAACCTTTGCCCTAGTCACAAGGCTGGAGGCAATAAGGATGTTCTTGGCTTATGCTGCCTATCAAGGGTTCAAGGTATATCAGATTGATGTAAAGTCAGCATTTCTGAATGGTGACTTAAAAGAGGAAGTCTATGTTGAACAACCCTCAGGTTTTGTAGATTCTCATTATCCTGATTATGTATATAGGCTTAGGAAATCTCTATATAGTTTGAAACAAGCCCCTAGGGCTTGGTATGAAATCCTGTCTGCTTTTCTAATTGAGAATAAATTCTCTAGAGGAAAGATAAACAAAACTCTATTCTTTAGGGAATCTAAAGGCAAGATAATCCTAGTTCAGATATGTGTTGATGACATTATCTTTGGTTCTACTGAAAACAACCTTTGTAGAAAGTTTGCCAAACTTATGCAAGGGAAGTTTGAGATGAGCAGTATGGGTGAGCTGAAGTTTTTCAAGGGACTTCAAATAAGACAGACTGATGATGAATTATCCATATCCCAGTCTAAGTTCACCAAGGAGTTGATTAAGAAATATGATATGGACTCAGCCTCCACCATGAAAACTCCAATGGGAACAAGTATGCCTATAGGCAAAGATGAGATAGGGAAACCTGTTGATGAGTCTTTGTATAGAGGGATAATTGGCTCCCTACTCTACTTGACTGCTAGTAGACCTGACATCATGTATGCTACATGTGTTTGTGCTAGGTACCAAGCTTGCCCAAAGGAATCTCATTATACTACAGTTAAGAGAATTTTGAGATATCTTAAGGGCACACCTAATCTAGGTCTTTGGTACCTTAAGAATAGAGATTTCATACTAATAGGTTTATCAGATGCAGACTTTACAGGATGAAAAGAAGACAGGAAGAGTACTACAGGAACCTATCAATTCCTAGGTGGAAGGCTGGTGTCTTGGTGCAGCAAGAAGCAGACCAGTATAGCAATATAAATAGCTGAGTCTGAATATATAACTACAGGTAGTTGCTGTGCACAATTATTGTGGATAAAGCACAAACTTAAAGATTATGACATCAAGGTAAGTAGAATTCCACTATTTTGTGATTCAACCAGTGCTATTTCTATTGCTAAGAATCCTATATCACATAGTAGATCCTAGCATATAGAAATTAAGTTTCATTTCATAAGAGAACATGTGGAAAAGGAAGATATTACTCTAGAATTTGTAAAAACAAATAATCAAATTGCTGATATTTTTACAAAACCTCTGGATGAAACTAAATTTAATTATTTTAAAATTGAATTAGGTATGTTGAACCTAGAATAGGTCAGCACAAGCATTCCTAAGTAGAATATGTCAGTACAAAATATCTCTGGAAATTTATCTAAGTACCATGTTTGTGTCGACACAAGCAGACATTATGTTGACACACTCAGTATATTGTGTCGACAAAGAAAAAGGATGTGTCGACACAGAAAAAATATCTATATCGACAGAAGAATAGGTGTCAACACAACTCTGTCAAGACTTTAAGTTAGCTGTTTTTTGTGTCGACAC
The DNA here is from genome assembly GCA_039513925.1 of Platanthera zijinensis. Classification (NCBI taxonomy): domain Eukaryota; kingdom Viridiplantae; phylum Streptophyta; class Magnoliopsida; order Asparagales; family Orchidaceae; genus Platanthera; species Platanthera zijinensis. The sequence goes on from CM077094.1 coordinate 97,419,617, forward strand.
ACAAAAATTAAAGTCGACACTCTATGTCGAGACATAACCAATCCATGTTGACACTGACATAAGTATGTCGACACATAGACGTGCCGACTAAACCTAAGTATTGTCGAGACCTAGTATTATTACTAAGGTGCGTCTTTTGAACTCCCCTTTACACCAAGACTATATATAGGTGAAGCCAAACTCTGGTCGACTACGCTCTCCAAATTCTTGGCTCTACACCTTGTGTCGACAAAGACCCTCTCTTCTTTTCACTTCTCTCTTTCTCTAGATAATGATGCCACATAAGGATGACAAAGTGAACGAAGGCTATGAGCTGGTTCGTGGTGGATTCATGATAGCGTCGCCAGAAATCCAGGGTGTAATTACCCTAATTTTAGAAAATGGTTTAGAATTCTTGGTCTCAGAACCGACTAAGATCTGGAAGAAGGAAGTCATGGAATGTTATTAATCAGCCACTGTGGACATAGACAGGAAGAAGATCAAAGCCACAGTACAAGATTCCCGATTGAAACTTACACTGAAGACAATTTGGAAATCACTCCAACTTCCTAAGGTTTAGGATGGAGATAACATCATTCCATCAATTACAAAAGATGCTTTAAGCTGGTGTGCGCTAAACCCTAAAACCAAGGTTGGATCATCCATCAAAAGGAAAGGGATGAATTAACAAGGGAAGTTTCTGTCTGAAATAGTAGGCAAGGTGATTCTGTGTAAGACTGGTGGACATGACAGAGTTTAATTCTCCATGTTCTATCTAATGACAAGGGTTATCTTCACTGTAAAAACAGACTGGGCATCAATAGTGTTTGACAAAATACAAGAAAGTATAAAGAAACCAAATCTGGGAAGGATTCTGAGTTTATGTTTATCTTCAGCAATACCAGATGTAATGAGCCAACTTCCAGGAATAAAAATCAACCATATGAGGAGAATGGACGCTAGAATTCTGTCTAGGTGGGATAGAGTATTAACCAAAGAGGTTTCTACTCCACAAAAATAGACCAAGAAAGAAAAAAAGAAGAAGGAAGTTGTTCAGCAAACAGAATCCTCTAGTGATTCTGAAGAGGAAGTGGTCTTTAGTTCAGATGAAGACAGACAACAAAAAGATGCTCAAGATCAAGTAGAGAGCAGTGTGCTCCCAGAGCAATAGACAGTCACTTCTCTAGGGGGAGAAAATCCTGCTCCAGCAGCACAAGATACTGTACTTTCTGAGCTGCCTGCTCAAGGGGGAGCAATTGATGTAGTTACTCTAGAGAGTGAGTCTGCAACTGATACAATAATGGATATTATATCAGATATCAATAAAGAAACACTGCTAAATGTGGAGGAAGAGGCAAAAGATGTGCAGTTGAAAGATACTGCTCAGGATGAGCAAGTAAGTATCTCCTTCTTAGAGAGGTCCCTGGACAAAGATCTGGATGTCCAGGGAGAACCTGTTGTTTTCCAAACTAATCTTGTTCCTCCTGTACAGATGCAGCAAGAGGTAACTATGGAAGAGTTGTTTCCTGATTTACCAGCTATAAGGACTGAGGGGGAGCAATCATAGATTGAAAAAGAATTGCCAGGGACTGAGGGGGAGGAGCTACTAAATGCTCTATCTAATAAGGAAACTGTTGATATAGAAAGCTCATCACAACCCTCTGATGATGAGGAAGCCTCTATGGATAAGAAGAGGAAGCTAGTTGCAATTAAGAAAAGGAGCTTAGGCTATAAGAAAGCCTTGCAATCAATAACTCAACCATCTGCTCCAAGCAAGGATTTCTGTTCATTACTGGTCCAACTGCAAGTTAAATTGGATTAGCAAAGGCAGTCTTTAGAAAAATATGTGGATGAGTCAAATAAAGAACTGCAGTTTTAGCTAGCACAAGACATTAAGTCAATCAGAATTGAAGTCAATCTGCATAAGAAAGAGATGACAGATTGCTTCCATAAGGGAGGCAATGCTATAGTATATTTGGCTGAGCAACAAAAGCTTATAAAGACTGAGATTGAGGACATTGATACCAAGCAGGGAAATGTTTTAGAAAATCAATTCAGGTCAAATGAAAATCTCAAAGACTCCCATGAAAAAATTCTCAAAAAGCTGGGAAGTATTTCCACTGATTTGAAATCTGAAATATCAAAGAAAATACAAGAAGATCTATCTACTGTCCACACAGCTATTGGAGCCTCTCAAAAGACAAGTTTTGATACCCTGATTAAGTTCAAAGACTATTACAAAGAAGGTACAAAATATCTGGCTGATTAGATAAGGTTTCAAAAGACTAATCTGAGAGATCATATAACTAGAGAAGTCATAAAGGGAAAGAGATTGTTAGTCAAAGCTAGCTCTTACCATGCAAAATGGGTCTCTAATTCCATCAGAGCTACACTTGGCTTTCCTCCTTTCTGTGATGATGATAATGTTGCTGAGTCTGGAGTGCAACCTGCTAATATTGAAGGAGATCAGCCTGAAGTTGCACAGGTTATTTACCCTCCTGCTGACTTTGACATGGTTCAACAAGAAGTGCAGACAATGTACAGTCCTTCATAAGAGGCATCAAAGGTGATTATTGAAAAAGTAGAAATGTCAGAGGCTACCAAGCAAGCTCAAAAGGAGGCATAATTATCCAAGAAAAGGTTCAGAGAACAGGCTGAGTTGAAGCTTGATTTTGAGGAATGGAGTCCCACTTCCAGGAATATTATTTTGACTGCCTGGAAGGCTGTAAAGGATAAAACCCATGATAGGGGTAAATGGTATTCTGAGCAAGAATGGAAAGAATATCAAGCCAGGAAAGAAGCCATTCTTCAGTTCAGAAGGAGTGCAAAAGCTGGAAAGTTAACTATTAATGCTCTAGAGCTTAGCAGGTACTTCCCCATGCCCGTTCACAATTTTGAAAGGCAAAGGATAAAGGTTGAGGAACAAAAGAAAAAGCATCTCAAAGTGAAGAAACCTGCTGATGATACAGACCCTACTGTGCAGGCAAAGATTCAATCTGGAAAAGGCATTGTAATTAAGGATCCTAGTCCATCATATGATATATAGGCTTATGTATAGAACAATGTAAATTTTTTGCTTTTATTCTTAGGAAAAACTTGTAAACCAAGAATTTTCTTATTAATAAATAAAATCAGCTTCACTATTGATTTTAGTTGTTTAAATTGTTTATATGTTATCTTGCACTGAAATGTATATACATCTATTTTTATGTGCTTTATTATAAGTGATGTATATCTTTGACAAAGGGTTATGAATTCTCCAAATAGGGAGAGATTGTTGGGTACACTGAAAAATATGTACAAGATTTGGAGAAGCCTCATCTTACTCAATGATATACATCAATTTGTATTTTATGGATGTTTGAGTTTAATTGTGCAGGTGTAAGGTTTGCAAGAAAATTCTCTAAGTACAAGTGTCGACACTTGTGAAGAATTGTGTCGAAAACCAGAAGTTGTGTTGACACCAAAAGAAAAGTTGTGTTGACACCTAGAAGTTGTGTCGACACTAGAAGCAAAGTTGTGTCGACACCCAGAATTATGTCGACACCTAAGGCAGGAATTGTGTCGAGACCTAAAGCAGAAGCTGTGTCGACACCCATGAGTTATGTCGACACCAGAAGAAAGGCATGTGTCGACACTCAGGAATTGTGTCGACACCTGTAGAAGGTTTGTGTCTACACACAGGACTTGTGTCGACACACACTCAACACCATCTTATAGTAACAGCTATACTGGATCTGAAGGCTTGTGTCGACAGCTAGACACATACTCAACGCCATCTGTCTATAGCAGCTATGTCAAGACTAGAAGCAGTTGTATGGACACACAGGACTTGTGTCGAAACACAATCAACGACAGCTAGACATACATTCAATGCCATCTGTCTACAGTAGTTATGTCAAGACCTGGAGCAGTTGTGTCGATACACAGGACTTGTGTCGACACATACAAATAGAAAATGTGTCGAGTAGCAGAAGAATGACCATGTCAACACATGGAGTGTTGTGTCGACATCATCAAGACTTATGTCGACACTTAATCTATTTGTGTCAACACATATGAAGCAGTCTGCTGAGTGGTTCATGTAGAGTTGTAAAGTTTTTTTGGAATTAACTGTCATGACTGGTGACTCGACAGCTATCATAAATAACAACTCTGACATCTGTGTCCTAATTATTAAAAGGTTGTTACAAACCTGATCAGCCGGTAATCATGAGAAAACTCTATATAAAGGACTGATTCGTGATAAATTACAACAACTGATATAGAGACAAAAAACTAAATTATTCAGAGAAAGAATTCAACAACAAGAAAAGGGGAGATCCTTAATAAGGTAGATTCTGAACAGTCTGCAGAGAAGATTCAGATCTTGTTTTGAAATCAAGGAAGGAGCAGACAGGAGATCAACTTCTACATCAGGAAGATTTCAACCTTATTTTGTTCTATCAAGAAGCTTTGAAACAGCTAAGTTAGGTTGGATCTAAAGATTCAGTTTATTCAAGAACTGATCAAGAAGCTCACACCTATAGAGAGATCTATCTGGTGATATTTCTGTATCTTTTAAATACTTAATTACTTAAAGGATATTTTGTTAGATTTAAGTTGTAAGCCTATAATTATAAAGGCTGAGGTAGGGCTGAGAGTCTGAGGTAGGACTTGTGAAAGTCTGAGTTATAAGCTTAGTGATAAAGGCTGAGGTAGGGTTGAGGCCTGAGGTAGGATTCTTGGGGAAGAATCTGAGGTAGGACTTGTGTAAGTCTGAGGTGTAGGAACCATCTGGTTCTGAGTTGTAAGATCTTGGATCTGAGAAAGTGGATGGGAGTTAGGATGAATCAAGTTCTCTACTGGATAGGCGAAGGGGGAAAGTGGATGTACCCATATCTTGGGGAACTACTATAAATCTGGTGTTTGCTGTGCTGTGATTTATGTTCTGGGAATTGCATGTTCTGTGCTGTGTTAATACTAGTTAATTTGCCTGAATTATAAAAGAAAATTTGAACCTATTCACCCCCCTCTAGGTGTTTAGGATCTTGAAATAAGTCTTTCATCTTTTTCAACTCTTGTAGGAGATTTTGTCTCCAAATTTTGTAAGAAGTTTTTCTTCCGAGTATAGATCCTGTTTTGAGGATCGAGTTGTAGAGGCGTTGCTCCGAGTTGTAGGATTGGTTTTCAATCCAAGATAATAGTGAAGTAGCCGAGTCTAGCATGGTGCAAGATCGGTGAGGTGGAGAGTGGACGTACCCAAGGTTGGGGAACCACTATAAATCTTGTGTTCTCTATGGCTTGTTTGTTTATTTTTTGCGCTCCGTAATTACAAGTTTTTATTTCGCAAAAAGACGCAAGCCTCACATATTCACCCCCCTCTAGGTGATTTAGGTAGACAAATAAAAACATCAATAATATACAATAACTCTTTTTTAGTTGTAGTGTAATTCTCTTGATCTGCTATTAGCATTTTGCTCGCATAATAAATAGAATGAAAGTTCTTATTGATATGTTGGCCTAAAATCTCTCCAATGACAAAACTACTAGCAATACACATAACTTTTAATGGGAGATTCCAATAAGTATTAATCATTATGGGTGCGTTTATCAGCTTATCTTTAATGATAGAAAAAGACTGCAAGCAACTCTCATCAAAAATAAATAGTGCATCCTTTTCTAAGAGGTGAGTGAGTGGTTTTGTGATGTTAGAAGCATCTTTTTTGAAATGGCGATAGAAACCAGCATGTCCCAGAAAACTTTGAACAGGCTTAATATTAGACGGGGAGGTAAATTTTCTATAGTTTTTATTTTAGCTTTATCTACCTCTATTCCATTTCTTGATATCTTATGGACTAAAACTAAACCTTCTACACCATAAAATCGCACTTCTCTCAATTTAACACTAAATTTGTCTCTTCGCATCTTTAGAGAATTCGAGAAAGGTTATTTAAAGAAAGATCAAATGAATCTCCAAACACAGAGAAATAATCCATAAAAACCTCCATCATATCCTCTAGTAATTCATCAAATATCACTATCATACATCTTTGAAATGTTATTGGCATGTTATATAACCCAAACAGCATCCTTCGATAGGTGAAGGTGCCAAATGGACAAGTAAAAGTAGTCTTCTCTTGGTCCTCAAGTGTAATTGGGATTTGAGAATATCCTGAGAGACCATCAAGAAAACAATAAAAGGAATGCCTGGATAATCGCTCAAGGATTTGGTCGATGAACGGTAATGGAAATGATTCTTACGAGTGACATCATTTAATTTTCGATAGCTTATGCAAACCCGCCATTCAATGACAGATCGAGTTTGAATTAATTAATTTGTATCATTTTGTACAACTGTTAATCCTCCCTTCTTTTGCACTACTTGGATCGGACTAGCCTAAGTACTATATGAAATTGGATAAATAATGCTCGTGTTTAATAATTTGATAACATCAGCCTTAACTACTTCCTTCATATTAGTATTTAGGTGACATTGAGGTTGAATTGTTTTACGAGAGTTTTCTTATAGTAAAATTTTGTGCGTATAAAAAGAGGGATTAATTCATTTTAAATTAGTAATTTTCCACACAATTACATGGCGATGTAGTTTTAATACACTCAGTAATTTTTATTTTTCATCAACTGATAAGAAGGCTGACACAATAATGGTAAGTTTTGACCATTTAGCTAAAAATAAATATTCTAAATGTTCCGGTGGTTGTTTAAGTTCTAACATGAGGTTCTTCGAAAGAAGTTTTCAGACGATCATTTCTTAATTATAAAAATTCATAAATAGGTTCATGTGTGATTGATTCATCCTGAGAGATTAAATCTATAGTTTCAAAATGCTCTTCTTGAGATGAAGATGGGGAAATATGATTAGAAAATTAAATGGGGTCTTCATAAGGCGAAGACTCCAAAAAAACATGAGTCATCATTCGAAACCGTATTATTCATAGAAGATTCAATAGAAAATGTAACTTCTTCATCTCCTACTCTAAAAAGAAGTTTACCATTACTAACATCAATTATATCACGTTTGGTGGCAAGGAAGGGACGTCTGAGGATTAGTGGGACCTCGATATCCTCTTCAATGTTGAGGATGAAAAAATCTATTGGGAAGATAAATTTATCAACCTTGACTAGAACATCTTCAATAATACTCATGGGTTACTTAATAGATCGATCTTCCAATTATATACTCATTCTCGTCAGGTTAGGCTCACCTAGTCCTAATGTTTTGAAAAGATAATAAGTCATTAAATTTATAGAGGCGCCTAGATCAGCAAACACGCATTTTACTAACAAATCACCAAATAAGCAAGGGATAGAGAAGCTACTTGGATCGGTTAATTTCTTGGGAAATTTATTTAGTAAAATCACCGAACACTCTTTGTTTAATTTAGCGGTAGCTATATCCTCAAGCTTCCTTGTATTAGATAAAAGATCCTTATGTACTTGGCATATTTTTGCATTTGCACGATAGCTTCACAAAATGGTAAATTAATTTGAATTTGCATATATATCTCTAAAAATTTTCCTTAGTGTTCATCATTACGGTCTTTCATCAATTTTGATAGATAGGAAAATGGTGGTAGAAATTCCTTAACTTTAGTCTTAGAAGAATCATGAGGAGGATAGGGTGGAGAATCTATCTCCTTGGTTTCAATAGGAACTAGAGGGGTTAGTACCACCTTTCCGCTTCATAGCGTAATATACTTTGCATTCTCCTTCAGGTTGGGCCCTGTATTGCCCGGTAATGCTCGTGGTTTACGATTATAGAGTATTTTGCAATTTTCCCTATTTGATTTTTCAAATTGTAAATAGATCTAGAAATATTCCTAATACTAGTGTCAGTATTTTATGTATATTTCATAAATTCTTCCTCGAGATTAGGACGGTTCAGAACTTGTGGTAGGTAATATCCAGGTAGATTTGTGGGGGGTGGACATACTGGATTTCCTAGATTACTCCAAGAGAAGTTGGGATGATTCATATAACTTGGCTGGTATGTGTTACCATAATTGTAATTACCCGAATTAAATGGTGGCCTATTAGGATTACCCATATAATCTACATGTTCGGTAATGGTAGAAGGTTACCAGGTAGGAATAGAAGTAGAAGCAGAGATCCCTTCCATTTTTTGTTTAGAATCTTGACCCGGAGAGATAAATTTGAAATTGTATTTATGTCGTAAAGTCCAGCCATTTTTATTCGAATGAGATCAAGGTGTACTCTTTTGATACGTATTCATTGTCATACCTTCTATGAGATCTTGGGTGGCTGTAGGTGTTTTGTTATTTAATGTTCCAACAACAATGACTTCGATATGTTGCCTAGTTTGTGGATTGAGTAAATTATAGAAAGTTTTGATTTGCAACCAATTGATAATTTGAGGATGGGGGCAACAACAAAGCAATTCATTAAATCTTTCCCAAGTATCATGTAATGTTTCAGAATCAGCTTGAGAAAAATATGAAATATCATTTCGTAATTTAACCGTCTTAGATGGCAGATAATTAGTAAGAAATTGTGCGGTCATCTCGGCCCAAGTGGTGATTGATCCTCTTAGGAGAGAACCTAACCATTATTTTTCCTTAGCTCGCAAAGTAAATGGAAAAAGCCTAAGCCATATCATTTCATCCATAACTCTATTAATTTTAAAAGTATCACAAACTTTTAAGAAGTTTGCAATATGCGCATTAGGATCCTCATCTTGAAGTCCATCTTAATGTACGTATTGCTATACCATTTGAATAATACTAGTCTTTAACTCAAAATTTTTGTTCACAATAGCAGGTCAAACAATACTTGATAAAACATTATCTAAATTTGGCCAGGCATAATAGAACATAGTCTGTTGTTCGGCCATATTCAACTCTTCCATATTAGAAAAGGATATAGTAGAAGAAGGAGAAGAAAGAAAAGTAGAGAGACAAGAAGAAGATGGCGATGAAGGTAAAGAAAGAGAAGTGTCCCATATGGATTCCTCAACCAAATCTTGAGAATTGAGATCACGGATTTGTAAGCATTATCGTAAGGTTTTCTAAATTTCCAGATCCAAGTCAATAGATCTGATGGATTCCCTCGGGTCATTCACCAAAGTAAAACAAGCTATTTTTTTTATATTTTTCTTGGAAATAAAAGTTAAAATGATAAAAGTAATAGAACCTTGATTTCAAAATATCAACAAAAATATACTCCCTGGTAACGGTGCCAAAAACTTGATGTAGTGTAATCATAACTTGATGAATGCGTGAAATGGGATAGGTGATTGTGATGACGTGGTGTGATTAATTACACTTCAGGAAGGCAAGTGCACCTATCGTTATAGAGTATTGAATCAAGTTTTGTATTTTCCTGGGTTTGTTGAGTACTTGTACTCACAAAGAAGAGCTATTATTTTTTCTTAACAAAATTATGGTTTGGTTGCAAAAATAAAAGACAAAATGCAATAAAATCTAATTGAGAGAAATTCGATGAGATAAAGGTTAGCACTTGATCTAGAATCCCTTTGGATAAAATGAACATTGATTAAAAGATTAAAGTACATGTTTTAATAATTTGTCTTTGACCGTTGTAACACCCCTGATTTTTCGATGTTTATCTTAATTCCTTTAGTGGCATATTTTTGACGTCAGGGCATTATGTTGTCGTGTAGTTGATAGGTACTGTTACTAGAGCATGGATTTTGCTCATTTGGTATCTGAGGTTTTGACTTAGAATATTAGCTTGACAAATTTTTAGGGTGTTTTTGGAGTTTCCCTTGCGAGCCGGGTTTGTATTGGAACTTAAGGAAGCATCTTTGGGATGTTTTGGAGTTTTTGGCATCAGAGAGTTTTTACCTGAGTTTGGTTTGTCAAATTTTTATTTCAACTTTGTCGTTGGATTCGTAGCATCGATATTTAGCTACGGGGCAATTTTCGTAGAATTCCGAGTTGGTTTGAGTTTCGCGTCGTTTAGACGTTTATTTAGTAATTAATCATAATATAATATTATATTACTTATATAAATATAAATAATTAGCGATGTGATGGAAACCCTATTCATCTTCTTCCTGAGCCGACAAACTATTTCGCGAAGAGATAAGAACGACGGGCATTTCTAGGCTTTCATCTGCCGATTACAGGAGCTTTGGTGCTCGAAATCGTCATTAGAGAGTAGATTCAGACTGTTCTCTCTGAGATCTACTTGTGTGTGGTGATTTTTTCCCATTTCTTGTGTTTTTTGATGTTAGGTTATGCGGTTTTGACATTTGTTTTCCTTGAAAAGTTTCAGGAAGTTTAGCTAAGGTGTTCTTGCGTCCAGATCCATGAGGAAGGGCGCTTGTGTGGCCGGATTTCTGGAGATAGAGGAAAGGGTTGATTTCTTCCCCTTGCTAAGAGTATTCTGTGTGTTTTCTTTTTGTTTTCTTCTTCCCTCCTTAAAATTCAGAGTAGTGTATGGATCGACCAAGTTCAATCTACTTAGTAGTGTAAAATTACCAGTCTAGTAAGGAGTAGAATTCCCCGTATATAACTGCTAGTCTAGGTCAACCCGTCGAGTATATGACTGATAGACTGAATAGTATTCGTCGTGTATGAAAATTAGCCTACAGTAATTTCGTCATATATAGTAGCCTAAGTATAGACAAATTCGTTGAAAATGACCTTCAGCTTAGGTTTAAAAAAAATTCGTCGAGTATGGTGGAGTTAGCCTAATTGAAATTCGTCAAGTATGGGTCTTGGAGTAAGTTTAATTCTTCAAATAGTATTTTCATTGAGTGGAGTCAGATTTTTCAAGTAATCTTGATGAATTCACTGAGTATTAGCCTTTGGCATTGAGTGTAGTCTTAGCATTGAGTGATTCTTGAGTCTAAGGTTATTTCGTCGAGTATTCACGACGAATTCATTGAATGCCAGTCTTGGCATTGAGTGAATTAGACTTGGCGTTGAGAGCTTCGAGTGGTATTTGAGTTTAAGTCAAAAGCATCGTGTTAACTCGACGAATTAATTGAGTATAGTTGGTTTTACGTCGTAAGCATTGAGTGAAGGCATTGAGTGAAGTAAACTTCGCTGATTTAAAGTCCAGGTGTCGAGTGAGACCACTTTGGCATTGAAAGCGCTTAGTGAAGCCTTATCATTGAGTGAAAGGCGTGGAGTGAAGTCAACTCCATTAAGTTATCTGTTTGGCATCGAGGGCGTCGAGTGCACTCAGCGCGACGTTGAGTGGAGTCCAGGCGTCGAGTATACTCAATGATTTTCCATGGACTTGGGTTTCTTTCACTGATTTATCATATATCGTTATGTTAGCCTATTTTTCTTATTTTACCAAGTCTAATTCGTCGAGTGTCAACTGTATTCGTCGAGTATACTTGACGAATCCGTGTGGACAAAAATTTTTCTTCCCTTGCCGAATTCAGTCCAATTCATTGAGTTTGACCTGACTTGTTGAGGTAATTCGCTGAGTATTCTTGACGAATCTGTGTCGACTTAGAAGTTGTTAGTCGAATGACTCTCCTATTCGTCAAGTATACCCATATAGATTTTCTGGTTATTTTTCCTTATTTGTCGTTCTGTGCATCTTTTGACATAGTGGATTTCTGGGAGTGTGTTTTTGACTGCTGGTTTGTGGAGGAGGAGACCACCACCACAAGTGCCGTCTTTTCCCCGATGATGTGTTGTGGGTGAGTGGAGAAGGAGACCACCACCCCTGGGCCCTTGTGAAACTTTTGATGTCGGTGTGTGGAGGAGGAGACCACCACCGCAGGTGCTGGATTTGTTCCCGGTGTTTTTTCCCGCTAAATGATGAGCATGCTAATCTCTTAAATATACACACTTACTTATATGTATTCCTTTTTATATAAAGTATGGATCTTTATCGCACTTGATGCAAATGTCTTACCATTGAACTTTGTAAGTATGAAAATGATTAGTTGTCTACCTAAATCACCTAGAGGGGGATGAATAGGTGAGTTGTGCATTTTTTTGCGGAATAAAAATTTAACGAACTATGCACACAAATCTACCAAACAATCACAGACGAAAAAAGATTTATAGTGGTTCCCCAAACTTGGGTACATCCACTTTCACTCACCGATCTTGCAAAGCACTAGACTACTCCACTATCTCGGATCGTAAACCAATCCTACGCCTCAGAACAAAGTTCCTACAAACTCAATCCACAATAAGGATCTACACTCAGAAGATAAAACTTCCTACAACTCGGAGAGAAATCTTCTACAAGAATTAGATTGAGAGTAAAGAAAATACAAACAATAATCCTCAGATCATGAATCTGTTGGCCTAGATGTTCTTCATTTATCTTTGCGGCTCTATCAGAAAAGTTGAAGAAGAACTTGGCAAGATCTGGATCTGAAATTTCTTTGACTTCACCCGATCTGAGAGATAATGAAGAACGAACAATAATCTCGATCTGGAAGTCAATCTTGATCTGAATCTTTGGATCGAAAACCCTAGCGCTTGTATGAAGATGATCGGAGGTGGCGGCTTCCGTTTTTGGAGAGAGAGAATGAGATTCAGAAAAATACTTAGAATAAAAATTGACAGCACTCTTTCTTCTTATCTTTTTAGGGTTAGTCGGTTTGACAAGACCTTTATATAAGATCTCCCCTAACGGTCAAGATTATCCTTAATGACATACACGTGGACCAATCACATCATGTCATTTGAAAATCCCGTCAAATCTGGACTTAGCAAAATTTTTGCAAAACTTAACTTTATTTCTCGAGTGAAGTAGAACTACTAGAGTAGTGAAGCTTTTACTCGAGTGGATAGCGAAGATTACTCGAGAAGAAGAAATTCCGAAGTTACTCAAGAGGAATAAAGCATTACTCGAGTACAAGACTAGCTCTCGAGAAATCGACTAGAATTACTCGAGAAGAAGTTTAACAGAAATATTTGAGACGGATAAAATCATTACTCGAGTGGAATAGAATTACTCGAGAACTAGGAATCCACTCGAGAAGTAGAACAAGACTTCTCGAGAACAAAGACTTATAAAATTTTCCATCACTCGAGACATACTATCAACTACTCGAGTACTAGATGACTACTCGAGTACTATACTTAGAAATTTTTTGAGTTAAAATCCTGAACAATCGAGAGGTAGAGGAAAAGTCCACTCGAGTACTAGACCTGGTTACTCGAGAACTAGAATAGTATTATTCTAGAACCAATTCCTGTACTCGAGTACTAAGCTGACTTCTCGAGTGCTTCTACTTCTTCTACTCGATTACTAACAGACCACTCGAGTAAAAGACTTAGAAAATATCTGACTTTAGAAAAATTTTCCTTCTTGAATCCAATCATCACCAACTCTTTATTCATTAGTCCAAGTGCTTGAATAGGAAGTGTATCCCAATAGAGAGGCTACACATGAGTCAACACCTTAGATCATACAATGAGGGATTACATTATATGGTCCTGTGTTTATGAACAACTGTAGACTGATATTGGTCTACAATTAGCAATAGAACTTGCAAAAATATAACTAAAATAGAAAATCAAATACAACTTAATTCATCTTAGTTTAAGGGTGACTTCATGCAAATCTTGGTTATTGTGGTTGCAATACCCAACAATATCCCCCTATTTGTAGAAGTCACAACCCTCTACACTAAGGTGAATTATACCATAAGAGAAAGAACTAGATATGAAAAGGTAAGAGCAAGATAAAATGCAAGAAATAAAGAATTAAACACATAATCGTCAAAACTAGAGATTATATAATTAGAATTGTTTTAGACTTCATTTTTATAGGCATTCAATCCTCAATTTCAAAATTAAAAAATTCAGTTCTGGCTCTGATTGTTTTGATGATGTTGCTTATAAAACTTTTCTTGTTGCCTCCTCTGATAGATGAATGGCTTTGTATACTACTTGGGAGGCTTTGGAGCAGCAGCAGGGTTGTTCCTTCCATATTCTCTATCATAAATCCTTCTCTTCATAATTGATTTTTCATACAATTCCCATTCCTTGGAGCTGTAATGATCATTCATATTTTCATTATAGTCCATGACAAGCTTGAGAGTTTCTAGAATGATGGACTTTAAAGTTGGAGACCAGATCTCTGTAAACTCTATAGCTTTCCTCTTTTCTACCTCAAGATTTGGATTTACTAGCAGAGGGACCCTCTCCATATTTCCTTTTTTTGGGGATCTGAACTTCTGGTAGGTCTTTAGGAATGTCAGATTCCCAAACTTGAGAATAGGATTCTGGAGGAAGAGTTGCATCATCAGGCCTGGGAGAGAAGGTTGGCATTAGAGCTGGAATCTGAGCTGGCTGGCCTTCAGCAAGTGGATTGAGATGGTGAGGAGTGATGTTTGGGTCAGCCTAAAAATCTGGAAAAATCTGCCTGTGCATCCAGACTGATGTATCATAGGTGTGGAATTTTATTGACTGTATCTGAGTTAGCACATCTTGATTGATTTCTTTTACTTTCTCAGTACATATGGTCTGGACATTAGAGTCATATTTTTCAACTTGTTCTTTTACTAACTACTCCCCCTTTCTGACTTCTAAACAAAGTTTCTCTATGGTGTCATCCTTAAAGATGCCCACTTCTTTGCATACTTTCATTACATGCTCTTGGGCTTTCTTCTCAAGTTCAATTTGATTATTTGCCAGAGTGAGAGATTGGTTCATAACCTCACCAACACTAGTAATAGTGTGGTCCAATGCCTTACCACCTATTCTGAAAAGGTGCTTTAGCTGATCTGTATTGTGCTATATTTCAGCAAATCCTCTACTCATTTCTGTCTCTAGAGCAGAGACCTTGTCTTGAACTGTATTCAAGGAAGCATCAAAGTGTTGTCTTTGTTCTGACAGCAGTTGTTCAATCTTACTCAGAATCTCTGAAGAAGTGAAAGTAGTAGAAATAGTAGTAGTGGCAACAGGAGGAACAGGAGCTGGAGGAGGAGGAGCTTTCCAAGGAATAATTTCTTCAGTCACTACTGAGCTTTGAGCTCTTATAGTATGGACAACAAAAACTTCTTCCTCACCAGTGAAGGTGGGAAGGGAGAAGTCTAAGTTCCTCAAAGGAGCATCTACAGGTTCTGGAGAACCTTTATCCTCATCTGAAAGTAGAATTGATTATTGTTGGTCTTACTGAGCAGCTGGAGAATTTTCATTAGGTGACTATGGGGATTGCTCAGGTGAGGGAGAAGGAACAGGAGTAGGTGTTGGTGATGCTGCAGGAGTGGGTTGCTTGGGTTGTCCAAAAGGTTGCTCTTTTTGAAGAGGGGAAAGGGGTTCATCAGTGGTTAACTCTTCAATCATCTTTTCTATATCATCACTGGTGGAGAGTATAGTTTCTAGTACCTGTGCATCTAGAAATAAGTTCTACTGAAGTAGCTACTTGGAAGGATGGATCTGGAGGAGGAGAAGGGATTCTGTCTGGTTGTTCTGAATGTGAAGGAAGAGAAGGAATTTTGTCTTGTATAGAAGGAGAAGGCTTCCCCTCAAATACTGCACTAGAAGTGCCAGCAAACTAATACTATGAACGAGATGGAGTCCTTTCCTCTGAGGCAGAAACTTCATGAGCCTTAACATCATGAGTAGGATTTTTCAGCTTCAATTCCCATCTCTGGATAGAATAAATAAAGACCTTCTTCATATGATGTAGAGGATTACCTTTGGAAGTATCAAACACTTGAGGATTAATCTCATGAAGCATCAAATAGATTATCCTTGCAAAATTAGGAGCCTTGATGCTCTCCCTGATCTTATCAAGAATCATCATGCCAAATCGGAACTTTTTCCTGCAGATTATTGCAATCATAACATTAAATAAGTCATGTGAGATGAGACTTATAGAAGAAGTCTTGCACCAGAGAACTTTTCCAATGATATCCACTAACAACTTTCTTTCAGCATTCAGATCAGGCCTTCTGATAGAAGTGACCTCAGTAGAAACTCCACAGAAACCACAAGTCCTGTCATTGTCTTCTGTGGTGATATCATCTTCATCATCAACAATCGGCATCCTCAGAAGTTGAGAAACAGGTGTCTTGTTCAGTTTGATCTTAATGCCCTTCACCCTTGACTTCAAAACTGTACTATTTCTCCTTACCTTAATATCCTGGAAGAATTCCTCAACCTCAGGAAAGAGGATTTTGCAAGGTTGCTGTAGAACAATGGTTAAATCGGCACTGTCGAGTAAAATATACAAGTTCTTGAAATCGTCCGATAACTCTTCGATTACTGCAATCACTAACTCACTAACAACACCAATCTTGGATTGCGGCGCCATTGAAGCTTCAAAAAATGATGACCAGTAGACAGAAGAACGAAGGCAAAGTTGGTTGCTCTGTGTCAGCGATGAAAGGCGAAGAGGCTTTCGAGAGAAGGGATTTGAAACTCGAGTAGGTTTATGAAATCTAAAGTTTTTCTATTTATATAAACCTAATAATGATGATTAGCGGACTAATTACACTATATCAAGCCTTAGATTACGGAGGAAATCATGTGGGTTATGAAAATGAAGAAATCGAAATAATACAAAATGCGTCGGTTTATTTCTCGAGTGGATGTACGGTACTCGAGAGGGGGAACTTTAGTACTCAAGAAGCAGAATCTTAGTACTCGAGTGGTTGCCTTACTTCTCGAGAAGAAGGTCACTACTCGAGTGATGGCACTCGAGTGAAATTACTTAGTTCTCGAGAGGTAAAGGGATTACTCGAGTAGTAAGACATTAGTTCTCGAGTAGTCATTCCATGTCTCGAGAAGTGAAGTCTACTTAGAGAAATTTCTAACCTTTTTGACTTGTCCTCGATTTCTGAGCCTTGAAATGATTCCACCTTGTCCATTCTTCTTTGTTGAGCATGCCAAGCTCAGTTTTGAAGAAGTTGAACATGGACTCATCCAGTGGCTTCGTGAAAATGTCTGCAACTTGCCTATCTGTTGGAACATACTACAGATCTACGTCCCCTTGCTCCACATGCTACTAGATGAAGTGATATCTTAGCTTGATGTACTTTGTCCGACTGTACGAGACTGGGTTGTTGGCAATTACTATTGCGCTGGAGGAGTCGCAAAACAGTGGAATGTATTTGACCTTCATGTTGTAGTCTTCCAGCTGATTCTTTAGCCAAAGTAACTGTGCACAACAACTGCCGACAGAAATATATTCTGACTCGATCGTTGAGATTGCGATAAGGTTTTGCTTTTTGCTACTCCATGAAATAAGTCACCTTCCAAGGAATTGACAAGTCCCGGAAGTACTTTTTCTGTCATCTTTACTACCTGAAAGTCAGCATCTGAAAAACTAATCAGCTCGCTGTCATTACTTCTTGGGTACCATAAGCCAAGATTCGGTGTACCTTTAAGGTATCTCAAAATCCGCTTTGCAGCAGCGTAGTGAGATTCCTTATAGTTCACTTAAAATCTAGCACAGACACAGGTAGAAAACATTATGTCTGGTATACTGGCAGTAAGGTAGAGCAAGGATCCAACTATGCTTCTGTACTTGGTTTCATCAAAAGGTTTCCATTTCTCATCCTTGTCCAGAGACATGGCTGAACTCATTGGAGTCCTCATAGAGGTTGCACTCTCCATTCCGAATTTATTAATCAACTCCTTGGTGAACTTAGTATGCGAGATGAAAACTCCATCTTCAGATTGTTTCACCTGAAGTCCTAAGAAATACTTCAGCTCTCCCATACTACTCATTTCAAACTTCCCTTGCATAAGTTTAGAGAACTTCTTATAGAGGTTGTCGTCTATCGAACAAAAAATTATGTCGTCGACATAGATTTGCACTAGCAAAATCTTGCCTTTAATTTCCCTAAGAAATAATATCTTATCTATCTTTCCCCTTATGAACTTGTTCTCAAGGAGAAAGCTAGATAGCGTTTCATACCAAGCTCGAGGAGCTTGTTTCAAACCGTACCTCGCTTTAGATAATAGATAAACGTAATCAGGAGAGTTAGAATCAACGAAACCTGGGGGTTGTTGCACGTACACTTCTTCCTTTTTGTCACCATTAAGGAATGCGGACTTCACGTCCATTTGATAGATAGTGAAACCCTTCAGTGAAGCAAATGCTAGGAACAATCTGATTGCCTCCAGCCTTACCATTAAAGCATATGTCTGGTCGAAGTCGATTCCTTCTTCTTGACGATATCCTTTGGCGACGGGTCTGGTCTTGTTCTTTATGATCGTTCCATCTTCGCCCACCTTGTTTCTATAGACCCACTTTGTCCCGATGATATTCTTACCTTTGGGTCTTGGAATAAGTTTCCAAACTTTGCAACGCTTGAACTGGTTCAGTTCTTCTTCCATAGCCAAGATCCATGATGCGTCTGAGTTTGCTTCCTCAAACTTCTTTGGTTCAACCTGTGAGAGAAAGCTTAAATGTAAATTCTCGTTATTTGTACCTCTACGAGTTCAGACACCATCTCAGGGATCTCCTATGATTTGGTCCATTGGGAGATCCTTCAGATGTCTGAGCTCTAGAGTCCTTGCATCTGGAACTTCAACCACTGTAGTGACTTCATCTACTTGGACGATATAAAAACCGAAAATCGGCCTCTTGTGGAGTTCACTCTTGGGGAA
Organism: Platanthera zijinensis; assembly: GCA_039513925.1. Lineage (NCBI taxonomy): Eukaryota > Viridiplantae > Streptophyta > Magnoliopsida > Asparagales > Orchidaceae > Platanthera > Platanthera zijinensis. The sequence continues at coordinate 97,438,132 of CM077094.1, forward strand.
GGGGTGGCCGCGCACCAACTTCGCTCCTGCAAGAAAAACAACTAGGAGAAGACAGCAAAGGACTAGACCAAGGGCCGGGCATGGAGGTCCCACCACACACCCGGAAGATCACTGAGCGCTTCCCCTCCGTAGCCAAGTGCCGGGCTAAGTTACCTCAGAAAGCGCTGGAGGACTGGAAGATGAGTAAGTGTGCCTTGTGAGGTACCCCTTATCACAACCCGCATTTTCTATGAATTTAAGAAGTATCAGAGAATGAGAAAACACGCGCCGTGATGCCACATCGAGCAGGAGATAACTGTCGACGCTCAGGCGAACACCATCTATCTAGACTATGAAAATTCATGAGTTTATTGATTAGAAAATCAGTTATATTTTTAAGGCTGTATCCCTCAGCTCAGTGGATCATCTAGTCCACAGTTTAGGAGAAAAACTATACTTATACGTAGCGGAAAATACTTTATTCACATTTGACATCCTAGAAGAGTGCATAAGTGTCCTCAGAGGAAAACTTATATTATGCAAGACCCTACATTTAATTTATACTATATATGAGAAAACGATCTTTTTACGTTGTTTGGAAAGTAGTATATGAGTTTTATAAACATTCTGATCATGAGATATACTTATAATAGTGTTTTTAGGTTTAAAAGTAACTAGCAACCTAGAATAAATCATCCCAAGAGCAAGTAGACTAACTCCATAAAACGTAGCAGCAAAAAGATAACATATATAGTATCAAGGTAAAACTACCAGTTGGCGCCAACAAACTGACACGAACCCACTGACAAGTATGTATGTCTGTAAGAAAGAAGCACAAAACTACCTCACAAGACCAAGGAACTGATCTCTACAGAACGAGAGACCACCAACAACAACACAGCACAACTAGCCGCCTAATCAGCTACTAACCAGAACCTGAGGCATTCAAAGAAGAAAAGAATACCTCAGCAAGCAAAAACAAATAAGCTGTACAGAAATGTTAATCTAAATGATAAGCAAGAAGAGTAATTAAACCGTAACAAGCACCACTGTCCAAGGCAGGACAAAAAGGAAAAACACTATGTTCCAGGAAATAGCAACAACCCTGCCCAAAAATCCTGCAGAGTTTACAAGGCTACCATGTGGCCAAAATGTTGCAATTTACAAAGGATGAAACGTCTAACATCCTAAAATGTGAGAGATGGCAGTAGCAAAAAAACAATACGGATCCGGGTTGGAGGAAACTCAGTCCCCCAACCACCATTTCCAATAAACAAAGCTCAAGGGTCTACATGTGAAAGCATTAGGGACCTTCCACCCCCTTGCCCAGCCCATACCTGGAGCAAGATAAAAGAAAAGGGTGTCCACGGCTAAATTACACAACACCACCCCCATTAAAAGCTTCAAACCACCACTACTACCATAACCAACGATTCGGCCTTTGGAAAAATATAGCCGACAAGGAACCTCTTAAAAAATCAAGGAATTCACTTGGGAGAGAAAATCAAGGTAAGGGAAAAGCTTTGAAATGGCTCAACACGGCATGGCGTTGAGTGAGCTCCACTTACTCAACGTCTAAACAGATGGTGGCATTGAGTGAGTTAACCTCACTCAAGCCAAAATGGTTACGGCGTTGAGTGAGGTTCACTCACTCAACACCTTCTGCAACACTGGCTATGGCATTGAGTGAGCTAACCTCACTCAACGCCAAAAAAGACAGTGGCGTTGAGTAAGTTAACCTCACTCAATGCCAAAACAGCCACGATGTTGAGTGATGTTCATTCACTCAACGCCATCTACGACACTAGCTGTGGCATTGAGTGAGCTAACCTCACTCAATGAAAAAATAAACGGTGGCGTTGAGTGAGTTAACCACACTCAACTCCAAAACAGCCACGGAATTGAGTGAGGTTCACAAACTCAACGCCTTAGCACTTGGCCGCAAAAACTAACTGTGGCATTGAGTGAGTCCACCTCTCTCAATGCCAAAACAGTTTTGGCATCGAGTGAGGTCGACTCACTAAACGCCAAAATACGTATCCGCAAGGATGGGATGCGTCGTTGAGTGAGTCCACCTCACTCAACGCCTAAACCGCCATGGCGTTGAGTGAGGCCCACTCACTCAACGCCATCTAACATAACCGCGCGGATTATCTGCGGTGTTGAGTGAGACCGCCTCACTCAATGCCTAGACATCCATGGCTTTGAGTGAGGTCGACTCACTCAATCACACAATACTTAGTCACGAAAGAACAGACTAAGAGGCTATGGTATAGAGTGTGTGCAACACACTCAACGCCAACTCCAAGCAGACCCGACGTTGAGTGTGTGCACCACACTCAATGCCAAGTCCAAGCAGACCCGACATTGAGTTTGTGCACCACACTCAATGTCGAGCCCTGAAGCCTCCAATGCTTGAACCAACAATCATTTCACTACTCCCAACCCGAGAATAAGCCAACTCAATAGCAAAAAGAGAAAAAAGATATTTTTATAGCAAGACTGATTTTGGAAAAAGAATTCATACAGGAAGCTATCTATAGGCTTAAGCAGAACTTGGTTAAAATAAAAAGAGAAGTTGGACCTTTTAGCAAGAGAAATCCGCATAATCATTAATTGTAAGGAACAAAATGAACAAGAAAAGCTACATGGCAAGGGCAAGAGCACCACTTGCCTCGATTTCTAGCGAAGCTTGGTCGGCCTCCCTTACTCTCACTCGGCACCAACAGCAACAACACCTAAACCAGAAATCTAGAGCTTTAATGGTAGAAACGGACAACCCAAGAAATTTCGAGACCCCTAGAAACACCACGAAAATTGAATTTCTTACCGTAGGAATGAAGGTCTAGGCGAGAGCAATCAAAATCCACTTTCGAAATCGAATTCCGTCCACAAACGCTCCAGAAATCGGCGTCCGAAGGGGAGCAGGTTCGGCGGTTTCTCCGCTTCTTTTCGCGAACAGGCGCAGACTGGTTTGGTTTCGAATAGAAAAACAGGAGCGGTTTTGATGCAGGCCACTATCCGCCAACGTGACTACTTTAGCGTTCCAACGCGCGAGACGCCTAACACCCACGATGACAACCACACAAAACTAAAACGCAGCGCACTATTATGCAAACTAAACAAGTAAACCAACACGGTAGCCACACCGTCGGAAAGATCGGACAAGCGGCTAAAGGCCGTTATACTTTCTAGCAAAAGGGACCCACCCGGTCCGGACGAGCGATGTTGTACCAAAGAAGATCTACCCGAAAGCACGATCGAGAAACGGTAGATCTCCCCCAACAAAAAGGTGCGGGGTTCGCCAAACCCTTTTCGGAAATAAAGCGTAGTGATGTTGCAACACTTAAAGCAAAACCCACGAAAAATAACGATTCGCAAGCAACGCTAAAATTATTCCAGCCGCTAGAAAAATCAAGAGGGAATCACACAGAAGTGGAGTGAATTGTTACCCAAGTCGGAATGGATGATTCCGACTGTTTTACCAAGGGATCACTCGCCCGTGGCTCCGCCAGAGTTGTGCCGGATGGAGTAAGAGATTCCGCCATCGCCGCGTCACGCCGTCTCCAAGTTTCTCGGAGCAAGGAAGATTCCATCCCACTCAAAGGGGGGTAATCAGCCAAGATGGGTGGGAGAGGGTGGTCGGCCGATTGGGTTGAGGGAGGGTAGTCGGGTAAGAGGAGGCTTGTGAGGAGGAGGTGGTGTTGAGGATGTAGATAGGGAGAGGGGAGAAAGGGAAGAGGAAGGGGCGGTTTTTGGGAGTGGAGAGGGGGGCGGCCGAATTAGTGAGGGGAAGAGGGAGAGAGTAGGGGGGCGGCTAAGAAGAGGGGAAATAGAGAGATAGGTTTAGGGTTTTCAAAATTCTTCTTCAATGCTTCAAAAGGAAACATCCTATGCCTATATATAGGCTTACAACCATCAACCGGCTATTAGCAGCCCAAAATGAAAAATAAAGCTAATAATGTTTTCAAAAGTTTTAAACTTAAAGAGACTAATAAAATGCCTAAACAAGTGGCACAATAAATACGATAAATAAAATGACATAAATAAAAAGGCTTAGACGGGCTTGAGCCGAGGGCGGAGATTATAACGTCGCTCCGAGTGGGCACCATGGCGACGCGAGTCCTTTGTTGGAGACGAGGGAGGGTCTTCAGCAAGCTGTGGTTCGTCGTCTCCACCAATCCTCCCCCCCTTAAAAGGACTCATCACCGAGGAGTTGTCCTGCAGATATCGTCGTAGAAGAGCATCATCCAAGAGCGCGACCTCGGATTCCGGGAGCCAAGAGTCATCCGAAGCGGGGCGACCACGCCAACGAACCAAGAAACGTCGCACGTCGCCATCCGGAGTGGGAAGTACATCATCCTGTAGAATCCTGTCGGGCAAGAAAGCTGTCCTGGCAAACCTGGGAAAAGCATTAGGCAGTAACGGGGGAAAATCTAATTCATCAACATACGGCGTACCTCCTTTGGAGACCGATGGAACGAGGGATCCCTTACCCCACTCAGTCTTACGCCAAAGAGAATCTGTAGTAGATGTAAATGGGGAGGAAGATAATTCTAGCGGCGGAGCAATATATGGCGTTAAGTCCGAAACATTAAAAATAGGGGAAATACCCCCAATCAATGGGTAATTCTAAAAGAAATGCATTTTCGCCTAACTGCTTTAAGATCCGAAAAGGACCGGCTCTCCGGTCCGCTAACTTTTTTAAGGTGCCCGTAGGCAACCTTTCAGGGATGAGACGGACCATGACTAAATCGCCGACTTTCAGGGGAGACGCTCGTTTATGTGTGTTGGCATGAACTTGATAGGACGCATATTGAGCGGTAAGCGTCTCATTAATGTGTTTATGCAGGTCATGGATGTGAGAGGCAAAATCTTGTGCGAACTGGCTTGATTTAAAAGGTGGGGGTAACGGAATCAAGTTAAGTGACACCGGGGCCTTATAGCCATGCACAATTTCATTCGGGGACAGAACCGTGGACCTATTTTTGGAATTATTATATGCCAACTGAGCATGCGGAAGGATAAGATCCCAAGTACCCTTGTGGTCTCCCACAAGGCAGCGCAGCAGATACCAAAACTTCTATTTATAACCTCCGTTTGCCCATCCGTCTGCGGATGGTAGGCCGAAGAAAATAGGAGCTTGGTGCCCATTATCCTCCACAAAGTTTTCCAAAAATAGCTCGTGAACTTTACATCCCTATCAGTAACTATCGATTTGGGGACGCCGCGGTGACCCACTACCTCCTTAAAATAAAGTTGAGCGACATGTGACGCGTCATTAGTTTTATTGCAAGCGATAAAATAAGCCATCTTGGAAAAACGGTCAACGACAACTAAGATCGAATCGTGACGCCTAAATGTGATCGGAAGGCCTAGAATGAAGTCCATGCTAACGTCTTCCCAAGGCGTCGAAGGGATCGGGAGAGGGGTATAAAGCCCCGCGTTCGTCTTGTTCCCCTTTGCCAACTGGCACGCCCGACAACTTCCCATGATTTTACTAACCATGGTCTTAAGGCCGGGCCAATAAAATTTGTCCTCAACTAACGCGATAGTCTTGTCACAGCCAAAATGGCCTCCTAACCCGCCGCTATGCAGTTCCCACACAATGAAGTGACGTAGGGATGAGCGGGGAATACATAGCTTCGAGTGGTTGAAAAGATACCCATCACGAATGTAAAACGTGGAAATGGTTGTGGGCAGGTTATCCTGAGTGGTGAAATATATGTCCTTAAAATCTGGGCAGTGGACATATTCGTCCTTAATCCTATCAAAGCCCACCACCTTAATTTCTAATGTGGATAGTAATAACGTGACACGACTAAGAGCGTCCGCTACGCGATTGAGGGTACCCTTCAGATGCTTGATGATGAATGTGTACTCCTGAAGATAGGAGACCCATTTAGCATGTCGCGGGCTCACCTTTGACTGCGAATTGATAAATCGTAGCGCCTCGTGATCGGATAGGATGACGAACTCCTTAGGGAGCAAGTAGTGCCGCCAATGTTGGAGGCATCGGATGACCGCGTAGAATTCCCAATCATAGTTAGAATAGTTCAATTTCGGGCCGGCAAGCTTCTCACTGAAGTACCCCACCGGGTGACCTTCTTGGCTCAATACTCCCCCAATCCCCACTCCTGACGCGTCACACGTTAATTCAAAAACCTTGGAGAAATTTGGGAGACGCAAGAGGGGGGCTTCAGACATGCGCGCCTTAATTAATTGAAAAGCCTTGGCGGCCGACTTCATCCAAGAAAACTCATCCTTCTTCATGCACTCGGTTACGGGGGCCATTATGCTACTAAAATCCTTAACTGCCGGTAGAAGGTGGCGAGTCCGTGGAAACTCCGCACATCCTGAATATTGGCGGGCTCGGGCCAATCCTTTATGGCTTGCACCTTCTTAGGGTCTACATGGATTCCCTTTGAACTAACGATGTAACCGAGGAACTCGACGGATGTCACATGGAAGGTACATTTTTTTATGTTCACGAATAATTTTTCTGATCTTAACGTGGTTAGGATGATTCTTAAATGCGCCTCATGATCACTCGTGGAGGTGCTAAAAATCAGGATGTCATCGAAGTACACCACAATGAATTTCCCCATGTAAGGTTGGAAAACTTGGGTCATCATCCTAGAAAACGTTCTGGGTGCGTTGGATAGCCCAAACGGCATCACTAACCACTCATAGAGGCCCTCCTTAGATTTAAAGGCGGTCTTCCACTCATCCCCTTCTCTAATTCGGATCTGGTGGTAACCACTCCTAAGATCCAACTTGGAGAAGATCGAGGCGCCGGCCAACATGTCTAACAAATCGTCGAGACGGGGGATGGGGAATCGGTACTTGACAGAGATTTTGTTTATGGCCCGGCTATCCACACACATCTTCCACGAGCCGTCCTTCTTGGGGGCAAGTAAGGCGGGCACGGCGCATGGACTCATGCTATGGCGGATAAATCCCTTTCGCAATAATTCCGAGATCTGGGTTTGTAGCTCTAAATGCGCGGACGGATTGAGGCGATAATGGGGAAGGTTGGGCAGGGAGGAGCCAGGGATGAAGTCGATGGCGTGTTGGATGTCCCGCATGGGGGGTAACTCAGACGGTAGCTCATCCGGATACACATCCACAAATTCTTCTAGGAGCGACTTCAATGCCAGGGGTAAGCGCTCACATATCGCCGCATCGTCCTTGACTTGGAGGCAAACTAAAGCATAAAGAACTCCGTCCATGAAGGTAGCCCGGGTAAGTTCCTTCCTACCAATAAGACCCAACGCTCTCTTCTCGACTGGGATGACGGTGTCCTTGGACGGGGTCGAAGGGTCCTTCGGAGGAGAGGGCTTCAAGACGATGACGCGGCCATTAAACTTGAATTCATAAGTGTTAGCCCGACCATAGTGGGTGACATCATGGTCAAACAACCAAGGGCGCCCAAGTAAGACGTGACACGCGTCCATGGGGATGACATCACACCAAACCGGTTCGGTGTAGGCCTTGATGGTGAGGGGAACTAGACAATGCTTCGCCACGGGGAGGGATGACTTGTTCACGCACGCCACCTTATACGGGTGAGGGTATGGCTCAGCAACTAGGGACATGCATTTCACGGCGGCTTCAGAAATGACATTCATGCAACTACCGCTATCTATGATCAACCTACACCATTTTTCACTGCTCTTGAAGTTTAACGTGAAGATATTTGTCCTATTCTATTCGTCTAACAGTCGCGGGGTGGCCAAAATACATCTCATCACCATCATGTGGGATTCGTCATCCATGTCACTCGGCACGCCGTCCGACTCAGTAAAATCTCCTGCTTCGCAAGTAAGGTCGTCAGACCCACCCGCGGCATCTAACAGGGCTAGGGGCTTGGGTTTTGTAGGACAATCACTAGCATAGTGTTCTTGAACCCCGCAAGCAAAACAGGTGACGTTCGTCCTGCTGACTCTTCCGATCGACACTCTTTCCCCAGTTGGACTCCTATTGTTTTTAGCCGTCACCACAATGGATGCAGAATCGGAGGACCGATAATTTCCTTTATCCTTATAGCTGGGTGCAGGGGGAGGTCCTAAGATGGATTTGCCCTTCTGGAACGGACGTGAATTTCCCTTAAGCACATTGTGTTTTTCGATATCTAACGCAGCGTTGAATGTCACGTGTAAGTCCGCGTGGCCGTATCGCAATAACTTCCCTTGGATATCGGGGTTGAGGCCCTTACGGAACCTGGATAGGGTGACCTCGGGCATCTCCTTCACATCACAACGGACCATCATATCCTTGAGTAAGCTCATGTACTCAGAAACTGACCTCGACCCTTGCTTAAGGGTAGCCAAATCATCGAACATCTGTGTTCGATGGTACGTGGGAACGTATTGCTCGGTCAACCTAGCCTTCATATCTTCCCAACCGATGGGCCTTGCACCATTCTCCACTCGCAAGTGCCTCTCTTCGTTCAGCCAAAAGATCTTGGCTGACCCTAATAATTTCATTCTCGCCACACGCACCTTGTCCGCATCGTTGAGAGCGTACCATTCGAAGTAACACTCGATTTCCATGACCCAGTCCTGGAAGACTTGGGGGTCTCCCAATCCATCATAGGATGACGGCTTAACACGGACAGACCGAGTAAGATCAAACTCGTAAGGTGCTCGAGGAGCATGCTCATTAGGAGGGTGGGGGTAAGGATTGTGATTCTCTCCCGCCCGTTGGTGCGGAGGTGGATTACCAGGTGCTCCTTGTTGTAATCCCATTGCGTGAATAGCCTCCCGAATAGCCATCATCTGCTCCGTGAAATCCTGACGGAGCTCCTCAATCTCCGTTAGGGCACGACCCTTAGGCCGGTCATCATCCATATTGGAAGACGACGGAGGATATTCCATTCCGAGCCTAGTGCGCATGCACAAGTGAAGAAAACAGACTTAGACAGACCACAGAAGGATTTAATCTCGCTAGACAATTTACCAAAAATAAATTTTTTTGATTTTCTTACTGGAAATAAAATGAGGATTATTAAAAAAAAAATTTTGGATTTTTTTGCTGAAAAATAAGAAATCTACACCGCTATTGGCAGACCAGGGAAAAAAAATTTTTGTGATTTTTTTTGACTCCAAACATGCAAATAGAAGTGCGGGCTGACGTGCAAAAATAACAGGGGGAGGGTGTAAATTAAGAAACTGACAAGAACCTCCCTCTGATACCAAATTGATGCAGGCCACTATCCGCCAATGTGACTACTTTAGCGTTCCAACGCGCGAGACGCCTAACACCCACGATGACAACCACACAAAACTAAAACGCAGCGCACTATTATGCAAACTAAACAAGTAAACCAACACGGTAGCCACACCGTCGGAAAGATCGGACAAGCGGCTAAAGGCCGTTATCCTTTCTAGTAAAAGGGACCCACCCGATCCGGACGAGCGATGTTGTACCAAAGAAGATCTACTCGAAAACATGATCGAGAAACGGTAGATCTCCCCCAACAAAAAGGTGCGGGGTTCGCCAAACCCTTTTCGGAAATAAAGCGTAGTGATGTTGCAACACTTAAAGCAAAACCCACGAAAAATAACGATTCGCAAGCAACGCTAAAATTATTCCAGCCGCTAGAAAAATCAAGAGGGAAACACACGGAAGTGGAGTGAATCGTTACCCAAGTCGGAATGGATGATTCCGACTATTTTACCAAGGGATCACTCGCCCGCGGCTCCGCCGGAGTTGTGCCGGATGGAGTAAGAGATTCCCCCGTCGCCGCGTCACGCCGTCTCCAAGTTCCTCGGAGCAAGGAAGAATCCACCCCACTCAAAGGGGGGTAATCAGCCAAGATGGGTGGGAGAGGGTGGTCGGCCGATTGGGTTGAGGGAGGGTAGTCGGTTAAGAGGAGGCTTGTGAGGAGGTGGTGGTGTTGAGGATGTAGATAGGGAGAGGGGAGAAAGGGAAGAGGAAGGGGCGGTTTTTGGGAGTGGAGAGGGGGGCGGCCGAATTAGTGAGGGGAAGAGGGAGAGAGTAGGGGGGCGGCTAAGAAGAGGGGAAATAGAGAGATAGGTTTAGGGTTTTCAAAATTCTTCTTCAATTCTTCAAAAGGAAACATCCTATGCCTATATATAGGCTTACAACCATCAACCAGCTATTAGCAGCCCAAAATGAAAAATAAAGCTAATAATGTTTTCAAAAGTTTTAAACTTAAAGAGACTAATAAAATGCCTAAACAAGTGGCACAATAAATACGATAAATAAAATGACCTAAATAAAAAGGCTTAGACGGGCTTGAGCCGAGGGCAGAGATTATAACGTCGCCCCGAGTGGGCACCATGGCGACGCGAGTCCTTTGTTGGAGACGAGGGAGGGTCTTCAGCAAGCTGTGGTTCGTCGTCTCCACCAGGTTTTCTTTTTAGTATAAACTATCCTATATATAGAACCTTATTAACCTTAATAGCTAATTAATTAAGTAATATATAATAAGACAAAGCAAAACCGCCAAGCACCCGTCACTCTTCTAAAGTATTAGGTAATAAAATACTTAATAAATAATATTATTTTTCATAAAACACAAAACGATGCGAAAACCGAACATCCTCGGAATTCGACGAAATTCGCACCGTAGCTAAATATCCACGCTACGAACACAACAGCGAAGTCGAAATCAAATTTCGATGAGCAAAACTTGGGTTATCTCCACCCGAAGCCAAAACACAAGCACCCCCCGAGAGGCCACTCCGGGTCACCCAAAACGACCCGACTTGCTAGGGAAAACTTGCCCATAGGCTACAAAATAGGCCACTCAGTCCTAAGGAGTTAATACCCACTCTACAGATGACACAAGCCAATAAAACGTGTCGACGTAACGCCAAACGAGAATTAAATAATCGCAGAAAAAAAATCGGGGGCGTTACAGTCACTCCCCCTAAAAGAAAGATTCGTCCCTAAACTTCACATACACTACTTCTACTTATAAAAGGAAAGTAGCAAAAAAGAGCTACTAGGAATAAAACGTACCAAGCAAATCAGGGGAATAGTTGAGGGTGAGCCTTCCTCATAGCCGACTCTAACTCCCAAGTCACGTTTTCCAATTCCTGATTCTTCCATAGAACTTTGACCATCGGGATGGACTTCCTCCACAGCACCCGATCTTGAGTATCCAAAATGCGGACCGACACTTCAACAAAAGAGAGATTAGGCTCCAACTGGGGCACAACATCCAAGACTTGCCCACTGTTACACACACACTTCCGCAATTGGCTTACATGAAATACGTTATGAACACCTGGGAAGTTTGCTGGCAAATCCAACCTATATGCTTACACGCCAATCCGTTCAACAATCTTAAACGGGCCCACATACCTCGGGTCCAATTTCTAGTTCTTACCGAACCTCTTAACACCAACCATCGGGGAAACCTTAAGAAACACAAGGTCCCCTACAGAAAACTCCAAGTCAGACCTACGCCGATTGCCGTTCTTCTCATATCTCTCCTGAGCTATACGAAGCTTTTCTCGAATAAGCTTCACTGCGACTTCCATCTCCTCGAGCACATCCGGACCCAATAAGGGTCTCTCACCTGCCTCAACCCAAAACAGGGGAGTTCTGCAGCGCCTCCCATACAAAGCTTCAAACGGAGCCATTTGCAAGCTCTCTTGATAAATGTTATTGTATGCAAACTCCATAAGTCGCAACCGCTCATCCCACGCTCCACTGTGGTCTAGAATGTAGCATCTGATCATATCCTCAACTATCTGGTTCACCCGCTCTGTTTGCCCATTGGTCTGTGGGTGGTAAGCAGTAGAATACCTCAGATCTGTACCCAAACCCTCCTGTAGACTCTGCCAAAAGTGAGAAGTAAACCGGGAGTCTCGATCAGAATAGATGCTAACAGGCACACCGTGCAATCTGATGACCTCATTCAAGTATAGCTCTGCTATCTTCTTCATCGGATAATCAATCTTATACGGCACGAAGTGAGCACATTTCGTCAGTCTTTCCATTATAACCCAAACAGAATCAAATCTCCTTGGAAATTTCGGTAAGCCTGTAATGAAGTCCATAGAAATACTTTCCCACTTCCAAGTCAAGATCCCTAACGGAGTCAACTTGCCACCAGGCCTTTCGTGATCGTCCTTAACACGCTTGCAAGTGTGGCACTCAACAACAAATCGGGCTATATCACTCTTCATCCCATACCACTAGGCAATTTGCTTCAAATCACGATACATCTTTGTAGATCTTGGATGGTAGGCAACACTGGATCCATGAGCCTTTCTGCATATCATAAATTTGAAGTCTCCAACAACGGGGATGCAAAATCTTCCGCGGTACTTCAAAGTACCCGCATCATTGATAGAAAAATCTGGAAACCCCCCTCTCTCAGTCCTGAGGTATAAGTGCAGAAGGTCTGGATCATGCTTCTGGTGCAACCTAGTAAGAGAAATCCAAGATGGCTCTGCCACTGCCAAACTGCTCTGCATGTAACAACATCCCACTGAGATATCCATAAGGAGGAACTCTTCCACTAAACGATCGGCGGAGAGATTAAAGATCTTCCTCGTCTTCCGGCTCAGGGCATCGGCCACCACATTGGCCATGCCTTGATGATACTGGATCTCCACATCATAATAAGCCACATACTCTAGCCACCGCCGTTGGCGTAAATTCAACTCCTTCTGCGTGAACACGTACTTTAGACTTCTATGATCTGTGAAGATCTTTCACTGAGCACCATAAAGTAGATGCCTCCATAGCTTTAGCGCATAAATCACCGCTGCAAACTCAAGGTCATGCGTAGGGTAATTTCTCTCATGAGTCTTTAATTGTCTTGACCCATACGCAATCACTTTTCCAGCCTGCATCAACACGCAACCCAGACCAACATGCGAAGCATCCACATACACATCATACTCCGCACCCTCAGTAGGTAGGGCCAAAATGGGAGTAGTGCACAGTCTGTTCTTTAGCTCCAGGAAGGCTTCTTCGCACTTCTCGTTCCAAACAAAGGGCATATTCTTCTTAGTCAACATGGTCAAAGGTGCATCCAGGGTAGAGAAACCCTCCACGAACCTCCTGTAGTAGCCGGCCAACCCAAGGAAGCATCTGATCTCCTTGGGCGTGCCTGGCCTGCTCCAATCCATCACTGCTGCGATCTTTTCCGGGTCGACCGAGCTCCTATCCTTGTTCACCACGTGGCCAAGAAACGAGACCTGAGGCAACCAAAATTCGCACTTGCTCAGCTTGGAGAATAACTTGTGAACCCTCAACTCCGATAGAACCAAGCGCAAATGTTGCTCATGCTCCTCAGCGCTGCGAGAATAGATCAACACATCATCGATGAAAACCACAACGAACTTGTCTAGAAAATCCTTGAACACCCAGTTCATTATATCCATGAAAGCTGATGGTGCTTGGTCAAACCAAATGACATCACCAAGAACTCAAAATGTCCATTCCTCGATCTAAACGCAGTCCGTGGAATATCTGCCTCATGGATCCTGAGCTGATGATAGCCAGAACGAAGATCGATCTTGGAGAACACCGTGCTACCGCGCAACTGATCCAATAAGTCATCGATCCTCGGCAGAGGGTACCTGTTCTTAATAGTGACTTTGTTCAACTCCCTGTAGTCGATGCAAAGCCGCATCAACCCATCTTTTTTCTTTACAAACAAAACAGGAGCACCCCAAGGCGACGAACTCCGCCTGATAAATCCTTTTGCCAACAACTCATCCAACTTGACTCGCAACTCCTCTAACTCACGAGGGGCCATCCGGTACGGCGCCTTAGCAATAGGACGCGTACTCGGTTCCAAATCAATCACAAACTCAACATCCCGATCGGGAGGAAGAACAGGAAGGTCATTAGCAAAAACATCAGCCAAACCACGAACAACAAGAATCTCCTCCAAGTACGGTACACTAACAGCAGTCCCAAGCACCGAGACTAAACAAGAAAAAAAATCAGAATGAAACAGCTTCTGAGCACATACCGTAAAAATGACAGGAGAATCCTGGCACGGATCAACATACATGCTTCCGGGCTGACCGTTGTCCTTGATGAAGTCCAAGCGCTTCCCTTTGCACTGAATAACCGCATCATACTTAAACAACAAGTCCATGCCCAGAATAACATCGAAGTACTCTAGATTAATCATCTTCAAGTCTGCCTTCGCAAGAAAGTCTCCCAACAAAACAGGGAAATCTATAATGCCCAAATCTGATAGCACAGATTCACCAGAAGGAAACTTGACGCGGAAGGTATCACGAACTTAATCTAGAATCAACCAATGTCGCTCCACAAAGGCTCTAGCCACAAATGAGTGGGTAGCGTCGGAGTCGAACAGAACACGTGCTCAGCGGTTCTTCATCTTAAATTTCCCTATAGGAGTATATACAACTAAGGAACTACCAAAACAAAACTATAACCATTCTAGTAAATAAAACTTTTAGGCTGGAAAAATAACTAACCTAAGATGACCTGAGTTGAAGCTTGAGCCTCCTCGGAAGAGATCACGTTCAGCTTTCCTTTTCCCTTGTCCAAACGCTGAGGCAGAGGAAATGCCTGAAGTGGAACTGCATGAAGAACAGGCTGGACCTAAGGACACCTTGTCTTGATATGACCCTTTTGCCAACACTGATAGCAGACTTTATCCTTGGACCAGTACTGGGCAGCATCATGCCCGGGTCGCTTGCAAACAGAACAGGAAACATCCCTCCTAGGAGCACCCTGAATAGCATGAACTTACTCCTTCTGAGATGCTTCCTTCTTGAAACACCTCTTAATAGGGTGGCCTGACTGGCCACAAAAGCTACACACCACCTTGCTCTTCTTTCCCGAAGCAGCACCGGGTACCTGGGGATTCTTATCCTCAACAGACTTCCTCTTGTCCTTCCTCATTTGCTGGCCACTGTTCTTTACGGTCTCAATTACCTCTACCTTCAGAGCAGCCTCCACTACCCCTGCATAAGTCTCTGATCCATATGCACTGGTCAACTGCTGAACCTCGCTCCTCAAGCCACCAAGAAACCGTTTGACTCGATCATCCTCAACACTCACCAAACCAGGAGCAAACTGGCTCAACTTGCTGAATTCTATCTCATACTCACCGACCGTGAGTTGTCTTTGCTTCAGGTGGAGGAAGTCGTTCATAAGACGGTCATGCTCGATCGAAGGCAAGAATTTCCTCAACAGCATTTCCTTGAATACTTCCCAAGAGCAACCATCTACCAAGCTCTCCTTTTCTCTATGCCACCAACTCTTAGCGAAACCCTTAAGCTGATAGGAGGCTATCATCACTCTCTGATCATCTGAAATACCGGAGTACGAGAACATCTCCTCCATGGAGATTAGCCAATTATCTATGACCATGAAATCTGCCTTCCCATCATAAGTAGGAGGTCTAAGTCTCTGAAACTGCGAGATAAATTCCATCTCTGCTGGCACCACCACTTGAGATCTCAGGGGTGCAGGAGGAGGAGGAACAGCTAACCCCCCTGCAGGGAATTGTACTCCCTGAGTTTGTCCTGCCACAACCGCCACCAGGGACTGGATCTGGGCCTGCATCTCTGCCATCTGCCTGCTCAAGGAAAAGCTACTCTATCGCAGGCTCTCGATCACCCCATCATTCTGCTCTCCAGATGACTCACCCTCATAAATAGGAGTCAATCTAGTCGAAGGGCGTCTCGCCATCCTAAAATCATAACAACATTAGTTAGATCCTAGTACAACAGCTACAACTAACTACAAGTACATACAATATATACATAAATATGAACTTAAATATGTTAAACTTGATCTGGGATTTTATTTTTATAAGAATTGATGTTATGCCTAACCTAGGATGGTTAACCACCACCATACTAACTCTTGTGCCTAGATCGGGAATGCATGAATTTTTATTATTTTTGACTCGAAAACTTATGTGTGTACATATGTCATCCTGCCAGCCTTTAGCTTGGCACGTTGTGCTTATGCAATGTTATGCTATGCATTCTAAAAAGGCCCTAATGCATGTTATGAGCGGCGTACACATGAAAATATTATGCATCCCATACTACATAACATTCTCATGCAATGAAAAGAAAATGAGCTAGTCGAAGCCATGTTGTGAGGTTATGGATCCCATACTACATAACCCTCACATGTTGCCCCTATGGTGGATCCATATACAAACACATATTATGCATCCCATACTACATAATATGCCCTGTATACTTCATGTTATGCTATGAGTGTAGTGTTCGTACTTTTGCCAAGACGTGCTGATGACATATCAGTGTGTGAATGACATGATGCTAAACTTCTAATACAATCAAAAAGGAAAGATGCCCGACTAACTTGTCAAGCAACCTCCCTCTGATACCAACTATCACAACCCACATTTTCTCCGAATTTAAGAAGTACCAGAGAATGTGAAAACACGCATCGTGATGCCACGTCGAGCAGGGGATAACTGTCGACGCTCAGGCGAACACCATCTAACTAGACTATGAAAATTCATGAGTTCATTGATTAGAAAATCAGTTATATTTTAAAGGCTGTATCCCTCGGCTCAGTGGATCATCTAGTCCATAGTTTAGGAGAACAACTATACTTATATGCAGCGGAAAATACTTTATTCACATTTGACATCCTAGAAGAGTGCATAAGTGTCCTCAGAGGACAACTTATACTTTGCAAGACCCTACATTTAATTTATACTATATATGAGAAAACGATCTTTTTACGTTGTTTGGAAAGTAGTATATGAGTTTTATAAACATGATGATCATGATATATACTTATAATAGTGTTTTTAGGTTTAAAAGTAACTAGCAACCTAGCATAAATCATCCCAAGAGCAAGTAGACTAACTCCAGAAAAGGTAGCAGCAAAAAGATAACATATCTAGTATCAAGGTAAAACTACCAGTGGGCGCCAACAAACTGACACGAACCCGCTGGCAAGTATATATGTCTGTAAGAAAGAAGCACAAAACTACCTCACAAGACCAAGGAACTGATCTCTACAGAATGAGAGACAGCCAGCAACAACACAGCACAACTAGCTGCCTAATCAGCTACTAACCAGAACCTAAGGCATTCAAAGAAGAAAAGAATACCTCAGCAAGCAAAAACAAATAACCTGTACGAAAATTTTAATCTAAATGACAAGCAAAAAGAGTAAGTAAACCGTAACAAGCACCACTGTCCAAGGCAATACAAAAAGGAAAAACACTATGTGCCAAGAAACAGCAATAACCCTGCCCAAAAATCCTGCAGAGTTTACAAGGCAACCATGTGCCCAAAACGTTGCAATTTACAAAGGAAGAAACGTCTAACATCCTAAAATGTGAGAGATGGCAGTAGCAAAAAAACAATGCGGATCCGGGTTGGAGGCAACTCAGTCCCCCAACCACCATTTCAAAGAAACAAAGCTCAAGGGTCTACGTGTGAAAGTACTAGGGACCTTCCACCCCCTTGCCCAGCCCGTACCTGGAGCAAGATAAAAGAAAAGGGTGGCCACGGCTATAATAAACAACACCACCCCCATTAAGAGCTTCAAACCATCACTACTACCACAACCCATGATTCGACCTTTGGAAAAATATAGCCGACAAGGAACCTCAAAAAAATCAAGGAATTCACTCGGGAGAGAAAATCAAGATAAGGGAAAAGCGTTGAGATGGCTCAACACGGCATGGCGTTGAGTGAGCTCCACTAACTCAACTCCTAAACAGACGGTGGCGTTGAGTGAGTTAACATCACTCAACGCCAAAACGGTTACGGCGTTGAGTGAGGTTCACTCACTCAATGCCTTCTGCAATACTGGCTGTGGCGTTGAGTGAGCTAACCTCACTCAACGCCAAAACAGACAGTGGCGTTGAGTGAGTTAACCTCACTCAACGCCAAAACAGCCACGGCGTTGAGTGAGGTTCATTCACTCAACGCCTTCTGCGACACTGGCTGTGGCGTTAAGTGAGCTAACCTCACTCAACTCAAAAATAGACGGTGCCACTGAGTGAGTTAACCTCACTCAACGCAAAAATAGCCACAGCGTTGAGTGAGGTTCACTCACTCAACCCCTTAGCACTTGGCCGCAAAAACTAACTATGGTGTTGAGTGAGTCCACCTCTCTCAATGCCAAAACAATTTTGGCATTGAGTGAGGTCGACTCACTCAATGCCAAAATACTAAGCCGCAAGGATGGGCTGCGGCGTTGAGTGAGCCCACCTCACTCAATGCCTAAACTGCCATGGCATTGAGTGAGGCCCACACACTCAACGCCATCCAACATAACTGCGGGGATTGGCTGTGGCGTTGAGTGAGACTGCCTCACTCAATGCCTAGACAGCCATGGCATTAAGTGAGGTTGACTCACTCAACGCCACAATACTTAGCCGCGAAAGAACAGACCAAGAGGCTATGGCGTGGAGTGTGTGCACCACACTCAATGCCAAGTCCAAACAGACCCGGCGTTGAGTGTGTGCACCACAATTAACGCCAAGTCCAAGCAGACCCGGCGTTGAGTGTGTGCACCACACTCAACGCCGAGCCCTGAAGCCTCCAATGCTTGAACCAGTAATCATTTCACTACTCCCAACCCGAGAACAGGCCAACTCAACAGCAGGAAGGGAAAAAAAGAGATTTTTATAGCAAGGCTGATTTTGGAAAAAGAATTCGTACAGGAAGCTATCTACAGGCTTAAGCAGAACTTGGTTAAAAAAAAGAGAAGTTGGACCTTTTAGCAAGAGAAATCCGGATAATCATTAACAGTAAGGAACAAAATGAATAAGAGAAGCTACATGGCAAGGGCAAGAGCACCACTTGCCTCGATTTCCAGCGAAGCTTGGTCGGCTTCCCTTACTCTCACTCGGCACCAGCATCAACAACACCTAGACCAAAAATCTAGAGCTTTCATGGCGGAAACAGACAACCCAAGCAATTTCGAGACCCCTAGAAACACCACCAAAATTGAATTTCTTACCGTAGGAATGAAGTTCTAGGCGAGAGCAATCCAAATCCACTTTCGGAATCGAATTCCGTCCACAAACGCTCCCGGAATCAGCGTCCGAAGGGGAGCAGGTTCGGCGGTTTCTCCGCTTCTTTTCACAAACAGGCGCAGACTGGTTTGGTTTCAGGAAGTTGAACCGGAGCGGTTTTCTCTTAAGTATAAACTATCCTATATATAGAACCCTATTAACCTTAAGAGCTAATTAATTAAATAATGTATAATAAGACAAAGCAAAACCGCCAAGCACCTGTCACTCTTCTAAAGTATTAGGTAATAAAATACTTAATAAATAATACTATTTTTCATAAAATACAAAACGACGTGAAAACCGAACATCCTTGGAATTCGACGAAATTCGCACCGTAGCTAAATATCCATGCTACGAACACAACGGCGAAGTCGAAATCAACTTTCGACGAGCAAAACTTGGGTTATCTCCACCCGAAGCCAAAACACAAGCACCCCCCGAGAGGCCACTCGGGGTCACCCAAAACGACCCGGTTTGCTAGGGAAAACTTGCCCATAGGCTACAAAATAGGCCACTCAGTCCTAAGGAGTTAAGACCTACTCCATATATGACACAATCCAAGAAACCACGTCGACGTTACGCCAAACGAGAATTAAATAATCGCATAAAAAAAATCGGTGGCGTTACACCCCTTAAGTCCTATTTATAGATTTCTGAAAACGGTCTGCAAGTAATTATCCTCTGCCGGCCTGGAATTACTGAAAACCCCTTGGTATGGCCTGCCAATAGCCAAACTCTTCTATTCTGAATAGCTATGTACAGCCCACTTGGGTCTGCCAACAGCGAGACTCCATTGTTCTAACGAGCTATGGGCAGGCCAGCGGGGGAAAAAGGGTGGAAAACACATCATAATTGAAGGGGGGAGAGCTACCCTGCAATGGCTTCTACTCGGCAAAGGCTGCGAGTACTGTCACAACCCATATTTTCTCCGAATTAAGAATTATCAGAGTAAGAGAAAACACGCGTCATGATGCCACGTCAAGCAGGGGATAACTGCTGACGCTCAGGCAAAACCACCTACAATCTTTATGCAAGAAAATCATGTGCTTAATTAATAGAAAATCAGTTATGATTAGAGTCCGTATCCCTCGGCTCAGTGGATCATCTAGTCCACCAAAGAAAACTATATTTATACGCTGCGGAAAAATACTTTATTTAGATTTGACACCCTAAAGAGCGCATCAGGGTCCCCAGAGAACCACTCATGCTATGCAAGACTCTACATTAAATTTATATAATATATAAGAAAATGGTTTTTTTTTGTACGTGATTGGAAAATAGTGATTAAGTTTATAAAAACATGCTGATCATGAGCTTCATTTATAATAGTATTTATGGTTTGAAAATACCTAGCAACCTAGCATAAACCTTCTCAAAGCAAGTAGACTATCTCCAGAAAAATGGTAGCAGCAATAGTATATATCTAGTACAAGGTAAAAACTACCAGTGGGCGCCAACAACCTGACACGAACCCGCTGGCACAAATATATGTCTGTAAGAAAGTACTGAAAACAACTTCACTAATAAGGTAAACAGAACTCCAAAGTCCGGGAGTCCACCAACAACACCACCTCCAACTAGCCACCAGACTGGCTACAGCTCAGAACCTGAGGCATTCCAAAAGAAAACAGAATACCTCAGCAAGCAAAATCAAGGTAAAAAAACATCTGCATGTAAGAGTCAACCAAAAGGACAAAGTAACTGAAAAACATGCAGTAGAAAGAGTCACAACTGTCCAAAATAGGACCACAAGAAATGCACAACGTGCAAAGAAACAACAACGACCCAACCCAGGAACCACATCCTGCAGGGCCTACTAGGCTGCCAAGAGCCAGAATGCTGCAAACTACCAAAGAAGAAACTTCTAACACCCTAAACTGTGGGAAGTGATAGTAGCAAAAACAACAACGAGGAACCGGATCGAAGGCAAACGCAGTCCCCCAATCCACCATGTCCAAGTCAAAAGCTCGAGGGTCAACACGTGAAAACACAAGGGATCTTCCACCCGACATGCCCAGCCCATACCTGGAGCAAGAAAAAACATGGGTGGCCTTGGCTATATTACACAACTCCACCCCCATAAAGAGCTACAACCACCACTACTAACCACGACCCACGATTCGGCCTTTAGGAAAATAAAGAAAACGGCCGACAAGGAAAACCCAGAAATACAACTGGAAATCCACTCGGAAACGAAAGACAAGGTAAAGGAAGAGTGTTGAAATAAACCAACACGACTAGGCATTGAGTGAAACCCACTCAGTGCCTACCTAAACTTTGGCGTTGAGCGAGCTAGCCTCACTCGCCGCCAAAATAATGCCACTACCCACAAACCCACTAAAGAATACGGAGCTCGACGATAGTCGAACGACCAAGGCAAAAGATCCAGAACTCGAGTAGTTGCCTGTCACTTGAGTATCTAAATTCCCGCACTCGAAACCAGCTAAAATCGCCTAGTAACAGAAAATATACAGAGCGCACGATCAGTGACGCACGATCAGTGGTCGTGCGCACTCATCGGCTGATGATCGTGCGAAGCGAACCTGGAAAACCTGAGAAAACTTAGCATCAGCGCACGATCAGTGACGCACGATCAGTGGTCGTGCGCACTGCTTGCCAGCGCTCATGCGATCTCCGAGACAGAACTTTGGAAACTGAAAGTTATATGCGCACGAACAGAGGCACACGACCAGTGGTCGTGCCCCCTAACGGTTAACGACCGTACGCAGCTAACCTGTACCGTTTGGAATTTCCCGAACGACACCGGAACGCGCACACGACTCACGCAACTGCAGTAGCAGCAGGAAACTACCAGCGTCGCGCACCACTACTATACAAACTATGCCTAATCATTCGAGTAATACCTTAACGAAAATCGGCAACCACACCCCCTCCTAACTCTCCCTCTCGGCTACACCCGAACCAGAGCAACAATCAGAGTAAAGGAAAACAACGGCTCCACGCCGACAATTTGGATTCCAATCATCACAAAATAGGGGGGGTTTCAGTAGGAAGAACTAAGCCCTATAGTTAGCAAGAAATGAGAACAACAAGCCCTCTAACCTGGGCTAATCGGGATTTCAATTTCAGCAAGTAAAATCGAAAAAAAACTTGGCAAGGGCAAGAATACCACTTGCCTCAATTCACAGCGAAGCTTTGGACTGCATTCCTCCTCTTCGCACGGATCAAAACGGCCGCAACACCTAAAACAAACTCTCGGCCATTAATGGTGGAAAACTCCAAAACCGAAAATTCCAAACCTCCCAAAACTCCACGAAAATCGAATTTCTTACCGTAGGAATGAAGTTCTCGACGAGAGCAATCCAAATCCACTCTCGGAATCGAATTCCGTCCACAAACGCTCCGGGAATCGGTGTTTGAAGGGAAGGGTAGGCGGTTTCTCCGTTTCTCTCGTACAGGACCGGCGGTTATTAACGTGAAGAAGATGATGCCTTTTCATTCTATATATATATATATATATTAATATATAATAATATAATTAATTACAAAATTACATAAAGCGTCAAAACGACGCGAAAACCGAACTACCTCGGAATTCGACGAAATTCGCACCGTAGCTAAATACCCACGCTACGAACACAACAGCGAAGTCCAAATTAACTTTCGACGAACAGAACTCGAGTTATACCCAAACAAAGCCAAACACAAACATCCCCCCGAGAGGCCACACCGGGTCACCAAAACGACTCGGTTTGCTAGGGAGATCTTGCCAACAGGCTACCAAACAGGGCACTCAGTTCTAAGGAGCTAAACCATACTCCACACATGGCTCAAGCCACGGAAACGCGTCATCGTAACGCCAAACGAGAATAAAAATAATCGCTGAAAAAAAACGGGGCATTACAGTCACTCCCCCTAAAAGAAAGTTTCGTCCCGAAACTTTACGCACAACCCTCCTACTAACGAAGGAAAAGTAACAAACAGAAGTTACAAAGGGAAACATACCGATCAAATCAGTGAAACAGGTGAGGGTACGCCCTCCTCATGGCCGACTCTAGCTCCCAAGTCGCGCTCTCCAAATCCTGATTTTTCCATAGAACTTTCACCATCGGTATGGACTTCTTTCGCAGCACACGCTCCTGAGTATCCAAAATACGAACTGGCACCTCAACAAAAGAGAGGTTGGGCTCCAACTGGGGCACAACATCCAAGAGTTGCCCACTGCTGCGCACACACTTCCGCAATTGGCTAACATGAAAAACATTATGAACACCAGGGAAGTTCGCTGGCAAATCCAATCTATATGCAGACACACCAATCCGTTCCAAAATCTCGAACGGGCCCACAAACCTTGGGTCCAATTTCCGATTTTTACCAAATCTCTTCACACCAACCATTGGAGAAACCTTGAGGTATACATGATCCCCTACTAAAAACTCCAAAGCAGACCTACGCCGATTGGCGTTCTTTTCATACCTCTCCTGAGCTATACGAAGCTTCTCCTGAATAAGCTTCACGACGACTTCCATATCCTCCAGCACATCAGGACACAACAACGGCCTCTCACCAGCCTCGGCCCAAAACAACGGAGTCCTACAGCGCCTCCCATACAAAGCTTCGAACAGAGCCATCTGCAAGCTTTCCTGATAACTGTTATTATAAGCAAATTCCATGAGTCGCAGACGCTCATCCCACGCTCCACCGTGGTCTAAAATATAGCATCAGATCATATCCTCAACAATCTGATTGACCCGCTCCGTCTGCCCATTGGTCTGAGGGTGGTACGCAGTAGAATACCTCAGATCCGTACCCAAACCCTCCTGCAGACTCTGCCAAAAATGAGAAGTAAACCGGGAGTCTCGATCAGAAATGATGCTAACCGGCACACCGTGGAGTCGGATGACTTCATTCAAGTACAACTCCGCTATCTTCTTCATCGGGTAATCAATCTTATAAGGCACGAAGTGAGCACACTTCGTCAATCTATCCACTATAACCCAAACAGAATCAAATCCCCTCTGGGATTTTGGCAAACCCGTAATGAAGTCCATAGATATACTCTCCCACTTCCAAGTCGGGATCTCTAGCGGAGTCAACTTACCACCAAGCCTTCCATGATCGGCCTTCACACGATTGCAAGTGTGACACTCAGCAACAAATCGGGCTATATCACCTTTCATGCCATACCACCAGGCAATTTGCCTTAAGTCACGGTACATCTTCGTAGATCCTGGATGGTAGGCAACGCTGGAACCATGAGCCTCAATGCAAATCCTACTCCTAATGTCCCCAACAGCGGGAACGCAAAACATGCCGCGGTACTTCAAAGTACCCGCATCATCAATAGCAAAATTTGGCAACTCTCCCTTCTCTGTCCTGGTAAAAAGGTGCAACAGATCCGGATCGTCCTTCTGATGCAGTCTAGTCAAAGAAATCCAGGACGGCTCTGCCACTGACAAACTACTCTGCAAACCACAGCATCCCACTGAAATATCCATAAGGAGGAACTCCTCAACTAACCGATCGGCGGAGAGGTTAAAGATCTTTCCCGTCTTTCGGCTCAGGGCGTCGGCCACCACATTGGCCTTGCCCGGATGATACTGGATTTCTACGTCATAATCTGCCACATACTCAAGCCACCGCCGCTGACGCAGATTCAACTCCTTCTGCGTGAACACGTACTTCAGGCTCTTATGGTCAGTAAAAATCTTGCACTGAGCCCCATAAAGTAAGTGCCTCCACAACTTCAACGCATAGATAACCGCTGCAAACTCAAGGTCATGCGTAGGATAATTCTTCTCATGAGTCTTCAGCTGCCTTGACCCATAAGCGATTACTTTTCCATCCTGCATTAATACGCATCCCAGACCTATATGCTATGCATCCATATACACATCATAATCCACGCCCTCAGTAGGAAGGGTCAGAACGGGAGCAGTACACAATCTCCTCTTTAACTCCTGAAAAGCTTCTTCGCACTTCTCGCTCCAAACAAAAGCCACATTCTTCAGAGTCAGCTTGGTCAAAGGTGCGGCTAGAGAAGAGAAACCCTCCACGAATCTCCTGTAATAGCCAGCCAACCCTAAGAAACTTCTGATCTCCTTAGGAGTATTCGGCCTACTCCAATCCATCACTGCTGCAATCTTTTCTGGGTCAACCGAGATCCCATCCTTGTTCACCACGTGGCCTAGAAAAGAAACCTGAGGCAACCAAAATTCGCACTTGCTCAACTTGGCGAATAACTTGTGGTTCCTCAATTCTGATAGTACCAAGCGCAGATGCTGCTCAAGCTCCTCAGCACTGCGAGAATAAACTAACACGTCATCAATGAAGACCACTACGAACTTGTTTAGGAAATCCTTGAATACCCGATTCATCATGTCCATGAAAGCTGATGGTGCGTTGGTCAAACCAAACGACATCACCAAAAACTCAAAGTGTCCATGCCTCGACCTAAACGCAGTCCGTGGAATATCTGCCTCACGGATCCTGAGCTGATGATAGCCCGAATGAAGATCGATCTTGGAGAACACCGTGCTACCACGCAACTGGTCAAATAAATCATCGATCCTCGGCAGAGGGTATCTGTTCTTGATAGTGACCTTGTTCAACTCTCTATAGTTGATGCAAAGCCGCATCGACCCATCTTTCTTCTTTACGAACAAAACAGGAGCACCCCAAGGCGACGAACTCTGCCTGATAAAACCTTTAGCAGACAACTCATCTAACTGAATTCGCAACTCCTCTAACTCACGAGGGGCCATCCGGTACGGCGCCTTAGCAATAGGACGCGTACCCGGCTCCAAATCAATAACAAACTCCACATCCCGCTCAGGAGGGATACCAGGAAGATCATCAGGAAAAACATCGGCGAAACCACGAACAATAGGAATCTTCTCCAAGCGTGGCACGCTAACAACGGTTCCAACCGCCGAGACTAAACAAACACAACAATCAGAAAGAAACAATCTCTGAACACATACCGCAGAGAGAATAGGAGAATCCTGACACGGATCAGCATACACACTGCCGGGCTGACCGTCGTCCCTGATAAAGTCCAAGCGCTTTCCTTTGCACTGAATGACCGCATCATACCGAGAGAGCCAGTCCATGCCCAAAATGACGTCGAAGTCCTCTAGATCAATCATCTTCAGGTCCGCCTTCGCAAGAAAATCCCCCAACAAAACCGAGCAATCCAAAATACCCAAATGTGACAACACAGATTCACCAGAGGGAAACTTGACACAGAAGGAATCCCGAACACGATCTAGAGACAACCGATGACGCTCCACAAAGGCTCTAGCCACGAATGAGTGGGTAGCGCCGGAGTCAAACAGAACACGCGCCCAGCGGTTCTTCACCTTAAATTTCCCTATAGGAGCGCACAAAGCTAAGGAAGTAGCACAACAGTACCGTAAATAATCTAGCAACTAAACTACCAGGCTAGAAAGAAAAACAACAAACAACTAACCTGAGATCACCTGGGTCGAAGTCTGAGCCTTCTCGGAAGAAATCACGTTCAGCTTCCCTTTTCCCTTGTCCACACACTGAGGTGGAGGTAATGCCTGCAATGGAACTGCAGGAAGAGCTGACTGGACCTGAGGACACCTCGACTTAATGTGACCCTTCTGCCCACACTGATAGCAGACTCTATCCCTGGACCAACACTGGGCCGCATCATGCCCGGATCGCTTGCAAACGGAACATGAGACATCTCTCCTAGGAGCACCCTGAATCGCATGAACCTGCTCCTTCCTCTGAGCTGCTGCCTTCTTGAAACATTTCTCGGCAGGGTGGCCTGACCGGCCACAGAAGCTGCACTCCACCTTGCCCCTCTTTCCCGGAGCCGCGCCGGGTACCTGGGGTTTCTTCTCCTCCACCGACTTCCTCTTGTCCAACCTCATTTGCTGGCCTCTGCTCTTCGCGGTCTCAATAGCCTCCACCTTCAGAGCAGCCTCTACTATACCTGCATAAGTCTCTGACCCATAAGCACTGGTCAACTGCTGCACCTCGCTCCTCAAACCACCGAGAAATTGCTTAACTCGATCAGCCTCAACGCTGACCAATCCCGAGGCAAAACGGCTCAACTTGCTGAACTCTATCTCATACTCACCCACCGTGAGTTGCCTTTGCTTCAGATGGAGGAAGTCGTTCATGAGGTGGTCACGCTCGACCGAGGGTAAGAACTTCCTCAACAGCATCTCCTTGAACATCTCCCACGAGCATCCGGCAACCAAGCTCTCCTTCTCTCTCAGCCACCAACTCTTAGCCAAACCTTTGAGCTGATAGGTGGCTAACATCACCCTCTGGTCATCTGCAATCCCTGAGTACGAGAACATCTCCTCCATGGAGATCAGCCAGTCGTCTATCACCATGAAATCTGCCTTCCCATCTTAAGTGGGAGGGCTCAGCCTCTGAAACTGCGAGATGAAGGCCATCTCTGCTGGCACCACCACTGGAGGTCTCAAGGGTGCAGGAGGAGGAGGAACAGCTAACCCCCCAGCAGGAACTTGCGCACCCTGAGCCTGACCTGCCACAATAGTCACCAAAGATTGAATCTGGGCTTGTACCTCCTCCAACTGCCTGCCCATAGCTTCGCTACTCAGACGCAGACTCTCGATCACCGCATCGTTCTGAGCTCCAGAAGATTCACCCTCAGACAGGGGAGTTGATCGAGTCGCAGGACGCCTAGCCATCCTAAAAATCATTACAACGCAAATCAGATCCAAATCCAACGACTAGAACCGATTACCAGTACAGACAATACATATGTAGATATAGACTTAAAGCTGCTAAACTTGCTCTGAGAGTTTATCTTCTTCACAAAAATTAGATGATATGCCCTAACCTAGGATGGTTAACCACCACCTTACTAACTCTTGTGCCTAGATCGGATGCATGAACTTATGTTAATTTGAAAACTCATGTGTGTACATATGTCATCCTGCAAATCTTCAGCTCGGCGCGTTGTGCTTATGCAATGATATGATATGCATGATTGTGCTATGCATTCTAAAAAAAAGGCCCTAATGCATGTTATGAGCGGCGTATGCTTGAAAATGTTATGCATCCCATACTACATAACATTTCCATGCAACGAAAAAGAAACGTGCTAGTCGCAGTCATGTGGTGAGGTTATGCATCCCATACTACATAACCCTCACATGTAGCCCCTATGGTGGATCCATATACGAACACATATTATGCATCCCATACTACATAATATGCCCCGTATACTTCATGTTATGCTATGAGTGTAGTGTTCGTGCTTTTGCCAAGATGTGTTGATGACATATCGGTGTGTGAATGACATGATGCTGAACCACTAAAAGCATCCAAGGAAGGTTGCTCAACTAACTTGTCAAGCAAACCTGACAAGCAAACCTGTCAAGCAAACCTGTCAAGCAAACCTATCAAGCAAACCTGCCCTCTGATACCAACTGTCACAACCCGCATTTTCTCCGAATTAAGAATTATCAGAGTAAGAGAAAACACGCGTCATGATGCCACGTCAAGCAGGGGATAACTGCTGACGCTCAGGCAAAACCAACTACAATCTTTATGCAAGAAAATCATGTGCTTAATGAATAGAAAATCAGTTATGATTAGAGTCCGTATCCCTCGGCTCAGTGGATCATCTAGTCCACCAAAGAAAACTATATTTATACGCTGCGGAAAAATACTTTATTTAGATTTGACACCCTAAAGAGCGCATCAGGGTCCCCAGAGAACCACTCATGCTATGCAAGACTCTACATTAAATTTATGTAATATATAAGAAAATGGTTTTTTTTGTACGTGATTGGAAAATAGTGATTAAGTTTATAAAAACATGTTGATCATGAGCTTCATTTATAATAGTATTTATGGTTTGAAAATACCTAGCAACCTAGCATAAACCTTCTCAAAGCAAGTAGACTATCTCCAGAAAAATGGTAGCAGCAATAGTATATATCTAGTACAAGGTAAAAACTACCAGTGGGCGCCAACAACCTGACACGAACCCGCTGGCACAAATATATGTCTGTAAGAAAGTACTGAAAACAACCTCACTAACAAGGTAAACAGAACTCCAAAGTCCGGGAGTCCACCAACAACACCACCTCCAACTAGCCACCAGACTGGCTACAGCTCAGAACCTGAGGCATTCCAAAAGAAAACAGAATACCTCAACAAGCAAAATCAAGGTAATAAAAAACATCTGCATGTAAGAGTCAACCAAAAGGACAAAGTAACTGAAAAACATGCAGTAGAAAGAGTCACAACTGTCCAAAACAGGACCACAAGAAATGCACAACGTGCAAAGAAACAACAACGACCCAGCCCAGGAACCACATCCTGCAGGGCCTACTAGGCTGCCAAGAGCCAGAATGCTGCAAACTACCAAAGAAGAAACTTCTAACACCCTAAACTGTGGGAAGTGATAGTAGCAAAAACAACAACGAGGAACCGGATCGAAGGCAAACGCAGTCCCCCAATCCACCATGTCCAAGTCAAAAGCTCGAGGGTCAACACGTGAAAACACAAGGGATCTTCCACCCGACATGCCCAGCCCGTACCTGGAGCAAGAAAAAACATGGGTGGCCTTGGCTATATCACACAACTCCACCCCCATAAAGAGCTACAACCACCACTACTAACCACGACCCACGATTCGGCCTTTAGGAAAATAAAGAAAACGGCCGACAAGGAAAACCCAGAAATACAACTGGAAATCCACTCGGAAACGAAAGACAAGGTAAAGGAAGAGTGTTGAAATAAACCAACACGACTAGGCGTTGAGTGAAACCTACTCAGTGCCTACCTAAACTTTGGCGTTGAGCGAGCTAGCCTCACTCGCCGCCAAAATAATGCCACTACCCACAAACCCACTAAAGAATACGGAGCTCGACGATAGTCGAACGACCAAGGCAGAAGATCCAGAACTCGAGTAGTTGCCTGTCACTTGAGTATCTAAATTCCCGCACTCGAAACCAGCTAAAATCGCCTAGCAACAGAAAATATACAGAGCGCACGATCAGTGACGCACGATCAGTGGTCGTGCGCACTCATCGGCTGATGATTGTGTGAAGCGAACCTGGAAAACCTAAGAAAACTTAGCGTCAGCGCACGATCAGTGGTCGTGCGCACTGCTTGCCAGCGCTCGTGCGATCTCCGAGACAGAACTTTGGAAACTGAAAGTTATATGCGCACGAACAGAGGCACACGACCAGTGGTCGTGCGCCCTAACAGTTAACGACCGTGCGCGGCTAACCTGTACCGTTTGGAATTTCCTGAACGACACCGGAACGCGCACACGACTCACGCAACTGCAATAGCAGCAGGAAACTACCAGCGTCGCGCACCACTACTATACAAACTATGCCTAATCATTCGAGTAATACCTTAACGAAAATCGGCAACCACACCCCCTCCTAACTCTCCCTCTCGGCTACACCCGAACCAGAGCAACAATCAGAGTAAAGGAAAACAACGGCTCCACGCCGACAATTTGGATTCCAATCATCACAAAATAGGGGGGGGGGTTCAGTAGGAAGAACTAAGCCCTATAGTTAGCAAGAAATGAGAACAACAAGGCCTCTAACCTGGGCTAACCGGGATTTCAATTTCAGCAAGTAACATCGAAAAAAAACTTGGCAAGGGCAAGAATACCACTTGCCTCAATTCACAGCGAAGCTTTGGACTGCTTTCCTCCTCTTCGCACGGATCAAAACGGCCGCAACACCTAAAACAAACTCTCGGCCATTAATGGCGGAAAACTCCAAAACCGAAAATTCCAAACCTCCCAAAACTCCACGGAAATCGAATTTCTTACCGTAAGAATGAAGGTCTCGATGAGAGCAATCCAAATCCACTCTCGGAATCGAATTCCGTCCACAAACGCTCCGGGAATCGGCGTCTGAAGGGAAGGGTAGGCGGTTTCTCCGTTTCTCTCGTACAGGACCGGCGGTTATTAACGTGAAGAAGATGATGCCTTTTCATTCTATATATATATATATATTAATATATAATAATATAATTAATTACAAAATTACATAAAGCGTCAAAACGACGCGAAAACCGAACTACCTCGAAATTCGACGAAATTCGCACCGTAGCTAAATACCCACGCTATGAACACAACGGCGAAGTCGAAATTAACTTTCGACGAACAGAATTCGAGTTACACCCAAACAAAGCCAAACACAAACATCCCCCCGAGAGGCCACACCGGGTCACCAAAACGACTCGGTTTGCTAGGGAGATCTTGCCAACAGGCTACCAAACAGGGCACTCAGTTCTAAGGAGCTAAACCATACTCCACACATGGCTCAAGCCACGGAAACGCGTCATCGTAACGCCAAACGAGAATAAAAATAATCGCTGAAAAAAAACGGGGCGTTACAAGTACCAAGGTAGATGGTACTCGCAGGCTTCAGCTCGGTAGTGGACGAGCTTAGCCTCGACCTGTCTCGTTCGTCTTCCGCGAGTGCGAGCTGGCGAGTGCGAACTGACGTGTGCCGGGATGTACCACAACACCGAGGTCAAAAGGCGTTGACAGAACTCCCCCTACTCGGCGCCGCCGCTAAAGGCGTTGAGTGAGCTCTACTCACTCGGCGCCATAGCTGAAGGCATTGAGTGGGCTCCACTCAACGCCGCGGACATGGGTTGCCTGGGGTCTGGGCTAGACCTGGCCAATCTGGCTCTTGCGGGCTCCACTCGCCGGATACGGGGTTGTACACAATCCCCGATGTCTGCGAGGTTGGCACAAGCTCGTAAAGAAAAATCCAACCCCGTAGGATTCGGGGGACAGGCCCTTAGGGAATCTCTCGGTGGGGTCCACTAGAGGCTATATATATACCTGCGTCTGCACGTCGGGCTTACCTTTGCCCTTCCCTTCACTACTGCCTTGATAAGATGCCGCTCCCCAAAGAGGTTGTTGGGTCTTGTTTCCACAATGACCTTAATTTGAAGAAGTCCTCCTAAAACTAAAATGAATTGCTGTTGTATTTGATGTACTTGTTTAGATGTGCTTGCAGGACTCTATTGTCAAGTGTAAACCAATGTCAGTCTACAGTGGGTCACCTAGCACAGGACCATACAATGTAATCCCTCATTGTGTGATCCATGGTGTTGACCCATGTGTAGCCTCTCTATTGGGATACACTTCACTTCACAAACATTTGAACTCATGGGACCTTGAAGTGTTGCTGATCATTAGTAGGAGAAATGGATTTCCAAGGGTGAAATTATTCCAAGTCATATACTCGAGTAGTTCAAAGGATATACTCGAGTAGTCCAAAGAACATACTCGAGTAAATACTATGATACTCGAGTAGTTCAAAGGATATACTCGAGTAGTCCAAAGAACATACTCGAGTAGATACTATGATACTCGAGTAGTTCAAAGGATGTACTCGAGTACTCCAAAGAACATACCCGAGTAGATACTATGATACACGAGTAGATGCTTTCACTTACTCGAGTATCTAGTTTTTCCTCTCTCGGAATTTTGCCTAAGTGTTCCTATACGAGTGGCTATCTTTATACTCGAGTAGTTAAACTAATATACTCGAGTAGACCAAAGTCAAGTACTCGAGTAGTTAAATTTATATACTCGAGTGGATCGACTTACTCGAGTAGTTCAGCTGATATACTCGAGTGGATCGACTTACTCGAGTAGTTCAACTGATATACTCGAGTGGATCGACTTACTCGAGTAGTTCAGCTGATATACTCGAGTGGATCGACTTACTCGAGTAGTTCAGCTGATATACTCGAGTATGTATTTACCAAATACTCGAGTCAGTTCTTCCAGACACTCGAGTAGGTTACTCAGGATACTCGAGTATTTTATACCATACACAAGTAGTCTGGTTTTTCACAGATTATTTTCCAAGTCCAGATTATACGGGATTATTTCAAATCCTCTAATATGATTGGTCCACGTGTTCATGATTAAGGTTGGATTTGACCGTTATAGAGATCCTATAAATAGGTCTTATCAAAACGTCAAACCCTAAGAAGTATTTCTGAATCTAATTTCTATCGCTCGCATCGGGAAGCCGTCAAGTTCACGCCGACACTGTTCATCTTCTTCGTCGCCGGTCTTCTCCGATCCAAGGATTCAGACAAGAAGTTTCAGAAGATCAAGCTATTCTCAATCGACAGATCCAACTCTTAATCTTGCTGATTCTAGTTTTTCAGATCCAAGAGATTTCTCTTTGTCTTCCTCGATCTATTTTCTGCCGAGCCCTAACTTTGAAGAAGGAAGAAAGGATTGAAGATCCAGATCTGAATATCTCTGTTTGTATATTTTTTATACATCTTTTATTCTTGTAGGAGTCTTGACTCCGAGTTCTGTAGATCCGATTTGGATCGAGATTTGTAGGAAGGTTTTCTTCCGAGTGTAGATCCAGTTGGGATCGAGATTTGTAGGAACGTTGTTCCGAGGTGTAGGATCGTTTGGATCCGAGATAGTGGAGTAGCCAAGTCTAGTGGTTTACTAGATTGGTGAGGAATGTGGACGTACCCAAGGTTGGGGAACCACTATAAATCTTTTGTCGTCTGTGATTGCTTGGTATTGTGTTGTGCTCGTTCCTTAATTTTTTATTCCGCAAATAGACGCACATCTCACCTATTCACCCCCCTCTAGGTGATTTAGGTAGACAACTTCCTCTCTCAATTGGTATCAGAGGGGGAGGTTGATCTTTAAAAGGTTAACACCTTGATCTGATCCCTCCTAGTTGTCTTTCTGAGGTTATCAAGCATGGACAGAGCCAAGGATTTTTCTAAGCTCCCAGTGTGCAATAAGGCAAACTTTCCCATGTGGAAAGAGAGAATAAAACTTTACATGGAAGCTGTTGACCCCCGCTTATTCATGATAGTGGAGGAAGGCCCTTATATCCCTATGATTGCCTCCACTAGTGATCCTACAAAGGAGGTGCCAAAGAAGTTGATGGATCTTGATAAGAATGAGATTGCACTTGTCTCCTTAGACAAGAAAGCCAAGAACATCATCGCAAGTGCAGTCAATGATTCTATGTTGCAAAACCTCATTCACTGCCAATCTGCCAAGGAAATGTGGAGATCTCTAATTATCTTGATGGAAGGTACAGAAGAAGTAAGGGATGATAGAAGATCCCTTCTAAATCAGAAGTATGAAGCCTTCAAGCAAGGACCAAAGGAAGCTATTGCTGACACATATGAAAATTTCTTCAAGATTTTCAATGGATTGAGGAACTATGGCAGAGTGTTCACTGATGGTGAACTAAACGACAAGTTCCTAAGATCCTTGACAAAGGATTGGGACAACAAGATATGTGCCATCAGAGAGTTTGGAAGATTAGCAGAGACTGACCCTCAGAACCTCTTCGGAAAGCTTATGTCATATGAGCTTCAAATCAATGATAGAAAAGCTGAAGAAGAGTGCAACAGTCCCTCATCCCAAGATATGTCAGTTGCTCTAAGGGCAGACAGCTCAAGGAAGGCCAAAGCTGCTTCCACTCAAGGAGACTATGAAGAAGAAGAGTCCGAGCCAAGCACCTCAGGCTCAGATTCATCAGATGAAGAGTTTCATCTTCTCTCCCGACAATTCAAGAAGTTTCTTAGCAATAAGAAACAAATGAGAGAAAATGATTCCTCGTCTAGAAGATCACGTCCTGATGGTGATCGTCACAGCAGACATGACAGGTATAAATCTAAACCGAACAAACATGTTTCTTCTAACGTTGTTTGTTATTCCTGCAGTAAGCCAGGGCATATAAGCACTGAGTGCCCTCTGAAGAAGAAAGAAGGAAGAGGCATAGAAAAGAATTCCCCTCAAGGGAAAAGGAAGAAAGAAAGAAGCTTCATTGCCAAAAAGCCAAAGACCCTCAGTGACTCTGACTCATCTGAGTCAAGTGCGGATGAAGAAGCCTACTTCGGGCTTATGGCTTTTCCTGACCAAGAGGACAAAGACAACGGTAACTCCTCATATACCGGGAAGGTAAATTCTCACACACCTCTTTCTGCCTCAGATACTGACTCAAATGGTCATGATGGCTACTCTTCTGGGGAGGATGATTTTGAATTGGTAAATCAGTATCAAGTCTTATTGACTGCATTTGACAAATGCCGGAAGGTAGTCAAATCGCAATCAAAAGAGATTGCATCCCTCAAAGAGGTGGAATCAAATCTGAGGGAGGAGATTGACCAATTGACCCCTCTCAGATATGAAGTTCAATCTTTGAAGGAGGAAATCAAAGACTTTACTGAATTAGTAAATCATAAAGATTTTCTCCTGGATGAATTGGAAGCAAAGCTAGTCATTGAACGAAAGCTGGTTGAAACTCTCACCATGCCTACAACTGTGCTTCCAATCACTAATGGAGAAACCTCCTTTGGGAAAAATAGCAGTATAGGACATAAATCAGCCAAAGGTAAAGGCAAGGCCTTCCCAAGCCAAACCGTTGCCTTACTGAAATATGATCCTTACAATCATGAGCCAAATAAGAAGAAGACACCGAAAGCTAAAACTGGTGTAACAAAGGCCAAGGAGACAAGGAAGCCATGTACCTGTTGCAATCATGATGCTTCCTCCTCCAAGTCAGTTGCTCTTGCTAGACCCCCCCATCCATAAGGTAAAGCAAGAGAACAAGAGAAGGTACAACATGTTTAATTGTTGGAGTTGTGGCAAGGTTGGTCACTTCGCCATAGATTGCTGGTTTAATCCCAGCTATGTTTTAACTCCTCAAGTTGATAATGTGAGAAAGACCACTCATAATGTTAACTCTCATAGGGGGAGGATACTAACAAAAGACCTAGGACCCAATCTTGTTTGGGCTCCTAAGGGATTCTAATCTTGTTAATGCAGGTATGTCCATGGGCCAATAAAATTCTCATCTGGCAAATGGATAAGTAGTTGTTCCAGAAAATTCTTGGAACTAGAATATCAAATTACCTCTCTTGTTTCAGCTTGATGTTTGAGCAATTGAAGAAGAACTCCATATGCATTGGTTAAGGGGGAGTTTCTAGTAGTCCCCAATTTAAAGAGGTCAGAAAGGGGGAGAGCAAAAGGAAATGGTTTATAGAGATGAAAAAGGAAAAGAAAATGCAAATCCAAATGAAGATTTCAGTAAGGGGGAGAAATGCAAAGCAATTCTAGTTAAGAAATGTAATTCAATGCATTCTCTTTTACGTCATATTATTTTAATATATCTGGCAATTCAATTTAGTAGATGGTGTTCTGACTTCTTCAAATAGGGGAAGATTGTTGGGTCTTGTTTCCACAATGACCTTAATTTGAAGAAGTCCTCCTAAAACTAAAATGAATTGCTGTTGTATTTGATGTACTTGTTTAGATGTGCTTGCAGGACTCTATTGTCAAGTGTAAACTAATGTCAGTCTACAGTGGGTCACCTAGCACAGGACCATACAATGTAATCCCTCATTGTGTGATCCATGGTGTTGACCCATATGTAGCCTCTCTATTGGGATACACTTCACTTCACAAACATTTGAACTCATGGGACCTTGAAGTGTTGCTGATCATTAGTAGGAGAAATGGATTTCCAAGGGAGAAATTATTCCAAGTCATATACTCGAGTAGTTCAAAGGATATACTCGAGTAGTCCAAAGAACATACTCAAGTAGATACTATGATACTCGAGTAGTTCAAAGGATATACTCGAGTAGTCCAAAGAACATACTCGAGTAGATACTATGATACTCGAGTAGTTCAAAGGATATACTCGAGTACTCCAAAGAACATACCCGAGTAGATACTATGATACACGAGTAGATGCTTTCACTTACTCGAGTATCTAGTTTTTCCTCTCTCGGAATTTTGCCTAAGTGTTCCTACACGAGTGGCTATCTTTATACTCGAGTAGTTAAACTAATATACTCGAGTAGACCAAAGTCAAGTACTCGAGTAGTTAAATTTATATACTCGAGTGGATCGACTTACTCGAGTAGTTCAGCTGATATACTCGAGTGGATCGACTTACTCGAGTAGTTCAGCTGATATACTCGAGTGGATCGACTTACTCGAGTAGTTCAGCTGATATACTCGAGTGGATCGACTTACTCGAGTAGTTCAGCTGATATACTCGAGTATGTATTTACCAGATACTCGAGTCAGTTCTTCCAGACACTCGAGTAGGTTACTCAGGATACTCGAGTAGTTTATACCATACTCGAGTAGTCTGGTTTTTCACAGATTATTTTCCAAGTCCAGATTATACGGGATTATTTCAAATCCTCTAATATGATTGGTCCACGTGTTCATGATTAAGGTTGGATTTGACCGTTATAGAGATCCTATAAATAGGTCTTATCAAAACGTCAAACCCTAAGAAGTATTTCTGAATCTAATTTCTATCGCTCGCATCGGGAAGCCGTCAAGTTCACGCCGACACTGTTCATCTTCTTCGTCGCCGGTCTTCTCCGATCCAAGGATTCAGACAAGAAGTTTCAGAAGATCAAGCTATTCTCAATCGACAGATCCAACTCTTGATCTTGCTGATTCTAGTTTTTCAGATCCAAGAGATTTCGCTTTGTCTTCCTCGATCTATTTTCTGCCGAGCCCTAACTTTGAAGAAGGAAGAAAGGATTGAAGATCCAGATCTGAATATCTCTGTTTGTATATTTTTGTATGCATCTTTTATTCTTGTAGGAGTCTTGACTCCGAGTTCTGTAGATCCGATTTGGATCGAGATTTGTAGGAAGATTTTCTTCCGAGTGTAGATCCAGTTGGGATCGAGATTTGTAGGAACATTGTTCCGAGGTGTAGGATCGTTTGGATCCGAGATAGTGGAGTAGCCAAGTCTAGTGGTTTACTAGATTGGTGAGGAAAGTGGACGTACCCAAGGGTGGGGAACCACTATAAATCTTTTGTCGTCTGTGATTACTTGGTATTGTGTTGTGCTCGTTCCTTAATTTTTTATTCCACAAATAGACGCACATCTCACCCATTCACCTCCCTCTAGGTGATTTAGGTAGACAACTTCCTCTCTCAGAGGTTCTGGAGCGATTGGCGCAATCAAGGGTGGAGACTACGGCTCGCGTCGCAGGCCTAACCAACCTCAACTCCCCGCCCCGCAATCTGGCTGAGTTCAACTCGCCCAAGAGGGTGAAGCCCCTTCCAAAAGATGTTGAGCCCATCTATCATGATCTCCAGACTGTCCTGAATAATGGGACCGACTCTTCCACGCGGCCGATCCCGTCTCGGGGGAAGGATGTTGTTGCTCCTCTCGCCGCTCAGACCAGTCAGGGGTAAAGTGGGGAGAATTCTGCGCTGCAGGTCAAGAGCCCTCTCAGCAGCCCACGGGATCAGACGTCCGATGTGCGCTTGCGAGTCTCACCCTCTAACTTCGGCACTACGGGGCGAGACCTTCAAGAGCCAATATCGCCGACTCGCAATCCTTCTCAGCTACATTTTGCCTCCGCATCCCGGGGGGAAGGTACCGAGGTCATCCCTACCCCCGGGTTCGTTCGCCTTTCTCCGGCGATTCCTCATTATGGCTGCGACAATGATCTGGAGGGTCTGCCCCCTCGCTGTGTCGGTCTGGAAGGGGGAGTGTATGGTAAGCTTTCTCGAACTGTTTTTGATCCTGATGGTGCTCTCCTCATTTTTCTGAACCTCGACATGGTTTGTGCAAATCTTACTGTGGACTAAGAGGCTGACGAGTCTGAGGGTCAGAATCGGTACTCGCCTCTGCCCTCCCTGCACACTTTGGACGCCTTTCTAAATTCTGAGCTGGAGGGCCCCGAACGGTTGAGGAGAGAACAGCTGGTTCTCAAGAAGTTGGTGCGCGAGTTTCACGAGGTGCGGAGGGACAATATCAGACTACAGCGGGAGTGCAAGCGACTTGCTGTCACGGCGGGGGTTAGCCTGGCGTTGGAGGAGGCGTCTTCTTCCATGCTTCTGGATGAAATTGACGAGAGTTTACAAACAGTCCACCGGAACCTAGGGCGACTTCGCGAGCTCCGCACGCGGCGATCCGGGGCGTCAGGGTCGCGAGACTGGGGTAGCTAGAATTGGCCCCCTGACGGGCCTACCGGTACTCACCCCTATTTTCCCCTAGCCCGCACGAGTGGGAGGATTTTTCATTCTTCTTTCTTGAATGCTATGCGAATCCGGCCTGTAATAATCTGAAAATTTTGTTCGTTATTGTTAATACGCTTAATTCATTATTATTTGCGCATCGCGAGTCTCGTCTCGCCACAACGGAGGATTGATTCGTGGCAGTAAGGTTAAATTGGCGAGTAGGCGAGCTGGATAGGCGAGTTTGGGTGATCGGGACAGGGTGGTCCCGAATTCTTCCCCCTATAAATAGGCCTCCCCACTAACCCCTGTCACGCCTTTATTGCTTCCGTACTCTCTTCGCTCTCATTCCCTGCCGTTAGTGCTTCTGCGTTTTCGATCCCCAGCGAACATGGGCAAGGGCAATCCATACTCGGAGGGGAGGGACAAATATGCTCGGCATTTCGCCGAGCACTGCTTCTTTGAAGGGAACACCAAGGCCGAGGAACTTGCCGAGTGCGTGGCTGTCTACATTCCCTCTGGTTTTGCGGCCCGCCTTCCCGCCATACACAAGGCCATCAACTCGTTCTACTCCGACGAGCTCGCCTTCCCCATCTCGCATTTCGAGATGGGGTTGCGGCTTCCCGTCTTGTCGAAAATCCGCTAGGTGTTAAAATACTACGGTGCGGTTCCCGCGCAACAGAACCCGAATGCCATCGCCATGATGGTAGCGTTCGCCTGCTATCTCCTCCGCGAGCGGATTGAGTTTAACTTGGAGGTCTTCCGAAGTTGTTCTATTACAAGGCCACCACCGACGGGGTAACCTTCTTCGGTGGTACTCTCATCAAGGTTCGCGAAGTCGCGAACAAGCACCATAATTGGATGACCAAGATCATCTTAATTAAGGGTGACCTCAGCAACATCCCCTTCTCGCCCCAATAGAAGGCTGAGGAGGTGTACCGCCCCCCCGTCAGTGTCGGGCAACGATGCCGAGCTTCACAAATTCTTCCTCCATAAAGAGTTTGAAGTCGCCTTCCTCCGGCGAGGTCTCGACTCCCTTCTCCCTATCCTCCCCGGTGAAGGTATGTTCGGATTTCCTTCCGCTTTTATTGGGCTCGACGGAGATAGAGTAGGCTAAATTGTCTTTTCTGCAGGGGAGCGTCTCAGCCCTGAGAATCCTCCCTTCGCGGACCCAGGTCTTTTCAACGACCCTCTTGAACTCGCGCGAGCGGCGGCGCTGGCCTGCCGAGATGATGCGGCGACGTCTCAGCCTTCGTCTAGTAAGAAGAGGCCGACACCCGGGGGACTGGGCTCGTCTCTCTGGCCCCCGGACCGCAAAAAGAAGGCTAAGGTCATCTCCCTAGGAGTAAGGCGATCCCCCCAATTCATGGATCTGCTTGAGACCCCTTCGGACACCTCACCGGGGAGCCCGCTGTAGGAGACGTCCTGGAGGGATTGTTGAAAGCGCGAGTCTCCGGGGCCCCACGTCGTGGGGGAATTCGCGCCCCATGAGTTGGGCCTGCCCAAAGAACACCCCCACTTCGGCATGGGGGAGAAATGTAAAGATTCGGGCGGTAAGCCGATGATCAAGTGGGACGAGACGGCCCACCGAGTCACGATCTCCACTCGCCACCCTTCTTGGGGTGCTCGCCAGCCTCCCACCGGCCATGCCTATGCGCTTGGCTTCGGCCTCTATGGTCGTGATGGGGCCAATTCCTACAAGCACATGACCCCTCGTCAGTTGGGTCGCGATGGCCTTCGGTCCAATTTGAGGTCCTTCGAGCTGCACCAAATGATGGCACGGCGTAGCTTCAACCTTAACAGGCTTCTGTCGAAGGCCGAGCAGGAGCGTGATGTTGCGAGGGACCAGGCTGCCAATGCAGGGAGGCGGTGTGGTATCGCTGAGGATCTACTCATGAAGGTCGCGGGCGGGCTGGTAAGCACTGGCTGGCCCTCTCCTTTTTTACTTAGACGATTTTTTGATACTAACGCTGTCTTGGGTCCACAGGATGCCGAGGCTGCACGTGAGTTGTAGGACTATGCCTCTTGCTATGAGGAGGAGGTTGCCCGGTTGCGGACTCGTCTCGCCGAGCAGGAGGTTCGCTCAGGTGAGCAGGGGACGTACGCTGCCGATCAGGGGGCTCGCACCTCTCAGCTAGAGGCAGAGGTGGGGCGGTTGTAAGAGCAGAACCGCGGGCTTCACGCTGAGCTCCTTTGGCAGGCAAAGCTTCTCGTACCGGCGGGCAGTGGTGAGCCTCTCTTCCCCTTTCGGTAGCTGCGGTTTTTCGGTTAGAAGGAGGTTACGGAGCGGCTACGGATCAATTCGATCGAGTCCGTCGATTGCCTCCTAGACGTCATGAGAGGCACTGGGATACTGGTGGTCGTTTGCGAGGAGGTCGCGGTCCGTGACCTCATGCCAGGCCTGTACCCGCCGAGTCCACCTGGAGAGAAAGAAGATAGCTTTGCTTCGCTGTTCGGGGACATGGACAAGGACCCAGGGCATGGAGTCGAAGGAGGCCGTGCTTCTGGGGAGGAGGGCGAGAGCTAAGCTGGATCTCTTGTTCCTTTTTGTTTTCCATTTTTTTCGCTTTTTTGTATCTTCGCGAAGGCGAGTTCCCGATATATAATGGATTACATCTTTTGCAAATAATTTTATTTCTATCTTCTTTGGTATTTTGCTGCTGTGATGCGCATTTTTTTTCTTTTCCCCCTTTTCCGTTTTGTGACCTCTGGCCGAATTAGCCGCCATTAAGAGTATGTCAAGTCAAAACTTTTATTTTCATTTGCCGGGGAACGCTGGTAGTCGCTAAGTCTACGATTTTTAGACTCGCCGGTGGATACTTGCCTCGCCTACGAGCACTCAACTCGCCTGTGAGTACTTGACTCGCTTGCGAGCCCCGAATCCCCTGCGAGTACTTGACTCGCTTGCGAGCCCCGA
Source organism: Platanthera zijinensis (assembly GCA_039513925.1). Classification (NCBI taxonomy): domain Eukaryota; kingdom Viridiplantae; phylum Streptophyta; class Magnoliopsida; order Asparagales; family Orchidaceae; genus Platanthera; species Platanthera zijinensis. The sequence goes on from CM077094.1 coordinate 97,479,997, forward strand.
CTTGCCTGTAATCGCCTGATCCGTCTGTAAGCGCTCGACTCGCCTGTCGTCAGGTATCGAGGGCCTTCCGGGTCCATCCTCCGAACAACTTCCAACCCTGCCAGCTTGGCGGGAGCCTGGCGACGGGATCTGCTCGGGGTCTGAGGCGAACTCCTCTGAGTGACTTCGAGCCCTGCGAGCTTGGTGGGAGCCTGGCAGTGGGATCTGCTCAGGGTCGAGGGGAGACTGCTCCGAGTGACTTCCAACCCTGCCAGCTTGGTGGGATCCTTGCAGCGGGATCTGCTCGGGGTCTGAGGCGGACTCCTCCAAGTGACTTCTAGCCCTGCCAGCTTGGTGGGAGCCTGGCAGCGGGATCTTCTCGGGGTTGAGGGGTGACTCCTCCAAGTGAGTTCCAGCCCTACTAGCTTGGTGGGAGCCTGGCAGCGGGATCTGCTCGGGGTTTGAGGCAGACTCCTCTGAGTTACTTCCAGCCCTGCCAGCTTGGTGGGAGCCTGGCAGCGAGATCTGCTCGGGGTCGAGGGCAGACTCCTCCGAGTGACTTCCAGCCATGCCAGCTTGGTGGGAGCCTGGTAGAGGGATCTGCTCGCGGCCTAAGGCGGACTCCTCCAAGTGACTTCTTGCCCGGCCAGCTTGGTGGGAGCCTGGCAGCGTGATCTGCTCGGGGTCGAGTGCAGAATCCTCCGAGTGACTTCCATCCCGGCCAGCTTGGTTGGAGCCTGACAACGAGATCTGCTCGGGGTCTGAGGCAAACTCCTCCGAGTGACTTCCAGCCCTACCAGCTTGGTGGGAGCCTGGCACCAGGATCTGCTCGGGGTCGAGGGCAGACTCCTCCGAGTGACTTCCAGCCCTGCCAGCTTTGTGGGAGCCATGTAGCGGGATCTGCTCGGGGTTTAGGCAGACTCCTCCGAGTGACTTCCAGCCCTGCTAGCTTAGTGGGAGCCTGACAACGGGATCTGCTCGGGTTCTGAGGCGGACTCCTCCAAGTGACTTCCAGCCCCTGCCAGCTTGGTGGGATCCTGGCAGAGGGATCTGCTCAGGGTCAAGGGCAGACTCCTCCGAGTGACTTCCAGCCCTGCCAGCTTGGTGGGAGCCTGGTAGCGGGATCTGCTTGGGGCCTGAGGCAGACTCCTCCGAGTGACTTCCAGCCCTGCCAGCTTGGTGTGAGCCTAGCAGCAGGATCTGCTCGGGGTCTGAGGCAGACTCCTCCGAGTGAATTCCAGCCCTGCCAGCTTGGTGGGAGCCTAGCAGTGGGATCTGCTCGGGGTCGAGGGTAGACTCAAGATTCCACTTGTACGAAAACCTGTTACGAGCATAAGAATCCAGAACAAATTTTATTCTTACACGATTCAGGGGTAAAAAAGCTTCAGGTCGTCACCACTCCAAGTGAGACCTAGGGTCTCGCCTTCCGTATTTTGAAGACGATATCCTCCCGAATTCAGGACCTCCCATACTATATATGGTCCTTTCCATTTGGGGTTGAGCTTCCCCACCACGGCTGACCTTCTTGCGGCGTCCACTTTTCTTAAGATCAAGTCTCCTTCCGTGAAATATTTGACTCTGATGTGCTTGTCAAAGTACTTGGCCATTCTTCTCTTCACTTCCTCTTGCTGGAGGGCAGAGAAGTCTCATAGCTCTTTAACCATGTTAAGTGAGTGTCGCATCTCCTCCTCATTCTCGATCCTCCATCCCTCCTTGCCTTCTCTTGCCTCGACCACCCGAGGCATCCGGACCTCGAATTCCACCGGTAGCACTGCCACCCATCCATTTGAGAGTTTAAAAGGAGTCTCCCCCGTGGCCGTGTTCGGTGTGGTTCTAAGGGCCCAGAGGACCGAAGGGAGCTGCTCCACCCAGCTTCCTCTAAAATTTTCTACCTTCTTTTTGAGGAGATTAACAATGATTTTGTTTGCCATCTCCACCTGCCCGTTGCTCCTGGGGTGATGAATTGAGGAAAATCTAAGATCGATCCTGAGCTGTCCACAAAAACTAATGAACTCGGCACTAGCAAACTGAGGCATATTGTCCGTGACAATGTCCTGGGGTAACCCGTGTCGGCAGATGATCTCACCCCAAACAAAGTTTCTGACGACCTGGGAGGTTACTTTGGCCAGTGCCTTAACCTCCAGCCACTTAGAGAAATAATCAATCAACACGAGCAGGAACCTTCTCTGACCGCTGGCCTGCGGGAAGGGTCCGACCAAGTCCATTCCCCAAATCGCAAATGGCCAGGGGGCTGTGATATTTCTGAGACGTTGGGCAGGTTACAGCTGGAGGGGAGCGAACAGTTGGCACTTATGACACACCTTTGCAAACTTTGCCGCATCTTGGCCCAGGGTTGGCCACAAATATCCTTGCGTGATGATTATTCCTTCCAGCGTCCGACTCCCAGTGTGACTTCCACACTCCCCGGAATGGACCTCCTCCAAGACCCTCGGAACCTCCCCATCAACCATGCAACATGCCAACATCCCTTAAAGGGTCTTCCGGTATAACTGGCCATCTCGCACGAGATAGTGTGCCGACTTGTATTTGAGCTTCTTCCTGTCCATCCCCTCAGGATACTCCCTGGTGGACAAAAAGGTCACAAATGGGTCCATCCATGAGGGGTGCTGCTCCACCTCCATCAGTTCCCCCTCATGGATGGATGGGCGGAAGAGTTCTATTATGATACCCCCCACCCAGGGACTGTGCTTTGCCAGTTGGTCCACCTGTTCATTCTCCCCCTTGGGCACGTGCCGGATAGAAAAAGCCTTGAGGGTGCCGATGATTCCTTTCACCTTTGCAAAGTAAAGCTGCAAGGTCGACTCCCTTACCTCAAACTCCCCGTTAATCTGGGAAGCCACCACCATGGAGTCATTGAGGACCTCCACATCATTCACCCCCAATTTTCTGGAGAAGCGCAGACCTGCAATCACAGCTTCATACTCGGCCTGGTTGTTTGTGATGGGAAAATGCATTACTACCGTCTGCTCGATCCTCGTCCCCTGGGGGCTTTCCAGGATGACCCCTGTTCCCAGTGAATGCCTTCCCGAGGCGTTGTCCACCATGACCCTCCAAGGGACCGGGCGAGTGAGTTCCTCCTTTGCCACCTTGACTACGTAATCAGCTAGGAAGTCGGCCATTGCTTGGGCCCTGATCGAGAGGCGAGGGACAAAGGAGATGTCGAATTCTCTCAACTCCATGGACCATTTAGCCAATCTGCCCGAGTGCTCCACCCCCCACGAAGATATTGCAGAGTGGATGGTCAGTCATCATCCGAATCGAGTGTGCCTGGAAGTAACGCCAGAGTCTCCGGGCCGAAATGATCAGAGTAAAGGCCAGCTTCTCCAGTATAGGATAACGGAGCTCGGCCTTCCTTAGCGCCCTACTCACATAGTAAATTGGGAGCTGCTTCTTCCCCTCTTCCCGAACAAAAAATGAGCTAAGGGCCTCCGCCCCAACCCCGAGATACAAGAATACATCCTCCCCCTCCTTTGGCTCTTGGAGCATGGGGGACTGAGTCAGCTGCCTCTTTAGGGCCTAGAATGCCTCCTCGCACTTCGGGGTACACTCGAACTTCTGGCCTCCTCTCAAGGTTTTGAAGAAAGGGGAGCACTTTTCTCCGGCCCGGGAGAGTAACCTGCTTAACCCTGCCAGCTTCCTAGTCAGCCGCTGTACCTCTTTGGCATTCCTTGGTGACCCTAGTTCCATGATTGCTCGGACCTTGTCCGGGTTGGGTTCTACGCTGGCGGGGGTGAGGAGATGTCCCAGTAACTTCCCCCTACTCGCCCCGAAGATACACTTTAGGGGGTTTATCCTCATCTTGTATTTGTGTAGGGTGGCGAAGGTTTCCTCCAAATCCTGGAGGTGAGAGTCGACATCCCGACTCTTGATCATGAGGTCGTCAACATATACCTCAAAGTTCCTTCCCCTCTACTCTCGGAAGACCCTATCCATCATCTTTTGATAGGTCATGCCAGTGTTTTTAGCCCGAAGGGCATCATTATATAGTAGTAGCACCCATCCCCAGTGATGAAGGAGACATCCTTGATGTCGGGAGGGTGCATCCTGATCTGGTGGTAACCTGAAAATTCATATAGAAAACTCATTACAGGGAAACCGACAGCTGAGTCAACCAGCGCGTCGATCTGAGGCAAGGGGTAACAATACTTGGGACATGATTTATTAAGCAATGAAAAATCAACACACATACGCCACAGACCGTCTCTTTTTTTAACCATTACAACACTGGAAACCCAGCCGGGGTATTGAATCTCGGATACAAAACTGGCCTCGAGGAGCTTGGCCACCTCCTCTTGGATTGGCTCGGCCAACCTGTCCACCGCGAGCCTCTTCTTTTGTTAGATGGGGTGAGCCTCCGGATCCAGGTTGAGGCGATGGCAGGCCACATCCGCGTCGATCCCTGGTATCTCCGCGGCACTCCAGGTAAAGATATCCACGTTCTTCCGGATGCACTCCAGCACCCTGCCCTGAGCCTCCGGGGTAAGCCCTCCGCTGACGCGGACCTTCTCAACCTTGCCTCCGAGAGTGAGGACCTCTATCTCCACCACCTCTTCCGCCACCTCCAGACGAGACTGATCCCCCATTCTTCCGCATTCCCCCATCCAGGGGTGAGGACCTCCTCCTCGACTTCCCCCATGGTCATCGCCTCGGCCGGCTCCTGAACTTCCTTCATTTCCTCCTCCCGAGGGTTAGTCTCCTATACTTCCATTTCCTCCTGGCCGGCCTCCTGATCCGCCTCCTCCATCCTCTACCCCATCTCCTCGGCACCCTCCTGCCATGAGATGGAGTATACGGCGGTGACATAGAACTCCCTTGCCATCTTGTGGTCTACGCGGACCCGGACCTGGACCCCCTCAATATTAAACTTCAGGCATTGGTGGAAGGACGAGGGGACACAGCGGAAGGCACTGATGAGGGGTCTTCCGAAGATTTCACTGTAGATGCTAGGTGCATCCACATTGATGAACTTTCAATTACAGGACTGCCCCCCCCCCCCTAGAGAGACTTGGAGTCCTACCCCTCCTTCGACTTCCTTCCTCTCCCCCGAGAAGCCAAACAGGGGCCCATCTGAAGCCAACACCCTTCTGGCATCCACCTTCATCGCGTCAAACGCCTTCTTGAAGATGACATTGATGGAGCTCCCATTGTCGATGAGGATCCGAGAGTCGGTGAAATCCTCGATGGCCGTCTGGATGACTAGCGCATCGCAAAAGGGGTCTTCGTGACCCGGCATGTCCTTGACCGTGAAGGTGATTCTTTCTTTCGGGGGCGGGGTCTGGGATGTGGAGCCAACGCTCCTTGGTACATGGTGTGGAGGCTCGCCTTACGAGAAGCCTCGATCCACTCCCCCCATGGATTGCTCTGATCCCCCCCGGGTTCCCACATCTGCCCGGTCTTCGCACCTGTCCTCATCCGCCTGAGGCGGTACCTCCTCAATTTGCAACCCTTGGCGATCTTGCTACTGCTGCTGCTCCCTATTTCCTCTCATCTCGAGAAACTTCGGGCACGTGGCCGTGGCGTGCCCTTCTTACCGATGGAAGTCATAGTAGGGTAACTCCGCCCTAACCTCCCTTCTTCTACTCCACGCTGCTCTTCTCCTCTCCCCCATGGCTACGACCATAGCCTCCTCTTGATCGAGGAGTGGGGGCCTCTGGCCCTGCATCCCACCTGGAGGGTAAAAGTTGCCCTTGCCTCCTTGGCGGTTGTCCCCTCCGCGGACCCCTCTCCTCGCCCCCTGCTCCTGCCATTCAGGCCTCCACCCTAGCCACTGATTCAGCTCCTAGCGCCCCCACCTGGGCTGCTGCTGTGGCTTCTCCCTCTGCCGGGGCTCAGCTCTTCTTTCCTCCTGACCTCTGCCTCCTTTGGGCCTCTCCTCCTCCGTATGCCACCTGGCTAACCTCCAGTCAAACTCCGGGTTCAATGCCTCCCCGTCGACTTCTCTCGCCGCCCTCCCCATCAACTCCTCGTAAGAGAGGGGGGAACTCCTCTTCAACTCCATTCGAAAGAAACCATGCTGCAGCCCTAGGGTGAAGGACATCATCAGGGTGTGGTCTGGCATCTCCTAAACCTGGGTGACCTCCTCCTTGAAGCGATCGACGTAGCTCCCCAGGGTCTCATTCACCCCCTGTTTGATGCGGAAGAGGGACTTTGACTCTCTCTTCCTTTTCTTCGAGGTTGTGAACCTCAGCATGAAACCCCAGTTGAGGTCCTCAAAATAGTAGATGGAACTGGCTGGCAGCTGGTGGAACCACTCTCTGGCCTTCTACTTTGGAGTGATGGCGAAGAGCCTGCATTTGAAGCCATCCGACATCTGCCGGATCGAGACCAAATCCTTAAACCATTGGACGTGCTGTACTGGGTCTCCCTTCCCAATGTAATAGGACATGTAGGGCTCCCTGAAACCATCTAGGACTGGTGCAGAGGAGACTAGCTCGCTGAAGGGACTCTCTCCCCCCACTAGGAGAGCTGGAGGGTCTCACGCTCACAACTCGCCAAATCTGTCGCCGCCTCCCAAGCCCGGGAAAAGTGCTCGCCCAGGAAGCTCGGCGCCCCGTCCTTCCTCGGAGACCTCCTTCCCGACTCGCCGGGGGGGGGGGGAGCGGCCTCGCCGAGTACTAGATCCGCGAGAACCGGGATTACTGGAGTCGTGCACTCGGCATGCGCGCCGAGGGTGAATTGAACCAGACCAAGTACCTCCTGCCTGAAGTCCTCGAACATCCCCATCATCGCGAGAGGGGGAGGTGGTGGTGAGTCAGTCCTGTCCAATCCTTGCCCTTCTCCTCCAGTCATTGAGCTTGCTGATGGTTTTCTGTACTGACCACTTTCCACGCTCACCGCACCAAAAATGTTGAAACCAAAAATCGGCCTCTTGTGGAGTTCAGCCTTGGGGAAGGGGTGGTCATGCACCTACTTCGCTCCTACAAGAAAAACAATAAGGAGAAGAGAGCAAAGGACTAGACCAAGGGCCCGGCGCGGAGGTCCCACCACACACCCGGAAGATTACTGAGCGCTCCCCCTCCTTAGCCAAGTGTCGAGCTAAGGTACCTCCGAAAGCATTGGAGGACTGGGAGATGAGTAAGCGTGCCTTCTGAGGTACCCCTTGGGTCCTATTTATAGATTTATGAAAACGGTCTGCAAGTAACTATCCTCTGCCAGCCTGGAAATACTGAGAACCCCTTGGACTGGCCTACCAACAGCCAAACTCCACTGTTCTAAATAGCTATGTGTAGCCCACCTGGGTCTGCCAACAGCGAGACTCCGCTATTCTAATGGGCTATGGGCAGGCCAGCGGGGGAAAAAGAGTGGAAAAAGAAATCACAACTGAAGGGGGGAAAGCTACCCTACAATGTCTTCTACTCGGCAAAGGCGGCGAGTACCAAGGGAGATGGTACTTGCAGGCCTCAACTCGGTAGTGGATGAGCTTAGCCTCGGCCTGCCTCGTTCTTCTTCTGCGAGTGCGAGCTGGAGAGTGCAAACTAATGGGTGCCGGGATGTCCCTCAACACTGAGGTCAAAAAGGCGTTGACAGAAATCCCCCCACTTGGCGCCGTGGCTAAAGGCGTTGAGTGATCTCTACTCACTCGGCCCCATAGCTGAAGGCATTGACTGTGAAAGTGAGGAAAAGATCTACCTTAACTCTAGAGGGGGGGTGAATAGAGTATTTTTTAAAATAATTTACAATTAAAACTATAAAGCAGTGGAAGACTTAACTTATGTATATGTGTAAGGTGCTTGTGATGAAATAAAAACTAAAGCAAGAACTAAGAAATCACACAGCACACAACAAAGTAAAACACACAGCAACCAGAGGACACAAGGATCTATAGTGGTTCCCCAACAACTTGGGTACATTCACTCTTCTACTACCCTAGGAAGGAATCCACTGCAGGAATAGTTTATCAGGTGTCATGGGCACCAATGAGCTTTTGATAAGGTGCTCAAAAACCAAAACTAGATTTTTTGATAAGGTGTCTTGCCACAACTGAGTTTTGACAAGGTCTCAGAAACCAGTCTCAGAACTTTTGAAGGGAGTTTTGAAAAACCCTTTTACAGGAGGGAAAGGAAAAAGAAAGAAGGAGTTGAGTTGTTCTTCTCTGTCAACAGTCTGAGAGAAGACAAGTGAAAGATGAAGCTAAAGCTCCCCCTGAGATCTGTAAAGGTTCAGGAAGGTGAGCTTTGCTAGGGTGATAGGTCTTCAGGTGCTTCAGATCTCCAGCAAAAGATGATTTCAGCAGATGCTGAAATGTGTGATCTCTAGAGTCCTTGATGTTGAAGCTTTTAAACACTTAAGGATTTGGAGGAGCAGATGATTTCCTCCACAGAAAACTTTCTTGTGTTCTTTAAGATTTTGACTCAGTGAATCTGTATTTTCCAGAAGATGAGTTCTTGATCAGAGTATATTTTGATCTCTCTTCTGTAACTCTTTTTCTCAATCTAATGATCCTGTATATCTCTTGCTTATCTTATTATATTGATCTGTTATGTTGTCAAAAACAAATTCTGTAGGAGTATATCAGATTCTGACTTAGATGGCCGTTACTCAGTCATAAATGACTTCCATAAATGACAACTGTCTTTGGGGAAAGTCCTAAGTAACATTCCTTTTAGCCTTCCTTGAAACTTGCTCCAGATTGCTTGAAACGGCTACCTAATCCTTTGCAATAAATGAAGGAAATAACTCTGAAAAAATTCCAAAACTGTTCTTGAATTTGAATTCTGAAAGCGTCGATCTCTCACAAAAATCGTTGTCCTGAGCTCAGCTATCGTCGACCTTAGCTCAGAGATTGGATTTATACAAGAGATAGAAAATGTCGACCTGAGCTCTACGATCGTCGAACTGAGCTTGGCGACTTGGAAAATAGCTGAAGACAAAACGTCGATCTGAGCTCGAAGATCGTCGATCGGAGTTCGATGACTTGCAGAATTGAGCTCAGAGAACGTCGAACTGAGTTTGACGTTTCGTCGACCTGAGCTCGACGAAAATTGCCTTAGTCTCAGCACTTAATCCCGATCTTTGAAAGGTCTTGGGGGAAGCTTCAAACCTAAGTTCTAACCCTTAGACTTATTCTAATTTGACCTTTTCACTATACAACTAGTTCAAACCAATTTCCTAAAAACATAGTGATCCTTCCCCAAATTAGTAATAGGGTGTTCCAACAATCTCCCCCTATTTGGGTTAGGATTACTATTTACAAGATGAAATAGGAAATAAATAAGCATACAGAAAAAGCAAAAGCTAAACTAACAAGGCATAGCAGCATTACAGATCACAGATAGAATATCAGCAAATATTTAGAGATAGGTGTTTGTTCAGCTTAAAGAAATCACTTCTTCTCATTTCCCTTTTAAACAGAATTTCCCTGTTAGGATTGAGGGCTTCTTTCTTTGATCTTCTGTCATCATCTGCACCTAAGGAGGTTTGGGATCTAGCCCTTGGAACTACAGCCTCAGGGTGCAGCTTCATGTAATCTTCTGGATCAAAGAATTTTCTTGAAGAATATCTCTTTTACTCTGTCTTTCTTTGATCTGAAAGGGTTGTAATGTTGGAAATGTCTTTGCCTTGCTCTTTGGCCTTTTTAAATTGATCTAGTGCAGCAAGCTCTTTCATTCTGGCAGTCCATGACACTGGGTTATTTTCAGGATCTTCAAAAGGGACTGAAGGTTCATATCTATTGATAGATTCTGAATCAGTAGGAGTCCTGGTGACAACTGAATCTCTAAGCTTGTAAGGGAAAGGACCTTGAGTAGAATCAATAGGACCTTGTCCTTCCCTTTGTTGTCTGGAATAAGTTCTGTACTCTCTCTGATTTCCTCTGTACTGACCTCTTCTAGAATGATAGCCTCTTTGATGTTGACCTCTGGGTTGATATCTTTGAGAAGATTGAGAAGAACTGTGCTTTGAAGCAGATGATTGAAAAGCTGTGCCTCCACCAGATCCTGAGTCTGGAGGAGGAGTAGGAGGAAACTGGGAAGATCCTTTCTCATATTTGTCAAGCTTTCTTCTTTTCTTAGTAGCCTTTAGCTGATTTTTAGAGTATTGCATCCAAGGCTCTGTTATCTGACAATCATGCAAAATGTAATATGGTATATCATTGACATCTTTGGCTTGAGCAGGAGGGACTCTCATCATTGCTTTGCTTCGGGCTTTCCTTTTCTTTGCAATGGTGCCAGCAGAATCATCAGAGTCAGTGTTGAATTGATCACTTTCTGAACTCTGGGGTCTGTTATATAGATCATCAATGCTTTTGATATACTCTTCTCTTTGTTTAGACTTCTCGGCAGACAGAACATGAGCAGAAGCAATTATAGTAGCAGTAGGAGCAGAAGGAAATTCTGGAGCAGTAGGAGCAGCAGGAACCTCAGAAGCAGTAGGTTCTTCTAGAAAAACAGCAAGTTCAACAGCAGCAGCAACATCAACATGATCAACAGGCAACATATCAATATCAGTAGATTCAGCAACTTCAACAGCATCAGCAACACAATCAGAAACTTCCACAGCCTTAAGAGAATTGATATAAGATCTAATCAGGCTGGGATCACAGACAGTAATAGGCACAATGGCCTTAGTAAGGTCTTCAACTCCCTGAGTTGATAAGCAGCTTCTGGGAAGAGAATCAAATTCAGACAATAGTGACCTGAAGTCCACTGTGAGTACTGGTACTGGGGCCTGAGTAGAAATCTCTGCAGACAACAGTTCCTCAGGAGCAGCAGGCACTACCTCAACTTCATAGGGCATCTCCCCCTACCTTGATTCAGTGATAACTAGATCAAGGCACCCCATAGAAGGGATTGCCTGAGGAGAGGAGAGAGAGTTTAGCCTGTCAGATAGCTCCTTTATTGAGTTAAGGAGTGGAGTCATGGAGGTCTCCAACAGGCTTACTAGCTTGGGGGCCAGTATCCCATATAGCTTATCTGCCAAAGCTGAAAGATCCACTTGCTCAAGTGTGACTTGAGTAGAGGGGGAGGAGGGAATGTTTTGGGCTTGTGTTGGATGGACTGAGGTAGATGGTATTGTGGATGGTAGGATGGTTGGTTTATAGATTGGGATGGTGGAGATAGATGATATGGGTGTGGAGATGGATGGTGTAAAGGATGGTTGAGTAAGAATATCATGTAGGAGTTGTTGATATGAAGAAGTAGAGGGAAGCTTAGCAGGAGAGGAAGTGGAAGCATCCATGAAGGAGTCTTCCAAGATGTTGAAGGATGGCATGTCAAGAGGTGGATAGTAGTGGAGTGGATGGAATTGTTCTTAGGTGGCTGGAGGTGAGATTGGTGATGAAATGGTAATGGGGGAAGAGATGGATGTGGAGATGTTTGATGTGGAGGTGGAGGTAGAAACAACAGGAGGTGGAGAAGGAGGAGAGGAGGTGGAGGCAAGCAATTCCTCAATTAGGGCAGGAGCCTGAGGGGAAGAGACTGCAATAGTCCTTGTGCCTGAAGCATTGGTAGTCCTGGTAGGCTTGATTATCTATCTGTCTTATTTCCCAAACAGGGCACAGGATAGCCTTTTTGATGCATTGATGTGCATACCATTAGAGACTAGCAGTTCAGGGCACCTGGAGTGCAGGAATACCCCTAAGATTCTTCCAAAGTTCACAAACTTTTGTTTATTTTCTTCTTTATCAAATCAAAGAAAATTTCTCCCCAATTCAGGTGTTTCTTATCTACCAGGGCTCCCATCAAACAGAACTGATACTGGATATGGTATCATGAGCTGAGTGCTTTGCCAGAAGCACTTTCCCCACAACATCAGCTAGAAATCTAAACTCAATAGATAAGTTCTTTTTCAATAACTTGCTAGGGTTAGCGGCAGAGTGTCCCATTATATCTAACATATTCGCAGATTCTTCTCCCGACATTTCAACAGAGTCATCTCCAGTACTCAGATGAAATACTTCACTTAGAAGAGTAGGTGATAATGATACCTGAGTCCCGCCGATAGTACCAACGAGGGTATTCTCATCCAGATTATGTGCTGTAAACACCCATTCCTTAATCTCATCTGCAGCGATCTTCATCCTGGTGGACATTATGTGCACTAACTATTGTTCTCGGAAGAGTTCCAGAATGAATTTGAAAACCTGATCGCTGCCATCAAACGATTCCATATCTATATCAAATCCTGTATCAAATTTCATCTTGGCGAGAGCGACAACATTCACGGCCATTGTATACCTGCAAAAAGTAACAAACACAACCAAGTGCAGTAGAGTTTTGAGGGAACGAAAAAGTTTGCAGAGAATATGAAAGCGCAAAAGAAAAACGACGGTCGAAAGAAAGAATTTATATTAGGGTTCGACGCCGAAAAGGAAGGATCATTGAACTCCGTTCGACGATCTAGGCTTCTAGTGGAATCTGAAGAGTCTTCAATATCGTGGATCTCCGTTCGATGACATTGGAGAGCGTCGATCTCCATTCAACGATCGCTGACTAGAAGAAGATAGCCTAGCGCTGCCTAGAAAACGCAGAACTCTGGTCGACGCTATTGGAAGCGTCGATCTCCGTTCGACATTTTTTTGGAAAAACGTCGAGCGCAGTTCAGAGACAAAACAGAACTTATAGACACTAGATAATACAAGTTTTTAGCCTAGTCTTGGTCTGTTTTTAGATTTTCAAAATCTTGGGATTTATTTTAAACTTCCTCCATCTAACATTCCTAACTGATTTAGGAAGAAGATGTATTTCTTTTCATCCAAAGATTTGGTGAAAATATCTCCCCTTTGCAAATCAGTTGAGATATATTGAATTTCAAATTTTTTTTTCTCCACATTGTCTCTTAGGAAGTGATGCCTAATCTCTATATGTTTTGTCCTACTATGGAGGACTGGATTTTATGTTATAGAGATAGCACTAGTGTTATCACAAAATATTTTTGATCCTTCTAAGTTGTAGCAATAGTCTAGGAGCTGGTTTTGAATCCACAGAATCTGTGAGCAACAACTTCCTGCTTCCATGTATTCAGCTTCAGCAGTTGAAGTTGACACAAATGTTTATTTCTTACAGAACCAGGAGACAAGTCTGTCACCAAGGAACTGACAAGTTCCACTGGTGCTTTTCCTGTCTACTCTGCATCCAGCATAATCAGCATCTGAAAATCACGTTAATTCAAATCCTGAGTCTTTTGGATACCAGAGTCCTAGATTTGGACAACTTTTCACATACCTAAGAATCCTCTTAACTAATATTAGGTGTGACTCTCTAGGGCTTACTTGGAACCTAGCACATATACATGTAGCAAACATTATATTAGGTCTACTAGCTGTAAGGTACAATAGAGAGCCAATCATTGCTCTATATGTTGTCTGATCAACATGTTTACCATGTTCATCAATATCTAATACAGCATTGGTAGGCATAGGTGTCTTCATACAAGATGCTTCAGACATACAAAATTTCTTAACCAATTCTTTTGCATACTTGGTTTGAGAATAAATATGCCTTCAGCATGTTGTTTGACTTGTAATATTAGAAAGAAGGAAAGCTCACCCATGCTACTCATTTCAAATTTAGAATGCATTAAGTTAGAGAACTTTCTGCACAAATTTGAATCAGTAGAACCAAATATGATATCATCTACATATATTTGTACTAGTAGGGTATGAGACTTATGGGTTCTAATAAAGAGAGTTTGGTCTACTCTACCCCTTATAAAATCATTTTTTAGAAGAAAGCATGCTAAGGTCTCATACCATGCTCTAGGAGCTTGCTTGAGACCATATAATGCTTTATGCAATTTGAAAACATGGCCAGGATAAGTTGGAGAGATAAAACCTGGAGGTTGTCTAACATAGACTTCCTCTTTGATGTCTCCATTGAGAAATGCACTCTTCACATCCATTTGGTAGACCTTGAATCCTTTGTGAGCTGCATAAGCAAGGAATATTCTTATGGCCTCTAGCCTTGCCACTGGTGCAAAGGTCTTGTCATAGTCTATCCCTTCTTCTTGAGAATAACCTTAAGAAACTAGCCTTGCCTTGTTCCTTACAATAACTCCTTGATCATCCAACTTGTTTCTGAACACCCACTTTGTTCCAATAATTGAGTGATCCTTAGGCCTTGGTACTAGCTCCCAAACTTTGTTCCTCTCAAATTGATGTAGTTCCTCTTGCATAGCAATGATCCAGTGTGGATCTTGTTCTGCATCTTGAATGGATTGAGGCTCAACTTGAGATAAAAAGAAGGTATGCATCAGGTTCTGGTTGACCTGATTTCTGGTTTGCACACCAGCTGAGATGTTTCCAATCACTTGGGAGATTGGGTGATCTCTTGTTGTTACTAAATCAACAGGGGGTGTTGATTATTCACCAACCTGTGTTGTTGTTTCCTCTTGTGGAACAACAACTGGCTCTTCAAAATGGTTTTATCAAAGATGTTAAACATCAAGATGTTGAGTATCCTCTTTATCTTCACTGATTTCAGCTCTTTGTTGGATAGGTGAATGTACTGAATCCTTTTCTACAATATGTAACCTGTCCAAATTTTCTGAAAGAGAGTGTACCTGCAATGGTTATATGGTAGAAGTAGACTTCTCCTTGTAACACATGTTAGTCTCATCAAAATATACATGAACAGATTCTTCAATTTAAGAGAAGTATTATTATAAACCCTATAAGCTTTACTGATCATGGAGTATCCCAGAAACACTCCTTCATCAGCTTTAGCTTGGAATTTTGCTAAATACTTCTTGTCATTATTGTGAATATAACAAATGTAGCCAAAAATTTTGAAGTAGTCTACTTTAGGTTTCTTACCTTTGAGCAATTCATAGGGAGTCTTGCCCTTCAGTTTATGTATCAAACTTCTGTTCAACACATGGTTGGAGGTGTTCACTTCCTCTGCCCAAAAAGATAGAGGAAGGTGAGCATCTGTCAACAATGTAGTAACAGATTCAATTAGGGTTCTATTTTTCCTTTCAGCTATCCCATTTTGTTGATACCAATTGAAAGTGAGGAGTTCTAAGAGCTGAGAAAGTATGCCTGATCCCTTCACTCTGAAAGAACTCTTGCATAAGAAGAGATTCAAACTCTGTCCCATGATCACTTCTGATAAGGGCAATGTGAGTATTGAACTCAATCTGTATACATTTGAGAAAATCTGTCAAACATTTAAAGTTATCAGACTTCTTCCTCAGAATGAATACCCAAGTGAATCTAGAGAAGTCATCTACAATCACTAAAGTGAAAGATTTTCCTCCTAAGCTTTGTACTGTAATGGGTCCAAAAAGATCCATGTGTAACAGATACAAAATCCTAGGTGAATCACTCTTATTAAGTGACTTAAAACTATTTTTAGTTTGCTTGCCTAATTGACAAGCCCTGCAGAGTCCTTCCTTCTTGTAGGGGCCAGAAGGTAGTCCTCTAACAAGGTTGTCCTTGGACAGCCTAGCAATGGTTCTAAGGTTTAAGTGTCCTAGTCACTTATGCCATAAATCATTTGGTTTGTAGACTGAATTAAATAAGCAGATATCTATGTTGGTTGAAAGGAAATCTACAAGATAAATGTTACCTTTCCTTTTACCTGTTAACACTATTGTATTATCCTCTTATTTGATCTGGCATAAGGATTTGTTAAATGTCACTCGATATCCTTCATCACAGAGTTGACTGATGTTGATTAGGTTGTGCTTCAGTCCTTCCACATAAGCCACCTTCTTGAATGTGACTGAGCCAATCTGAACAGCACCATATCCTTTTGTTTGACCAAAGTTTGAATCTCCAAAGATCACTTTGGGTCCAAGTTTGGCTTTGAAGGATGTGAGATTGTCCTTACTCCCTGTCATGTGCTTTGAGCACCCACAATCCAGATACCATTGCTTGTTCATTGCAGGATAGGTCTTCACCTGCACATAAATAATTTATATATTTTTGACCCAGTTTACATTGGGTCTAGGTTGATAACCTTTAAATTCAGAAATGAAAGACATCCCTTGCTGACTCTTATATCCTTCAGGATGGTATCTCCTAGGAGGTACTATCCATTCATTATAAGGGTTGAAGCTTTGGGATGAGGGACTTCTAGGATTGACTTGAGATTTACCTCTAAAAGAAGGTTCAAAGCTCTGAGCTCTGTTCGACGATCGTCGACCTGAGTTCGACGATCTATGGTCAGATCGTCGAGCTCCGTTTGAAGATCGACTATACCAGAGTTCAGAGTTCAGAAGTCATCGATCTGAGTTCGACAATCTAGCCTTGGATTGCCGAGCTCTGTTCGACGATCGTCGAGCTATGTTCGACGTTTTCTGTTGAACTTGATTTTCCTTAGGTAAATCTAGATTCTTCCTAGCTACCTCTACAACACCCTTTCCTTTATCAGAAATAAATTTAATTAGGGTTGTTAATACTATAGGTTGGCTGGATGAAGCACCCAAGCCTAGTGTACTGCTGAATCTTGAGTTCATTGTGCTTGTAATATCCATCAGTCTGATGCTTCTCCCATTAAGGGATTCTTCAAACTTCTTTGCCTGGGATAACTCACTTTTCAGTGAAGCTATCTCCTCCATATAGCATTCTAACTCCTCAGAGATTTTGAGGTTGTCTGATTTTAAGGTGCTATGTTCAGACAATTGATTTCTGAGAGAGATAATCTCTTTCTCAGATTTTAACAGGTCTAAACAAAGTGCCTTAAATTCAGACCTAAAGTCCTCAGAGTCAAAGTCAAAAGAGTCTATTACCTGGTCTTCTTCAGTTTGAGTTTTAGATTCTAAATCTTATCCTTGTTCTGCATCAGAATTTTGTTGAGAGGCATTGATAGCCATCATGCAGAATTCCTTTTCTTCTGCATCACTCTAGCTTTCAGCTAGAAACCCCTTCCTTGTATGTTTGTTTTTGTTGGAGGAGGATTTGTTGCTGTTGTTTCCTCTGGAGTCCTTGTATTTTCTCCTATCTTTCCTGTCCTTCTTGTCCTTATTCTGATTTTCTGGACAGTCAGACACAATATGGCCTGGTTTCCTGTATCCAAAACAGATTATTTCTTTATTATTAGACTTGTCATACCTTGGCTTCTCATGCCCTCTGGATGATCTCTTTCTAAAATCTTTCCTGGCCATCTTATAGAATCTTTTGGCCAGCAAACTCATCAATTCTTCATTGCCTGTGAACTTATCTTCAGACAGATCTTCTGTAGCTTTTAATGCTATGGACTTCTCGTTTTTGATGGCTGGAGAAGCAGTCTTTTGTTCTTCCTCTCTGTTCTTGATGAGCAGCTCAAAAGACTTGAGCTTGCCCAACAAAGCTTCAGTAGTAATCTCAGTTAGGCTTCTGGCATCCTTGATTGGCCAGATCCTTGAGTACCAAGTACTAGGGAAGCACATTAGGATCTTGTCATTGAGTTCAGTTAGAGAGATCTCCTTGTCTAGTGTTTTTAGTTCACTGACTATTAGGCTGAGTCTGTTGTACATGTCGGTCACTGCTTCAGTTTCTCCTTTTTTGAAGTTCTCATATTGGCTTATGAGATGGGATCTCCTGTCCTTCCTTTCATCAGTAGATCCTGATACAATTTCAGATAACTTGTCCAATATCTCTTTTGCTGAACTGCATTCAACGACCTTTTGGAATATCTCATCAGACATGGTCTGAGCAAGGATATTCATAGCCTTTGCATCTGTAATTTTCCATTTCTTTATTTTTGCATCTGTTCCTGAAGGAGGTGGAACAGCACTTGTACTTGTGATCATTGGGGGTCTTGGACAAACTGTCAAAATAGAATTAAAAATGTCCTCATCAATAGAATTCATGTAAAGCTTAATCCTTGCCTTCCAAAGTGCAAACTTAAAGAGGTTGCACACTGGAGGTCTGGTGCTAGCATAATCTTTATTCTGTGCCATGTATGAAAATAAATATAATACAAAAAGTAATAACTATCCTCTATAGACGGTTTATCGTATCAAGGATCTTTTGGTTCAGGTGTTAGCCTATTTAACCAATCTGTTGAAAATTCAGATGTTGAATAACCAAACTCCTCTGATACCAATTGAAAGTGAGGAAAAGATCTACCTTAACTCTAGAGGGGGGGTGAATAGAGTATTTTTTAAAATAATTTATAATTAAAACTATAAAGCAGTGGAAGACTTAATTTATGTATATGTGTAAGGTGCTTGTGATGAAATAAAAACTAAAGCAAGAACTAAGAAATCACACAGCACACAACAAAGTCAAACACACAGCAACCAGATGACACAAGGATCTATAGTGGTTCCCCAACAACCTGGGTACATCCACTCTTCTACCACCCTAGGTAGGAATCCACTGCAGTAATAGTTGATCAGGTGTCCTTGGCACCAATGAGCTTTTGATAAGGTGCTCAAAAACAAAAACTAGATTTTTTGATAAGATGTCTTGTCACCACTGAGTTTTGACAAGGTCTCAGAAACAAGTCTCAGAACTTTTGAAGGGAGTTTTGAAAAACCCTTTTATAGGAGGGAAAGGAAAAAGAAAGAAGGAGTTGAGTTGTTCTTCTCTGTCAACAGTCTGAGAGAAGATAAGTGGAAGATGACGCTAAAGCTCACCCTGAGATCTGTAAAGGTTCAGGAAGGTGAGCTTTGCTAGGGTGATAGGTCTTCAGGTGCTTCAGATCTCAAGCAAAATATTATTTCAACAGATGCTGAAATGTGTGATGTCTGGAGTCCTTGATGTTGAAGCTTTTGAACACTTGAGGATTTGGAGGAGCAGATGATTTCCTCCACAGAAAACTTTCTTGTGTTCTTTAAGATTTTTACTCAGTGAATCTGTATGTTCCAGAAGATGAGTTCTTGATCAGAGTATATTTTGATCTCTCTTCTGTAACTCTTTTTCTCAATCCAATGATCCTGTATATCTCTTGCCTATCTTATTGTATTGATCTGTTATGTTGTCAAAAACAAATTCTGTAGGAGTATATCAGATTCTGACTTAGATGGCCGTTACTCAGTCATAAATGACTTCCATAAATGACAACTTTCTTTGGGGAAAGTCCTTAGTAACATTCCTTTTAGCCTTCCTCGAAACTTGCTCCAGATTGCTTGAAACGGCTACCTAATCCTTTGCAATAAATACAGGAAATAACTCTGAAAGAATTCCAAAACTGTTCTTGAATTTGAATTTTGAAAGCGTCGATCTCTCACAAAAATCGTCGACCTGAGCTCAGCTATCGTCGACTTGAGATCAGAGATTGGATTTATACAAGAGATAGAAAACGTCGACCTTAGCTCTACGATTGTCGAACTGAGCTCAGCGACTTGGAAAATAGTTGAAGACAAAACATCGATCTGAGCTTGAAGATCGTCGACCGGAGTTCGACGACTTGTAAAATTGAGCTCAGAGAACGTCGAACTTAGTTCGACGTTTCGTCGGCCTGAGCTCGACGAAAATTGCCTTAGTCTCAGCACTTAATCCTGATCATTGAAACGTCTTGGGGGAAGCTTCAAACCTAAGTTCTAACCCTTAGACTCATTCTAATTTGACCTTTTCAACTATACAACTAAGTCAAACCAATTTCTTAAAAACATAGTGATCCTTGCCCAAATTAGTAATAGGGTGTTCCAACAGACTAGGATCTACTCAACGCCGCGAACTTGGGTTGCCTGGGGTCTGGGCTAGACCTGGCCAATCTGGCTCCTGCCGGCTCCACTTGCCGGATACGAGGTTGTATAGACGATTTCTTCATCTTGATTATCTGTCTCTCCAATAGAGGTTGGAGTGGTGATCTTGATGATCTTTTCACCTTTATCTTCATTCGGTTCATCCAAGCTGATTTCTTTCAACTTTGTACCTGCATCTTCAATGAGCACACTAGAAGAGCTGCTTTGCAGCAAACTCGTCTCATCAAATACAACATGTATTGATTATTCTACAACCAGAGTTTTTTTATTAAATATCTTGTATGCCTTACTATGGCTACTATAACCTACAAAAATACCTCCAAAACTCTTTTTGTTAAACTTGGTAGTATGATACTTACCATTGTTAAGCACAAAGTATTTACAATCATAAATTCTAAAATATGAGGCAGTCGGTTTCCTGCCCTTTAGAAGTTCGTAAGGTATCTTATCATGGTTCTTATTTATGAGTGCTCGATTTTGCACGTGGCATGCAGTGTTGACGGCTTCAGCCCGAAAGTATTCCGGTAGTGAAGCATCACTCAACATAGTCCTGTAGGCCTCTATGAGTGTTCCATTCCTTCTCTCAGCTACTCCATTTTGCTGTGGAGTACGAGGAGAGGAAAAGTCATGAAAGATACCTAGGTTTTCACAAAATTCTATCATGGCCCCAGACTTGAATTCAGTTCCATTGTCATTTCTGATCTTGACTACGGAATAATTATATTCATTCTGGATCTGCCTAACAAAATTTGTAAAGACATCGAAGGTATCTGACTTGTGTTTCAGAAAGAACACCCACGCAAAGCGCGAGTAGTCATCAACAATAACCAATGTATTATCCTTACCTCATAAACTTCTAACTTGTAGTGGACCGAACATGTGGACATGTGCAGTAAGTGTAAACACCTATTAGAGTCTTTGCTTATAATTCTTTTAAAGGTAGCACTTGTTTGCTTGCCTTTTACGCATGCATGACAAGGTCTATCTTTGACGTACTTGACATTCGGGGCATCACGTACTAAGTTCAGAGAAAATAATTTATTAATAGTTTTAAAATAAAAATGTGCTAATCTCTTGTGCCATTGGTCACTAAGAGACGCACTATCTTTGGCTAAAAGGCACACTGATGTAGAAGAGTCTATACAGATGAAATTTAAAAAAAATATGTTCCTGCTTAGAGTGCCTGATAGAATCGTTTCCATATTGTAAACAGACTTTATCAAGCACTTGTAAGCATGGAATTCAACAATGTATCCTTTATCACATAGTTGGCTTATGCTAATGAGATTGTGTTCCAATCCTTCAACATAAGCCACATCTGAGAAGGATACACTACCATTAGTGATCATACCGTAGACTTTAGTGATTCCTCGGTCTGAACCTCTAAAGAGGACCTTTGGTCCGTTCAAAACTGGAGAGAATTTCTGAAGTAGGCTTCTTGTCCCAGTCATGTGCCGAGAGCATCCACTGTCCAAATACCAGATAGGCGTTTTGGTGGACTTTGGACATACCTGCAATCATAATCAGTTTGACTTAGGAACCCATACACGTTTGGGGCCTTGGTCTCGTGTTAGAACACTCCCCCTATGAGGATTAGCATTATGAGTGGTCATTCTCATGTTGCCAATTTGAGGAGTTGTAAAATTTCTGGGATTAAACCAGCAATCAATTACAAAATGACCAATTCTGTCATAGCACTAACAGTCGAACCTGTTATATCTTTGCATTAGTTCTCTTTCTTGACCTTCTGAGATAGTGGTCTAGTAGGGGTAGCATTCTTGGAGGAAGAAGCTTCATGATGATGACAATCACAAGATTTCTTCTCCTTTAGAGGTTTTTCCATAATGGGCTTTACCTTTGGTGCTTTCTTGAAGTTATGACCATGATTATAAGGGTTATAGCTCTTAAGAATGACTTATTAATAAGGTGTCTTAAAGACGCTCTCACCAAAATTTCTGGGGCGAGTTCATCCTTGGTAACGGGACTTTGGCTCTACATAGGTAGGCATAGTCAAGTGACTATAGGACGAGTGAAGATCAAACTCATTAGTTGTAAATATGACTTTCTTGAAGGAATTCTGATCTTGGGGGCTTTCCCCTTCTCTTTGTCCAAGGCCTTCTTGGCGGCCTTATTCTTTCTTTGAGCCTTATTCCTCCTAGAAGATTTACTAAGAGCTTCTACATGGCCTAGCCCAGCACCCTTGGCCTTAGCTGAGAATTCAGCAATGAGTGGAAGAACAGTCTTGGGATTTGAGAAAGATTTAATAAGTTTCTTTT
This sequence comes from Platanthera zijinensis, assembly GCA_039513925.1. NCBI lineage: Eukaryota > Viridiplantae > Streptophyta > Magnoliopsida > Asparagales > Orchidaceae > Platanthera > Platanthera zijinensis. The sequence continues at coordinate 97,501,845 of CM077094.1, forward strand.
CAGCAACGAGTTGTTCTTCCAACTCTTTGATAATTTTCTCCTTTAAGTCAAGGTGCTCTAGTGCCTTATTGTATTCTTCAATAACAGTATTGAAGTTCTCTTTGAGTGAGTCAGCCTTAGCAACTTCCTTCCTCAGGGTGCTCTCTTCAGCTTTTAGAGACTTTATCTCCTTAGCTTTAGTTTTCATGACTCGTCGACATTTGTCGTAAGACTTGATTAACTCTTTGTACTAGGCCATGCGTTCAGACACATCATCAGGGTATTGCATCCACAATAGAGAGAGCCTTGATTAACACTTTGTTGGGTATTGCATCCACAATAGTCCTGATTTTAGAAGCCCCTGAACAAGCTAAGTTCAATTGACAATGTATTTGACAATTCTATCAAATTGTGCTTGCAGCTATTCCTTGCTAAGTACACACCAATGTCAGGGTGCAGTGGGGCAACATACATGGTTCTGCGTAACGTAATCCCTCGTTGTGTAGATCAGTGTGTTGATTCACGCGTGCTCTCTCTATTAGAGTGTATTTATTTTCAAGTATAGGGTCAAGGTAGATCAAGAGCAGAAGGAGCAAGGATGGGTCAAAGACCAAGTTATCAAAAGAAGGAAGAAGGAAAATTCTTCTAAGTCAAAATCAACGGGAATCGCTAGTGATTCCCGCTGACTTCGACGGGAATCGTTAGTGATTCCCGCCGACTTTGACGGGAATCATTTAGTGTCTCCCACCGACTTCTTCCGGCTGACAGATTTCAAATAGAAATTCTGCCAAGGTAGAATCGACGGGAGTCGTGAGCAATTCCCACCGACATCGATGGGAATCACCAACGACTCCCGCCAATTTTGCCTTAGGCAAATTTTCTCCTTTCGCTAGACCGAACCAAGCCGCTGTGCGCTGTTTCGGCCGGGGCTAGGGCTTCTCCTTGTTATCCCCACAATGGTTATTAGGGTTGGCTCCTTGTATAAATATACGTGTATTTTGAAACTCCAGAGATATACAGTCACGGAAATACGAAACAAGTAGACGGTGACCTAGCCGATCGCGAAATCGCCGAACTCTTGTCGTCGCTCGCAAGATCGTAGCCCCTGCTGATCTCAGATCTTCTCTGATCGTCCGACGACAGAACCGAGCAAGTAGCCGGTCTCACATATCTTTCTCAAGATCTCTTGTCTTCCGATTCGTTGAATGAGACTTGTTCTCCCTTTCGAATCGGTTGAGACGTTTGATCCGACTAAGATTGTTTGAAGACCTAGCTTGCTTCGTCAATAAGTTTGGATCTACAAAGCATCGCTGCCGCACTTACTTGCCGCCGCCGATCTTAACAAGATCCATTCCAAGTGAGAAATCAAGTAGTGGACTCTTCGTACTTTTCGTGCAAGCTTCAACGAACGAAGAAGGACATCAGAATCTCCAAAGCATTGTTTGTATTTTTATTTATATTCAATTTTGTTGTAATGGAATTTTCATTCCTAGTTGTAAGGGTTGGGTGCAACCCGCAGTGGTGGAGTTGTGACTCCGTTGTAGGAAGGGTTCCTTCCGTGGTTAGGGGAGCGTTGCTCCTTGTGTGAGGATTGGATTTCAATCCGTTTGAAGAAGTGACCGAATCGTCCCTTGGTGGGAGATAGGTCGAAGGGGGAAAGTAGACGTATCCAAATCGGTGAACCACTATAATTCTTTGTGTGTTTTCTGTGTTCTGTTTGCTTACTTGTGCAGGTTAGTTTAATTCCGCAAAAGACTGCACGATACCTATTCCCCCCCATAGGTGGATTAGGTTGACACTAGATACTTTCAAGTGGTATCAGAGGGAGGTTACTCATGAATAAGGTTAACACCTTGAGTAAGATCCTGTGTCCAGTGTCAAGAAGAAAGAAGATTTAAGGAATGGACGGACTCAAGTATTCAGGAAAGATTTCAGTATGCACAAAGATTAATTTTCCCATTTAGAAGGAAAGGATCAGGTTCTACATGGAAGCAGTTGATCCCCGACTCTTCATGATAGTGGAGGAGTGCCCTTATATCCCCACTAAGGCCTCCACCATTGATCCGACCAAGATGGTCCCCAAGAAGCTCTCCGAAATGGATAAGGATGAGATGGTGCTTGTCAGAGTAGACAAGAAAGCTCAAAACATTTTAGTAAGCGCCATCGATTATTCAATGATGTAGAATTTCAGCAACTGTAGGACTGCCAAGGACATCTGGCACTGCCTGATCATTCTGATGGAAGGCACGGATGAAGTAAGGGATGATCGAAGATCCCTTCTGAACCAGAAGTATGAGGCCTTCAGGCAAGGTCCCAAGGAAGAAATCGGAGTGACATTCGAGAACTTCCTGAAGATCGTCAATGCCCTGAAGGGTTATGGCAGAGTGTTCACCGATGGTGAACTAAATGAAAAATTCCTTAGATCCCTTACTAAGGAATGGGACACCAAGATCTGCGCCATTAGAGAGTTTGGCAAGCTGGCAGAAACTGATCCCTAGATCCTGTTTAGGAAGCTAATGTCCTACGAGCTTCAGCTGAACACCAGAAAAGCTGAAGAGGAGGCCGATAAGGCTGCTGCCAAAGAAAAGACTGTGGCCCTGAAAGCTTATAGCTCACGGAAAGGCAAGGGTGCAGCCACGTCCCGCTCTCGGAGAAAGGCTGAGGAAGAAGACTCTGAGCCATGCTCATCCGGCTCAGAGCTATCTGAGTAAGAATTCTCCTTCATAACTCGAGAGTTCAAGAAGTTCCTCAAGTTGAGGAATCAGAGAAAAAAGGATGGCTCCTCCTCCAGACATCAGAAGATGAATTACTCTTCTGACAGGTATGAGTCTAAACAGAACAAACATCGTTCCACTAACATTATCTGCTTTGGATGTAATAAGCCAGACCACGTCATTGCTGACTACCACCAAAGCAAGAGAGATAAAGGGAAAGGAGAGGAGCACAAGTCCTCTAGAGATAAGAAGAAGGAGAGGATCTACATTGCTAAAAAGCCAAAGACACTGAGTGAATCTTACTCTTCAGACTCCAGTGATGATGAGGAAGCCTACTTCGGCTAATGGGTCACTCCGACTCAGATGGAGACTGCCCCCCATTTACTGGGAAGGTAAAAGATCGCACCCACCTCTCTGACTCTGACTCTGAGTCTCCTGAAGATGATCACGAGGACAGTCCATCTGCCCGTGAAGCTGAACTCCTCGAAAAGTATAAGCTTCTCCTAAATACTTTAGAAGAGTGCCGAAAGAGGTTGAGCGCTTAGAAAAGGGAAGTCAAATTCCTTAAGGCTGAGGGTGTGTCCCTATGAGAAGAGATCACTAACTTGATTTTTCTCTAACAGGAACACCTGGACCTGACTTCTGAGCACTGAGATTCTCTAAGGCTCCTTGACCAAAAACAGGAAGAAATCAACATTCTGGAAGAACAGCTTGCGGCCGAGAGGAAGATTGTCAAAAGCTTATCTATGCCCAAGACCGTTCTTCCTCTAGCTGATGAATTCTCTGCTCAGGCCAAGGGGGCTGGCTTAGGGCATGTGGCTGAGCCTGGTAAATCATCCAGGAGAAACAGAAATCAGAGGAAAAATAAGGTTACTAAGAAGGCCTCTACTGTAGAAAAGGGAAAGACCCCACTTGGTACTATTTCATTCCGGAAGCCTAGCTTTCCAAGCAATGATCATGACTTTGAGTCAACCTATGGCCACCTCTTCCAGCCCTCGGTTGAAAAGCCTAAGAGCCGGTATGATGGTTGGACCTTCCCCCGTAACTACGGTGAGAGTTTCTTTAAGGCACCTTATGAGGAAATCCAAGTGGAGAATTATGGCCACTTCTCTAGCGGCCATAATAGGAAGCAGGCACCAAAGGCCAAGCCTGTTATATAGAAGGAATAGGAAGTGAAGAAATTGTGTGACTATTGTCATCATGATGCCTCCACCTCCAGATCCAAGGCCCCGGCTGGACCCACCATTCCAAGGGTGAAGCAGGAGCCTAGGAAACGGTACAATAGGTTTGACTATTGGTGCTGTGGCAAAGTTGGTCACTTTGCCGTGGATTGCTAGTTTAATCCAAGATACAATGAGACTCCTTATGTTAGTAATGCGAGGCCGACCACTCGTAGGGTTAACCAACCGAGGGGGAGTGTGTTAACAAGGAATCTAGGACCCAAGTCCGATTGGGTTCCTAAGGGAAACTAATTCTGTTTTGAAGGTATGTCCAAAGGCCACCAAAACGCCAATCTGGTACTTGGACAGTGGATGTTCCCGACATATGACCGGGACAAGAAGCCTGTTGAGTGATTACTCCCCAGTCGAAAATGGACCCAAAGTCATCTTTGGAGGATCAGATCGAGGAGTCACCAGGGGTTATGGTATGATTTCCAACGGTGTATTCTCTATCACAGACGTGGCCTATGTTGAAGGGTTAAACAATAACCTGATCAGTGTAAGCCAGTTGTGTGATAAAAGATACGATGTTAAGTTTTGCAAAGAAAAGTGCTTGATAATATCGTGTGCCTCTTCGGAGACGGTATTAATTGGCATTAGGAGCAAAAATATTTTTTGCTTAGATTTTCTTAGCTTAGACTCTTCTACCCCCGTTTGCCTAGTAGCAAAGGACAGTGCGTCTCTCTGTGAACAATGACACAAGAGATTGACACATATTAATTTCAAAACTATTAATATGTTGTTTTCCAAGAATTTAGTAAGGGATGCCCTTACTATTGAGTGCATCAAAGATAGCCCTTGTCCTGCATGCCAGAAGGGCAAACAGACTCGGGCTACCTTTAAGGGCATTTTACACAAAGACTCTTCGAGATGTCTTTATCTTCTGCATATGGACTTGTTCTTGATAGTTTTACTTTCAAGACAACCTAAACACCTAGAGGGGGGGGGGGTGAATAGGTTCTAATGCTTGTTAACACTTTTTGGCAGAATTCAATTACAGAATTAAAACACACAGCACAGCAGTCACAAAAATTTAACCATCACAGATTGCACACTGTTTTATAGTGGTTCCGCAAGGTCTGGGTACATCCACTTTCCCCCTTCACCTATCTAGCAGTATGCTAGATTCGGCCAAACTTCCTCTTTACTCAGATCCACAGATCCTACAGCTCAGAACCTGGAAAGGATCCTACAACTCAGGCTCAACAGCCCTACCTCAGCCTTATCACAAAGCCTACAACTCAGAGAAGACCCTTCTCCTACACTTAGGCAAATAGCCCTACCACTCAGAGATCAACTCTCCTACACTCAGCCTTTATAACACAGGCTTACCACTCAGAGATCAACTCTCCTACACTCAGCCTTTATAACACAGGCTTACAACTCAGATCTGTATTGACAGATCCTACAGAAATTAGAAAAGAAGTTTTTAATGTCTTGCCTTTGTTGAGAGAGAAAAGAACAAGACAATTCTTGATCAGCTGATGAAATCAACTGAATCTGAGCTTTCTTCAAAGCTTCTTGAATCTGAACTTAGCTGAGTTGATTTCCAAACAGCTTCTTGAGAAACCAATGATGGCTTCCTTCTTCTTCTTCAAGTGGCTGGATCGCTCTCTATCCAACACCTTTGATGATACTTCTGAATTCTTGAAAGAACTCTTATTAGACTGATCCTGAGATCGTCTTCTTAGATCTTCTGATGAAGATCTTCTTTAATGCCTTGCACTTTCTTGAAGAGAGGACTTGTCTCTTAACTGATGTGTTGATTAAGAATTAATTTCCTCTTGTATATTATGTGTATCTTTCTTCTTCTGAATCTGTCTATTTATAGATCTTCTTCATGGTAACCGGCTGATCCGGTTTCTAACTGACTTCTGACAAGTCTGACAGCTTCAGTTAACCTGTCATAACCCACAGCTGTCAAGTCTTCAAACAGATCCTGTGCCTTAGTCTTGGACAGCAAAGTGTTGAGACAGACTGTCAGAAAGTGTCGAGACCAACTGTCTATATGTGTCGACACAAGTGACTTTGGTGTCGACATAGCCTTTAATGATGTCGACTAGTTTGCCTTTAAGTCAACACTGCTTCTTTAGAACTTCATCTTCAGAATGAGTCAACACAGAGAATTTGTGTCGACTCAACACTTCATCTTTCTTCAGAAAATAACTTGGTCTTGACTTTGCAGTGTGTCGACACAAGTCCTGTGTGTCGACACAGTTGTTGTAGATTCAGAACTCAGTATGTGTCGACTCTGCCTTCAGGTGTCGACATAGTTGAGGTCGACTATCTTTCTGTGAGTCGACACTGCTTCCTAGTGTCGACACAAATGTGGTCGACTATCTTTCTGTGAGTCGACATTGCTTCCCAGTGTCGACACAAATGTGGTCGACTATCTTTCTGTGAGTCGACACTGCTTCCCAGTGTCGACACAAATGTGTTCGACTATCTTTCTCTGTGTCGACACAGCTTCCTTCAAGTGTCGACAAAATTATTCTGAAGTGTCGACCTAGTTTCTTCAGATGGCGACACATGGACTTAGAATAATTTCCTGTATTCTTTAATAATTCTTCACCTGCACATGTCAACTTAAAACAACATCAAATACACCTTGATGTATATCATTAGGCTAAGTCAGGCTTCTTCAAATCATGTACACATTTTCCAATGTACCCAACAATCTCCCCCTATTTGGAGAAGTCATAACCCTTTTAGTTAATGATATACACCATTTATAACAAAAATAATATGATGATGTATGACATTACAGGAATATTTTATATAAACAAAATATTAACAATTCATCACAGAGTGAACATGAATATATGATTCCAAACAAAATTTTGTTTATAACTTGATAATGTTTGATTACAGATCTTTACATTGAATGATCAAAACATTTACAAAACATTTGAAAGAACTTAGAGCTAAGACTGATCAGGCTCTCTTATAACAATTCCTTTGCCAGATTGGATTTGAGCCTTCACAGGAGCTTCAGCAACTTCAACAGGCTTCTTGCCTTTTAGCTCAGCTTTCTTCTGAGCTTCTTCCTTTAGCCTTTGCCTTTCAAAGTAATGAAAGGGCTTTGGAAAGTACTTGCTCGGCTCCTGAGCATCTGGTGGCAGCCTTCCCAGCTTGGCTTTTCTCTTGAAATATACTTTGGCTTCCTGGCTAGCTTCATACTTTTGCCATTCCATTTCATTATACCACTTTCCTCTTTCATGTACTTTGTCCTTTATAGCCTTCCATGCAGTTAGTATAATATTTCTTGAAGTAGGGCTCCACTGCTCAAAATCTGGCTTAAGTTCAGCTTGCTCTCTAAATCTTTTCTTGGATAGTAGAGCATCTTGCTGTTCTTTCAAGTTGGCATCAGGCTTATCAACTTTTTCAATAACAACCTTGGTAACCTCCTTCGGAGGACTATACATATCCTGAACTTGCTGATCAATCATATCAAAATCAGGAGGAGGGTAAATGACTTGGGCAATCTCAGGTAGATTGCCTTCAAGTAGACCTGTTTGAATTCCTGACTCAGCCACCATATCATCATCATACAAAGGTGGATATCCCAATGTGGCTCGAATACTATTTGTCACCCATTTGGTGTGTTCTGAGCCAGCATGAACTAACAACCTCTCCCCCTTTATGACTTCTCTGGTAATATGATCTCTTAGATCATCCTTCTGAAATCTGATCTGGCCATCTAGATAATTCACACCTTCTTTAAAATATGGTTTCAATTTTTGAAGTTTGTCAGATATTTCCTTCTGAGATGTAGTGATGGCAGATTGAACTGAAGCTATGGCTTCCTTTAGTTTCTGATCAAAAGCTTCCATCTCTTTTGCTCTTGCTCCAGTCATCCCTGCAGTAGCCTTTTTGAATTCTTCAAGAATTTCATGGTGAGATTCAGCCAAATTATTATTCATCCTCAGCTGATTCTCTAAAACATAACCTTGCTTCAAAACAATATCATCCACTTTAGTGAGGATAGACTGATGTTGTTTAACCAAAAACACTACAGCATTACCTCCCTTATGGAAGCAATCTGTCATCTCCTTCTTATTCATATTTACTTCAAATCTAATAGACTTAATATCTTGAACCAAGTCAAATTGAAGGGATTTATTGCTCTCATCAACATACTTCTCCATTACTAATCTCTGCTCATCCAACTTAACTTGCAAATCTACCATGAACTTGTTGTAGTTAAATTCAGAGGGAGATTGGTGAGTTGAAGTTTGGAGTGCCTGCTTATAACTTTGGGTCCTTCTCTTGAAGACTATGAGCTTTCTCTTCTTAGCCATTCTGGCTTCTTCAGTCTCAGAGTCGGATGAACTTTCTATTTGAACTCTTTCAGGTGGAGTAGGAGGAATATTAGTTTCAGTGACATGTTGCTCAGCCTCAACATTCACAGGCTCCCCCTCAACTACTTGCTCCTCCTCAACTCCTTATTCCTTCTCAGCTTCTTGCACTATATCTATGTCTAGTGCCTTCTCATTTTCTTGCTGCTCCTCTACCCTATCAGTAGCAATTTCAATATTAGGAAATAACTCATCTAGAGTGTATTCCTTCTGAGCTTGAACAGATGTTGAATCATCCAGATCTGCAATATTCAAATCTTTTGATAAATCAATTTGTTCTTTCTCCTGCACTGATTCAGACATCTGCTCTCCCTGCACTTGTTCAGTATTTGGAATATCCTGGGCAGGTGAATACACTTGCTCCCCCTGCACCTGTGCAGGAGTAGAAATATTAGTAATGTCCTTGGCAGGAAAATACACTTGCTCTCCCAGTACCTGTACCTGGTCAGGAGTAGATATATTCTGGACAGGAGAGTGAGTATGCTCCCCCTGCATCTGTGCAGGAATGGTTGATTTCTGAACTTGAGTAGACTCAGGATGATCTTCAACCTGCTTTCTCACTTGCTCTTCTGGATGCTGGGCAGTGCCTAGATCATGTACAGGGGATCTCTCAGGGGTGTCCTGCCTGATCTCATCAGGCACATCTTTAGACAGCACCCTATCCCACCTTGAAAATAATCTTATATCCATTTTCCTCATGTGATTAATCTTTGTCCCAAGCAGTTGTTGCATAACCTCAGGGATCACCCCAGTCAGGTATAAACTTACAATTATAGCCAGATTTGGCTTCTTGATTCCTTCCCTGATCTTATCAAATACTACAACTGACCAGTCAGTTGGAATTGAAAACACAATTCTGGTCATTAGGCTAAACATATAGGCTGAAATCCTATCATGTCCACCTGGATTGCACAAAATTACCTTCCCAACTACTTCTGACAGAAACTTTCCTTGTTGATTCATGCCCTTCCTGTTGATAGCTGCTCCAATCTTCAGGGTTGGATCCAATCCACACCATTGGAGAGCCTCCCTGGTCTTAGAGGCTGGAACCTCTTCTTCATTCTCAATGTTTGATAATTGGAGTGTTTTTCTTAAATTTCTTGGTGTCAGTTTCACCTTCGTCCCATGAATAGTGGATTTTATATTGAGACCAGTTGAATCCACTAATGCAGAGGTAAATAATTCAATCATCTCCTTCTTCTAGATCTTTGATGGTTCAGAAACTAGAAATTCTAATCCTGATTCAGAAATTAGAGTGACAACCCTTTGAACATCTGTCGGGGCATCCGCAAAGGCATTGCGCACCAACTCATATCCTTCGTTGACGTTATCTGCAACCTTTGGCGCCATTGATCAGACGAGAAATCTTGAGAGAGAAGAGAGAGAGATTGTCGACACAGGGTTTCAGTCTCCAAACCTTGTAAGCGTGTCGACAGAATAAGTTCTTGACCTATTTATACCTTCTAGGGAAAGAAGATCAAAAGTCGGGCAAAAACAGTCTATAAGTGTCGACACAGATGGAGTGTGTCGACACAAACTTCTATTGTCTAGACAGCAAGTCTGTCTACTATCTGTCGACACCAATTGTGGATATGTCGACACCTGAGAGACATAGTAGAGCATAAGAAATTCTGTGTCGACTCTTAAGATAAGTGTCGACACAAAATCTGTAATTGTCGACACCACTATTCTAGTGAAGTCGACACTATATTCCTGGATGAGTCGACTATTTGATTCTTAAGTGTCGACACAAATTCTCTGTGTCGACATATATTCTCTGACTAGTCGACATGACTTCACTGAGTCGACACATTATCACTGAATGTGTCGACACTATTTTACTTAGCCAATTTCTGTTTTGTCTATACCACTTGATAATCTAATATCACTTGTAAGTTTGTTGATAACTAATCAATGGTCAGCATGCCTAATTCAATTTTAAATTTATTGAATTTTGTTTCATCCAGTGACTTAGTAAATATATCTGCTATTTGACAATCTGTTTTAACAAATTCTAATGAGATGTCTTCTCTTTCTACATGCTCTCTAAGAAAATGGTATTTAATTTTTATATGCTTAGTTCTACTGTGAGAAATAGGATTATTAGCAATAGAAATAGCACTTTTAGAGTCACACAATAAAGGTGTTCTACTTACTTGAATACCATAGTCTTTCAACTGATGCTGTATCCACAATAGCTGTGCACAGCAGTTGCCAGCAGCAACATATTCTGACTCAGCTGTGGATATTGCCATACTAGTCTGCTTCTTACTACTCCATGATATCAGTCTTCTTCCTAAGAATTGACAAGTACCTGTTGAACTCTTTCTATCCTCTCTACAGCCTGCAAAGTCTGCATCTGAATAACCTGTTAGTAGAAAATCTCTATTCCTAGGGTACCAAAGGCCTAGATTAGGTGTGCCCTTAAGATATCTCAGAATCCTTTTGACTGCAGTATAATGAGATTCTTTAGGGCAGGCTTGGTACCTAGCACAGACACATGTAGTATAAATAATATCTGGTCTACTAGCAGTGAGATATAGTAGAGAGCCAACTATTCCTCTATACAAAGATTCATCAAATGGTTAACCTGCATCATCTTTGTATATAGGCATACTTGTTCCCATAGGAGTTCTCATAGTGGAGGATGACTCCATACCATACTTCTTAATTAATTCTTTGGTGAACTTAGACTGGGATATGGACAGGCCATCATCAGTCTGTCTTACTTGGAGTCCCAAGAAGAACTTAAGTTCCCCCATACTGCTCATCTCAAACTTCCCTTGCATAAGTTTGGCAAACTTTTTACAAAGGTTGTTTTCAGTAGATCCAAAGATTATGTCATCAACATAGATCTGAACTAAGATGATCTTACCTTTGGATTCCCTAAGGAATAGAGTTTTGTCTATTTTTCCTCTTGAGAATTTATTCTCAATAAGGAAAGTAGACAGGGTTTCATACCAAGCCCTTGGGGCTTGCTTTAACCCATACAAAGCATTCCTAAGCTTATAGACATAATCAGGTTTAAGAGAATCTATAAAACCTGATGGCTGCTCTACATAGACTTCCTCTTTTAAATCACCATTCAAGAATGCTGATTTCACATCCATCTGGTACACTTTGAAGTCTTGATAGGCTGCAAAGGCAAGGAACATTCTAATTGCCTCCAGCCTTGCTACTGGGGCAAAGGTTTGATCAAAGTCAATCCCTTCTTCCTGCATGAATCCTTTTGCAACCAATCTTGCTTTATTCTTCACTATTATTCCACTCTCATCCAATTTGTTCCTATAAATCCACTTTGTGCCAATTATGTTGTGGTCCTCTTGGTTTAGGAACAAGCTCCCAGACATTGCACCTTTGAATTGATTCAGCTCCTCTTGCATAGCATCAATCCAGTGCTGGTCTTGGATGGCTTCTTCAAACTTCTTAGGCTCCATTTGAGACAGGAAACTTGAATGCAGGTCTGTGCTTTGATTTCTGCTTCTAGTCTGCACTCCCTGTCTTGGATCACCTATAATCTGATCAGCTTGATGATCTCTTAAATGTCTTGTAGCTGAAGGAAGATTCCTTTCTGGTTGAACATCTCCAGCTCCTTCTTCATGCTGAACCTCTTGGTTTTCATCAGCATCTATTGAGTCTTGTACTCCCCCTGGACAGTAGCCTTCATTTTCTAATGATCCATCTTCCTTTGATGCTTCAGCAATGGAGAGCTTGTCCATCCTTTTGCATATACCTGTTGAATCATTTGATCTACAAGACAACTCATAGTTGATTAATCTTGTTTCATCAAACACAACATGTACAGATTCTTCAACAACTTGAGTAGTCAAGTTGTAGATTCTATAGGCCTTACTATTTATGCTATACCCAACAAATATCCCATCTTGGGATTTGGCAGCAAACTTAGTTAGGTATGACTTGCCATTGTTAAGTATATAGCATTTACAACCAAAGATCCTGAAGTAGGATAGATTTGGTTTTCTACCTTTCGTATTCTCATAGGGAGTCTTTTTGTGGTTCTTGGTGATAGAAGCCCTATTGATTACATGACATGCAGTGTTAACTGCCTCAGCCCAGAAATATTCTGGGAGAGAGGTGTCACTCAATAGAGTTCTGCCAGCTTCAATTAATGTTCTATTCTTTCTTTCAACAATGCCATTTTGCTGCGGTGTTCTAGGTGAGGAGAACTCTTGGAAAATCCCAAAGTCTTCACATAATTTTGTCATGCTTTTAGATTGAAACTCAGTACCATGGTCACTTCTGATTTTGACCACTATACTATTCATTTCATTTTGAATTTGCTTTACAAAACTAAGTAATACACTTGGGGTTTCTGATTTCTGTCTCAGAAAGAACACCCATGTAAATCTAGAATAGTCATCTACCACCACAAAAGTATAGACTTTCCTACCTAGACTATGAACTGGCATAGGACCAAAAAGATCCATATGTAAGAGGTATAGACACCTCACAGAATCCTTGTTTTCAAGGCTTTGAAAGGAGGATTTTGTCTGCTTGCCCTTTTGACAAGCTGAGCATATCTCTCCCTTTATACACTTAACTTGAGGACCATTCCTCACTAACTCTTTGCTAAAGAGTTGGCCAATTGTCTTGTAGTTAAGATGAGCCAATCTCTTGTGCCACTTGACACAATGAGAAGCATTATCATCAGCTACAAGACAGATGGAAAAGCCTTGTTCTCACATACAAAATTAAGACAATAGACATTTCTCTTCCTATACCCAGTCAATATGATCTTTTGATCACTTGACCTTTTGATATGACATCCATCTTAACAAATGAAATGTCATATCCTAAATCGCTCAGCTGGCTTATGCTTATTAGATTGTGTTTCAAACCTTTTACATAAGCCACTTGGGTGATAGTAATTAGGTTAGTAGAAATGTTACCAAACCCTTTGATGATTCCTTTTTCAGATCCACCAAAGATCACTTTGGTCCATCTTTGACAGATGTATACTCCTTCAGCAGCCCCTTTGTTCCAGTCATGTGCCTGGAACAACCACTGTCCAAGTACCATATAGGGGCATGGCCACTTGGACTTTCCTGCAACACAGATTTACTTACCCTTAGAACCCAAGTAAGTCTTGGGTCCTTGGTTCAGGTTAGCATTAACAAAGCTACCATTATCTCTTCTAACAGTAGACTATTGTTCTTTCTAACACTTGTGTTATGCCAGCAGTCTAATGCAAAATGGCCTCTCTTGCCACAGCACCAACATTCAAACTTATTGTATCTAGATCTAGATACACCCTTGACAGAAGAATTTCTGTCCATTGCTGGTGCTGCAGCAGCTTTACCCACTGATTTCTTATAACCATTGGGTTTATGAACATGGATAGGCCTGTTGGCATTTACCCCTTGTTTATCAGAACATTAGTCCTAAAATGACCATGTATATTTTCATGATCATATTGGTTAGAAGGCCCTTGCACCTTTCTAAACTTAATAGGGACTGAAAGGTTCAGTGGCTTGACAGGAGCTTTGTCTTTCCTCTTGAATTGGGCTACCCTGGGGTTACCTTTGAATCCTAATCCTGCCCTACCCTTTTGAGTCAAAAATTCATCTATCAAGGGTAAGACAGACTTTGGCTTAGAGTAACAAGCCACTAACTCCTTTTCTATTCTTAGTCTGGCCTCCAGACTCTTCACTTGATCATTGGTATAATTGATTGTGCCCATCTGAATAATAGTTATATTCTTCAGTTTGGCAATTTCATTTAACTTCTGATCAATTAATGTTTCAAACTCAGTTGCAGCTACCTTTAGATCAGCAATTTCCTGAGCCTGAGATTTAACCAGGTTCTTGCTTTTCTTAAGGGCCTGCAACAAGTCCCCATACTTATCTATCAATTGATAGACATCTCCTTCAGATTCAGATGCATCTACATCACTTGATGCAGATGTAACTGATTCTGCACTTGTAATACAAACAGATTTTATTGAAGGACATAGTACCTTACTAGGACCAGACTGATTCTGGCACATGTCTTCTTCTAATCCTGCCATCAGTCCCATGCACTGATGATCTTCTTGTTCATAGATGGAGTCTAGCAGTTGCATGAACTCCTCTTCTTCAGTAGCAGCATATAGTCCAATATATGCTTCAGCTTCAGATTCTGATTCTGAAGTTGATTGATCTGTTAGGCTCTTTTCCTTCTTTGCAACAAAGGATTTTTCCTTCTTGCCCTTTTGATAAGTCTTCTTCTTGTATGATGACTCCTTTCTCTTATCAGGACAGTCAACCACTACATGTCCAGGCCTATTGCAACAATAGCAGACAATCTTTGAAGTAGTGGCCTTGCTGGGCTTTGTTCTGCTCTTCTCTTTCCTTGATGACTTTTTCTTCTGATAATAGTCATCAACTTGCTGTGATTAGGAGGGCATAGACTTCCACTGCTTCTTCTTTAAGAATCTCTGGAATTGCCTTGTAAATGCAGCAAAATCTGCATCTGACTCACAGCTTTCTGAACCCTGATTATCTGAATTTTCAGAACTAACTTCTGCAACTTCCTTAGGAGGAGATGATGATATCCTCCTATTCTTTCTAGTGGCTTCTGCCTTGAAGGCCACTGTCTTTTCTCTATGCTCTCCTTTTGAATTCTTTTCCTCCTCCTTCCTCACCATAAGTTGCATTTCATAGGATAGCAACTTTCCAAACAAGGTTGGAGGAGAAATCTCTACCAGTTTAGCCACTTCTCTTATGGCACAGATCTTTGTGTCCCAATCCTTTGTCAAGGATCTTAAGAATTTGTCATTCAGTTCATAGGTACTGAATACTCTTCCATAGGACTTTAACTCATTCACAATTCTATAGAATTTCTTATAGCATTCAGTTATGCTATCAGTTTTTCCTTGTCTAAAACTTTCATATTCCTGGTTGAGCATAGACTTCCTATCCTGTCTTACTTCTTCAGATCCCTCCATGCAGACAATCAAGGTGTCCCACATTTTTTTGGAGGTCTTGCAGTGAATCAGATTCTGAAATGTAGAATCATCTATGGCACTCACAATAATATTCTGAGCTCTCTTGTCCATGGTTGCCAAAATGATTTCATCCTTGGTCATTTCAGAATAACTCTTTGGAGTTTGAATATTAGCATCAAGAACTGATACCTTCATTGGAATGAAGGGTCCTTCCTGAACTGTGATGTATATCCTTGGGTCAGATGCTTCCATGAACAATCTGACTCTTTCTTTCCAAATTCCAAAGATTTCCTTCCTACAGATGGGTAACTTCAATGACCCTAACTCCTTGTGATTTTCTCCAGAACCCATCTTCTTGAATCTTGATCCTGCCTTTCAAATCTACCTCAGACTGTTAAGTCCTTTTTTTGAGGAACCTCCCTCTGATACCACTTGATAGTTTTACTTTCAAGACAACCTAAACACCAAGAGGGGGGGTGAATAGGTTCTAATGCTTGTTAACACTTTTTGGCAGAATTCAATTACAGATTTAAAACACACAGTACAGCAGTCACAGAAATTTAACCATCACAGATTGCACACTGTTTTATAGTGGTTCCCCAAGGTCTGGGTACATCCACTTTCCCCCTTCACCTATCTAGCAGTATGCTAGATTCGGCAAAACTTCCTCTTTACTCAGATCCACAGATCCTACAGCTCAGAACCTGGAAAGGTTCCTACAACTCAGGCTTAACAGCCCTACCTCAGCCTTATCACAAAGCCTACAACTCAGAGAAGACCCTTCTCCTACACTCAGGCAAACAGCCCTACCACTCAGAGATCAACTCTCCTACACTCAGCCTTTATAACACAGGCTTACCACTCAGAGATCAACTCTCCTACACTCAGCCTTTATAACATAGGCTTACAACTCAGATCTGTATTGACAGATCCTACAGAAATTAGAAAAGAAGTTTTTAATGTCTTGCCTTTGTTGAGAGAGAAAAGAACAAGACAATTCTTGATCAGCTGATGAAATCAACTGAATCTGAGCTTTCTTCAAAGCTTCTTAAATCTGAACTTAGCTGAGTTGATTTCCAAACAGCTTCTTGAGAAACCAATGATGGCTTCCTTCTTCTTCTTCAAGTGGCTGGATCCCTCTCTATCCAAAACCTTTGATGATACTTCTGAATTCTTGAAAGAACTCTTCTTAGACTGATCCTGAGATCGTCTTCTTAGATCTTCTGATGAAGATCTTCTTTAATGCCTTGCACTTTCTTGAAGAGAGGACTTGTCTCTTAACTGATGTGTTGATTAAGAATTAATTTCCTCTTGTATATTATGTGTATCTTTATTCTTCTGAATCTGTCTATTTATAGATCTTCTTCATGGTAATCGGCTGATCCGATTTCTAACTAACTTCTGACAAGTCTGACATCTTCAGTTAACCTGTCATAACCCACAGCTGTCAAGTCTTCAAACAGATCCTGTGCCTTAGTCTTGGACAGCAAAGTGTTGAGACAGACTGTCAGAAAGTGTCGAGACCAACTGTCTATATGTGTCGACACAAGTGACTTTGGTGTCGACACAGCCTTTGATGATGTCGACTAGTTTGCCTTTAAGTCAACACTGCTTCTTCAGAACTTCATCTTGAGAATGAGTCGACACAGAGAATTTGTGAAGACTCAACACTTCATCTTTCTTCAGAAAATAACTTGGTCTTGACTTTGCAGTGTGTCGACACAAGTCCTGTGTGTCGACACAGTTGTTGTAGATTCAGAACTCAGTATGTGTCGACTCTGCCTTCAGGTGTCGACATAGTTGAGGTCGATTATCTTTCTGTGAGTCGACACTGCTTCCCAGTGTCGACACAAATGTGGTCGACTATCTTTCTGTGAGTCGACACTGCTTCCCAGTGTCGACACAAATGTGGTCGACTATCTTTCTATGAGTCGACACTGCTTCCCAGTGTCGACACAAATGTGGTCGACTATCTTTCTCTGTGTCGACACAGTTTCCTTCAAGTGTCGACAAAATTATTCTGAAGTGTCGACCTAGTTTCTTCAGATGGCGACACATGGACTTAGAATAATTTCCTGTATTCTTTAATACTTCTTCACCTGCACATGTCGACTTAAAACAACATCAAATACACCTTGATGTATATCATTAAGCTAAGTTAGGCTTCTTCAATTCAGGTACACATTTTCCAATGTACCCAACAATCTCCCCCTATTTGGAGAAGTCATAACCCTTTTAGTTAATGATATACACCATTTATAACAAAAATAATATGATGATGTATGACATTACAGGAATATTTTATATAAACAAAATATTAACAATTCATCACAGAGTGAACATGAATATATGATTCCAAACAAAATTTTGTTTATAACTTGATAATGTTTGATTACAGATGTTTACATTGAATGATCAAAACATTTACAAAACATTTGAAAGAACTTAGAACTAAGACTGATCAGGCTCTCTTATAACAATTCCTTTGCCAGATTGGATTTGAGCCTTCACAGGAGCTTCAGCAACTTCAGCAGGCTTCTTGCCTTTTAGCTCAGCTTTCTTCTGAGCTTCTTCCTTTAGCCTTTGCCTTTCAAAGTAATGAAAGGGCTTTGGAAAGTACTTGCTCGGCTCCTGAGCATCTGGTGGCAGCCTTCCCAGCTTGGCTTTTCTCTTGAACTGTACTATGGCTTCCTGCCTAGCTTCATACTTTTGCCATTCCATTTCATTATACCACTTTCCTCTTTCATGTACTTTGTACTTTACAGCCTTCCATGCAGTTAGTATAATATTTCTTGAAGTAGGGCTCCACTGCTCAAAATCTGGCTTAAGTTCAGCCTGCTCTCTAAATCTTTTCTTGGATAGTAGAGCATCTTGCTGTTCTTTCAAGTTGGCATCAGGCTTATCAACTTTTTCAATAACAACCTTGGTAACCTCCTTTGGAGGACTATACTTATCCTGAACTTGCTGATCAATCATATCAAAATCAGGAGGAGGGTAAATGACTTGGGCAATCTCAGGTAGATTGCCTTCAAGTAGACCTATTTGAATTCCTGACTCAGCCACCATATCATCATCACACAAAGGTGGATATCACAATGTGGCTCGAATACTATTTGTCACCCATTTGGTGTGTTCTGAGCCAGCATGAACTAACAACCTCTCCCCCTTTATGACTTCTCTGGTAATATGATCTCTTAGATCATCCTTCTGAAATCTGATCTGGCCATCTAGATAATTCACACCTTCTTTAAAATATGGTTTCAATTTTTGAAGTTTGTCAGATATTTCCTTCTGAGATGTAGTGATGGCAGATTGAACTGAAGTTATAGCTTCCTTTAGTTTCTGATCAAAAGCTTCCATCTCTTTTGCTCTTGCTCCAGTCATCCCTGTAGTAGCCTTTTTGAATTCTTCAAGAATTTCATGGTGAGATTCAGCCAAATTATCATTCATCCTTAGCTGATTCTCCAAAACATAACCTTGCTTCAAAACAATATCATCCACTTTAGTGAGGATAGACTGCTGTTGTTTAGCCAAAAACACTACAGCATTACCTCCCTTATGGAAGCAATCTGTCATCTCCTTCTTATTCATATTTACTTCAAATCTAATAGACTTAACATCTTGAGCCAAGTCAAATTGAAGGGATTTATTGCTCTCATCAACATACTTCTCCATTACTAATCTCTGCTCATCCAACTTAACTTGCAAATCTACCATGAACTTGTTGTAGTTAAATTCAGAGGGAGATTGGTGAGTTGAAGTTTGGAGTGCCTGCTTATAACTTTGGGTCCTTCTCTTGAAGACTATGAGCTTTCTCTTCTTAGCCATTCTGGCTTCTTCAGTCTCAGAGTCTGATGAACTTTCTATTTGAACTCTTTCAGGTGGAGTAGGAGGAATATTAGTTTCAGTGACATGTTGCTCAGCCTCAACATTCACAGGCTCCCCCTCAACTACTTGCTCCTCCTCAACTCCTTGTTCCTTCTCAGCTTCTTGCACTATCTCCATGTCTAGTGCCTTCTCATTTTCTTGCTCCTCCTCTACCCTATTAGTAGCAATTTCAATATTAGGAAATAACTCATCTAGAGTGTATTCCTTCTGAGCTTGAACAGATGTTGAATCATCCAGATCTGCAATATTCAAATCTTTTGATAAATCAATTTGTTCTTTCTCCTGCACTGATTCAGACATCTGCTCTCCCTGCACTTGTTCAGTATTTGGAATATCCTGGGCAGGTGAATACAATTGCTCCCCCTGTACCTGTGCAGGAGTAGAAATATTAGTAATGTCCTTAGCAAGAAAATACACTTGCTCTCCCTGTACCTGTACCTGCTTAGGAGTAGATACATTCTGGACAGGAGAGTGAGCATGCTCCCCCTGCATCTGTGCAGGAATGGTTGATTTTTGAACTTGAGTAGACTCAGGCTGATCTTCAACCTGCTTTCTCACTTGCTCTTCTGGATGCTGGGCAGTGCCTAGATCATGTGCAGGGGATCTCTCAGGGGTGTCCTGCCTGATCTCATCAGGCACATCTTTAGACAGCACCCTATCCCTCCTTGAAAATAATCTTATATCCATTTTCCCCATGTGATTAATCTTTGTCCCAGGCAGTTGTTGCATAACCTCAGGGATCACCCCAGTCAGGTATAAACTTACAATTCTAGCCAGATTTGGCTTCGTGATTCCTTCCTTGATCTTATCAAATACTACAGCTGACCAGTCAGTTGGAATTGTAAACACAATTTTGGTCATTAGGCTGAACATATAGGCTGAAATCCTATCATGTCCACCTGGTTTGCACAAAATTACCTTCCCAACTACTTCTGACAGAAACTTTCCCTGTTGATTCATGCCCTTCCTGTTGATAGCTGCTCCAATCTTCAGGGTTGGATCCAATCCACACCATTGGAGAGCCTCCCTGGTCTTAGAGGCTGGAACCTCTTCTTCATTCTCAATGTTTGATAATTGGAGTGTTTTTCTTAAATTTCTTGGTGTCAGTTTCACCTTGGTCCCATGAACAGTGGATTTTATCTTGAGACCAGCTGAATCCACTGATGCAGAGGTAAAGAATTCAATCACCTCCTTCTTCTAGATCTTTGATGGTTCAGAAACTAGAAATTCTAATCCTGATTCAGAAATTAGAGTGACAACCCTTTGAACATCTGTCGGGGCATCCGCAAAGGCATTGCGTACCAACTCAATCCTTTGTTGACGTTATCTGCAACCTTTGGCGCCATTGATCAGACGAGAAATCTTGAGAGAGAAGAGAGAGAGATTGTCGACACAGGGTTTCAGTCTCCAAAACCTTGTAAGCATGTCGATAGAATAAGTTCTTGACCTATTTATACCTTCTAGGGAAAGAAGATCAAAAGTCGGGCAAAAACAGTCTATAAGTGTCGACACAGATGGAGTGTGTCGACACAAACTTCTATTGTCTAGACAGCAAGTCTGTCTACTATGTGTCAACACTAATTGTGGATATGTCGACACCTGAGAGACATAGTAGAGCATAAGAAATTCTGTGTCGACTCTTAAGATAAGTGTCGACACAAAATCTGTAAGTGTCGACACCACTATTCTAGTGAAGTCGACACTACATTCCTGGATGAGTCGACTATTTGATTCTTAAGTGTCGACAAAAATTCTCTGTGTCGACACATATTCTCTGACTAGTCGACATGACTTCACTGAGTCGACACATTATCACTGAATGTGTCGACACTATTTTACTTAGCCAATTTCTGTTTTTGTCTATACCACTTGATAATCTAATATCACTTGTAAGTTTGTTGATAAACTAATCAATAGTCAGCATGCCTAATTCAATTTTAAATTTATTGAATTTTGTTTCATCCAGTGGCTTAGTAAATATATCTGCTATTTGACAATCTGTTTTAACAAATTCCAATGAGATGTCTTCTCTTTCTACATGCTCTCTAAGAAAATGGTATTTAATTTCTATATGCTTAGTTCTACTGTGAGAAACAAGATTATTAGCAATAGAAATAGCACTTTTAGAGTCATACAATAAAGGTGTTCTACTTACTTGAATACCATAGTCTTTCAACTGATACTGTATCCTAATAGCTGTGCACAGCAGCTGCCAGCAGCAATATATTCTGACTCAGCTGTGGATATTGCCACACTGGTCTGCTTCTTACTACTCCATGATATCAGTCTTCCTCCCAAGAATTGACAAGTACCTGTTGTACTCTTTCTATCCTCTCTACAGCCTACAAAGTCTGCATCTGAATAACCTGTTAGTAGAAAATCTCTATTCCTAGGGTACCAAAGTCCTAGATTAGGTGTGCCCTTAAGATATCTCAGAATCCTTTTGAGTATAACGAGATTCTTTAGGGCAGGCTTGGTACCTAGCACAGACACATGTAGCATACATAATATCTGGTCTACTAGCAATAAGCTATAGTAGAGAGCCAACTATTCCTCTATACAAAGATTCATCAACTGGTTAACCTGCATCATCTTTGCATATAGGCATACTTGTTCCCATAGGAGTTCTCATAGTGGAGGATGACTCCATACCATACTTCTTAATTAATTCTTTGGTGAACTTAGACTGGGATATGGACAGGCCATCATCTGTCTGTCTTACTTGGAGTCCCAAGAAGAACTTAAGTTCCCACATACTGCTTATCTCAAACTTCCCTTGCATAAGTTTGGCAAACTTTTTACAAAGGTTATTTTCAGTAGATCCAAAGATTATGTCATCAACATAGATCTGAACTAAGATATCTTACCTTTGGATTCCCTAAGGAATAGAGTTTTGTCTATTTTTCCTCTAGAGAATTTATTCTCAATAAGGAAAGTAGACAGGGTTTCATACCAAGCCCTTGGGGCTTGCTTTAACCCATACAAAGCTTTCCTAAGCTTATAGACATAATCAGTTTTAAGAGGATCTATAAAACCTGATGGCTGCTCTACATAGACTTCCTCTTTTAAATCACCATTCAGGAATGCTGATTTCACATCCATCTGGTACACTTTGAAGTCTTGATAGGCTGCAAAGGCAAGGAACATTCTGATTGCCTCCAGCCTTGCTACTGGGGCAAAGGTTTGATCAAAGTCAATCCCTTCTTCCTGCCTGTATCCTTTTGCAACAAATCTTGCTTTATTCTTCACTATTATTCCACTCTCATCCAATTTGTTCCTATAAATCCACTTTGTGCCAATTATGTTGTGGCCTCTTAGTTTAGGAGCAAGCTCCCAGACATTGCACCTTTTGAATTGATTCAGCTCCTCTTGCATAGCATCAATCCAGTGCTGGTCTTGGATGGCTTCTTCAAACTTCTTAGGCTCCATTTGAGACAGGAAACTTGAATGCAGGTCTGTGCTTTGATTTCTGCTTCTAGTCTGCACTCCCTGTCTTGGATCACCTATAATCTGATCAGCTGGATGATCTCTTAAATGTCTTGTAGCTGGAGGAAGATTCCTTTCTGGTTGAACATCTCCAGCTCCTTCTTCATGCTGAACCTCTTGGTTTTCATCAGCATCTATTAAGTCTTGTACTCCCCCTGGACAGTAGCCTTCATTTTCCAATGCTCCATCTTCCTTTGATGCTTCAGCAATGGAGAGCTTGTCCATCCTTTTGCTTATACCTATTGAATCATTTGATCTACAAGACAACTCACAGTTGATTAATCTTGTTTCATCAAACACAACATGTACAGATTCTTCAATAACTTGAGTAGTCAAGTTGTAGATTCTATAGGCCTTACTATTTATGCTGTACCCAACAAATATCCCATCTTGGGATTTGGCAGCAAACTTAGTTAGGTATGACTTGCCATTGTTAAGTATATAGCATTTACAACCAAATATCCTGAAGTAGGATAGATTTGGTTTTCTACCTTTCATAATCTCATAGGGAGTCTTTTTGTGGTTCTTGGTGATAGAAGCCCTATTGATTATATGACATGCAGTGTTAACTGCCTCAGCCAAGAAATATTCTGGGAGAGAGGTGTCACTCAATAGAGTTCTGCCAGCTTCAATTAATGTTCTATTTTTTCTTTCAGCAATGCCATTTTGCTGTAGTGTTCTAGGTGAGGAGAACTCTTGGAAAATCCCAAAGTCTTCACATAATTTTGTCATGCTTTTAGATTGAAACTCAGTACCATGGTCACTTCTGATTTTGAACACTGTACTATTCAGTTCATTCTGAATTTGCTTTACAAAACTAAGTAATACACTTTGGGTTTCTAATTTCTGTCTCAGAAAGAACACCCATGTAAATCTAGAATACTTATCTACCACCACAAAAGTATAGACTTTCCTACCTAGACTATGAACTGGCATAGGACCAAAAAGATCCATATGTAAGAGGTATAGACACCTCACAGAATCCTTGTTTTCAAGGCTTTGAAAGGAGAATTTTGTCTGCTTGCCCTTTTGACAAGCTGAGCATATTTCTCCCTTTATACACTTAACTTGAGGACCATTCCTCACTAACTCTTTGCTAAATAGTTGGCCAATTGTCTTGTAGTTAAGATGAGCCAATCTCTTGTACCACTTGACACAATGAGAAGCATTATCATCAGCTACAAGACAGATGGAAGAAGCCTTGTTCTCACATACAAAATAAAGATAATAGGCATTTCTCTTCCTATACCTAGTCAATATGATCTTTTGATCACTTGACCTTTTGATATGACATCCATTCTTAACAAATGAAATGTCATATCCTAAATCACTCAGCTGGCTTATGCTTATTAGATTGTGTTTCAAACCTTTTACTTAAGCCACTTGGGTGATAGTAATTAGGTTAGTAGAAATGTTACCAAACCCTTTGATGATTCCTTTTTCAGATCCACCAAAGATCACTTTGGGTCCATCTTTGACAGATGTATACTCCTTCAGCAGCCCCTTTGTTCCAGTCATGTGCCTGGAACAACCACTGTCCAAGTACCATATAGGGGCATGGCCACTTGGAATTTCCTGCAACACAGATTTACTTACCCTTAGAACCTAAGTAAGTCTTGGGTCCTTGGTTCAGGTTAGTATTAACAAAGCTACCATTATCTCTTCTAACAGGTAGACTATTGTTCTTTCTTACACTTGTGTTATGCCAGCAGTCTAATGCAAAATGGCCTCTCTTGCCACAACACCAACATCCAAACTTATTGTATCTAGATCTAGATACACCCTTGACAGAAGAATTTCTGTCTATTGCTGATGCTGCAGCAGCTTCACCCACTGATTTCTTATAACCATTGGGTTTATGAACATGGATAGGACTGTTGGCATTTACACCCTTGTTTATCAGAACATTAGTCCTAAAATGACCATGTATATTTTCATGATCATATTGGTTAGAAGGCACTTGCACCTTTCTAAACTTAATAGGGACTGAAAGGTTCAGTGGCTTGATATGAGCTTTGCCTTTCCTCTTTAATTGGGCTGCCCTGGGGTTACCTTTGAATCCTAATCCTGCCCTACCCTTTTGAGTCACAAATTCATCTATCAAGGGTAAGACAGACATTGGCTTAGAGTAACTAGCCACTAACTCCTTTTCTATTCTTAGTCTGGCCTCCAGACTCTTCACTTGATCATTGGTATAATTGATTGTGCCCATCTGAATAATAGTTATATTCTTCAGTTTGGCAATTTCATTTAACTTCTGATCAATTACTTTTTCAAACTCAATTGCAGCTACCTTTAGATCAGCAATTTCCTGAGCCTGAGATTTTACCAGGTTCTTGCTTTTCTTAAGGGCCTGCAACAAGTCCCCATACTTATCTATCAATTGATAGACATCTCCTTCAGATTCAGATGCATCTACATCACTTGATGCAGATGTAGCTGATTCTGCACTTGTACTACAAACAGATTTTATTGAAGGACATAGTACCTTACTAGGACCAGACTGATTCTGGCACATGTCTTCTTCTAATCGTGCCATCAGTCCCATGCACTGATGATCTTCTTGTTCATAGATGGAGTCCAGCAATTGCATGAACTCCTCTTCTTCAGTAGCAGCATACAGTCCAATATATGCTTCAGCTTCAGATTCTGATTCTGAAGTTGATTGATCTGTTAGGCTCTTTTCCTTCTTTGCAACAAAGGATTTTTCCTTCTTGCCCTTTTGATAAGTCTTCTTCTTGTCTGATGACTCCTTTCTCTTATCAGGACAGTCAGCCACTACATGTCCAGGCCTATTGCAACAATAGCAGACAATCTTTAAAGTAGTGGCCTTGCTGGGCTTTGTTCTGCTCTTCTCTTTCCTTGATGACTTTTTCTTCTGATAATAGTCATCAACTTGCTGTGAAGAGGAGGGCCTAGACTTCCACTGCTTCTTCTTTAAGAATCTTTGGAATTGCCTTGTAAATACAGCAAAATATGCATCTGACTCACAGCTTTCTGAACCCTGATTATCTGAATTTTCAGAACTAACTTCTGCAACTTCCTTAAGAGGAGATGATGATATCCTCCTATTCTTTCTAGTGGCTTCTGCCTTGAAGTCCACTGTCTTCTCTCTATGCTCTCCTTTTGAATTCTTTTCCTCCTCCTTCCTCACCATAAGTTGCATTTCATAGGATAACAACTTTCCAAACAAGGTTGGAGGAGAAATCTCTGCCAGTTTAGCCACTTCTCTTATGCCACAGATCTTTGTGTCCCAATCCTTTGTCAAGGATCTTAAGAATTTGTCATTCAGTTCATAGGTACTGAATACTCTTCCATAGGACTTTAACTCATTCACAATTCTATAGAATTTCTTATAGCATTCAGTTATGCTATCAGTTTTTCCTTGTCTAAAACTTTCGTATTCCTGGTTGAGCATAGACTTCCTATCCTGTCTTACTTCTTCAGATCCCTCCATGTAGACAATCAAGGTGTCCCACATTTCTTTGGAGGTCTTGCAGTGAATCAGATTCTGAAATGTAGAATCATCTATGGCACTCACAATAATATTCTGAGCTCTCTTGTCCATGGTTGCCAAAATGATTTCATCCTTGGTCATTTCAGAATAACTCTTTGGAGTTTGAATATTAGTATCAAGAACTGATACCTTCATTGGAATGAAGGGTCCTTCCTGAACTGTGATGTATATCCTTGGGTCAGATGCTTCCATGAACAATCTGACTCTTTCTTTCCAAATTCCAAAGATTTCCTTCCTGCAGATGGGTAACTTCATTGACCCTAACTCCTTGTGATTTTCTCCAGAACCCATCTTCTTGAATCTTGATCCTGCCTTTCAGATCTACCTCAGACTGTTAAGTCCTTTTTTTGAGGAACCTCCCTCTGATACCACTTGATAGTTTTACTTTCAAGACAACCTAAACACCTAGAGGGGGGGGGGGGGGTGAATAGGTTCTAATGCTTGTTAACACTTTTTGGCAGAATTCAATTACAGAATTAAAACACACAGCACAGCAGTCACAAAAATTTAACCATCACAGATTGCACACTGTTTTATAGTGGTTCCCCAAGGTCTGGGTACATCCACTTTCCCCCTTCACCTATCTAGCAGTATGCTAGATTCGGCCAAACTTCCTCTTTACTCAGATCCACAGATCCTACAGCTCAGAACCTGGAAAGGTTCCTACAACTCAGTCTCAACAGCCCTACCTCAGCCTTATCACAAAGCCTACAACTCAGAGAAGACCCTTCTCCTACACTCAGGCAAACAGCCCTACCACTCAGAGATCAACTCTCCTACACTCAGCCTTTATAACACAGGCTTACCACTCAGAGATCAACTCTCCTACACTCAGCCTTTATAACACAGGCTTACAACTCAGATCTATATTGACAGATCCTACAGAAATTAGAAAAGAAGTTTTAATGTCTTGCCTTTGTTGAGAGAGAAAAGAACAAGACAATTCTTGATCAGCTGATGAAATCAACTGAATCTGAGCTTTCTTCAAAGCTTCTTGAATCTGAACTTAGCTGAGTTGATTTCCAAACAGCTTCTTGAGAAACCAATGATGGTTTCCTTCTTCTTCTTCAAGTGGCTGGATCCCTCTCTATCCAACACCTTTGATGATACTTCTGAATTCTTGAAAGAACTCTTCTTAGACTGATCCTGAGATCGTCTTCTTAGATCTTTTGATGAAGATCTTCTTTAATGCCTTGCACTTTCTTGAAGAGAGGACTTGTCTCTTAACTGATGTTTTGATTAAGAATTAATTTCCTCTTGTATATTATGTGTATCTTTCTTCTTCTGAATCTGTCTATTTATAGATCTTCTTCATGGTAACCGGCTGATCCGGTCTCTAACTGACTTCTGACAAGGCTGACAGCTTCAGTTAACCTGTCATAACCCACAGCTGTCAAGTCTTCAAACAGATCCTGTGCCTTAGTCTTGGACAGCAAAGTGTTGAGACAGACTGTCAGAAAGTGTCAAGACCAACTGTCTATATGTGTCGACACAAGTGACTTTGGTGTCGACACAGCCTTTGATGATGTCGACTAGTTTGCCTTTAAGTCAACACTGCTTCTTCAGAACTTCATCTTGAGAATGAGTCGACAAAGAGAATTTGTGTCGACTCAACACTTCATCTTTCTTCAGAAAATAACTTGGTCTTGACTTTGCAGTGTGTCGACACAAGTCCTGTGTGTCGACACAGTTGTTGTAGATTCAGAACTCAGTATGTGTCGACTCTGCCTTCAGGTGTCGACATAGTTGAGGTCGACTATCTTTCTGTGAGTCGACACTGCTTCCCAGTGTCGACACAAATGTGGTCGACTATCTTTCTGTGAGTCGACACTGCTTCCCTGTGTCGACACAAATGTGGTCGACTATCTTTCTGTGAGTCGACACTGCTTCTCAGTGTCGACACAAATGTGGTCGACTATCTTTCTCTGTGTCGACACAGCTTCCTTCAAGTGTCGACAAAATTATTCTAAAGTGTCGACCCAGTTTCTTCAGATAGCGATACATGGACTTAGAATAATTTCCTGTATTCTTTAATACTTCTTCACCTGCACATGTCAACTTAAAACAACATCAAATACACCTTGATGTATATCATTAAGCTAAGTTAGGCTTCTTCAAATCAGGTACACATTTTCCAATGTACCCAATAGTTCTGTCTAGTGCAAGTTCATAGCTTAGGAGGCAAATCGTATACGCTAGTGATTGCTGATGATAACTCTCGGTTTACGTGGGTGTTCTTCTTGAAACAAAAGTCGGATATGTTTGACATCTTCACTAATTTTGTCAAGCAGATTCAGAATGAACTTACCTGCTCCGTGATCAAAATCAGAAGTGACCATGGAACAGAATTCGAGTCTGGGGCTATGAAAAAATTCTGTGAAGAACATGGTATCTTTCATGAGTTTTCCTCCTCACGTACTCCTCAGCAAAATAGAGTTGAGAGATGAGGAATAGAACGCGCATTGAAGCATGTACGACAATGTTGAATGACGCTTCTCTTCCAGAGTACTTCTGGGCATAGGCTGTCAATACGGCTTGTCATGTGCAGAACCGAGCCTTGATCAACAGGAACCATCGTAAGACGCCTTATGAGCTATTGAACGGAAGGAAACCGACCATGTCCTATCTAAGGATTTTTGGCTGCAGATGCTATGTACTCAAAATGGGAAGTACCCACGTACTAAATTCGGTGAAAAATGCTTCGAAGGCATCATCATGGGATAAAGTAGCCATAGTCGGGTATATAGGGTTTTCAATAAGAAAACCCTAGTGGTAGAGGAGTCCATTAATGTTGTATTTGATGAAGGAAGGTTGCTTCACAGCAATTCTTCCAGTGGCATTCTTGAAGATGCAGTTGCAAGGCTTGAACAGCTAAGTCTAGATGAGACTTCTAAAGATGAAACTCCCAAGTACGTCAAGGTCTCCACCTCAACACCAACTGGAGAAGATGACAGTCAGGATGGAGAAATTCTCCCAGAAGAGGAAGGAGCCCGAGAAGCTGTTGGAGCTCCAGATGCCAGACTCTTAGAACTCAGACACGTGAGGGATCACCCAAGAGATCCGATCATAGGAGATCCTCGGGACGGTGTCAGAACTCACAGAGGTACAATTAACGAGATTCTGAACCTTAGTTTTCTGTCACAGGTTGAGCCAAAGAAGTTCGATGAAGCGAACAAATATGCGTCGTGGATATTGGCAATGCTAGATGAACTGCATCAATTCGAACGATGCAATGTATGGACGCTAGTTCCTAGACCAAAGAAATAGAATGTGATAGGCACTAAGTGGATCTACAGAAATAAACTGGATGAACATGGTGTCATCATCAAGAATAAGGCCAGACTGGTGGCTCAAGGTTATAGACAGGAGGAGGGGATTGACTTCGACCAAACCTTTGCACCAGTTGCAAGACTCGAGGCGATCAGGTTGTTCTTGGCGTATGCCTCTCACAAAGGATTCACTGTTTATCAGATGGACGTGAAGTCTGCTTTCCTGAATGGAAATTTAAAATAGGAAGTATATGTCGCGCAACCCCAAGGTTTTGTTAATCCAACACTCTCTGATCATGTTTACTTTCTTAATAAAGCATTATATGGCTTAAAACAAGCTCCTCGAGCTTGGTATGAGACTCTGTCTAGTTTTCTTCTTGGGAACAAGTTCTCGAGAGGAAAAATAGATAAGACATTGTTTCTTAGGGAAGTCAAAGGCAAGATTTTGCTGGTGAAAATCTATGTTGATGACATAATATTCGGCTCAACGGACAACAACCTGTGCAAGAAGTTTTCTAAACTTTTGCAAGGGAAGTTTGAAATGAGCAGCATGGGTGAGCTGAAGTACTTCTTTGGACTTCAAGTGAAACAGTCTTTGGATGGAATTTTCATTTCTCAGACGAAGTTCACAAATGAAATCCTGAAGAAATTCGGAATGGAGAGTGCAACCTCTATGAGGACTCCAATGGGATCCACAGTGTCTCTGGACAAGGATGAGAAAGGGAAACCTTTTGATTAAACCAAATACAGAAGCATAATTGGATTCCTTCTCTACCTTACTGTTTGTAGACGGGATATTATGTTTTACACATGCTTTTGTGCAAGATATAAGGTGAACACTAAGGAATCTCATTATGTCGTTGCAAAGCGGATTCTTAGATACCTTAAAGGTACACCAAATCTTGTCTTGTGGTACCCAAGAAACAATGATATCGAGCTAATAGGCTTTTCAGATGCTGACTTTGTAGGAAGCAGGGATGATAGGAAAAGCACTTCCGAGACATGCCAATTCCTCGGAAGATGGCTTATATCGTGGAACAGTAAAAAGCAGAACTGTGTCGCAAACTCTACAGCTGAATCTGAGTACATCTCAGCAGGCAGCTATTGCGCACAACTTCTATGGATCAGAAATCAACTCGAAGATTTTGACTTGCTGTTCAGAGAAGTTCCTATGTATTGCGACTCCTCGAGCGCAATTGCAATTGCTAACAATCCAGTGTCACACAGTAGAACAAAGCATATTGAAGTGCGCTACCACTTCATTCGGGAGCATGTGTAAAACAAAGATATATCTCTCTGCTATGTCCCCACGGATAAGCAGATTGCAGATATCTTCACAATGCCCCTTGATGAGGCCAAGCTCAGTCTCTTCAAAACTGAACTCGGCATGCTGAACTATGAAGATTGAAGACTGAAGGGCTCAAGGCTCTTGGATCAAGGGGAAGCATCTGATAGGAACTCAAGACCGGGCATGGATGCAAGAACTGAGGGGGAGCATTTTGCTCCAAGTGAAGTCCCAGATTTGCAAAAGCCGAAAAGGGGGAGATTACCCTCTCGGCTAAGGCCACTAAGGTGGCTGCTAATGCTAAGTAGGCCACAAAGGCTATGTTGCTCTCGTTAAAATGGAAATGAATTCCACTCTCAACTGCTAATGCCATTAAGGTGGCTGTTAATTCTAAGTAGGCCACAAAGGCTATGTTGCTCTCAGGAAAATGGTAATGAATTCCACTCAACTGAATTTTTATTTTATGATTTTCATTCCCATCTGTTCTATTCACCTTAGCTTGTAGGGTGTAGGCTTCTTCAAATAGGGGGAGATTGTTGGGTATTGTATCAATAATAGACCTGATTTGAAGAATCCCTTGAACAAGCTAAGTTGAATTGACAATGTATTTGACAATTCTATCAAGTTGTGCTTGCATCTATTCCTTGCTAAGTTCACACCAATGTCAGGGTGCAGTGGGTCAATATACACGGGTCTGCGCAACATAATCCCTCGTTGTGTAGATCAGTGTGTTGATTCACGTGTGCTCTCTCTATTGGAGTATACTTATTTTCAAGTACAGGGTCAAGGTAGATCAAGAGTAGAAGGAGCAAGGATGGGTCAAAGACCAAGTAATCAAAAGAAGGAAGAAGGAAAATTCTTCTAAGTCAAAATCAACGGGAATCGCTAGTGATTCCCGCCGATTTCGACGGGAATCATTAGTGATTCCCACCAACTTCGACGGGAATCATTTAGTGTCTCCCACCAACTTCTTCCGGCTGACAGATTTCAAACAGAAATTCAGCCAAGACAGAATCGACGGGAGTCGTGAGCGATTCCCGCCGACATCGACGGGAATCACCAACGACTCCGGCAGATTTTGCCTTATGCAAATTTTCTCCGTTCGCTGGTCCGAACCAAGCCGCCATGCGCTATTTCGGCCGGAGCTAGGGCTTCTCCTCATGGGCCCCACAACGGTCATTAGGGTTGGCTCCTGGTATAAATATGCGCGTATTTTGAAACTCCAGAGATATACATTCACGAAAATACGAAACAAGTAGACGGTAACCTAGCCGATCGCAAAATCGCCAAACTCTTGTCGCCGCTCGCAAGATCATCGCCGCCGCTGATCTCAGATCTTCTCTTATCGTCCGAAGACAACCGAGGCAAGCAGCCGGTCTCACGTATCTCTCTCGAGATCTCTTATCTACCGATTCATTGAACGAGACTTGTTCTCCCTTCTAAATTGGTTGAGACGTTTGATCCGATTGAGATCGTTTGAAGACATTGCTTGCTTCGTCAAGAAGTTTGGATCTACAAAGCATCGTCGCCGCACTTACTTGCCGCCGTCGATCTTGACAAGATCCATTTCAAGTGAGAAATCTGGTAGTGGACTCTTTGTACTTTTCGTGCAAGCTTCAACGAACGAAGAAGGGCATCGAAATCTCCAAAGCATTGTTTGTATTTTTATTTACATTCAATTTTGTTGTAAAGGAATTTTCATTCCTAGTTGTAAGGGTTGGGTGCAACCCGCTGTGGTGGAGTTATGACTCTGTTGTAGGAAGGGTTCCTTCCGTGGTTAGGGGAGCGTTTCTCCTAGTGTGAGGATTGGATTTCAATCCGTTTGAAGAAGTGACCGAGTCGTCCCTTGGTGGGAGATAGGTCGAAGGGGGAAAGTGGACGTACCCAAATCGGGGAACCACTATAATTCTTTGTGTTTTTTCTGTGTTCTGTTTGCTTAATTGTGTAGGTTAGTTTAATTCCGCAAAAGACTGCACGACACCTATTCCCCCCCATAAGTGGATTAGGTTGACACTAGATACTTTCATTTCTCCTTTAAGTCAAGGTGCTCTAGAGCCTTATTGTATTATTCAATAGCAGTAATGAAGTATTCTTTGCGTGAGTCAGCCTTAACAACTTCCTCTCTTAGGGTGCACTCTTCAGCTTTTAAAGACTTTATCTCCTTAGCTTGAGTTTTCACGACTCGTCGACATTTGTCTTAAACCTTGATTAACTCTTTGTACTGGGCCATGAGTTCAGACACATCGTTAGAAGAGCTGTCCTCATTATCATGCTAAGAAGCTTCAGATTCTGAAAGAGGAGTGTGAGAGTTTACCTTCCCTGTGAACTGGGGATCTTGTTATTCATTTGTCTAAGCCATAAGCCTAAAGTACACTTATTCTTCTTCACTCGACTCAGATGAGTCGGAGTCACTAAGAGTTTTGCCCTTCTTGGCTATTAGGCTTTTATCAGTCCACTTCTTATTGTATGAGGACTTCTTTTCTTCTTTCTTTCCACTCTCCTTATTCTTGTGGGGGCAATCAGCAATGACATGACCTGGCTTATTACAGCAGTAGCAAATGATGTCAGTTGAAATATATTTGTTAGGTTTAGAACCATACCTGTCATGGATGCTTTAGCCTTTTCTGTGTCGATCACCATCATGTCGTGATTTTTGTAGGAGGAATCCTTGTCTTTCTATTGCTTCCTTTTGTTCAAGAATTTCTTGAACTATCATGAGAGTAGAGAGAACTCTCCTTCAGATAGCTATGAGCCTGAGGTTCTTGGCTCAGATGACTCCTCTTCACTTTCTTCTTATGCTGGGGAAGGAGAGGTAGCCTTTGACTTCCTTGAGGTGTCTGTCTTTAAAGCAACAGACTTCTCGTTGGATGCCGACCTGCTCTTCTCTTCTTCAGCTTTCCTTGTGTTAAGTTGAAGCTCATATGACATTAGCTTTCTGAAGAGATTCAGAGGGTCTGTCTCAGCTAGCTTTCCAAATTCTCGGATAGCACAAACCTTGTTGTCCCATTCCTTAGTTAGGGATCTTAGGAACTTATCATTCAGTTCTCCGTTTGTGAAGACTCGGCCATAGACCCTGAGGCCGTTAACTATCTTTAAGAAATTCTCAAAGGTGTTAGCAATGGTTTCCTTGTGTTCTTGTCGGAAGGCTTCGTATTTCTGATTCAGAAGGGATCTTCTATCATCCCTAACTTGTTTTGTGCCTTCCATCAAAGTGACAAGGGACTGCCACATCTCCTTAGTACACTGGCAGTGGATCAAGTTCTGCAGCATGGAGTCATCAACTGCACTTGGTATTATATTCTTGGCTTTCTTGTCTAAGGAGAGAAGTGTAATCTCGTCTTTTCCTAGATCCATCAATTTCTTTGGAACTTGCTTAGTTGGATCTATTGTGGAGACGGTCATGGGAATGTAAGGGCCTTCTTCAACAATCGTGAAGATCCTAGGATCCACATCTTCCATGAAAAATTTGATCCTTTCTTTCCACATGGGAAAGTTATTCTTGGTGCACAAAGGAAGCTTGGCAAAATCTTTAGCCTTGTCCATGCTTTGTAAATCTCAAGAGACAACTAGGGACAGATCTGATCAAGGTGTTAACCTTTTAATGATCAACCTCCCTCTGATACCAATTGGAAATGATTAGTTGTCTACCTAAATCACCTAGAGAGGGGTGAATAAGTGTGTTGTGCGTCTTTTTGTGGAATAAAAATTCAACGAACTATGCACAAAAATCTACCAAGCAATCACAGATGACAAATAATTTATAGTGGTTCCCTAACCTTGGGTACATCCACTTTCCCTCACCAATCTAGCAAAGCACTAGACTCGGCTACTCCACTATCTCTGATTGTAAACCAATCCTACGCCTCGGAACAAAGTTCCTACAAACTCGATCCACAACAAGGATCTACACTCGGAAGATAAAAATTTCTATAACTCAAAGAGGAATATCCTACAAGAATTAAATAAAGAGTAAAAAAAATACAAACAATAATCCTCAGATCTTGAATCTGTCGGCCTAGATCTTCTTTTTTATCTTTGCGGCTCTATCAGAAAAGTTGAAGATGAACTTGACAAGATCTGGATCTGAAATTTATTTGACTTCACCTGGTCTGAGAGATGATGAAGAACGAACAATAATCTCGATCTGCAAGTCAATCTTGATTTGAATCTTTGGATCAAAAACCCTAACGCTTGCACAAAGAAGATCGGCGACGGTGGCTTCTGTTTTTGGAGAGAGAGAATGAGATTCAGAAAAATACATAGAATAAAAATTAACAGCACTCTTTCTTCTTATCTTCTTAGGGTTAGTTGGTTTGAAAAGACCTTTATAAAAGATCTCCACTAACGATCAAGATTATCCTTAATGACGTACACTGGACCAATCACGTCATGTCATTTGAAAATCCAGTAAAATCTGGACTTAGTGAAATTTCTGCAAAACTGAACTTCATTTCTCGAGTGAAGTAGAACTACTCGAGTAGTGAAGCTTATACTCTAGTAAATAGCGAAGATTACTCGAGAAAAAGAAATTCTAAAGTTACTCGAGAGGAATGAAGCATTACTCGAGTGTAAGACGGGCTCTCAAGAAATGGACTTGAATTACTCAAAAGAAGCATAATAGAAATATTAGAGATGGATAAAATCATAACTTGAGTGGAATAGAATTACTCGAGAACTGGGAATCCACTCGAGATGTAGAATATGACTTCTCGAGAACAAAGACTTAGAAAATTTTCCGTCACTCGAGACATACTATCAACTATTCGAGTACTAGATGACTACTCGAGTACTATACTTAGAAATTTTCTGAGTTAAGATCCTGAACACTCGAGAGGTAGAGGTAATGTCCACTCAAGTACTAGACCTGGTTACTAGAGAACTAGAATTGTATTACTCGAGAACCAATTCTTGTACTCGAGTACTAAGCTGACTTCTCGAGTGCTTCTACTTCTTCTACTCGAGTACTAACAGACCACTCGAGTAAAAGACTTAGAAAATTTCTGACTTTAGAAAATTTTTCCTTCTTGAATCCAATCATCACCAACTCTTCATTCATTAGTCCAAGTTCTTGAATATGAAGTGTATCCCAATAGAGAGGCTACACATGAGTCAATACCTTGGATCACACAATGATGGATTACATTCTATGGTCCTGTGTTTATGACCCACTGTAGACTGATATTGGTCTACACTTAGCAATAGAACCTGCAAACACATAACTAAAATAGAATATCAAATACAACTTAATTCATCTTAGTTCAATGGTGACTTCATGCAAATCTGGGTTATTTTGGATGCAATACCCAACAAAGTAAACCTTTTATCTCTGTCTTATGGCTTATTAGCTGAGGTTTGTCAGCTTTTCTCATGTTAGGGTTGGTAACCCCCCCCCCTTTTTGTCCCTTTATGGATTTTTGCTAATTTTGATCTTTGATCATCACTTGTATATTCTTGCTGAGGTATTCTTGTCTTTGTAATGCCTAAGGTTTGGAGGAGTAGCTGATTGAGTGGCTAGGTTTGGTGGTTGCTGGTTTTCTGTTGTTATTGTAGTTGTCTTCTACTTTCCAGTGTGAGGTTGTGCAGTTGTTTTATTTTTTTGCTTAGACATGCTTGCTTTTCCTTCGGTGGGTTCGTGTTAGGTAATTGACGCACATCAAAGTTTTTATGTTATTAAGATACCTACTAGTTGCTTAGTCTTATCTTGATGGCTGGTTGGTTTTACTTGCTCTCTTGGAAGGTTTTTGCTAGGTATATATGTTAGTTATTTTAAAAAGTATAAAGATACCATCTCATGCATAACATTCCTTTAAACCAAAGTTACTATATTTTAACTAATGTAAAAACTATTTTTATACCTATATTAAATCTAGAGGTATGCATACCATGTGTTATCCTATTGGGATGTTTATGCTCATATAGGATGTTAATCAATATAAACAAATTATTTTTTGCTGTGTATATTCATGTTTATACTTGTGGACTAGTTGATCTACTGAGCCGAGAGATACGACCATTTAAACTTAACTTAAAGTATAATTTTCTTTATAATAAACTCGAGGATTTCATTTAAAGTGTCGGGTTGGGTTCTTGCCTGAGCGCCTGTATTTATCCCCTTTACGGCATAGCATCATGACGCATGTTTTATCTTAATCTGATATATTAATTAAATGCGGAGAAAATACGGGTTGTGACAGTTGGTATCAGAGGGCGAGGTTGTTTGATAATTGGTCGAATAACTATCTTGGGTAAGTTTTAGATTGTCTTGTTCCATTTCATAGACACACCGATGTGTCATCAATACATCTTGGGTGAAGCATTAACATTAAACTCATATGCATGATAAGAAGTATACGAGGCATATTATGTAGTATTGGATGCATAATATGTGTTTGTATATGGATCCTCATAGGAAGCAACATGTGACTATTATGTAGTATGAGATGCATAACAATCATCACATGAATGCACATTAGATTTTGCTTTTTCGTTACATGCGATATTATGTAGTATGTGATGCATAATATTTCATGTGTATGCCACTCATAACATGCATTAAGGCCTTTATTAGAATGCATAACACAACATGCAAGACATAATATAACATTAGCACACATGCCAAGCTAAAGATCTATATGATGACAAACGTACACATATATATTTAAAACAAAAGAATGATAATTCATGCATTCATGGTTATGCACATGAGTCAATAGAATGATAGTATATCATTCTAAGTTTAAACATGACATCATTATAAAAATCTCATAGCAAGTTAGCAGCACGCAAGTATCTAAACATATATGGTCTGAACTAAGTTGTGTAGTTCTAGCGGTTAAGCTAGGTTTTTATTGGTTGTTCATTATATTCTTAGTATGCTTCCTAAGGGAGTTGTAACTAGGTCGATACCCTAGTATGAGGGAGAGTAGTCTGGTGCGTAGAGTAAGTCAGTGATTAAGGGACTACGATAGAGAAGTGAGGTACTGCCTAGGAAGATGGTGGAGATGCAGTCGTAGATCCAGGCAATGTTGAGTGTCGTTTCTGGATAGCAACTAAGAGTGCAGGACCCTGCTGTGGGCCAAGATGTTCCTATTCCTCCCGCTCCTTTAGTGCCTCCAGTTCAGGTGCCACAAGAGATGAATTTTATCTCGCATTTTCAGCGACTAGGACCTCCTACCTATGATGGTAGAGCGAATTTCCTGGCGTTGGACGATTGGATTATCGCAATCGATGAGATGTTTTCGTACTCAAGGTTTTCTGCAGACAAAAGATTGATGGTTGTCGCTTACCAATTGAAGGGTCTTGAAAAGATCTGGTGGTTGAGAGAGAAGGGGAACCTCACAGATGGATGCTCATGAGAATCTTTCAAGGAGTTGCTGCTTAGGAAGTTTCTGCGATGTGGTCGAGCAAGATCATTTGATGAACAACTTCCTGTATTTTAAAAAAATAAGACAACTCACGATCAGTGAGTATGAGATTAAGTTAATCAAGTTGAGTCGATTTCCCCCGGATTTGGTATCCTCTTAAGCTAGTAGAGTTAAGCGCTTTCTGGGTGGTCTTAGGAGCGATATCCAACAGTTGACCAGCGTATACGGATCTGAGAACTATGCCAAGGCAGTTGAAGATGCTCTTAAGGTTGAAGTTATCGATAATGCCAAGAATAGAGACATGCAACTGAGGAAGGACAGTAGGAAGTCCGATGATGGTAAGAATTCTTAGGATTCTTGATCTGCTTCGAAGAAAAGAAGCAAGGAGGCGTGCAGTTTCTGCAGCTAGACAGGCCATCCGTTCGATAAATGTTCAAGAGGTTGGGAGCTCAAAATCAGCATCAAGTGCATGCGATTCAGAGCGCTCCCAAGGGTGATCTGGTTTGGGCTTCTTATAAAAGGAACGGGCATGATGTTGCCCCTTGTTGGAGTAGGCATAGGGTTTGCTTCAAGTGTGGATTGAAGGGACCTTTTAAGTCAAAGTGCCCGCAGTCACAGCCTACGCTGCAGCTAGTTCCACTTCAAGCATTGCCGCTGCCATAACATTTTGATAAAGGGAAGGGAAAGTTAAACGTGGTGACTATGGAGGAAGCGCAAATGTCCACCCAAGTGATCTTAGGTTGGATTATAATCTAGTTCTAGCTTTGGTCTCATAGATGTTGTTTCAATTTTTGTTCGTCTAGTTACGCATGTGATTGTATAGGAAGGTTTAAGGTAAAGAATCGCCGGGCATGCGTTCATTTGAATTCTGGTGCTACCCACTCGTTCGTGGCTAGGGCTTTCATAGAGCATCATCGTCTATCTCTCGATCTAGTTAGAGTTTATTTTCGCATTAAGTTTCCTTCCAGCGGCTCGGTGGTGTCATACCAAGCTATCAAGAGTTTTCCGATCCTTCTAGGTGATTTCCTAGCTTTTGCTGATTTGTAGGTCCTAGACCTGGAGGACTTCGATGTGTTCTTGGGCATGGACTGGTTGTCTAGATATGATGCGGTTATCCAATGCAAGGTTAAGAACTTGGACTTCAAGACGGGCAATGGCCACCCCAGGAGTGTTTATAGTTTTCTGCGCCAAGTTTCTTCGATTATTTCTACGGTATGTGCTCGGGAACTTTTTAATTTCGGTATTTTTGCTTGTTTGGTTTCTATTTTGGAAACCGTTAGTAATTTGCCGCACGTCGAGGATGTTCCTATGGTGTGAGAGTTGGTGTAAAAAAAGAGAGCCAAACTAGCAATCCAGCTAGGCAAGTATACCTATCGAACTGTAGCTATGGGACATAAGTGTCGTATTGAAATCTCGAAATTGTTGAGTAAACCTACTCACACAAAAACTATATTTTATCGAAGGAAAGCTTTAGGGTTAAAGAGAAATCTAAATGAACTTAAGAAAGGAAAATATTACTCTTAAAAGAGAACTAATTGTAGTTAAATAGAGAGCTAATAAAAACGATTACAACGAAGGGTTGGAATAATGAAATGGAAAAGCACTCAATCAAGAATCACCTCGGTAAAAGTAAATTAAAAATGCGATAATAAACAAAAAATTAATAGGGTGAAGGTCCTTGACCGTGGAGGTTCCTAAAGCTTGAACACGCTTCTCTCGAAGTCGTGCCCAACTATGTTTAGGAAGGTCCGACCGAACTCTCGTCCAAATCGGAGGCCTAAAGCTCGCTTTACGCGGTGAACCCCACTATTGGATTTTACTCTAATCCAGGAGATTTGGACGTCTGCCTTTCTCGAGGGGTGCATACAACTCTCTTTACTCTTGAGTGTTCACTTCAAACTATGAGCCTCTCGGCTAGCTAAGAGTGAAAACAAAAATGAAAATTATATATCGATGATATAATTTCAAACATGAATAATCAAGAGTAAATCGAAGTCCTAAAGCCTAAAAAGAAAAAGTAAATCAAAGCATCATAACTTAATCAACTCGAACCTAGGATCATCAAGATCGAGTACAGGGAGTATTAGTTAATCATGGAGAAGTGGGGGAGGAGGGATGAGTAGGAGAGCATTAAGAAAACAAAGTAAGCAAAGGGCAGTTTTTATTAATATTAAAGAGAGCTACACTTGAAATTGAAGAGTACACTTGCACTGAAAATAAAAACCTATGCTAGCCTTACATTTAGCAACTAGAGCAAGTACAAAAACTATAACAAAAGCTAATACAAAAGGTTCACTAAGCTAGGATTAAGAAAAACTAAAATGAGAAAGAGAGAGAGGGAGAGGAAAAGCATGAAAAAAACACAAGTAAACAGAAATGGCAGCACCTCCCCTCTCAACCCAAAACTATTTTGGAAGGGAAGGGGTGGCCTTGTATTTATAAGCAAAAATCTCGGGTGGGTCACGCCCTCTATCACGCCAGGGGAGGGCGTGTCTGGGGGGCATGACACATACGGGGTTGACCTCGGGCTCTAAATTTTTGCGCAAAGGATGATTGCTTCTATATGATGGTGGAAACGGCCTGGGTCACGCTCGTGTAGGGGGGGGGGGGACAAGCATGTCATGTGAAAATCATTCGTCGGAAATCCGTCAGTCTTGGAAAAAGGTTGAGCACGGCCAGGCACACGCTCGTGTAGAGGGGGGGGGGCGTGTCAGTAATATTGGTGTGTAGAGGAGAAAAATCTTTAAATACGGCAGCAGGCATCGGGATGAGGGAGACACGCCCCGTGATATGCCTAGGGAGGGCGTGTCAGCGGTTTTTTCTATTATTTTGACTCTGGCAGTTGGCTTCCTCGGGATCGGGTCACATGCCATGTGACAGGCCCATGGAGGGCGTTTCATGGGGGCATGTCAGGTCATTTTTGGCCAAAATTCTAGAAACCTGCAAAAATATAAGAAAACATTACGACAATAATATATTCATAAAGTCAATAAATTAGCTTACAAGACATGATTACCACACTAAAAACAAGAAAATATACCATAATAGTTTAGATTACAAAACTTACTATCAAATTCCCCCAAGCTTAAGCTTTGCTTGTCCCCAAGCAAAGATATAAAAACTAGTTAACCATAAAATAGGACTAATCAAAAAGTTCTAATTATGCCTACACAAGTACTATGCGAAATTCTTAGTAGGGTGAAGGTGAAACGTAAACCTAAAAAAATTATTTAAACATGGTTTACAATTTATAAACTTCACTAATGAAAATAAATCATCCAAAATTTTAATAAATTTCTTTAAATAGATTTAAGCAAAGCAACAAAATGAAAAATGCATTGAGTTGTTACTAGATCCAAGCAACATATTATAACTATATCACTTAAGTAACAAAAATCTAAAGTTAAATCAAAAACTAATACTGATTTACTTTTCTTCTTTTTTTAGCTAATAAATAAAAATCAAAAACATTAATCAAAAGAACTTATTAGGGCCGAAATATTTGGTTTAGGATTATGATTAGGAGTGGAATTAAAAGATAAACAAGGATGCTTTAAAATCACACTAAACCAAAACAAAGAGTTTCAAAATTTTCATTTTAAATAAAATATTTTTTTCTTTCTTTTTCTTCTTTTCCATTTTCTTTTTTTCTTTTTTTCTTTTTCAAAATATAGGCCATAATTAATTTTTCTTTCATTTTGAATTGGACAAACAAAAGTAAACACTTCTTTTGAGCATACTTTTTCAAAAACTTCTCCAAAAATATAATAAAAAACTTTATCATAATCATGAAAAATTTTAAATGAAACTCAAAAAGGTTAGCGTGATTAGATAGGTTGGATAATTTGGCTTTGGTGAAGATGAAATGATATGTGGAGCTATGGATTGAAATTGGAAAAAGGCTCAAAAGCGGCTAACTAGGGGTAAAGTCTTTTAGGTTGGTAAGAAGGATCAAACGAAAACAAAAATAGCCTAAATCATGTTCATGCTTTTGAATTCATTTAAAGCATAGATTTGAAAATTTTCAAAAAATAAGTCCTAGATAGTAAAAGAAAATTGATGAAATTAACTTGAAAATAAAAATAATAGGTGACTTGGATCGTTCACATCTACTACGCTAATCAAAAGTCCACCTTACAAAAATTATCCAAAAACGAAAAGGAAAATAGTGGATGGAAATTTTTCGAGAAAGTAAAGGAAATAAAGAACGAAAACCATAATAAAAATGCGAGTTTTAGAAAAAAAAACATTTCACATTAACATGCTACCGTGAATTAGAAACACAGCATAACCAACAATTTATTTGTGAAACATAATAAAAAAGAACGATTATAAATATTATAATTAGCTAAGTTGTTTACATGGGATTTTGAGAAAAAACAAAACAAAAGCAAGGGGTACTATTGAAATACCAGAAAAAATGTCTAAACTATTAAAGTAAAACAAATAGTAAATATTTTTTTTATATTTCTAAATATTCTCTTTTTTTGGATTTTTTAAATATTTTTCTATTTTTTTGGATTTTTATTTAAAATATACACAAATAGCAAAATGGAGAAAATCCTCCCCCAAGCTTAAAATGGATATTGTCCTCAATGGAGAAAGGAGGTTAGAGAGAGAGAGAAAATTAAACTGAAATGAAGCTAACAATTGAAAAACAAGTACTTCCCCGGATTTATGCGTCGTGAAAGTTGAGTGATGTCGCTCCCCATGCTTGCACTTTGGATCTTCATGAAAAGTCTTCTTTGGACTTCGTGATGGATTCAGCAGTGTTGGAGCAGGATATCGCAAAAGCTTCAGCTTGTTAGAGCTGCCCGGGGCAAAAATTTTAAAATAAAGAAAATAGGAAAAGATAACTTGGGTTGCCTCCCATGAGCGCCCTTTGTTTAAAACGTCGTTTGAGCTCAACGCAACAAAATAATATTTTGCAAAATAATAATTAAAGTTTTTAACAAAAATAAAATAATCTTAAGTTATAGTTCGTACAGCAGAAATTTAACATTGTTCGGACTGACATCATCAATACCAGAGAAATATAGTTTAAGATGTTTACCATTTACTTTGAAATCACCCTTATCAGGGTGTGAAATTAAAACAACACCATAAGGAAAAACTTCTAAATACGAAAATGGCCCAGACCAACGTGACTTAAACTTGCCCGAAAATAAACATAATCGAGAATTATAAAAAAGAACTTGGTTGTCAGGCTTAAAGGTTTTTGGGTGCCTTAGGGTCTTGTCGTTAAAACATTTCGTCCGCTCTTTATAAAGTTTATTGTTTTCATAAGCGTAAGAGCACCACTCATCGAGCTCGTTAAGTTGAAATTTTCTAAGGTCACCGATATGTGGGGATCAAAATTAAAAAATCTTAAGGCCCAAAAAGCACGGTGTTTTAGTTCTACGAGTAAATGGCACGATTTTCCATAAACCAACCGATACGGCATACATCCGAGGGTGGTTTTGTACGCTATTCGGTAGGCCCATAGAGCATCGTCTAATTTGGCTGACCAGTCTTTTCTAAAGGTTGAAACAATTTTTTCTAAAATTCTTTTAATCTCTCTGTTCACTACTTTGACTTGTCCATTAGTTTGGGGGTGGTAGACAGTTGAAAGCTTTTGCGTAATGCCGTATTTAATAAGTATTTTAGAAAACTGCATGTTGCAGAAATGATAACCCCTATCGCTAACGATGGCTCACGGTATATCGAATCGAGAAAATAATTTTTTCAAAAACGTAACTACAACTCAGGCGTCGTTAGTAGGAAAAGCTTGGGCTTCCGACCATCGAGAAACATAATCGACGTCAACTAAAATATATTTATTCCCGAAGCTAGAAGGAAGGGGGTTAACAAATTCAATTCCCCAGAGGTCGAAAACTTCGCAATAAAAGAAATAATTTTGCGGCATTTCATTTTTAATGGAAATTTTTCCCGACAGTTGGCAACTATCGCACCTACTCACAAAGGCTTGCACATCTTTAAACAGGCTAGGCCAATAAAAACCCGCATAAAGCACCTTGTGGGCGGTGCGAGCAGCTTGATAGTGACCACCAGTCGGTCCTTCATGCAAATATTTTAAAATATCTACACATTCTTCTAAAGAAACAAATCCCCTTATCACTTGGTCCGCACAGACTCTGAAAAGATACGGGTCCTCCCAAAAATAGTTCTTCAACTCAAAAAAGAATTTCTTCTTTTGTTGAGAGGAGAACTCTTTTGGGAGCAAACAAGCCACTAAATAGTTGGCGATGTGTCCAAACCAAGGAGAAGTAGATGTGTTAATTGAAAACAGCTTCTCATCTGGAAAGAAATCGTTAAAAGAATTTTCATCTAATTTTACAATAAAAGGATTATCTAATCGGGAGAGATGTTCGGCGGCCAGATTCTCAGCTCCTCGCTTATCATGGATCTCTTAGTCAAACTCTTGGAGGAGTAAGACCCAGCAAATCAGGCGCGGCTTGGCATCCGTCTTGGCAAGAAGATATTTGAGGGCCAAGTGGTCCGTAAAAACAATAATATTTGAAAGTGTAATATAAGGGCGGAATTTATTAAAAGCGAATACTATAACTATGAGCTCCTTCTCGGTCGTGGTGTAATTTTCCTATGCAAATGTGAGTGTTTTACTTGCATAATAGATGGGGAGGTAGTTTTTAGATATTCGTTGACCTAATACG
Source organism: Platanthera zijinensis (assembly GCA_039513925.1). Taxonomy (NCBI): domain Eukaryota; kingdom Viridiplantae; phylum Streptophyta; class Magnoliopsida; order Asparagales; family Orchidaceae; genus Platanthera; species Platanthera zijinensis. The sequence continues at coordinate 97,546,542 of CM077094.1, forward strand.
GCTCCTACCGCGAAACTACTCGCATCGCACATAATTTCAAAGGGAAGGTCCCATACTGGAGCTATCATAATGGGGGCGTTAATTAATTTATCTTTTATTAATTCGAAGGCAGATAGACAAAGGTCATCAAAAATAAATGGGGTGTCTTTTTCTAAGAGTTGAGTAAGGGGTTTGGTGATTTTGGAGAAGTCCTTTATGAAATGACACTAAAAGCCAGCGTGTCCTAGGAAAATTCTTATAGCTTTGATTTTTGTAGGCGGCGACAGCTTCTCGATAACTTTTATCTTTGCTATATCTACTTCAATCCCTCTTGCAGAAATCTTATGACCCAAAACAAACCCTTCCCCCACAATAAAATGGCATTTTTCCCAATTTAGGGCATGGTTAGTTTCTTCGCATCGTTCTAAGACTTTTTTGAGGTTTTCTAAACAACTATCAAAAGCATCGCCAAACATGGAGGATTCATCCATGAATACCTCCATAATGATTTCTACGTACTTGTCAAAGATAGCGAGCATACATCGCGGGAATGTAGCTGGCGCATTGCACAATCCAAATAGCATTCTTTAGTAGGCGAAGGTGCAGAAGGGACAAGTAAACGTAGTTTTCTCCTGGTCCTCGGGAGAGATGGGGATTTGAAAATACCGTGAGAGGCCATCGAGAAAACAATAAATGCTATGGCCGGATAAATGCTCTAAAATTTGATTGATGAACGGCAAGGGAAAGTGGTCCTTGCGGGTGGCATCGTTTAACTTACGATAGTCAATACACAATCGCCACCCCATCACCGTCCGTGTCGGGATTAGATCATTATTTTCATTTACAACTACAGTTATCCTTCCCTTTTTCGACACTACCTGGATAAGATTAACCCACTTACTATCAGATATAAGATAGATAATTCCTGCGTTTAAGAGTTTCATAACCTCTCCCTTTACGACTTCTTTCATGTTTGGATTTATACGGCGCTGAGGTTGTACGGAGTTACGTGAATTATCTTCCATTAAGATTTTGTGAGTGCAGAAAGATGGGCTTATGACCTTGATATCATAAATATTCCAGGCAATATCTCGGCGATGTTTACGTAAAACTAGAAGGAGTTTATCATTTTGTACTTCAGTCAGGTGGGATGAAACTATCACTGGCAGTTTGGAATCCTTTTCTAAGAAGGAATACCTGAGATGTTTGAGTAGTTCCTTTAATTCCAGGGTAGGGGGGTCTTCATACGAGGTTTTAGAAATTCTTTCTTTTTCAAATACTATGTCTTCGTAGACTTTTTTAAACGGAAAATTAAAAGGGGTGGGGCTAGTGGTCATGGCGGTTTGTTGCAGAAATTCATTTGGAAGAGTAGAGAAAGAACAAAAATCAGAAGATTTATGCTCACTATCAAAAGGGCAGTAGGAAGATTCATCACTTAAGGCATCTAACAAGAAACAGACATCATCATTCTCAAGGGTGTTTTTCATCGAAGGGGTGATAGAGAAGGTTACCTCATCGTCGCCTACTCGAAGGAAGAGTTTGCCATTACTTACATTAATGATAGCTTGGGAGGTGGCAAGGAAGGGTCAGCTAAGGATCAAGGGAACCTCGACGTCTTCTTCGATGCCCAATATGACGAAATCCACCGGGAAGATGAATTTGTCGACTTTGACTAAGACATCCTCCACTATTCCTAACGGGTACTTAACAGATCTATCGGCGAGCTGGATACTCATGTGCGTGGGGTTTAGGCTACCAATTCCTAACTTCTTAAACAATGAGAGGGGCATTAGGTTGATACTGCACCTAGGTCGGCCAATGCGTGCTTGACAAAAAGATCACCAAAGACACATAGAATAGAAAAACTACCCGAATCTCTGATCTTCTTTGGCAAACCGTTAGTAAAGACCACAGAGCACTCGGAATTTAGCGTGACGTGCGGCAAGTTCTCTAACTTCTTTTTATTAGTCAGGAGGTTTTTAAGGTACTTCTTGTACTTCAAAATCATAGAGATCGCTTCATGGAAGGGCAGATTTATGTGGATTTCCTTTAATATTTCTAGGAAGCGAGAGCACTTATCATCCTGACATTGATTGTTAAGTTCAGAAGGGTATGGTGGAGTTGGATTATTTTTAAAGATGGGTGGTGGAGTGAGATCTTTTTCTAAAGTAGAGAGTGGAATTTTTAAAACGAGATCGGAGCTTTTATTTTTTATAATAGGGGCGGAGCTTTCCTTATGCTCTTCGCTAACCATACCAGAAACTTGCTTACCACTCCAAAGAGTAATAGATTTTGCTTGCTCTCTCTGGTTGGGCATGGTATTAGAAGGAAGAGACCCAGCGGGTCGCTCAGAAATAATTTTTGCGAGTTTTCATACTTGATTTTCTAGATTTTTAACGCTTCCGGTTAAGGTTCTTATAGTAGCGTCATTTGTGGTTATATATTTAGAAACTAACTCCAACAAGCTTGGAGGTTTTAAATAGTTTTGAAGAGGTGGTGGTGGTGCAGAAAAATCATTTTGTGGTGGCGGGCGCATTGCGTTCGAAGGATTACTCCATGAAAAATTAGGGTTGTTTCGTAAAGCAGAATTATAACTATTCGGAAAAGCGAAACCCAGAGCATGAAATTTGTAGTAGAAAATTATTAAAAGCATTTGTAGGCATACTATTTACATAATCTAATTGTTGGGGGGGGGGGGCAGGAGTTGTAGATTCCCACACCTGAGGGGTGGAGGCAGCAGTCATCTCCGTAATTTTTTTACTTAAAATTTCCACTTGCAGAGCAAGTTGAGAGACGTTGTCCACTTCAAATATACCTGCAAGTTTGTTTGGGAGGGACCTAGGAACATTCCACTGATAGGTGTTCATGGCCATGTCCTCAAAAAGCTCAAGAGCTGCTTCCGGGGTCTTATGGTTTAAAGTACCACCAGAAGCTGCGTCTATCATTTGCTTTGTATTTTAATTTAGCCTGTTATAAAACGTTTGCACTTGTAACCATACAAGCAATGCGTAATGGGGGCATCATCTTAAAAGTTCTTTTAATCTTTCCCAGGTTTCATATAAGGTTTAAGAGTCTATTTGTCCAAAAGCAAAAATATCGTTCCTAAGTTTTGTTGTTTTAGCTGGCAGAAAATACTTCGTCAGAAATTTTTCAGTTAATTAATCCTTGGTGGTGATGCTCCTCTTGGCAGAGTCATCAACCACTATTTAGCTCTTGTTCTATGGGAGAAAGGAAATAATCTTAGCCTAATAGCATCATTTGTGACACCATTTATCTTGAAGGTGTCATAAATCTCAAGAAAGCTTATTATATGTGTGTTCGGATCTTCATCTTGAAGTCCGTCATATTGCACATATTGCTGCACCATTTGAATTATGCTAGGCTTTAGTTTGAAATTATTATTAGTTATAGTAGGGCGCACGATGCCTGATTATGTTCCCTCTAGATTCGATCGTGCATAATAGGACATAGGCCTATGAACGACTTCCTCTACGTAGGGTTCTTCCATTCTTAAAGTAGAAAATGACTCGGAATCCTCAACCAGTATTTGGAAAGTAGGGCCTTGGAATCGCAATCTTCTCCGAAGAGTACGCTCAATTTCGTGGTCCAAGTCCAATAAATCTGACAGATTCCCACGGGTCTTGCACTAAAAGAAGAGAAGTTGAAGAAAGAGAAATAAATAAACTAGAAAAAAAGAAGCTAATTTATTTTTGAAATAGAATTTTTTTGTATGTTTTAACTCCCAAACTTCTCAAGGGCTACCCAATGAAGGGTTCGCAAGGTACTAGACAAGATAGCGGTATTTAAGCCACTTTGCCCTTTTAGAGAGAGTTAGGTGGTGTAGAAAAATTGTGAAGTGGGTTCTTATTAAGAGTTTTAATAAAAAAAAAAATTTAAATTTTTTAGAAAGATGATCAGAAAGAGAAATGATAAATGTAATAGGTTCATGTTTTCAAATTATCAACAAAACTTGCTTCCCCGACAACGATGCCAAAAACTTGGTGTCGAGAAAAAGAGAGCCGAACTAGCAATCCAACTAGGCAAGTATACCTATCGAACTGTAGCTAGGGGACACAAATGTCGTATTGAAATCTGGGAACTTTTGAGTAAACCTACTCACACGAAAACTATTATTTTATCGAAGGAAAGCTTTAGGGTTAAAGAGAAATCTAAACGCACTTAAGAAAGGACAATATTACTCTAAAAAGAGAACTAATTGCAGTTAAATAGAGAGATAATAAAAACGATTACAACGAAGGGTTGGAACAATGAAATGGAAAAGCACTCGATCAAGAATCACCTCGGCAAAAGTCGATTAAAAATGCGATAATAAACCTAAACTTAATAGGGTGAAGGTCATTAACTATGGAGGTTCCTAAAGCTTGAACATGCTTCTCTCGAAGTCGTGCCCAACTAAGTTTAGGAAGGTCCGACCTAACTTTCATCCAAATCAGAGGCCTAAAGCTCGCTTTACGCGGTGAACCCCACTATTGGATTTTACTCCAATCTGGGATATTTGGACGTCTGCCTCTCTCAAGGGGTGCGTACAACTCCCTTTACTCTTGAGTGTTCACTTCAAACTACGAGCCTCTCGGCTCGCTAAGAGTGAAAATAGAAATGGAAATTATATATCGATGATATAATTCCAAACATGAATAATCAAGAGTAAATCGAAGGCCTAAACCCTAAAAAGAAAGAGTAAATCAATGCATCATAACTTAATCAACTCGAACATCAGATTATCAAGATCGAGTACAAGGAGGATTAGTTAATCATGGAGAAGTGGGGGAGGAGGGATGAGTAGGAGAGCATTAAGAACACAAAGTTAGCAAATGGCACTTTTTATTAATATTAAAGAGAGCTACACTTGAAATTGAAGAGCACACTTGCAATGAAAAAAAAACCTATGCTAGCCTTACATTTAGCAACTAGAACAAGTACAAAAACTATAACAAAAGCTAATACAAAAGGATCACTAAGCTAGGTTTAAGAAAAACTAAAATGAGAAAGAGAGAGAGGGAGAGGAAAAGGATGAAAAAAACACAAGTAAACAAAAGGACAACACCTCCCCTCTCATCCCAAAACTGTTCTAGAAGGCAAGGGCTGGACTTGTATTTATAGGCAAAAATCTCAGGTTGGTCACGACCTCTATCTTGCCCTGGGAGGGCGTGTCAGGGGGGCGTGACACGTACAGGTTTTACCTCGGGCTCTTGATTCTGGCAGGAAGAATGATTTCTTCTGTACGATTGTGGACATGCCCTGGGTCACGCCCGTGTAGGGGGGGCATGACATGCATGTCACGTCAAAATCATTCGTCAGAAATCCATCAGTCTTGGAAAAAGGTTGAACACAGAAAGGAACATGCAAGTGTAGGGGGGGCGTGTTAGCTTTATTGGCGTGCAAAGGCGAAAAATCATTAAATGCAGCAGCAGGCTTCGGGATGAGGGCGACACGCCCTGTGACATGCCCACGAAGGGCATGTCAGGGCAGCGTGTCAGCAGTTTTTTCTGTTATTTTGACTCTATCAGCAGGCTTCCTCGGGATCGGGTCACACGCCCTTTGACATGCCCAGGGAGGGCGTGTCATGGGGGCGTGTGAGGTCATTTTTGGCCAAAATTTTGGAAACCTGCAAAAAGACAAGAAAACATTAGCGATAATAATATATACATAAAGAAGTCAACAAAAAAGCTTACAAGACATGATTAGCGCACTAAAAACAAAAAAATATACCCTAATTGTTTAGACAACAAAACGTACTATCAAGAGTTTCCTGATGTTTTCCCAGAGAATCTTCCTTGTCTTCCTCCTCAGAGAGATGTGAAGTTTGTGATAGATTTAGAGCTGTGTACTCATCTTATTGCTAAGGCACCGTAACATATGGCCTCACATGAGCTGGGTGAGTTACATACCTAGCTAGATGAGTTGTTGTTGTAACACCCCAAAACTCAAAAGAGGGACGAGTGACGTTTTAATCCAAGTATAGGACTTGGAGAAGGTGACACAGGCATGTCACGGGTATATCAAGGGCGTGTTTGGCCACAGGTCGCGTAGTCGAGGTTTTGGCAATCAGCGATCGTCAGGTGTAGGCATACGGCCTGGGACACGGGCGTGTCCTATGGCGTGTACCGCTCGGGAGATTTCTGATTTATGCGCATAGGCCATGACATGGGCACGGACACGAGCGTGTCAAATATGATACGGGCGTGTCGGATGCCGTGTCATGGGTCGTTTCTAGCTCGGGAGAATTCTGGATTATGCACACGGGGCGTGACTCGGGCCCTGACACAGGCGTGTCACATGTGATACGGGCATGTCGGAGGCCATGTTCTGGTTGGGATTTTGGAGTGACGGCGAATGACTAACACGGACCTTGACACGGGCATGTCGCAGGCCGTGTTCGGGCCAAAATTTATATTTTGAGGCTAAATCGTAGTCGTCCATTTCCTTGGTTTGGGATCCTATGGCTGGGGGCTATTCCTGATGAGTTTAAACCAAAAATAAGGTTTGAAAACCCTCATTTCATTTGAGTTATCTCTCTCTAAAACCTAGAGAGAAGGGAGAGCAAGGAGGAGGATGAAGAGCTAGATCCGGTCACTAGAGGAGATTCGGAGCTCTAAATCGCGAGCCGACTTCGGATCCGCGAAGGCAAGGAGATTGCGGTGCTTTCTATCCGCATTGATTTCCATGGCACCGAGGAGAAATGCTAGGGTAATGATTCTCATCCTAGGACATGTGAAGTCCTCTTTTCCTTTGCATAGGAAGCCCTCTCACGCGAGTGTGTGATGAGTTGAGGCGTTCCTTGGGGTAGATATGTAAAGTCCCCCTTGTGTGGAGTCCGTATGCGAGAACGGACATAGGCATGATGTGTGAAGCCTATCCGGACAAGTTGGTCTTGATCGGTGATGTTGCATTGCATAATAACCTGAGAAGACTCCCTATGAATTGTTGTTTTTCGGGTTTTCAACGAGGTAGATTGCAACAGGGAGCCTTGGAGACTAACTCTAAGGTACACCCAGAAAACTGGGAAAATGCGGGATGTTGCCAAAATGGTGGCTGGGCAGCCAACTTGAACATAACCGGGTTATGAGAATTGTGTGGTGGAAACGGGACTCAAGGAGTCTTGACCTGCGCATATGGCTTAAACTGTCGTTGCGGTATGAGCACGGGTCAGGCGGGACCGTACTTGATCTATGTCGTTCAGCGGAACCATTGGCATAGATGAGGGTATTCGGCGGTCTATGGCTTAAATTGACGTGACCAATGCTAGGAAGTCAAAATGCTCATAAGGTTGGCCGTCCAAGAGGCGGTGGTGAGACAGAAACGTCTATGGCTTCAATTGACGTGACGTTGACCGGTTCGCCGTGAATGTGCCCGGAGTGTGTGGCCGTGCGTGCCTGCACCTGTGATGAAGTGTGTTTTTACACTATACCACTTGTTTATGCTAACAAAATGCATGGAAGAGCATCGCCGCCCCATATTGGAGGCGGGGTTGTTATAATTTGGTAAGCATAGCTGACTGTTGATTTTGTTTACCACCGTGCGGTGGATTGTTGCTTGCAGGTACTGCGGAGTTGAGCGGTAAATAGCGAGCTAAAGCCCAAGTTGCTGTGCCGGCCCTCAAAAGCCTAATTTATAGTGTTTTCTGTTATTCTCATGAATGACCGGCCTGCGTGCCGAGGTTTGGTAGACATTATTATTGAGCAAACCTTTGTAAGGCCATAAGGCCAATATTTGTGTATTATACATTCCTATGGGTTTATTGTAGTGGACATTCATGCTTTGCTGGGTTCTTTTATCTTTGCAACTTAATAATTTGCTTCCGCTTGGTGCTCTGGGTTGGACGTTGTGATTGGTTGATTGGTTTCAATAAGTAACCAACCAGTCTGTCCGTAGTATATGGCATCGGGCCCCGGCCGGACCTACTGCTATATGCTATACGATGGATAAGGGTATTACAAATTGGTATCAGACTACCGGTTTCAGTCAAGCTTAAATGAATTCGAGGGTGAATTCACTTTAAGGGGTGGTGAGCACATGTGTGTGCGTCATCGTTATAACATGAAAAGAACCCATGAATGTCCACTTAGGAATGAAAATACACATGTTTGAGGAACCTGCGTGTTCCTATAATTACGGTTTGCAATATTGTTTGGTCGCTTATCGGTGTTTTGCACGATTATAGGTGACCAGGAGTGGTGCTGGACCGTCGGAATGGACAGGTTCTAAGGCAAGCAGCGCACCAAATGATGCGCCTGCAATGCCTCCTTCAGCCGAGAACATTAGAATTGTGGCAGATGCTGTTTTTGCAATGATCAATACGCAGCCTGCGAGACAGGTACAGCAGCCTGCTCCTGCTGTGGGGCATGTACTGCTCCAAGTGGCAGAGCCTAGGAGGGTGGAACAGGTGATGGTGGAGCCGGAGTTTCCTCGGAGAGCAACTAAGAAACAACTTAAGCATATGATGGGTTTTCATCCACCAGTGTTCTCGGGAATGGGAACCCCGACTCAGGTAGTGTATTGGCTATCGAGAGTCAATAGAGTGCTGACAGCAATGGACACTGAAGAGTTGTAGAAGACCACGATTGCGACGTTCTTGCTAGACGGGGATGCGAGGTTATAGTGGGAAGGGCTGGAGCTACACCACCTGAGGGGAAGGCAGTTTGCTGATGTTTCTATTGAGGAATTTTTGAGGTTGTTTATGGCTCGATACCTCTCCTCAACTCAGAGGATTGCATTGGAAAATGAGTTTCAAAAGTTGGTGCAAGGAGACAGCACCGTGGATGAGTATCTCCACGAGTTCACTCATTTGGGATGATACGCAAGCGCTACCTTTGCCGATGAGGAGCGCAAGGCGAACCGTTTCTATGAAGGGTTAAGAGATGATTTGAGGTTGTTACTTTTGGGGCCTATGGCGCAGGGTTTCTTGACCTTGGTCAACTCGGCCCGATCCTTGGAAAAGTACATGAAGAATGTTCAAGCAAAGAAGGAATCCGGTGGCAATAAATTGGAGTTTAAAGTGTTGACTACTTTGAAGTCGGGATATTGCAGGTTCTACAAGAAGTCTAGGACGTCGGGTCCAGCCCCTTCTTCAGGTGCCTCGGGGGAAACTACCAACCGAACCCCGGGCGCTTGTTATACTTGTGGAAAGACGGGGCACTTTGCCCGCGATTGTTGGAGAGGACGTTCGAAGTATGAGAGAAAGCAAGGGGCCACTTATCGAAGAAAAGGGCAAGGCGGTGGAGTCAACCGCGTCCCACTATGCTCCGACTCAACCGAGAGTCTATAACTTGGGCCAGCAGGAGGCCATCAAACAGGCCGACGTGGTGAGAAGTACGGTTTAATTTATAACAAGTTTGCTTTAAATACTATTACTTAGTGCTTGTTAGCTTAATACTGTTTGTGTAGGCTTTGTTCTGATTGGCGATAGTCCGTCATGAGCACTATTCGATATGGGAGCTTCACACTCCTTTTTGTCCGAAAGCTTTATATCGCACATCGGAGTCCCTTCCTCGATAGCGAAAGACAAATTGGATGTGCTGCTACCGAATGGGTGTTCAATGCGTGCGGACAGAGTATGCGCCATAAAGGTTCATATTGGAAGCCAAGTGTTCAACTTGCTAGTGTCATTGCTGCCTCTAGTAGAGTTTGACGTTATCTTCGGTATAGATTGTCTTTCGGAGAATAAGGCTTGTATTGATTGCAACCGTAAGGAAGTCAAGCTGGGTATTGGGCGGGAGACTATATTTTCGAGACTAAAGGGGTTGAGCAAGATGCTGATGTCTGCTCTTCATGTGGTAAAGGCAGTTCGTGCTGGCGCAGAGCTGTTCTTCACGTTAGTGGAGGCTGTAGAGCCAAAGTCCACTTTGGATAGTATCCCCGTGGTTTGTGAATAGCCCGATGTGTTCTCGGATAATCTTCCCAGAGCGCGACCGCAGCGAGATATCGACTTCACGATCGAGCTCGTGCCAGGTGCCAAACCTGTGTCACGTTCTCCTTATAGGTTGGCTCCTAAGGAGATGGAGGAGTTGAAGGTTCAGCTAGAGGAGTTGATGGAGCAATTGTATGTGTGTCCAAGCTCATCGCCTTGGATTGCACTGATCCTCTTTGTTATGAAGAAGGACGGGAGTTTGCGCCTGTGTATCGAATACAGGGAGTTGAACAAGCTAACGGAGAAGAATAAATACCCGATCCCAAGGATTGATGATATTTTCGATCAGTTAGTCAGATCGTTGGTATATTCGAAGTTGGATCTGAAGTCTTGGTACTATCAACTGAGGATAAGGGAGTGTGATATCCCGAAGATGGAATTCAGCACAAGATATGGACATTTTGTGTTCACGTTCTTGCCATTCAGACTGACGAATGCGCCATCGGTGTTTATGTACTTGATGAACAGATGTTGTGAGAGTACCTAGACCGTTTTGTGATTGTCTTCATTGACGACATATTGGTGTACTCGTAGTGTAAGGAAGATCACTTCAAGCATCTGTATCTGGTGTTGGAGACGCTGAGAAGGAATGAACTCTATGCAAAATTCTCCAAATGCGAGTTCTGCCTACCCTCAGTAGCATTCCTTGGTCATATTGTCAGTCGGGAAGGTATAGCGGTGGATCCGGCGAAGATTGATGCAATACGGGAGTGGCCTGTGTTGTCTTTGGTAGCGAAAGTCCGTAGTTTCCTTGGGCTTGCCGGCTATTACAGGCGCTTCGTAGAGAAATCCTCGTGGATAGCGTTACCTCTCACGAAATTTACAAGGAAGGATCAGAAGTTCTTGTGGATGCAGGAGTGCGTGCAAGCATTTGAGGAGCTGAAGGGATGGTTGACCACGACGCTAGTGTTATGTTCGCCGAGTGGGCCAGAGGGCTTCAAAATTTATAGTGATGCCTCAAGTAGTGGTTTGGGCTGTGTGCTGCTGCAGCATGGGAGTGTGATAGCGTATGGATCGCGTCAGATAAAAGTGCACGAAAGGAATTATCCGTTCCACGACTTGGTGTTGGCGGCCGTGATATTTGCGCTTAAGCTGTGGAGACACTACTTGTACGGCGTAAAGGTCGATATTTATACCGACCACAGGAGCCTGAAGTACCTGTTGGATCAGAAGGATCTCAACATGACGAAGCGGAGATGGATGGAGTTCTTGGGGGACTAGACATTCAAGATTCATTATATACCCGAGAAAGGCAATGTAGTTGCGGATGCGTTGAGTCGCAGGGCTCCCGCACAAGCCAACTAGTTGCCGGTTCGTGATGAGAGGCTAGTTCGGGAGTTGGAGGCATTGGAGATCTATTGTGTGGACATGCAGACGAGCGCCAATGCATTATTGAATTGGACGGAAGTTCAGTATGACCTGGATTATCGCGTTCGGCAAGCTTTGGAGTTGGATGGTTGCATGAAGGAGCTTATGGATGCAGCGTTGGATGGGTCAAATTCCCAGTTTTCAGTTGAGGATGGGCTGTTAAGGAAGGACCATCGTTTGTGCGTCCCAAGCGGGGTAACTCTACGGGCAGAGTTGATGTATGAGGCTCATAATGCCAAGTACTCTATCCACCCAGGGAGCACAAAGATGTACCGGGACCTAAAGAAGCTGTTTTGGTGGCCATGACTCAAGAAGGACGTGGCACTGTTTGTGGCTAAGTGTCAAACGTGCGCCTTGGTAAAGGCGGAGTGCCAAAAGCCTGGAGGATTCTTGAAATCCTTGCCTATTCCAGAATGGAAGTTCGACGACATATCGATGGATTTTGTGCATGCCTTGCCAAGGTCATAGAAGGGGAACGATGCCAACTGGGTGATCGTAGAATGGTTAACAAAGGTGTCGCACTTTATTCCGCATAGGAAGGATGACTCAGTGGAGAGACTGGCGAATCTATATGTGGATAATATAGTAAGACTGCGCAGTGTGCCCCGCATTATCGTGAGTCATCTCTATGGGCGTTTTACATCCAATGATTGGAGGTTGGTGCAACAGATGCTGGGGACTAAATTGAAGTTCAGCACAGCCTTCCATCCGCAGACGGATGGGCAGACCGAGAGGGTCAACAGAACTATGGAAGACATGCTCCGCATGCGTGTTCTAGACTTCGGGAAGCATTGGGAAGACCACCTGTATTTGGTGGAGTTTGCGTACAACAACATCTACCAGGCGAGTATTCAAATGGCGCCCTTCGAGGCCCTGTTTGGTAGGAAGTGTCGCATGCCGTTATCGTGGCTAAAAACGGGTGAGGCAAGATTGTACAAGAAACAGGAGGTGGAGAGTGCTACTTCTTTGGTGAGGATCATTCGAGAGTATTTTCTTATCGCCCAGGACAGGCAAGCTAAGTACTACAATGCCAAGCACCGGAATGTGGAGTTCGCGGACGGCGATTGGGTGTACTGGAAAGTAAAACCGTTCATGGGTGTTTCGCGGGTGAGACGCTTGAAGAATCTGAGCCCAAGATACCTTGGATCCTTTGAGATTCTGGAGCGGGTCGGTGAAGTGGCTATCGTTTGAGGCTATCGGTGGAGTTGAGTGGACTACACGATGTATTCCACATTTCTATATTGTGGAAGGCAGTGCAAGAGCCTTCACAAGTGATCGCAGTTAATCAAGTGCCAGTGGGAGAAGGGTTGACGACTAGGGTCATGCCCGTTCGTATTGAAGACTTTGAGGTTAAGATACTCTGTAACATGGAGATCCGGATGGTCAAGGTCCTGTGGGACAATTGCGGTTGGGAGGAGCTCTCTTGGGAACGGGAGTAAACTATGCTGGAGGAGTACCCGGAGTTATTTTGCTCAGGTACCGCTTAAAGTGTTCCGTTTTCTTTCCTTTAGTAATTTCGTGGGTGAAATTCTTTTAAGAGGGAGAGAGTTGTAACACCCCGAAACTCAAAAGAGGGATGGGTGACGTTTTAAGCCAAGTCTGGCACTTGGAACAGGTGACACGGGAGTGTCACGGGCGTGTCAAGGGAATGTTCGGCCACGGGTTGCGTGGTCGGCATTTTGGCGATCAGCGATCGTCGGGTGTAGGCACACGGACTGGGACATAGGCGTGTCCCAAGGCATGTCCATCTCGGGAGATTTCTGATTTATGTGTATGGGCCATGACACGAGCACGGACACGGGCGTGTCAAAGATTACACGGGCGTGTCGGATGTCGTGTTACAGGCCGTGTCTAGCTCGGGAGAATTCTGGATTATGCACACGGGGCGTGACACGGGCCCTGATACGGGCATGTCACATGTGATACGGGCGTGTTGGAGGCCGTATCACAGGCCGGGTTCTGGTCAGGATTTCCGAGTGATGGCAAATGGCTAACACGACCCTGGACACGGGCGTGTCGCAGGCTGTGTTCGGCCGAGAATTTCTATTTTGAGGCAAAATCGTAGCCTTCCGTTTCCTTGGTTTGGGATCTAATGGCTGGGGGCTATTCCTGATGAGTTTAAACCAGAAATAGGGTTTGAAAACCCTCATTTTATTTGGGTTATCTCTCTCTAAAACCTAGAGATAAGGGAGAGTAAGGAGGAGGAAGATGAGCTAGATCCGGTCATCGGCGGAGCTTCGGAGCTCCAAATTACGAGCCGACTTTGGATCCGCGGAGGCAAGGAGATTGCGGTGCTTTCCATTAGCATTGATTTCCATGGCACCGATGAGAAACACTAGGGTAACGATTCTTATCCCAGGACATGTGAAGTCCTCTTTTCCTTTGCATAAGAAGCCCTCTCACGCGAGTGTGCGATGAGTTGAGGCATTCCTTGGGGTAGATATGTAAAGTCCCCCTTGTGTAGAGTCCGTATGCGAGAATGTACATAGGCATGATGTGTGAAGCCTATCCTGAAAAGTAGGTCTGTATCGGTGATGTTGCATTGCATAATAACCGGAGAAGACTCTATGTGAATGGTTGTTTTTTGGGTTTTCTACGAGGTAGATTGTAACATGGAGCCTTGGAGACTAACTTCAAGGTGCACCCAGAAAATTGGACAAATGTGGGATGTTGCCAACATGGTGGCCGGGGAGCCAACTTGAACATAACCGGGTTATGTGAATTGTGTGGTGGAAACGGGACTCGGGGAGTCTTGACTTGCGCATATGGCTTAAACTGTCATTGAGGTATCAGCATGGGTCAGGCAGAACCGTACCCGATCTATGTCGTTCGGCGGAACTGTTGGCATAGATGAGGGTCTTTGGCTTTCTATGTCTTAAATTGACGTGACCAATGCCAGGAAGACAAAATGCTCATAAGGTTGGCCGTCTAAGAGGCGGTGGTGAGACGGAAACGTCTATGGCTTCAATTGACGTGACGTTGGCCAGTTCACCATGAATGTGCCCTGAGTGCACGGGGTGTGTGTCCATGCGTGCTTGCACTTGTGATGAAGTGTGTGTTTACACTATACCGCTTGTCTATGCTAACAAAATGCAGGGAAAAGCATCTCTGCCCGGTATTGGGGGTGGGTTCGTTATAATTTGGTTAGCATTGCTGTCCGTTGCTTTTGTTTACCACCGTGCGGTGGATTGGTTCTTGCAGGTGCTGCGGAGCCGAGCGGTAAATAGCGGGCTAAAGCCCAAGTTGCTGTGCCGGCCCTCGAAGGCCTAATTTTGAGTGTTTTCTGTTATTCTCATGTAAGACCGGCCTGCGTGCCAAGGTTTGGAAGACATTATTATCGAGCAAACCTTTGTAAGGCCAATATTTGTGTATTATACATTCCTATGGGTTTATTGTATTGGACATTCATGCTTGGCTGGGTTCTTTTATCTTTACAACTTAATAATTTGCTTCCGCTAGGTGCTCTGGGTAGGACGTTGTGATTGGTTGATTGGTTTCAATAAGTAACCAACCGGTCTGTCCGTAGTATATGGCATCGGGCCCCGACCGGACCTACTGCTATATGCTATACGACTGATAGGGGTGTTATAGTTGTAGTATGGATTTATTAGGCCAAGTTCTTCGCGTTGTGGTGTTCTCGTGTTGTTTGTAAAGAAGAAGGATGGATCTATGAGGTTATGCATCGATTATAGGGAATTGAACAAGGTAACTATCAAGAATAGATATCCCGTGCTACAGATTGATGATTTGTTTGACTCGTTGTATGGTATTACAGTGTTTTCGAAGATTGACCTTCGTTCATGCTACCATCAGTTGAGAATTTGTGAGTCAGATGTTCCCGGTCTGCTTTCTATTCTCGGCATGGACATTTTGAGTTTTTGGTATTGTTCTTTGGTTTAACGAATGCACCCTTAGCTTTCATGCATATGATGAACAGAGTGTTCAAGGATTTTATGGACTATTTTGTGGTTGTGTTTATAGATGATGTTCTGGTTTATTCCCAGAGTGCTGAGGAGCATGCCCAACACTTGCGGTTAGTTTTATCTGCGTTGAGAGAGCATAAGTTGTATGCAAAGCTGAGTAAGTGCGAGTTTTGGCTACCTCAGGTTTCCTTTTTGGGTCATGTTGTGAATAAGAATAGGATTTATATTGACCCAAAAAAGATAGCTGTCGTAATGGATTGGAAAAGACCTACCATACCCAAAGAGATAAGAAGATTTCTAGGATTGGCAGGCTATTATAGAAGGTTTGTGGAAGGATTTTCTACGTTGTCTGTGTCGATGACTAAGCATACGCAAGAGAATGCAGCGTTTGTGTGGAGCGATAAGTTTGACAAAGCTTTTCAAGAATTGAAAAAGAGATTATGCACTACTCCAGTGTTGACTTTGCCTACCGAAGGATTTGAATATGTCGTTTATATGGATGCAACACATGTTAGGCTTTGATGCATTTTGATGCAAGAAACAAAGGTAATCGCGTATGGGTCGAGGCAATTAAAGATACATGAAAGGAACTACCCAACTCATTTTTTGGAGTTTGCGACAATGATTTATTCCTTGAAGTTGTGGAGACATTTGTTATAAGGCGCGTTGTGCAAGATTTAATCAGACCATTAGAGTTTGAAGTACATCTTCACTCAAAAGGAATTAAATTTACGCCAATATAGATGGTTGGAATATGTCGCGGATTACGATGTCGAGATCCAATATCATCTGGGCATAGCTAATGTGGTAGCCGATGCCTTGAGTAGAAAGATCGCGCAGATCTTTGGGCTCTTGTTGGAATCTTTGGTGGAAGAGTTTCTGTTAATGGGTATCTCGGTCGAAAGTAGCGACTCGCCAAGTAGCTTGGAAGTAGCAGAGCCCTCATGAATTACGCTTACAAAGCTACATCAAATGGATGAACCTGATTTGCAACACCTTCTTAATAGAACTGAGAATGGGGAGTTACCAGACTTTTCAATCGATTATATAGGTACTTTGAAGTATCGCTATAGATATTTTATCCCTGTAGTTGAGGATATTCGAGCTAAGTTGTGCAGTGAGGCGCATGGTTCTAGTGTTTCCTACCACCCTGGTTCTACTTAGATGTATAGAGATCTTAAGCAAATCGTTTGGTGGTATAGAATGAAGAACGATATAACAAAGTTTGTTTCGGAGTGCTTCACCTGCAAGCATGTTAAAGCAGATCATGGAAGGTCTCGTGGCAAGCTGACGCATTTGGAGATTCCAAGTTAGAAGTGGGAGAGTATTTCTATGGATTTTATTACTAGTTTACCAAGATCTCCCTGAGGACATGATTCAGTATGGGTCATAGTTGACAGACTAACGAAGTGTGCTCACTTCGTGCCGTTTAAGATCGATTACTCCATGAAAAAAATAGCAGAGTTATATTTGGATGAGGTCATCAGACTACATATTATACCTGTTACTATTGTGTCATATTGAGATTCCAGGTTTACATCTAGTTTTTGGAAAAGTTTACAGGAAGGGTTGGGTACCAACCTCAGATATTCAATCGCTTATCATCCACAGACCAATGGTCTGTCAGAGAGTGTAAATCAGATTGTGGAAGATATGATCAAATTTTATATCCTGGACCACGGAGGAGCGTGGGATGAGCGAATGAGATGTATGGAATTTGCCTATAATAACAGTTACCAAGGGAGCTTGCAAATGGCCCCTTTTGAGGCTTTGTATAGGAGACGTTGCATAACTCCCTTGTTCTGGACTGAAGTTGGTGAAGGACCGTTGTTTTGTCCGGAAGCCTTCGAAGAGATGAATACTTATGTGACGCATATTCGAGATAAGCTTTGAATAACTCAAGAGCGTTATGAGAAGAACGTTAATCGACAATAGATTTAGTTAGAGTTTGTAGTTAGGGACATGGTTTTTCTCAAGGTTTCTCCGATATCTGGTGTTAAGAGGTTTGGACTGAACCAAAAGTTGGATACCAGGTACGTGTGACCTTTCCAAGTTATTGAACACATCAGAGTGTCAGCTTATAGACTGGATTTTCCTGCTAATTTTCCTAGTGTGCATGATGTGTTTCATGTGAGCCAGTTGCGGAAATTGTGCTTAGTGACTGATAAGTTCTTGATTCGGTGTCCCAGTTGTAGCCTAACCTTTCTTATGTTGAGATGCCTGTTCGCATTCTAGATACTCAAGATCGGGTGTTGTGAAGGAGTACAATACCCAAGGTCAAGGTTTTGTGGCAAAACCAAGACATGGAGAACATGACTTGGGAGTTGGAGTCAGCTATGAGGGAGGCTCATCCTCATCTGTTCCCCTAGTTTCTTTGGTAAGTGTTTTTATTCAATAACCCTTGGATATTTTCCTTCTGTATAAGATTCTATCGTGTATCAAGTTTCAGGATGAAACTTCTTTTTAGGGTGAGTGGTTGTAATGCCCCTGATTTTTCGATGTTTACCTTTATTCTTTTAGTGGCATATTTTTGACGTCAGGGCATTATGTTGTCGCATAGTTGATAAGTACCATTGCTAGAGAGTGGCTTTTGATCATTTGATATCTAAGGTTTTGACTTAGAATATTAGCTTGGATAATTTATATTTATATTTAAATAAATATAAATAGTTAGCGATGTGACAGAAACCCTATTCATCTTCTTCCGGAGCCGACGAACTGTTTAACGAAGAGAGAATAACGACGGACATTTCTAGGCTTTCGACTGCCAATTACAAGAGCTTTGGTGCTCGAAATCGTCATCAAAGAGTAGATTCGGACTATTGTCGTCGAGATCTACGTGTGTGCGATGAGTTTTTCTCGTTTCTTTGGTTTTTGGATGTTAGTTTATGCAGTTTTGTCCCTATTTTCCCTTGAAAAGTTTCAAGAAGTTTAGCTAAGGTGTTCTTACGGCCTGTCTTGGCGTTGAGTGAATTAGACTTAGCATTGAGTGCGTCGAGTGTTCTTTGAGTTTAAGTCAAAAGCGTTGTGTTAACTCGACGAATTCTTTGAGTATAGTTGGTTTTACATCAAGAGCGTTGAATGAAGTAAACTTTGCTAAGTTAAAGTCCATGCTTCGAGTGAGACTGCTTTTGTATTGAAGGCATTGAGTGAAGCCGTGTCGTTGAGTGAAAGGCGTCGAGGGAAGTCAAATCCGTTGAGTTATCTATTTGGCATCGAGGGCCTTTAGTGCACTCATCGCAACATTGAGTGGAGTCTAGGTGTCAAGTATACTCGACAATTTCCCCATGGACTTGGGTTTCTTTCACCAATTCGTCGTATATCGTTAAGTTAGCCTATTTTTCTTATTTTACCAAGGCTAATTCATCGAGTGTCAACTGTATTCGTTGAGTATACTCGACGAATTAGTGTGGACTTAGATTTTTCTTCCCTCGCTGAATTCAGTCCAATTCGTCAAGTTTGACCTGACTTGTTGAGGTAATTCGCCGAGTATTCTCGACGAATCTGTGTAGACTTAGAAGCTGTTCGTCGAATGACTATCCTATTCGTCAAGTATACCCTTATAGATTTTCTGTTTTTTTTTGTGTGCATTTTTTTGCTTGGTGGATTTCTGGGTGTGAGTTTTTGACTGCTGGTGTGTGGAGGAGACCACCACTGTAGGTGCCGGCTTTGCCCTGATGATGTGTTGTGGGTTAGTGGAGAAGGAGACCAACACCCCCGGGCCCTTGTGAAACTTTTGATGTCGGTGTGTTGAGGAGGAGACCACCACCGCATGTGCCAGATTTGTTATTGGTGTTTTTTCCAGCTAAATGATGAGCAGGCTAATCTCTAATATATACACACTTACATATATGTATTCCTTTTTATATAAAGCATGGATCTTTATCGCACTTGGTGCAAATTTCTTACCCTTGAACTTTGTAAGTAAACCTTTTATCTCTGTCTTATGGCTTATTAGCTGAGGTTTGTCAGCTTTTCTCATGTTAGGGTTAGTAATCCCCTTTTTTGTCCCTTTATGGATTATTGCTAATTTTGATCTTTGATCATCACTTGTATATTCTTGCTGAGGTATTCTTTTCTTTAGAATACCTGAGGTTCGGAGCAGTAGCCGGTTAAGCGTCCAGGTTTGGTGGTTGCTAGTTTTCTGCTGTTGTTGTAGTTTTCTTCTCCTCACCAGTGTGAGGTAGTGTTGTTGTTCTATTTTCAGTTCAGACCTGCTTGCTTTTTCTTTGGTGGGTTTGTGTCAGGTTGTTGATGACCACAAGAGTTTTTATGTTGTTAAGATACCTGCTAGATGCTTAGTCTTTTCTTGATGGCTGGTTGGTTTTACTTGCTCTCTGAGAAGGTTTTATGCTAGGTTTACTTGTTAGTAATTTTTAAAAGTATAAGGATACCATCTCATGCATAACATTGCTTTAAACCAAAGTCACTATATTTTAACTAACACAAAAGCTATTTCTATACCTATATTAAATCTAGAGGTATGCATACCATAAGTTGTCCTATTGGGATGTTTATGCTCATGTAGGAAGTTAATCAATATAAACAAAGTATTTTTTGCTGTGTATATTCATGTTTATACTTGTGGACTTGTTGATCGATATAGCCGAGGGATACCACCATTTAAACTTAACTTAAAGTATAGTTTTCATCATAATAAACTCGAGGATTTCATATGAAGTGTTAGGTTGGGTTCTTGCCTGAGTGCCTGCAGTTATCCCCTATACGGCGGGGCATCATGACGTGTGTTTTCTCTTACTCTGATATATTAATTAAATACGAAGAAAATGCGGGTTGTGAGAACCATGGAGGTTCCTAAATTATTCTAACGCCCATCTCTGGAATACGCTAACGTCTAACCTTAGGTGTCATGATTAATACCCCTACCCGCCAAGCTTGCTTTAGGCGGTGAACCCCACTATTGGGTTTGACCACAATCCAGAAGATTTGGGATGTCCTCTTTTGAGGATTGCATGATAACTCATTTATTCCTTGAGTGATATTCTCGTATCCACAACCTCTCGGTAAAATCTAGGATACGGATCTAGGATCAAAGAATATACTACGATACGTTTATGTGATATCCTCATATCTATAACCTCTCGAAAAAATTATAGGATACAAATTTAGGATTGGACTCGCTACACTAGAAATTGAACAAAAAAAAATCAAAGACAACCCGAAGATAATTAAAATAGAGAGCTTGCTAGATGATTAAAAAAACAAAGTTCATTTCATTCCAAAGTTCATCATGATCGAGTGCTAAAACAAGTTTAGCTACTTGTAACACCCCAAATTATTGTAAGAGCGACGGGGATCACTTTTGGCCAAGACGAAGTTTTGGTGCAGGTGACACGGGCCCCGACACGGGCGTGTCGGAGGCCGAGTCGGGCGTGTCGAGCTCGGGCCATCGAGCTGGCCGTGTAGTCGAACAGTTCAGGTCGACGATGGTCGTGTGGAGGAACACGGCCTAGGACACGGGCATGTCCCAGGCCATGTCACACCTGGGCTGTACGGCGGGGTACACGGGCAGAGACACGGGCACGAACACGGGCGTGTCTAGTTTGACACGGGCGTGTATGATGCCGTGTTGCCAAGCCGTGTATCTCTCTGACTGCGAAGCATTGGTCGATTGCACACAGGGGGCGTGACATGGGTCTCGACACGGTCGTGTCGCAGGTGACACGGGCGTGTCGGAGGCCGTGTCAAAGGCCGTGTGCTGGTTTTTGAATCGATCGAGACGGTGAATGGGTGACACGACCAGGCACACGGCCGTGTTGCAACCCGTGTTCGGCCCAAATTTTATGATTTCAGATCTAATCTTGGCCGTTCGTTTCCTTGACTTTGGATCCGACGGTGGGGGGCTGCTCCTGGGTGGTTTTATCCGGGATTTAGGGTTGGGAATCCTCATTTCCCTTAGCCATTCTCTCTCTAAGAGTTTAGAGAGAAGGGAGAGCAAGGAGGAAGGAGGTGTCCAAGATCCGGCCGCTGGAGGAGCTTCAGAGCTCCGAATCGCGATCCGAGTCCAGATCCGTGGAGGTGACTCCGTTGCGATGCTTTCCAACCGCATAGTTTTCGATGGCGCCACGGAAAAGCGAAAGGGTAACAATTCTCTTCTTGAGCATGTGAAGCTCTTCTTCCTTTGCATGGGAAAACCCCTCTCCTGTGAGTGTGCGGCGAGATCGTGGTATTCCTTGGGGTAGATATGTAAAGTCCCCCTTGTTAGAGTCCGGAATCGTAGTACGGACATAAGCATGCTGTGTGAAGCCTACCCGGACGTGTTTTCCGGATCGATGATGATTTGATGTGCATTTATTGGCCGGAGAAGACTCCGAGCGTTTTGATTGTTTTCGGGTTGCTATGCGGTAGAATGCATCAGGGAATCTGGGGGATTAACCCCGAGGTGCACCCGGAAATCTAGACGGAAACGCATTTCTGTCATATCGATGGCCTGGGAGCCAACTGGGTACATAGCAGGGCTATGTACCATGTTTGATCGTTATTTGGGACTGGGGAAGCTTAGTCTGCGTCAGTGGCCAAATGGCAATGGCGGGGTGAGCAACGGGCTAGTGTACCCCTAACCGCTCCACCTGCTCGGTTAAAGCGACCTAAAGTTTTATGTGGGACTTACCGAGGTTTGGAGATCGAGTCTAGGCTGCGGCTGAGAAGACTAAATGCTCACAAAGATTGCCACCCTGGGGGTGGTGGTGGAGTCGAGGACCGGACAGGGTTCGGACTGGCTTCGCCGAGTAAGTGCCCTGAGAGCACGGGGTGTACGGCCGTGAGAGCGTGCACCTGTGATGAGATGCTTGTTTTACTGTGTTGCTTGTTTTGCTAACAATTGCAGGGAAGAAGCTTTGCCGCCCCAGTTTGGGGGCGGGATCGTTATAATTTGGTCAGCATTGCTGATCGTTGCTATTGTTTGCCACCGGGCGGTGGTTTGTGGCTTGCAGGGGCTGCGGAGCAGAGCGGGAAATAGCGGGCTAAAGCCCTTGTTGCTGTGCCGGCCCTCGAAGGCCTAATTGCTTATGTTTCTTTCCCGTTTTTCATGTATGGCCGGCCTGCGTGCCGAAGTTTGGAAAACACTTCTTTTGTTAAGTGAACAGTGTAAGGCCTTAAGGCCATATCTCTTTTGATGTATGTATACATTCCTATGGGTTTGAGTAGTGGACATTCATGCTTGGCAGGGTTCTTAATTCTTTGCAACTCTAATAAATTGCTTCCGCTAGGTGTTGTGTAGGACGTTGTGATTGGTTGAATGGTTTCAACGCGTAACCAACCGGTCTGTCCGTAGTATATGGAGTCGGGCCCCGGCCGGACCTACTATTATATAATATGCGACGGATAGGGGTGTTACAAATTGGTATCAGACTACTGGTTTCGGTCATGCTTAACTGAATTCGTGGGCGATTTCACTTTAAGGGGTGGTGAGCACATGTGTGTGCGTCATCGTTATAACATGAAAAGAACCCATGAATGTCCACTTAGGAATGAAAATACACATATTTGAGGAACCTGCGTGTTCCTATAATTGCTTTTTGTAATTTTGTTCAGTCACTTATTGTGTTTTGAACGACTATAGGTGTCCGAAAGTGGAGCGTGGCAGTCAGAACACACGTTTGCTGAGCAAAGTAATGCACTAAGTAATGTTCCTGAGACCCCTACGTCTTGGGAAACCATAAGAAGGGTGGTTGAAGCGGTGTTCGCTGTGAACAACGCACAACATGGAAGTAATGTGCAACCCTTTGTCCCTGAGATGGCCCTAACATCGGGCGGTATGTTGGAGCAAAGGGCATTTGGAGGTCTTTTAGAGTAGCAGATGAGCATGACTGTGGTGCAGGGAGAGCATTCAGTTGACGCATATTTGCAGACATTCCTTATGATAATGCGCTACCCAGGCTTTGAATGGGAAAGCGAGCAATCTATAGTGGATAGATTTTATAACGGTCTGCGCAGCGAGCTGCGTATCCTACTGCTAGGACCAAAGTTATTGGGATTCCGAGCTTTGGTGGAGTCGGCTAGAGCTTTGGAGGTGGAGTTGGGGAAAACTCACCAAGTACCGGTGGATAGGGTACCAAACCCTACTGGTCCTATAAGGACTGTCTATCGAAAGACGCCGAGAAAAGAGGCTGGATCATCTACTACCCGAACTACCCTCAATTGTTATTCTTGTGGCAAGACAGGGCATCTCGCCAGAGAGTGTAGAGAGAGTGCTCAGAAGACTAGGAAAGTTTTGGCAGGAGCAGTTGAAGATGCTATGGCAAAGGATTCGGTGGTCAAGTCGACAACCTCAAAATCTGGGTACCGTAGGTGGTACAAGAAGTCTAGGAAGTCGGGTCTAGTCCCTTCCTCTAGCACATCCGGTGCGACTACAGTCCAAACCCCGGATGCATGCTTTATTTGTGGAAAGCTGGGGCACTATGCCCGGGATTGTTGGAGTGGACGCCCAATGTCCAAAAAGAAGTCGGGATCGATATTTGAAGAGAAAGACAAGGCGGTGGCGTCCGCCGCATCGCTGATTACTCCGGCCCAACCGGGAGTGAACATCCTTGGCCAGCAGGAGGTCATGTGGCCGACCGGCGGGTCGTCAGGTATGGTTTAGTTGTTAGCAACCTTACTTCTTGCCTTATGCATGTTTACATAGAACTTGAAGTTCTAGGCTTTATTTTGGAATCTTGGCAATCCGGATGGGTTATTACCCAGTAGTCGTCCAGTGCGCGCGGAGATATAGTCTGTGCGGTAGGAGTCTTATTGAAAGTCAAGGATTCGACTTGCTAGCATCGCTGTTGCCGTTAGTAGAGTTTGACGTCATCTTTGTTGGGCTAGCTTTTGGGGGCTGAAGGCTTTTATCGTTGGTAACCGCAAAAATACCTAGCTGGGGGTTGGGTAGGAGACAACGGTTGCGGGACTGTAGGGATAGAGCGGGACTTTGACGTCTGCCCTCCCGGTGGTCAAGATAGTTTTGTGTTGGTACAAAGCTGTTCTTCACATTAGTGGAGGCTGTAACGCCTAAGTCCACTCTGGGTAGTATCCCAGTGGTTTTTGAGCATCCCGGTGTGTTCCCGAACAATCTCCCTGGAGCCCCACCGTAGCGAGGGATTGATTTCACGATTGAGTTGTGCGAGGTGCTAAACCTGTGTCACGCTCTCCTTATAGGCTGATGCCTAAGGGGATAGTGGAGTTAAAGGTCCAGCTATAAAAGTTGATGGAGCAAGGGTATGTGCGTCCAAGTGTGTCGTCTTGGAGCACACCGGTCCTTTTCATTTAGAAGAAGGATGGGAGTTTGCGGCTCTGTATCGATTTTTGAGAACTGAACAAGTTGACAAAAGAGAGCAAGTACCCGATCCCAAGGATTGGCGATCTGTTTGATCAATTGGTTGGGTCGTCGGTGTACTTAAAGTCGGATCTTAAGTCTGTTTACTATCAGCTGAGAATCGGGGAAAGTGATATCCCAAAGATAGCGTTCAACACAAGATATGGGCATTACGAGTTTACGGTCATGTCGTTCGGGCTGACTAATGCGCCATCGGTGTTCTTGGACCTGATGAACAGAACGTTCAGGGAGTACTTAGACCATGTTGTGATCGTCTTTATTGACAACCTGTCGGTGTGCTCGCAGTGCGAAGAAGATCGCTTCAAGCATCTGCGTTTGGTTTTGGGGACGCTAAGGAGGAACGAGCTATATGCAAAGTTCTCCAAAGGCGAGTCTTGGTTACCTTCAGTGACGTTCCTTGGTCACTTAGTCAGTAGGGAAGAGTTGCGGTGGATCTGGCGTAGATTGTTACAATACGAAAGTGGCCTGTGTTGTCTTCGGTAGCGGAAGTCCGGAGTTTGCTAGGGCTTGCCGGCTTTTACAGGCACTTCGTGGAGAACTTCTCGCGGATAGCGCTACCTCTCACAACTTTGACAAGGAAAGATTAGAGTTTTGTGTGGGCGCATGAATGTGCGCTAGCTTTTGAAGAGCTGAAGAGTCGGTTGACCGCGACGCCAGTGTTAAGTTCGTCGAGTGGAACCAGAAGCTGTGAGATCTATGGTGCTTCCTTAGGCAGCGGATTAGACTGCGTGCTGCTGCAGCGTGGTAATTTGTGGCCTGTGGCTCGCATTAGTTGCAAGAGCACGAGGTGTATTGTCCAGTCCGTCATCTGGAGTTCGTGGCCGTGTGTTTTGCACCAAAGCTAGGGAGGCCTTATGTGTATGGTGACAAAGTCGGTGTCTGTACCGATCCTATGAGCCTGATACATCGGTGGGATCGAAAGGACCTTAATATGAGGCAGAGGAGGTGGATGGAGTTCCTAGGGTACTACACCTTCAAAATACATTATGTACCCGGGAAGGGCAACGCAGTTGCGGATGCGCTGAGCCGCAGGGCTCCCCCCCGAGCCAACTGGTTGTCGGTGCATGATGAGCGGCTAGTACGGGAGTTGGAGGAGCTTGAGATTTATTGCGTTGACAAGCAAACGAGCGCCAAAGCAATGTTAAACTGGACAGAGGTGCAGTATGACCTGGCTGGCCGGGTTCGACATGCATTGGAGTTAGATGACTCCATGAAGGAGCTTATGGAGGCCGCTCTGGATGGATCAAATTCCCAGTTCTCGGTGGAAGATGGTTTATTAAGGAAGGATCATCGGTTGTGCGTCCCGAGTGGGGGTAACCTCCGGGCGGAGTTGATGTACGAGGCTCATCATACCAAGTACTCAATCCACCCAGGGAGCACGAAGATGTATCGTGATTTCAAGAAGCTGTTTTGGTGGCCGGGGCTTAAGAAAGATGTAGCGTTGTTTGTGGCTAAGTGCCAAACATGCGCCTTGGTGAAGACGGAGTGCCAAAAGCCGGGAGGATTTCTGAAGTCCTTGCCTATACCGGAGTGGAAATTCGACGATATATCTATGGACTTTGTGCACGGGTTGCCAAGGTCGCAGAAGGGGAACGACGCCATCTGGGTGACCATAGATCGGCTAACCAAGGTGTCGCACTTCATTCTGCATAGGAAGGATGACTCGGTGGAGAAGTTGGCAAAAGTTGTATGTTGACAATATAGTTAGACTACATGGTGTGCCTCGCAGCATTGTGAGTGATCGCGATGGGCGTTTCACGTCCAATGATTTGAGGTTGGTGCAGCAGATGCTGGGGACAAAGTTGAAGTTCAACACAGCCTTCCATCCGCAGACGGATGGGCAGATCGAGAGAGTCAATAGAACGATGGAGGACATGCTACGCATGTGTGTTCTGGATTTCTGTAAGCATTGGGAAGACCACCTGTATTTGGTGGAGTTCGCGTACAACAATAGCTACCAAGCAAGTATACAAATGGCGCCCTTTGAGGCCCTGTATGGTAGGAAGTGTCGCACGCCATTATCGTGGCTTGAAATGGGTGAGGCGAGGTTGTACAAGAAGCAGGAGGTGGAGAGTGCTACCTCGTTAGTGCGGATCATTCGGGAGCGCTTGTTGATCGCTCAGGACCGGCAGGCGAAGTATTATAATGCCAAGCACCGGAACGTGGAGTATGCGGTAGGAGATTGGGTATATCTGAAAGCGAAGCCGTTCAAGGGGGTTTCGCGGGTGAGACGCTTGAAGAAGCTGAGCCCAAGATACCTTGGACCTTTTGAGGTTCTGGAGCGAGTCGGCAAAGCGGCATACCGTTTGAGACTATCGGAGGAATTAGGTGGTTTACATGTTGTGTTCCACATTTCTGTATTGCGGAAGGCAGTGCAAGAGCCTTCGCAGGTGATCGCGGTTGACCAAGTGCCGGTGGATGAGGGGTTGACGACTAGGGTCAAGCCCATTCGTATTAAAGATGTTGAGGTCAAGAGACTCCGTAACAAGGAGATCCGGATGGTCAAAGTCTAGTGGGATAATTGCGGGCGAGAGGAGCTCTCTTGGGAACAGGAGCAGACTATGCAGGAGGAGTACCCGGAATTGTTCCGCTCAGGTACTGATTTTTGTTAAGTCCTTTTTTTCCTTTATTAATTTCGTGGGCGAAATTCTTTAAGGAGGGCAGAATTGTAACACCCCAAATTATTGTAGGAGCGACGGGGATCACTTTTGGCCAAGACGAAGTTTTGGTGCAGGTGACACGGGCCCCGACACGGGCGTGTCGGAAGCCGTGTCGGGCGTGTCGAGCTCGGGCTGTCGAGCTGGTCGTGTAGTCGAACAGTTCAGGTCGACGATGGTCGTGTGGAGGAACACGGCCTAGGACACGGGCGTGTCCCAGGCCGTGTCACACCTGGGCTGTACGGCGGGGTACACGGGCAGAGACACGGGCACGAACACGGGCGTGTCTAGTTTGACACGGGCGTGTCTGATGCCGTGTCGCCAAGCCGTGTATCTCTCTGACTGCGAAGCATTGGTCGATTGCACACGGGGGGCGTGACACGGGTCCCGACACTGGCATGTCGCAGGTGACACGGGCGTGTCGGAGGCCGTGTCAAAGGCCGTGTGCTGGTTTTCGAATCGATCGAGACGGCGAATGGGTGACACGGCCAGGCACACGGCCGTGTTGCAACCCATGTTCGGCCCAGATTTTATGATTTCAGTTCTAATCTTGGCCGTTCGTTTCCTTGACTTTGGATCCGACGGTGGGGGGGCTGCTCCTGGGTGGTTTTATCCGGGATTTAGGGTTGGGAATCCTCATTTCCCTTAGCCATTCTCTCTCTAAGAGTTTTGAGAGAAGGGAGAGCAAGGAGGAAGGAGGAGTCCAAGATCCGGCCGCTAGAGGAGCTTCGGAGCTCCGAATCGCGATCCGAGTCCAGATCCGCGGAGGTGACGCCGTTGCGGTGCTTTCCAACAGCATAGTTTTTGATGGCGCCACGGAAAAGCGAAAGGGTAACGATTCTCTTCTTGAGCATGTGAAGCTCTTCTTCCTTTGCATGGGAAAACCCCTCTCCCGCGAGTGTGCGGCGAGATCGTGGTATTCCTTGGGGTAGATATGTAAAGTCCCCCTTGTTAGAGTCCGGAATCGTAGTACAGACATAGGCATGCTGTGTGAAGCCTACCCGGACGTGTTTTACAGATTGGTGATGATTTGATGTGCATTTGTTGGCCGGAGAAGACTCCGAGCATTTTGATTGTTTTCGGGTTGCTATGCGGTAGAATGCATCAGGGAATCTGGGGGATTAACCCCGAGGTGCACCCGGAAATCTGGACGGAAACGCATTTCTGTCATATCGGTGGCCTGGGAGCCAACCGAGTACATAACGGGGCTATGTACCATGTTTGATCGTTATTTGGGACTAGGGAAGCTTAGTCCGCGTCAGTGGCCAAATGGCAATGGCGGGGTGAGCAACGGGCTAGTGTACCCCTAACCGCTCCACCTGCTCGGTTAAAGCGACCTAAAGTTTTACGTGGGACTTACCGAGGTTTGGAGATCGAGTCTAGGCTGCGGCTGAGAAGACTAAATGCTCACAAAGATTGCCACCCTAGGGGTGGTGGTGGAGTCGAGGACCGGACGGTGTTCGGACTGGCTTCGCCGAGTAAGTACCCTGAGAGCACGGGGTGTACGGCCGTGAGAGCGTGCACCTGTGATGAGATGCTTGTTTTACTGTGTTGCTTGTTTTGTTAACAAGTGCAGGGAAGAAGCTTTGCCGCCCCGATTTGGGGGCGGGATCATTATAATTTGGTCAGCATTGCTGACCGTTGCTATTGTTTGCCACCGGGCGGTGGTTTGTGGCTTGCAGGTGCTGCGGAGCAGAGCGGGAAATAGCGGGCTAAAGCCCTTGTTGCTGTGCCGGCCCTCGAAGGCCTAACTGCTTATGTTTCTTTCCCGTTTTTCCTGTATGGCCGGCCTGCGTGCCGAAGTTTGGAAAACACTTCTTTTGTTAAGTGAACAGTGTAAGGCCTTAAGGCCATTTCTCTTTTGGTGTATGTATACATTCCTATGGGTTTGAGTAGTGGACATTCATGCTTGGCAGGGTTCTTAATTCTTTGCAACTCTAATAAATTGCTTCCGCTAGGTGTTGTGTAGGACGTTGTGATTGGTTGAATGGTTTCAACGCGTAACCAACCGGTCTGTCCGTAGTATATGGCGTCGGGCCCCGGCCGGACCTACTGTTATATACTATGCGACGGATAGGGGTGTTACACTACTAATCATAATGGGGAAAATACATAATATGATAGATTAATACATGATTATGACAAAAGAAAAAGTTTGAAATACTGAACTACACAACTAAATTACTAGTTGGAAAAGAAATTAACTAAGCTAAACTATAAACTAGAAATGAAAAATAAGGAATGTTGGGTCCATTGCTCACAATGTCCCAGATTTGTAGAAGTCAAATAAGTTAATGGTAGACACATAGTTGTATTTGATGTATGTTTAAGTTCATGCATGTACGTTGGACAGGTATTCCAAATGATTGTGATAGGTGGTCACAATGTAGAGGTGTGGAGAGACAAAAATTTGTCTATGTCCACATGAGTTGAGTGAAGCTAGTTCACTCAATGCCAGATGTCAAAGGAGGATGCTGGAAAGACTTAAAATCGCATAAGTCCATAGGCGTTGAGTGAAGCCAGTTCACTCAATACTAGATACCAAAAAGCGCTGAGTAAGGTGTGGACAATCAAAGCCCGGCAATCTGTAAAATAATTCTTGGGCTATGTCCACAGGCGTTGAGTGAAGACAGTTCACTCAATGCTATACAATAACAAGCGCTTAGTTAAGTTGTGTTTGTCAAAGCTTCAACAGTGGGAAGCAGAAAATTGACTAAGTCCAGAGGCATTGAGTGAAGCCAGTTCACTCAACGCCATGCTAATTCTTTCAAAGCCAAAGAAGAAGGAGATAGAAAAAATTGACTACGTACAGAAGCGTTGAGTGAGTTCAGCTCACTCAATGCCAAAAGAGGAAATTGTCGACAGAGCTATGGTCAGTCAAAGCTTTATGAAGATAGACAGAAAAATTTGTCTAAGTCCAGAGACATTGAGTGAAGACAGTTTACTCAACGCACTCAATTCCACAGCAAGCTGGCAGATTTTAGAATTGCAGCCAAGTACAGAAGCGTTGAGTGAAGCCAGTTCACTCAACGCCTCAGCATGTAGACAAGCAATCAGTGAAGCAGCTAAGTCTAAGGGAATTGAGTGATGAAGGCTCACTCAACACACTCAATGCCTGGCAGCGCAGAAAGTTTGACCAAGTCAAAAAGCATTGAGTGAAGGCCATTCAGTCAACACTCTCAATGCCTAAGCAAGGCAGAGGAATTGTCTAAGTCCAGGGGAATTGAGTGAAGCCAGTTCACTCAACGCACTCAACGCCTGAGGAAGCAAAAAGTTGGCTAAGTCCAGAATCGTTGAGTGAAGCTTGTTCACTCAACGCACTCAACGCCTAAGTAAGTAGAAGATTGGCTAAGTCCAAAATCGTTGAGTGAAGCTTGTTCACTCAACGCACTCAATGCCTGGGATGGATCGGAAAATTTGGCTTGGTCCACAGATGCTGACGTCAGCAAAAGTCCACAAAAGTCAACGGAATTCAAACTCGTTATAAGAAAGCTGGAATCCACCACTGATGGCACTGATAGCCAGCTGTATGATATATTATGTAAAAGGAAGCTGGAAACTCAGCAATTAAAGCTTGGCCCACGGGTCAAAGAGACATTGCACGGCGGAAGATAAAATGAATGAGATCGGGGAAATCGAATTAACTTTTAGTGCTTTGTCTTTTCGAAATGCAAAACATCTTCATCATCTTCCTCGCTATTATTGCTGAGGCATGAAGCAAAAGTTCAAATCATTCAACCTGAAAGTTATTCCTATTAGCTGTTGTCATCTTCATCATCAACAACAAGAAAGAAGGTGCAGCAAGGGCTAACCATAGCTGCGGCCACTTCACAACCCAAGCTAAGCAAATCCTGAAGATTACTTTCGAGAGCTGTGAAAAAGATATCTGGACTGATCTTTCTCAGGACAGAAGGAGGAAGACAAAGAGATCATTCTCTGTTGTCTAGTAACCAACACCAACAAACTTATTTCTTTTTGTAGGATCTTCTTAGAATTAGGTTGTAAGACTATTTATAAAGGCCGGGTGCAGGATAAGTTGGATCTGAGGTAGGGATGTCCTCCCATTTTGAGTGGTAGGGCCTTTGTATTGAGGTAGGTTATCTTCTGATCACCAAGTTGTAGGGATTTGTGCCTGAGTTTTAAGTCTTGGAGGAGACTGAGTGGTCCTGCAGGATCATGTTGTAAGCTCTTAGGAGCTGAGTTTTGGATAAGGGGCCTTGTCTAACAAATAGTTAGAAAGGTGAGGGACAGTGTACGTACCCATAATCTGAGGAACCACTATAAATTGTTGTGTCGTCTGGGGGAAATTCTTGAAAGTAATAGGAAGTAAATCACCACTCACAGCCAAAACATATAAAAGTTAAAAGATATACTAAAGGCCTAAAAAACCTATTCACCCTCCCTTTTAGTGGTTAGCTACCCTTGTAATCAAAGACTTTCAAGTGGTATCAGAGGGAGGTTGCTAAAGAAAGACTTAACAGTCTGAGTAGATCTTCAAGGGTAGCAGTCAGAGGATACGTATGGGTTTAGGAGATAACCATAAGGAGCTTGGTTTTATCAATCTTCCTATCTACAAAAAGGAAGGCTTTGGAATTTGGAAGGAAAGGTTCAGACTATTCATGGAGGCATTTGACCCAAGTATCTTTATCACTGTCAAAGATGGAACTTTCATCCCAATGAAAGTCTCAGCTCTAGATGCAACTGTCTAAACACCAAATACATACACAGAAATGACTAAGGATGAGGTTATCCTTGCCACCCTGGAAAAGAGGGTACAAAACATTATTGTTAATGCCATAGATGACTCCACCTTTCTGAATCTGTTGCACTGCAAGACAGCCAAAGAGATGTGAGACACTTTGGTGGTCTATATGGAGAGAACAAAAGAGGTCAGAGATGATAGGAAGTCCATGTACAATCAAGAGTGCGAGGCTTTCAGGCAGTCCAAGGAAGAGAGCATAGCCAACTGCTATGAAAGATTCTTTAGAATAGTTAATCAGCTAAGAACCTTTGGCTGGGTCTTAAGTAATTGTGACCTTAATGATAGGTTCTTATGATCTTTAACAAGAGACTGGGACACCAAGATTTATATCATCAGGGATGTGGAAAAGCTGACAAATACTCCTCCACCAACTCTATTTGGGAAGCTACTATCTTATGAAATGCAGCTGACTTACAGGAAGAAGGAGGAGAAAAATAGCAAGTCCTAGGCCAGAGAAAAGTCTGTGGCCTTCAAAGCTGAGGCCATAAGAAGAAGTTGGGGAAAGACTCCGTCTCCACAAAGGAGAGCAGCTGAGTCTGACTCAAAAAGTTCAGAGACATGCATATCAGACTGCCACATGTCTGATGAGGAGTTTGTTGCCTTCTCTAGGCAGTTTATAAAGCAGATGAAGAGGAACTAGTGGAGGAGTAGGCCCTCCTCTTCCTCTAATCATAAGGAGGACTACAATAGGGGAAAAATAAAATCCATCAAGAAGGATAGGTATGGTTCTAAACCTGGTAAACAGATTTCTACTAAAGTGGTTTGTTATTACTGCAGCAAACCTGGGCATGTAAATATTGACTGCCCAGTCAAAAGAAAGGAGGATGGTAAGAAGAAACACCACAATCAAAAGAGCAAGAAGGAGAAGTCCTTCATGGCAAAGAAAGAGAAGAGCTGGATTGACTCTTCTTTATCAGAATCTTAATAAGAAGAATCCTACATTGGGCTGATGGTAATGTCTGAGGAAGAATCCTATCAGGATCAACCTTTTCTAGAAAATCTACAATCTCTATTTAGTTCTTATTCCGAGTCAAATTATAAGACAAGTCCAAATTCTAGTGCTTCTTAATTAAGTGATGAAGATGGCTGAGAATCTGAAGAAGATATCAATCAATTGATTGATAATTATGGTGAACTTCTGCAGGCATTGAAAAGAAGTAAGCTGTTGGCTAAAAAGTAGGCTCAGGAGATTGCATCTCTACAGCTTGTTGCTTCACATCATTCTGAATCAACAACCTTGCTAGAATAAAAATAAGGGAAGTTAGCCAGCTGAAAAACCTTACTATCATAGAGATAGGCACCATAAAGTACAAGAATGCCCTTATTACGGATCTAGAAGAAAAAATCTAAAGGGAGAAGAGAATTGTGGCTAGCTACTCTAAGCCCACATATGTGCTGCCCATCATTAACTCCTTCACATCTCAGAGGAATAAGAGGGGCTTAGGATTCAAGGGAAACACAAGGGATGCCCCTCTAAAAGGGAAGGGAAAAGCTCCAGTTCAGCCATCCATTGCCTTTAAAAGGGTAATCCTACCTTCTAACAGGTATGACCAGGACTCCATGTACGGTCACTGGAAGAATGAGAATTCTTCCTGGAAGGATATAAGTGTACCTACCAATGGAAGGAGAAGAGGAATGGGGATGAGTTCCTTCATGGTAGCCCATGAAGAAATTTAAATGGCCTATCATGGACAATTTGTCTTTGGTGCTCTATCCCCCACTCTCAAGAATATGGTTGCAGCCAAATTTTAGGGCCATCCAGCAAAGACTCTTACCAAGGATCAGTCTATCAGCAAGCCTAATTTGGATATCTCTGATGCTATCAAAAGCATGTCTTTTGCAAAGAAGACTGCTTGTGATGGCATTCAGAGTAGGCCAAATAAGTCTACTAGAAGACTTATCTTCGACCAGATCTTAATTGAAAGGAACTTGAAAAAGGCTGCTGATGTTCCTTCTGGACAGAGAGCTGCTATCAGCACAGCTAGCAGACCAGCTAAGAAAAGAAGGTTCAAAATTCATGAGTGCTGGTGCTGTAGAAAAGTGGGCCACTATGCCATGGATTATTTGCCAAATCTAAGTGTGGATAGAACTAAAGTCAGTCTACCAGTCAGAAAAATTACTGGTGGACATGTTCATTGTTAGACTGATATGCACCATGGACCATTTAAATATTGGGGTCCAAAGGTAAGTTAAATATGATTTGCAGGTTAGTCCAAGTGCCCATACCCATATATGGTACTTATACAGTGGTTGTTCCAGACACATGTCTAGAACAAGGAGTAATCTGAAGGAGTATACTCCAGTGAAGGATGGACCCAAAGTTATCTTTGGTAGATCAAACAGAGGAGTCACTAGAGGGTATGGTAAGATCACTAATGACATAGTCACTATCACCAAAGTGGCTTATGTGGAAGGTTTGTAACATAACCTAATAATCATAAGACAGTTATGTGATCTATGCTATGTAACCTCATTCCACAAGGATGAGTGCCATATTAAGAGGTCAAGTGACCAAGAGGTCATCTTGACAGGCACTAGGAGTGGGAACATCTATTGTTTAAATTTTCTATATATAGATATAGACTCCCTTGTATGCCTAGTTGCAGTTAAGAAAACCACATACTGTCTCGAGTGCCACAGGAGGCTAGCTCATCTGAATTATAAAACCATAGGCAAGCTCTTTAGTGAAGAGCTAGTTAGGAATGGTCCTAAGATGAAGTGCACTAAGGAGGGCATCTGCTCTGCATGCCAAAAGGGAAAATAGAGCAAGAACTCCTTCAAGGGCATTAGGATCAAAGACTCAGTGAGGTGCTTATAACTCCTGTATATTGACTTGTTTGGTCTTATATTGATTCATAGTCTGGGTAGGAAAGTCTACACACTTGTGGTTGTTGATGACTTCTCCAGATTTGCTTTGGTTTTCTTTCTTAGGAAGAGGTCTGAAACCCCTCATGTCTTCAAGAAATTTGTCAAGCAAATTTAGAATGAATTTGACAGTACTATGGTCAAAATCATAAGTGACCGTAAGACTGAATTTTAGTCTGATTGCATGACAAGACTATATGAAGAGCAAAGGATTCACCAAGAATTCTCCTCTCCTAAAACACCCCAGCAAAATGGGATTGCTGAGAGAAAGAATAGGACACACATAGAGGCTGGAAGGACCTTGTATTGGTGCTACCATGGTGATCTGGATGTGATCAAGCATGTAGCCTCACTACCAACGTAGTATGAGCCTATGGGTCGTACATAAGAGTTTTGGAGAAGTTGGATAGGTTTGTGTTGGCCTTGCTCATATGTGATATGAGTGAAGAACCAAGACTATGACATTCTGGACATGGTGGGATTTCATTCCGAGACCTGTATTATGAATATTGGTCGACCGGTATGTAGTCGGTACAAGCTAAGGGAAATTCATCGAGTATGGGTAAGGGGTTTCGATGAATAGGCTGAATTCATCGAGTATCGTCGTGGCCATTAAATGATTCATCGAGTATTGAAGTAATACTCAACAATTCGTCGTGTATCTTCATGACTACTATTTGATTCACAGTGTTTTGTAATGACCATTCTTCGATTCGTCGTGTATCGACCTGTTACTCGCCGAAAACTGTCTCGACCGGTTTATTTCTTCTAAGTCTATTTTTCGACGGGTTTGCCGAAAACTTTCTTGACCATTGCCGCCGACCGCCGCTTGTCGTCGCTGGCTATTTGTCGTTCCTATCCATCGTAGGAAATTGTTTCCAAGGCATCGTCTTCATCGTTGCCACCTCTCCTTGAACGGATCTAGTACTCCGTGGAGATGTTGAGGGCAAGCCGCCTTCCGACCTAGATCTTGTGCGACAAAAGTCTAGGGTTTTCTGTGCTCGTGTGGATACCCATAGAGGCGTGGACACTATTCTACGCTCGGAACTCTTGCCATTGCCATTCGGTGGAATAAATTGGAGCACCTAGTTTGAGTATTGACTCAATCACGTGAAGGTATAAATTTATTTATTTCAACATTACTTCTTGATTAATGGTCATCGTAAGATCTACAATTTACTTTTGGGCTTTCCTTGTTTCCATATTACGCTGCACATAACTGTTATGTCATATAGCAAAACCCAACAGTGGTATCAGAGGGAGGTTGTGCGATGATCATTATTTCAGAAGTTGCTAAATCCATTGCGTGTAGATCTGGAATTTTAAAAGCGTTCTAAATGCCCAGGTCTATTCCTGAGTACATCAAGTGTTGATGGATTTTGTGTTTTATCAGTGGTAGTTCTATTTCAAAATTGGTCGGGGCACTACACTGCACCCCCATAAGGGATCTGTATGTTGACCCCGCTCGCTAATTGGCCTGCGAGACCACCGCCACGGGCACTGCCCCTTGGAACCCCGCAAGGAGGGCATGTGATTTTGTTATGATATCTTGTTACTCTTTAATAGTAATCGTCCATCTAGTTGGTTTGTGAAACCAAGTGTGTTAAATTTTGAATCTCACATTGAGAGACGAGCTTATCGACTATATAAGTGGAGTTGGTATTGCTCATGTCAAATGCATGTAAATCTAAGGATTTAGAAGTGTTCTAAATTTTCAGATTTAGCCCAGCTCATCAAGTGTTGATGATGCTCTAGTGCACATCTGGGATGCATTTGGATTATGGTGTTGTATGTTTATGGATGTGCACATTGGTTAAATGTTAACCATGACTAAAGAGTTAATCGAATATAAAAAATCCCTTAAGCAATATTAAGTATTTGGATTCCTTCTGATGGAT
This sequence comes from Platanthera zijinensis, assembly GCA_039513925.1. Classification (NCBI taxonomy): domain Eukaryota; kingdom Viridiplantae; phylum Streptophyta; class Magnoliopsida; order Asparagales; family Orchidaceae; genus Platanthera; species Platanthera zijinensis. The sequence continues at coordinate 97,583,256 of CM077094.1, forward strand.
GACACTCTTCCTGCCTCGATCGATGAAGTGTGGGCTTGCCAAAGCAAGGTGTATTAATCTATCTTGGTAAGGGTGCTAGCGGATTATTATGATATCCCACTGTCAACATCAGGTCAAGCTTAATTGTGTGACCTCAAAGGTTGAGTGCCCAGAGGCATAGGGTTTGCATGCACCATATGATGGATGCGAATAAAGAGTTATTCACCAACCATACAGGAGTTTCATAGTGATGCAATCTGCAAGCGGTGCCTACCAGCTGCATTGTGAGAGAAAAGCCAAAGCTGACTCATAGTGTTAGTGAAATATGGATATTGTCCACTAAGAGAGTTACTCGCATGAACTTTCCGAATTGATATCAAGGGTTATCGATTTGATAAAAATAGTGGGAGTTATTTTGATTAAAGTCCAAATCGAAAGAGATAATTATATGTTGAAATGTAGTACTAATTTGCTTTGCTTGTATCCTTGTAAAATATTTATGGTAAGTGGCTCACACTCAATCCTATCCCTCAGAGCCATCCTTGAAGAGAAAAAGCTGAGTGGAACAATTTATTTGGACTGGTACAGGAACTTGAGAATTGTTCTCAGGCAAGAGCGCAAGCTTTATGTTTTGGATGAGGTACCCCTGATGAGCATGCTGAGAATGCTTCCCGTGCTGATAAAGATGCTTGCAAGAAGTATCTCGACGACTCCTTAGACGTCAAAAGTCTCATGCTAGCGACCATGAACTTTGAGCTTCATATGCAACACGAGAGCATGGGTTGCAAGGAAATTGATGAGCATCTCAAGAAAATGTTTCAAGGGCAAACTCGTCAAGATAGATTTGACGTCACTAAGGCATTATTCCAGTACAAGATGGGAGTTCGAGACCTTGTAGGGACTCATGTACTTAAGATGATTGGGTATATAGAGAACCATGAAAGATTAGGGTTCCCTCTAGGCCAAGAGTTGGCCATAGACCTGATCCTGCAATCGTTATCGGATAGTTATGAGCAGTTCGTCTTGAACAATAATATGAATGAAATAGACAAGACACTGCCCGAGCTCCTAGGTATGTTATGAACTACCGAGATAAATATGAAGAAGGCCAAGCCTGCTAGCCCCATACTGATGTTGTATAAAGACAAGGGAAAGGCCAAGGGCTTCAAGAAGACGAAGGTAGGACCTAAGTCAGCTTTAGATCCCAAGTCTTCTGCACTGAAAAACAAAGGCTCAGGGAAAGAAGGAAAGTTCCACCACTGTGGCAAGGCTGGTCATTGGAGGAGGAATTGTAATTCGTACATTGAGGGTATGCAAAAGATGAGGGGAGGTATGACTTCCGCTTCAGGTATTTATGTTATAGAGATAAACCTTTCTACTCCTTCATCCTGGGTTTTAGATATGGATGTGGTTCTCACATTTTTATAAATGTACAGGAACTGGGAAGGAGGAGAATGTTGAGTAAAGGATAGGTGGACCTGCGCGTTGGTAATGGAACAAGAGTTATTACTATTATTATTTTCCATCAATAACTAGAAACATTATTTCTATTTCATGTTTAGACATGATTGGATTTTCTTTTATTATTAAGAATAATTGTTATTCTATATTTAAGAATGATGTTTGTTATGCTATAGCACAAATTTTTAATGGTCTGTATGTTTTGAACTTAGACCATGCGATCTATAATATAGAAAATGCTAAAAGACTAAGAACGAATGACTCAAACCCTACATATCTTTGGTATTGTCTTTTGGGCCATATATATGAGAAACTTATATCCAAGCTCCATAAAGATAAGCTATCAGGCTCATTTTATTATGAATCATTTGAGATATGCGAATTTTATTTGTTAGGCAAGATGACTAAGGTCCCTTTCACTGGCTTCAATGAGAGGGCCGATGATCTCTTGGGAATAATACATAGTGATGTATGTGGACCCATGAGTTCTATGGCTAGAGGTGGGTACTTCTACTTTATTATATTTACTGATGATTCAGTAGATACGAATATGTGTATCTTATGATGTGCAAATCTGAAACTTTTGAAATGTTCAAAGTGTTTAAGAACGAAGTAGAGAACTAATTGGGTGGAACAAGCTGAAGGGGTAAGACCCATAGGGTGCAAGTGGGTCTTCAAGAAGAAGACTGACATTGATGAAAATGTATAGACATTCAAAGGGTGACTTGTGGATAAAGGTTTCAAGAAAATTCGTGGTATTGACTATGATGAAACTTTTTCCCCTGTTGCTATGGTTAAGTCTATAAAAATTATACATGCTATTAATACATATTATGACTACGAGTTCTGGCAGATGGATGTCAAAATGGCTTTCCTTAATGGGAACCTCATTGAGGAAGTGTATATGACACAACCCGAGGGTTTTGTATCTCTAGGTGAATCCAATAAAATATGCAAGATGCAGAGATCCGTTTATGTATTAAAATAGGCTTCTCGAAGTTAAAATCTTTGTTTTGATGAAAAGATCAAAGAGTTTGGTTTTATCAAGAATGAGGATGAACCGTGTGTTTACAAGTGATTAGTGGAAGCATAGTTGTCTTCCTAATATTGTATGTGGATGACATACTGCTTATCGGGAATGACAACCCGACCCTACAGGTTGTTAAGAACATCCTAGAAGACTGCTTTTCAATGGAAGACTTGGGTGAAGCGACTTATATACTTGGTATTAAGATTTATAGAGATAGATCAAAGACGTTGTCGAGTTTGACCCAAAGTACATATATTGATATGGTGTTGAAACAGTTCAACATGCTTGAGTCTAAGAAAAGATTCTTACCCATATCTCATGGTGTGAGTCTCTCTAAGGACCAATGTCCCAAATCTTCTGAAGATAAGGACCGTATGAATTTTATTCTATATGCTTCGGCAATTGGGTCAATCATGTGTGCAATAATATGTACTAGAACCAATGTCTCTTATGCCTTGAGCATGACTAGAAGGTATTAGTCTGATCCTAATAAAAGTCACTGGATAGCCATCAAGAACATCTTGAAGTACTTGAGAAGGACTAAGGATACGTTATTGGTATTAGGCGGGGAGGAAGAGCTCGATGTAAAGGGTTACACTGATACTAGCTTCCAAACTGATAGGGATGATTCAGAGTCTTAGTCAGGGTTTGTATTTTGCCTAAATGGAGGAGCTATTAGCTGGAAGTATTCCAAGTAGGAGACAGTCACCGATTCTACAACTGAGGCTGAGTATATCATCGTTGCAAATACAGTGAAGGAGGCTGTATGGATTAGGAAATTCATCGGCGAGTTAGATGTAGTTCCTAGATTTGTTTTTCCTGTAGATCTCTACTATTAAAACAACAGTGTAATTGCACTTGCTTAAGAACCTAGATCTCATCAGCACTCCAAGAACATACTTCGATGGTTCCATCTAATTCTAGAGATTGTCAATCGAGGAGATGTGAACATATGCACAGTGCCGACTGAGGAGAACATTGCGGATCCACTGACAGAGCGTCTCGCACAGAGAAAGCATTATGGTCATGTTAGATCAATGGGATACTTGAATTTTCAAATCTTGTTTGATTCCTGTGGATTGTATGTTTGTTGGCTTTTAGATATTTCATTTGATGAATAAAGTACTGTATACATTTCATTTATATATATCGACAAGTTATTTTATTGTGCAATTATTTCTATTGTGATAATGTTGTTAATTGTATAAATGTCCTTAGAGTGTTTACTTCCATAGTTCAAGTAGTGACTTGAAGTGAGAATATATGATATTAGATGCTTCATTCTTAAAGGTCCCTGGTCGTTGTATCATCTTATATGATAAGGCCGATGATGATACCTTTAAGACAAGTATGTGCGTTGACTGATGACTCGTCCTCATAGGTCATGATATTGTGATATCAAGGCATCACATGAATACTTGTTATGAACAAGTTGTACTGGATAGACCCAGCGTAAGAATACTTTGTGGATTGTTATATGAACGTGTCAAAATTATGGCTCAAGTGGCAATGGTGTTTGTGGTTCTTTGACCTGAAGTCACAGCACTCATTGAGTGAGGAAGAGCGTGCTTTGATGCTATCAAAAATCCAGTCTTGAGAAAGTTGGATGATAAATATGGTTATTGGGTACGTTACAAATCATTTGGGTATTTGCGTGTGAGCAGAGATGGGATTTCTACTCCTATATGGCAGGAGTTGCATTCATGGGCTCCTTGATGGAATGGGACTGAGAAATGCTTGGCCATGCTTGGTTGAGTCAATATATGATATTGGGCTCACCAATTTCTTAAAGTCCATTCTAGATCAAGAAAACTAGGATTGAACAATTATGAGGGTGACACGATCTATACCTCTAGTTCTATCCGGATGTAAGGGACGAAGGGACATGACAACACTGATACATTGGTCACAATGGCTTTCGAGTTTTAAACTCTTATTGCATGGGGAGCAATAATGCATTGCTAGATGTTGCTTATTATTTGTGAATCTTTTGTTTGATACTTTCAAGATCAAGTGGGAGACTGTTGGTGCTACCATGGTGATCTAGAAGTGATCAAGCATGTAGCCTCACTGCCAACGCAATATGAGCCTATGAGTCGCACATAAGAGTTTTGGAGAAGTTGGATAGGTATGTGTTGGCCTTGCTCATATGTGATATGAGTGAAGGACAAAGCATATGACGTTTTGGACATGGTGGGATTTCATTCCAGGACCTGTATTGTTAATATGGGTTGACCGGTATGTAGTCAGTACAAGATAAGGTAAATTCGTCGATTATGGGTAAGGGGTTTCGACGAATAGGCTGAATTTGTTTAGTATCATCGTGACCATTCAACGATTCGTCGAGTATTGAAGTAATACTCGACGATTTGTAGTATATCATCGTGACTGCTTTTCGATTTGCTATGTTTCGTCATGACCATTCGCCAATTCATCGTGTATCGACCTGATACTCGCCGAATACTGTCTTGACTGGTTTATTTCTTCTAAGTCTGTTTTTAGGCGGGTCTGCAGTTATTGGATCTCTTAGTTCACTGTAAAAATAGTTTTTATTGTTGAACTGGAAAAAGGACTATTCATTCCAGACCTAAATCACGAAACTGACAGCCTTCTTCCTCATGACGGAAATGTTCCGCTTCCGTGACCGTCGCCGCCATTATCGTCGACCGCCGCTTGTCTCCGCCGGCTGTTCGCCATCTCTAGCCGTCACAGGAAAGTGTTTCCAAGGTGTCGTCTTTGTCATTGCCACCTCTCCTTGAATGGATGTAGTACTCCGTGGAGATGTTGAGGGAAAGCCTCCTTCCCACCTAGATCTTATTCCACAGGAGTCTAAAGTTCTCCGTGCTCGTGGGGATACCCGTAGAGGTGTGGACACTATTTTACGCTCAAAACTCCGGTCATTGTCGTTCGTTGGAATCAATCAGAGCACCTAGGTTGAGTATTGACTCAATCCCGTGAAGGTATAAATTTATTTATTGCAACATTACTTCTTGATTAATGTTTATTGTAAGATCTACAATTTACTTTTGGGTTTTCCTTGATTCCTTATTCTGCTATGCATAACTATTATGTCATATAGCAAAACCCAACACGTTGTTGAGTGGCACATCTCTCCCAGAATATCTCTGGTCTGAGGCATTTTATAGTGCATGTGATGTCCTTAATAGGGCTTCTATCACCAAGAGCTACAAGAAGACTCCCTATGAGATCTTGAAGGGCAGAAAACAAAACCTGAGCTATTTCAGGATCTTTGGTAGTAAGTGCTATATGCTAAACAATGGAAAGTCCTATGTGACTAAGTTTGCTGCCAAGTCCTATGAAGGGATTTTTGTTGGTTACAACAATCATAGCAAGACATATAGGATCAATAACTTGAAAATTAAAGTTGTAGAAGAGTCTATTCATGTACTTTTTGATGAATCTATAATGATTAACAGAGAGCTCCGAAGATCCTCTTCTACTCCTGCAGGTACTGAACTGATGATATACAAGTTGATTATCAAGGAGGCTACTCCATTAGTTCAAGATGAATCTGACAAAGTATGCATTCCAAAGGAAGTACAAGGCACACAGGTTTTAGATGATGATCAACAAAGTGAATATAATGAATATCAGGAAGCTAAAGCAAGATTGCCTCCAACATTCTGGCATCTAAAGGATCATCCAAGACACTAGATCATTGGTGATGGCAGTCACGGAGTAGTGACAAGGAGTAAATATCTGAATACATCTTTGTATTTTAGTTTCCTGTCACAGGTTAAGCCCAAGAGATTTGAAGAGGTCAACACAGATCAGTTCTGGATTATAGCTATACAAGAGTAACTGAACCAGTTTAAGAGGTGTAAGGTCTTGAAGCTAGTTCCCAGACCAAAAGGACATAATATCATCGGAGTAAAGTGAATGTACAGGAACATACTTATTGAAAATGACATTATAGTTAAGAAAAAGGCTAGACTGGTGGCTAAAGGATATAGGAAAGAAGAAGGTATTTATTTTGATGAAACCTTTGCCCCTGTAGCAAGATTGGAAGCCATCAGACTGTTCCTTGCATATGTTGTATATCAAGGATTCAAAGTCTACCAAATGGATGTGAAGTCAGCCTTTCTGAATGGTGACTTAAAGAAAGAGTTTATGTTGAACAACCTCTAGGTTTTGTTGTCCCTAACTTACCTGATTCTGTTTATAGGCATAGGAATGCTATATATGGGTTGAAGTAAGCCCCTAGAGCATAGTATAAGACATTGTCTAGCGTCCTCATTGAGAACAAATTATCAAGGGGGGAGATAGAAAAGACACTATTCCTAAGGCAATCTAAGGGCAAGATCATCCTAGTCAAGTTTTGTTGATGACATAATATTTAGATCTACTGATGACCACCTTTGCTTAAAGTTTGCCAAACTTATGTAAGGGAAGTTTGAGATGAGCAGTATGGGTGAGCTCAAGTTCTTCATGGGTCTCTAAGTAAGACAGACTGATGATGGCTTGTCCATATCCCAATCTAAGTTCATTAGGGAGTTGATCAAAAAGTTTGGTATGGAAAATGCTTAAAACATGAAACTCCCTGGGGTCAAGTATGCCTATAGAAAAAGATGTGGCAGGAAAACCTGTTGATGAAATTTTGTAAAGAGGGATAATTGGCTCCCTTTTATAACTTACTACAAGTAGGCCAGATATCATGTATGCTACATGTGTTTGTGCTAGGTATCATGCCTGCCCAATAAAATCTCACTACTCTGCTGCTAAAAGGATTTTGAGGTATCTTAAGGGCACATCAGATCTTGGCCTATGGTACCCTAGAAATTGGGATTTTCAACTAACAGGTTATTAAGATACAGATTTTGCAGGCTGCCAAGAGGATAGGAAAAGCACTTCAGGCACCTGTCATCTTTTGGGAGGAAGACTAGTGTCATGGAGCCGCAAGAAGAAAACAAGTGTTGCAATTTCAACTGCAGAGTTGAATATATGGCAGTTGGGAGCTGCTATGCACAGTTGTTGTGGATCCAGCATCAACTCCAAGCTTATAAACTCCAGATATGTAGAATTCCATTATTTTGTGATTCTACTAGTACAATCTCTATAGCTAGGAATCCTGTCTCACACATTAGTACAAAGCACATAGAGATTAGCTATCACTTTATAAGAGAGCATGTGGAATGTGAAGATATCTTTCTTGAGTTTGTCTCTACAAACAAGCAGGTGGATGACATCTTATCTAAATCATTTAATGAAGCAAAGTTCAACACCTTCAAGTTTTAGTTGGGTATGTTGAACTATGTCTAGCTTCAGATTCTCCTTATATTGTTTTTGTTGCAGGTTGTACAACTTATTGCAGGTTGAAAATACATTCATTGGTATCAAGCTCTCCAAGTGGTTCAAGAGTCTATCAGAAAGGATGATAGTAGATGCTCTAGTTGAGGGGGAGCAAGTTAAGTTCATGTAGAGAACAAGAAGATGCAACAGTTGATTATCTTAAATCAAAAAGGGAGAGAGGATAATCAGAGGCCAGTACCCCCCTTGACTATTTTATAGAAGTTAAAAAGAGGTAGAAGGAAGGGATCAAGTAAATGATCAAGGCTATGCAGCAAAATAGGGGGAGCATGGAGCAGTAAGTAGTAATGATCACCCTGCAGGCAAGTTAAATGGGGAGATTGTTAGGAAGAAGGTAATGATCAAGTATCAGGCAGCAAAATAGGGGGAGCAGCAAGTGATCATCATCACCTTACAGGCAAAGGAAGTTTGGTAACCTATAACTTGACAATCTTGTTATATGGTGTTAAGTTTGCCAATTTACTGATTTATTTGCTGCATATGTTAGTATATATCTGATGAAGCTTAATTTAGCTTAGTTTATTAGGAAAACATATATATATTCTCATTTAAATATTTTGTCATTTATATTTTTTGGTTCCTTTTAGTTTCATTTTATATAAATAATCTTACATAGTTTATTATCTGTTTTTTAGGTTTTTTTGGGCTTTTCGGCCAATTTTGTTGTTACACGCCCCCGGGTCATGCCCTACATGGGTGTGTACTTGGGGCATGAAACCCATTCCCGAGGCAGAAATCATCTAGAAGGCAGATCTTGATATAATCACCTGCATGACCTAGGTCATGCTCATGTACCACTTAGCACGGGCGTGTACCTGGGACATGTCCCACTATCCCGAGGAAATTATTTCCACAGCAGAAGTCATTGTCACTCACGTCAAGTCGTACATTAAACCACCCCAGGTCACTCTCGACCCGGGCATGTATCTGGGGCGTGTACACCGTTCCCGAGCTGCCAGGTCATTTCTCGCCAGAATTCATTACATCATACCAGCCACTCCCTCTACACGGGCATGTACCTGGGGCGTATTCCCCAGATTTCGAAGTCAGTCACCATCCCGCCAGAAATATGATACCCAAGGTCAACTAAGATTACACGCCCCCTGTACACGCCGACTTGGGTGTGTAAGGGGGGCGTGCCATAGACAGATTTATTCCTATAAGTACAAGGCCATTCCAAGCATTCCATACCAAGTTTTCGGGGAGAGGGGAGGTGCTGCGAGTTTCATTCTTAGAGTTTTATGTTTTTCTTATGTTTTTACTCTCTCTCTCCCTCCATTTCTAGTTTTTTTCATGCACTGTATTTTACTTACTTGTAACCTCTTTTTATTAGAGTAATATTAGTAGTTAGCTTTCTTTTTATGCACTTGTAATCTTCATTCCTAGTTGTAATCCCTTTATGTTTTTAATGAAATTCTAGTTAGTGTTCTCTTTCTCTATTTATCTCTCTTTAGTTTTCATGCACCTTTATTATTTACCTCTCTCTTTCCCTTTTACCATGAATAACTAATCCACATTTGTACTCGATTGCGATGATCTGAGAATGAGTTGATCAACTTATGATATTTTTTCATTTGTAAGATCAGATGTCCATAGGCATTGAGTGAAGCTAGTTCACTCAATGTCAGATACCAAAAAGCACTGAGTAAGGTGTGAACAGTCAAAGCCCAACAATTTGCAAAGTAATTCTGCGTCTAAGTCCACAGGCATTGAGTGAAGGAAGTTCACTCAACGCCATACAACAATAAGCGATGAGTAAAGTTGTGTTTGTCAAAGCTTCAGCAGTGGCAAGCAAAAAATTAACTTAAGTATAGAGGCATTGAGTGAAGCCATTTCACTCAACATCATGCTAATTCTATCAAAGCCAAAGAAGAAGGAGACATAAAAAATCAACTAAGTCCAGAAGCATTGAGTGAGGTCAGCTACTCAATGCCCAAAGAGGAAAGCGTCGACAGAGCTTTGGTCAGTCAGAGCTTAATGAAGATAGACAAAAAAATCTGTCTAAGTCCAGAGGCATTGAGTGATGTCAGTTCACTAAACGCACTCAATGCCTCAATAAGCTGGCAGATTTCAGAATTGCGGCTAAGTACAAAAGCATTGAGTGAAGCCAGTTCACTCAACACCTCAGCATGAAGGCATGCAATCAATGAAGCGGCAAATTCCAGGGGCATTGAGTGATGAAGGCTCACTAAACGCACTCAATGCCTGATAGAGCAAAAAGTTTGGCCAAGTGAAAAAGTGTTAAGTGAAGGCAATTCACTCAATGCTCTCAACGCCTAAGCAAGGTAGATGAATTGTTTAAGTCTATGGACATTAAGTGAAGCAAGATCACTCAACGCACTCAGCGCCTGAGGAAGCAACAAGTTGGCTAAGTCTAGAATCTTTGAGTAAAGCTTGGCCACTCAACGCCTGAGGAAGCAAAAGATTAGCAAAGTCCAGAATCATTGAGTGAAGCTTGTTCACTCAATGCATTAAATGTCTGGGATGGATCTGAAAATTTGGCTAAGTCCACAGATGATGACATCAACAAAACTCAACAAAAGTCAACGAAATTCAAACTCATTTGGGAAAGATGGAATCCACCATTGATGGCACCGATAGCTAGTTGTATGATATATTATGTTAAAGGAGGTGGTAAATTAGTAATTAAAGCTGGGCCTATGGGTTAAAGATATGTTGCACGATAGAAGATAAAAGGAATGAGATTGGGGAAATCGAAATAAATTTTAGGGCTTTGTTGTTTCGAAAAGCAAAACATCTTCATCGTCTTCCTCGCCATTATTGCTGATACAAGAAGCAGAAGTTCAAATCAATCGACCTAAAAGTTCTTCCTATTAGTTGTTTTTGTCTTCATCATCAACAACAAGAAAGAAGGAGCATTAAGGGCTAACCCTAGCTGTGGCCACTTCATAGCCCAAGTTGAGCAAATCCTGAAGATTACTTTCTAGAGCTGTGTAGAAGAAATCTGGACTTTGAAAGTATCTAGCGTCTACCTAAATCACCTAGAGGTAGTGAATAGGTGATGTTTGTGTCTTTTTGCGGAATAAAAAGTATCTAAAAATTCAAGCTTACAAACACAGAGATTTATAGTGGTTCCCCGTATTGGGTATGTCCACTGTCCCGCCTCGCCTATCTACCATGAAGGGATAGATTCGGCTACTTCACCTTTCTCATATTATCACAATCTTACAACTCGGAGCAATGCTCCTACACATCGGAAAAAGAACTCTCCTACACCCCGATCCATAACCGGATCTACACCTCGATCCACAAACCGAATCTACAAACTCGATCCATAGACGGATATACAAACTCGATCCACTAACGGATCTACAAATCTTGGAGACAAAGCTCCTACAAGATTAAAAACAATTCTTACTATAACAATAAAAAATTGTATACTTCCAGATCAGAAATCTTCAAGGTTCTTCCTTCTTGAAAACTGAAAATCTTGGTGAAGAAGGTTGAGGAAGAAATCCCGAGAGAACATCGTTCTGAAAAGCTTATAATCAAACACGATAAAGTAGATGATGAAGAATCTTTGAATCTTGGATCTGTCGAATCTTTTCTTCTTGGAATCGTTGGATCGAGAGATAAGAGACAGACAAGAATAATGAAGTTGGCGCGGTTTCTCCCGATTTAGAAAGTGCGAAGGCGATTTAGAATATTATTCTTCCTGTTAGGGTTAGCGATTCTTTTGAAAGGACATTATATAAAAAATTTTCTAACGGTCTGAAATCATTAAGGAATGATCCTCGTGGACCAATCATGAGATACTTAGATTATATAGAAATCCCGTCAGACAGATTAATAACAAAAAAATTTTGCAACTTCATTTATCGAGAAGAATTATTATTTCTTGAGAAGAATGTGCTTTCTCGAGAAATGTCGCGGCTTTCTCGGAATATGACTTAGTAAAAATTCTTTGAAGTGAAATACTGATTTCTGAGAAGAAATTGATTTCTCGAGAAATGATTTGCTTTCTTGAGAAATGTATTTAGCTTCTCGAGAAAAATACTTAACGCAAATTCTGAACTGAAAAACTGATTTCTCGAGAGAGATTTGATTTCTCGAGAAAAGATTTTCTTTCTCGAGAAATGGCCTAGTCTTCTCGAGAAAAAATATTTAACGCAAATTCTTAGAACTGAAGGATTGATTTCTCGAGAAAGATTTGATTTCTAGAGAAAAATACTTAGCTTCTCGAGGAACGATTTTGACTTCTCGAGAACTACTTTCCTTTCTCGAGAAATGAACTTGGTTTCTCGAGAAATCTTCAGGGCTTTTCTTGAGAAAAAGGACTTGGATAGTTTTTGAGAGTTTTTCGTGAAATCTTAAGGTTTCTCAAGAACAGTTTTGCTTTCTCGAGATATATACTTAGACTTCTCGAGAAATACATGTTATTTCTCGAGAAATGCTTAGAAAATTTTCAGAAAATTTTTCTTTTCTTCTTTGTTGAAAACCAGCAACCCTTCCTTTCTTCCATGCTTTAGTACTTGAAAATGAAGTGCATCCCAATAAAAAGGTTACACAAGATTCAACACCATGGATCGAACAATGAGGGATTACATTGCATGGTTCTGTGTTTAGTGACTCATTGTAAACTGACATTGGTCTACACATGGCAATAATGACCTGCAAGCACTCAACTAAAGAATAGTATCAAATACATACTAAATTCATCTTAGTTCAGGGTGACTTCACACAAATCTAGGTTATTGTGGATACAATACCCAACAATATCTCCCTATTTATAGAAGTCAGAACCCTCTATACTAAGGTGAATTATATTAAGATAATCAAAGAATTAACTAACAAGTAAAACAATATATGTAATAAGAGATAAGAGATAATAAGATCATCAAAATTTATAATTATATATATGTATATAGAATTTGTCCATAGGAATATCTAGGTCCACAAAATTCAATAACACAAATATTCTCAAATCATTTGTATTGTTGTTCTTGCTATCGTTCCTTCTTCTCTGGTTGTCTTTTATGATAGCTGAAGGGCTTAGGATTGTACTTTGAAGATCGAGGAGGAGTAGTAGGATTATCACTACCATATTCATGATCATAAATACTTCTTTTTGTCATTAACTTCTCATATAGCTCTCACTCCTTGTGATTGTAATGATCATCTTTATTTTCATTAAATTCCACAACCAGCATCAGAGTATAAAGAATAAGAGACTTAGAAGTTGGATTCCAAACTTCCGCAAATTCTTGTTCTATCCTTTTAGCAGCACCTTGTCTGGGGATAAATCTACTGGCAGAAGCACCATCACCATATTTCCTTTTCTTTAGCACTGCATTTCAGGAGGTAGTTCTTGAGGAAACTCTGGTTGCTCAGAGACCCAGACTTGAGAATAATCTTCAGGAGGAGCTTCATACTGTTTAGGTCTAGGAGAAAAAGTAGGCTTGTAGATATTTGGATAAGGATGTGGAGGTGGAGCATCATTTGGGTCAAATTGAAAATCTGGAAAGATTTGGTTGTGCATCCACACAGCAGTCTCATAAGTATATATGTTTATACCTTTGATTTGATTTTCTACACTTATATTGATCACTTTCAGATGATTTTCCCAGTGGGACTTCATCTCTTGAACTTTGTGGTCTAGATTTTTTTTTAACTTTGTCCTCCCACTTTCTTACTTCTACAGATAGAGTCTCTATGGCTTCTTCCTTGAATCATCCAACCTCTTCAGAAGTCTTAAAGTTCTGTTCTCCAGTTTTCTTCAGCAATTGGATCTGATTGTTGGCAACAGTGACTGCATGATTCATAACTTCACCAACACTTGTAATAGTGTGGTCTAAAGCCTTGCCACCAATATTTAGCAGTCTTTTGAATTCATCTATATTATTTTGAATTTCAGCAAATCCTCTTCTCATCTCTTTCTCTAGAGAAGTTACTCTTTAAGTCACTTCTTTGAGAGACTTGTCAAAGTACTCTCTTTACTTTGTCAACATAGACTCAATCTTACTCAAAAGGGTATCATCAGGAATGATTTCAGCTGGAGGATGTAGAGCTGAAGCTGTCCAGATAGTTATTTCTTCAATAACAACTGAACTTTTTCCTCTTTGGGCAGAAGTCATTATATACCCTTCCTCTCCAAGAATAATAGGTAGAGATAAGTCTAAGTTCTTGAGTGGAGGTTCTGCAGGTTCTGGGATAATTTCTTCCTCAGTAGAGAGCATTAATTCATTCTCCCCCTAAATTTGTTCTTGGGGCTTAGAATCTTCTGGTATCTCTTTAGCATCTACTTGGGCATCATGAAGATTTTTTTGATCAGAAGAAGAATCAACATACATACCTGAGCCACTATTATGCACAAAGGTTCTCTACACATCATCAGACTGAGCTTGACTTTCCTTCTCTACTGCCACATCATCATGAACTATCTCTATAACCTGTTCTATAGGAACATCTGACTGAATCTCTATTTTTGGTACCTCAGCTTGCTGAACTTCTTCATGAACTGAAGGAGTAGGCTACCCCTCAATAGCTACACCAGAGTGCTAACTGTATCTGGGAGAAGGGGGGATGGGGTCCTATCCTCATCATTTACTGTCCTTGGAATAGTTGGAGCTTGACCTGTCTTTGGAATTCTTATTTCCCATCTGTTGATGGAGGAGAGTGTGACTTTCTTAAGGTGGTGTATGGACACACCTTTGGACAAGTCAAACACTTCAGGATGCACTTGATTTAGATAAAGAGAAAAGATACTTGCATAATTAGGTGCGTTTATGCTTTCCTTAATCTTATCAAAAAGCATGTGTCCCCATTGGAATTTCTTGCGACATATCACAGCTGTCATCATGCAGAAGAAATCAGAAGATATGTAACTAAGTGAACCTGTTTTGCAGAGAAGGATTTTTACTAGAATGTCGGCCAGCAGTTTGCTCTCGTCATTCATATTGTCTTTGAATGGAAGTAGTGGATTGGGAGAGACCACAGAATGACAGAGCCCTTAAGTAGTCGGGTACTTCCAAGTAGTCTTCCTCATCAATGGAGGCCAATCTAAGAAATTTTGTTAAAGAAGATTGTTTTATTTTGATATTCAACTCTCTGACCAAACTCTCCTCTTAAGCTTAGTATTTCTGAAGAACTCTTCTACGCCTTGAATCATGACTTTACATGGATGCTCAATGATGAAGGTGAGGCTGGCGGATTCAAGAAGTAGAATAACATTCTTGAAGCCATCGGAAATTTCATCGATACATGTGCAAACGAACTCACTGCCGATGCCAATATTTGTAGTAGGAGCCATCGATGGAGAAGAATGAGAAATTTCTGATTTTTCAGAGAAGAATCGATGGAGTTTGCGTGAAGAGCGACGGAGACCTTCAACGGAACTGAAGCGTCTTTTTCTCAGGAAAGCCTTTTTCAAATTTGTGGATTTGGATATTATATGGAATTATCTTCTATTTATATAAAATTAAAAATTTTGAAGAATAGAGAAAGACATACCTGGGAATGGCAGTTCGACTTCTTCTAGAAAATTTAAATTGGCTGAATTTGACATTTCTCGAGATGTATAAAAATTTTCCGAGAAATATAATGAAATTTTCCGAGAAGCCCAATATTTCACGAAAAATATAGTTACGTTTTCCCGAGAAGACCAGTATCATTTTCCGAGACATCCAGTTAGTTTTTGAGAAGTACAGTATATTTCTCGAGAAATAAGTATAGTTCTCGAGAAATTAGTAGAGTTCTCGAGAAATCTCTTAAGAGTCTGAGAAGTAA
Organism: Platanthera zijinensis; assembly: GCA_039513925.1. Taxonomy (NCBI): domain Eukaryota; kingdom Viridiplantae; phylum Streptophyta; class Magnoliopsida; order Asparagales; family Orchidaceae; genus Platanthera; species Platanthera zijinensis. Next base: position 97,598,800 of record CM077094.1, read on the forward strand.
AGTTTTGAGTTTGAATATATCTGAATGTTTGCTGAGTAGGAATTTTCTTGAGATTTACTGAGTGGCTGATGCTGAATCTTCTCTTGACTTCAAATATAAACTTTTCAGGACTCCATGTTAAGCATATCGAGTTTTGTCTTGGAGAAGGAGAACTTGGCCTCGTCTAGCGGCTTCATGAAGATATCTTGTATAACATCCCTCAAATAACTAGACCACTAAGGGTGGTTTTTTCATGACTAGGTCATGACAAAACCCTATGAAACCCAAGAAGACCTAAGTGAGCTAAGGCATGGAGGTGGATATCACCTTGGTTTGCAAATAGGTCAACCCAATCACCAGACCTATGGTTTGACTGCAGGGTTTAACCTTAACTCCATTACCCCACCATTGCACCCCTTACCCTTTGGGAGGACACTTGGGTCACTAAGGATCCAATGGGGTCAACCAAAAGGGTCAAGTTGACCAAGTCAACCCAAACCCTAATTAGGTCAAACTAAGATCACACATGGTCAATTGACCTCGCCTTAGCCAAAGGGACCCACCTAGACCTTCCTAAGCTTTAAGGGAGGCCAATGGGTCACCAGGGACCCATTAGGGTTAACCAAAGAGGCTAAGTTGACCAAAGTAAACCCTAGCCCTAAAATGGTCAAAATGCCCTAATTAAGGGTTAAGTGTTCTCCAAGGTGCCAAGATAACCCTACCAAACCCTACCCAACCCTACTTAGACCATAGTGGAGGCTAACGGGTCACCAAGGACCCATTAGGGTCAACCCAAAAGGTCAATTTGACCAAGGTAACCTCAACCCTAAGATTTGGTCAAATTAGCCTAAGTGGACCTAACCAAGCCCAACTCACTTAGGCTAAGCCCAAATAGTGTGGCCAATTTGATTTAGGAGGCAGAAATTTACCTAAAATTTCCATTAAAATTCTAGAGAGCATGACTAGGAGAGAGAAAACTCAACTTTCCCTTTAATGGAGGAGAGAGAATGTGAGAAAGATTGGACATTCATGGCCAAGGGAGGCCAAGGACCTCTCTAATTGATTCCAAAGGCTAGATTCACTCTCCCTAATCAGTTTAGAGGACTTTAACAGCCATGGCCGACCCACTAGGTTGCTGCATTCAGTGAACTTCATTGGCCTAAAAATCACCTTCGTGGCCACTAATGGCCATTGATGCTACAACCCTCCCCTCCCCCAATTGTTCATCTTAAAAGCATCCTTAGACTCCCAACAGCTATTTCCACCTTTTCCCTGAAGCTGCTGAGCCCTTTGCTAATGCTGTTGTAATACACCGAGCAGCGCCATCACCATCCATGGCACCCCGGCGATCGGCCTGACTCTAGCCCTGCCAAAAGGTCCTATCACTCTCCTCTTTCTTAGTGGATAGATCTATATCCATTGGCCGCAATGTTTGGGGCCAATTGGCCCTAGATCGGGTAGGCCAAAAACTCCAGTTTTGGAACTTTTAATTATATGCCTAAAATCCGATTCTGGCCACCTACGGCCTTCCTACCACCGCCTATCGTCGACAACCACATCAACGAAGGTGGTGGTGGCATTGGCCGGTCAGGGAGGCGCTCAGGTGGCCTGGAAATCACCACCCAAAACTGCCTAGGATGGGCTGCCATGAGCCGTTCATTTTACGGGGATGATGAACCAATTTTGTCGAATCATTCTTTAAGATTTGTGCTGGCTGAATTATTATTATTCCATTTTAATTCATTTTTGTCACAATTTTTGTAGTGTTCTATTTTAAATATTAAAAAAAAACTTAGAGGTAAAACCAGAGGAAATGTTTTATTAAAAAGTTATAGCCCTTGAGTCCTACTTCATTTTAAAATTTGTTTCAACACATTTGAATTAGTGGTCTGACGACAACACTCTAAATGGTGCTGGCTATACATAGGGCTAGTCAGAGACAAAATTGTGTGACCCCACTAAACCACTTGAACAAATGATTTGAAATTTTAAATCGTAGTTTATCTTACCCATACCTATAACATATCCAAAAATGGAAATTTTTGGAGGACATTTTTCTATAGTTTTGGTAAACATTTAATAATCTATGTATAATTTAATTAGAGGGTCTAATGACCTCACAAGTCCCCAAAATTTTGGTGGATGGTCCTTAGGGTCATTATATGTCACTAGTAAAAATATCAACTCATGTGGAATTGGTTTGAATAGGTATTGGTATGACCAAAGTTTGGTCCCTTAAGGGTAAATTAGGGCAAAGGATGCTTGGGGCATGGGGGCCAATTCTCACCCAAAAGGGTTGGGATTTTGGTCAGAGCCTCATGGTCAGTTAAAACACCCTCACTTGCACTTTGGGGTGGAATAGGGTGGATTTGCCCTAGGACCCTAGTTCAAAACCTAAGGTTGAACTTTGGGGTTTGTGAAGGACATAGGGTGGTATGTCCTTGTATGTACTTGGAGTTTAGTCCATGTGATCTTAGGATGGTGAATAGCCTTGGGAAGAAATTTGGTGACATTTAGACACAAGCACATAACTTTAATCAATTGGAAATTGTTTAGGCCTATACCTCTTTATGGATAAATTGAAAGGTCATATGACCTTGGATCTTTAGGAAATTTTGGTAGAATAGTTTTTATAGCAATATTAGGCTCTGGAATTTATTATAGGATGTTTTGAAGGCAGTAGCTCATACTTATTGCTATAACCTTTATGTTGCCCCTTTGATGATTTTGATGTAATCATGGTTAAACTAACATAGAATGTTATGAAACTCTGGAAATATGGATTAAATATAATTTATATGCACTAGTAAGTAATTTTGGAATGATTGGACATTATCTCATAGTACTTAATGTGTTAAGTGAACTAGTGCACCTTGTCTTGATGAATAGATAATAAATACTATATCATGCCGGATAATTTAGTTTCTTGGCCAGAGAACTTTTTAGGTCATATTAAAGCTTGGGAAATTATTACATATTGTTTCGATAAGATTACAAGTATGTTTCTTCACAAAGTGCCCTATTAGATATTTATTTGAAGTATTTTTCTACATAGCTTACTGACATTGTAATTGTATGAAACTTAGTCAGTAAAGTTTTATGATATTTTAAAGCTCTAGTAAGTTTTGCGTAATTTTTGGATAGTGTTTTATGGCAGTTCCCTCTTTACCTCTATTCATTGCAAATATCTTGAATAAATTAATTAGGGGATAATACTTTAATGAAAATTAGTGAAACTTGGTATTCTCTGATATTTTGGCATCATATAGAGTTCATAATTTTTGTGTGGCCATAACTTAAGGAAATCTAGTACTTTATGTTCAAAACCACCCATTGCCTAATTTTGGGGAAAATTTAATAAATGCTAAATTAATTTGGAAAATTATAAGTTTCTAGATTTATTCTAAATATATCATGATACACACCCAGTAATAATATTAGTTCATTTGGATGAATATTTGAAAGGATCACCATTCATACTCATCATGTAGGTTAGCTGGTCTGCACATAGTAGAAACTATAAAAGTAGAGTAATATGTGAAACTTGTTATGGGAATGGGTAGTTGGTGTACCTGGTCTGGTTGGGAATATGTAAGGTCACCATTGGAAGGCAGGTTGTGAGAACCTGGTTGACTAGTGTAAGTGGTGCTCGGGATCAACGAAAGATCATCTTTCATGGTGAGAGAGAGAGAATCAAAATACACTAGGGTTAGATTTAGTATAGCATTAAATGGGATTGGGAACTGGGTAGATACAAATAATAGTAAGTGCCTTACGAAAGGGAATGATGGGCTTCAGCTTCCATCATAGTTCCTGGTGCCCCCGAGAGCCCTTCATAGGGAATACCCTAGGAAGTCCATGGTTAACCTTAAACCGTAAGTATAAATATTAAAGAGCAACTAGTAAATCTAGAGTATATCTTCCACTCACCCAAACATCTCCAGAGGTTAGTATGGTTGGGTTATCTGATCGGTAGGCTTGGTGGTTGTGGAATTGGGCAAGTTTGGCCGGCAAGCTAGGGGTTCAGAAGGTAGTTGTAACAGACATATTAGTCTGGGGAGCCGATGGCTCACGAATTCATGGCAGCATGTGCATAAGGTGGTGGGTTATCGGTATTTGACGGTCATTCACACCGACATCGATACGATGACTCGGCAGGTGTGGTTTACACTTAGCTAAGGAAAAGACAGGTGGTTTTGTAAGCAGAGTATGTAGGAGCTCCGCGGTTGTGTTCTTCACTTCGAGGCGTACGTAAGGGCTAGGCCTGGTAGTGTGGATACACTCCTAGAAGTGGGGTGGCCCCACCCACTGTCTCCATTGGCCACTATAGAGGCTACTGTGAGTGGAGCTAGCTTCCAAAACTGGGGAACTAAAGGTCTTGCGCATAGAGTCGGGTGCGTGTGTTGCATTTGTATGAACATTTCATTAAACTCACAAAAATAGCATAGCATGACATCTTTATACTTTAACTCTTACCCCTAAACTATAAATTAGTATGTGAATTTTTATATGCTAGGCCTTGCAAAACAACCCCATGGTCTATAAGCTTGTTTGGGCATGCTTATAAGCTATGGTTACTTTTTCTTAAGGCTATTTATTCCCGTTCCTGTAGTGTTCTTTCATTTCTACTCATACTGCTCTGTTATTATATAACTGCTAACTTGCATTCCCTTTTATTGCACTATAATTATTATATTATACCTACTAGATAGCTCCACCGTCACCTGCCTTATTTTATTCTCCACCAACATAGCTTTCCTATCATTCCTCTCGCACAGTGCTTAGGAGCCACTGGGGGAGGGGTGGGGGAAAATAGGTTTAGTATTTTGACAAACGGTCGGTGGACCAAACATTTCAGGGGGTCCAGATAGGGGACAAGGAGCAGCAGCAGGAGATACGGTATAAGCGGACTACGGTGCACTTGGAGGTGGGATAGTCTAGTATAAGAGCACCAGACTCTGGCTCCGTGATTGTTAGGTTTACTTAGCTTCCGCGGGAGTGATGTAGGTAGGATATGTTGTACTGGGCATGCCCGTTTATGTTTCTATTTTATTGAACTATTTCAGTACTTTCATTATCATAAAGACATTGTTATGATTTCCATTTCATATATTATATGTGATTGTGGACTTGACTTAATAGTCTTTTAACTTTAAACTTATATTCTTTGGGGATCCTTGTCACAACCCGCATTTTCTCCGAAAAAAACGAATTATCAGAGTAGGAGAAAACACGTGTCATGATGCCATGTCGAGCAGGGGATAACTGTCGACGCTCAGGCAAACCACTATCAACTATACTTTATGAAAATTCATAAGTAATATGATTAGAAAATCAGTTATATTTTTAAAGGCCGTATCCCTCGGCTCGGTGGATCACCTAGTACACAATTTAAAAACTATACTTATACGCCGCGAAAAATACTTTATTCAGGTTTGACATCCTAAAAGAGTGCATAAGTGTCCCCAGAGGACAACTTATACTATGCAGGACCCGGCTTTTAATTTATACTATATATATAGGAAAATGATCTTTTTACGTTATTTGGAAAATATTGTTTGAGTTTTATAAAACATGCTGATCATGAGTAATATTTATAATAGTGTTTTTAGGTTTAAAAGTAACTAGTAACCTAGCATAAATCATCCCAAGAGCAAGTAGACTATCTCCAGAAAGGTAGCAGCAAAAAAGTAAAATATCTAGTATCAAGGTAAAAACTACCAGTGGGCGTCAACAAACTGACACGAACCCACTGACAAGTTTGTATGTCTGTAAGAAAAACAACACCAAAACTACCTCGCAAAAACAAGGAACTGATCTCTATAACACCAGAGACCACCAACAACAGCACTGCACCACTAGCCGTCAGAGCGGCTACTATCCAGAACCTGAGGCATTCAAATAAGAAAGAATACCTCAGCAAGAAAACTAGAAAACTGCTCGAAAGTGTCAATCAGAAGATAAGTAAAAGAGGAAAACGAAGCAGTAACAGTAACAACTGCCCAAGGCAAGGAAAAAAGAGAAGTGCACTAAGTGCGAGGACACAATAGTATCTGGCCAAAAGCTGCAGAGTCAACACGGCTACCATGAGCCCAAATGCTGTAATCTACCAAGGAAGAAATGTCTAACACCCTAAGCTGTGAGAGATGGTAGTAGCAAAAACATCGCAGATCTGGGTTGGAGGCAAACTCAGTCCCCCAACCACTATTTCCAAGAATCCAAGCTCAGGGGTCTACATGTGAAAGCACTAGGGACCTCCCACCCCCTTTCCCAGCCTATACTTGGAGCAAGATAAAAGAAAAAGGGTGGCCTTGGCTAAATTACACAACACCTCCCCAATTAAGAGCTTCAAACCACAACTACTAACCACGACCCACGATTCGGCCTTTTTGGAAAAATAAGAAAATAGCCGACAAGGAACCTCAAAATCAAGAAATTCACTCGGGGGAGAAAATCAAGGTAAGGGAAAAGCATTGAGATGACTCAACACGGCATGGCGTTGAGTAAGCCCTACTCACTCAACGCCTAACCAGACCTTGGCGTTGAGTGAGTTAGCCTCACTCAGTGCCAGAAACAACCATGGTGTTGAGTGAGGTTCACTCACTCAACGCCCTCTGCAAGAACAGCTCTGGCGTTGAGTGAGCTAACCTCACTCAACGCCAAAACAGCTATGGCGTTGAGTGAGGTTCACTCACTCAACGCCTCCCGCAAAAAAATCTGGTGTTGAGTGAGCTAACCTCACTCAACGCCAAAACAGCTATGGTGTTGAGTAGGGTCCACTCCCTCAACGCCTTCAGCAAAAGAGGCAGTGGCGTTGAGTGAGCTAACCTAACTCAATGCCAAAATAGCTACGACGTTGAGTGAGGTCTACTCACTCAATGCCTTAGCACTTTACCGCAGGAAAACCCTAAACCAACGTCAACAGGAAGAGGTCGGCAGGAATTCCGACTGATTCTCGCCGAATCGGCAGGAATGTAGGTTGATTCTCGCCGAATCGGCGGAAATCCAGATTGATCCTCGCCGAATCGGCGGGAATCCAGATTGATTCTCGTCGAATCGGCGGGAATCACTGACGATACTCGTCGAAATCGGCGAGAATCACTTAGTGATTCCCGTCGATTTTTACTTAGACGAATTTTCTCACTCAATCGCCTCATCACTTAGCCGCAAAAGAACAGACCAAACTATGGCTTTGAGTGTGTGCACCACACTCAATGCCAAACCCGGGTGGGTTTTGGATTTGAGTTTGTGCACCCCATCCAACACCAAATCCCGAGAGCCTACCAAGACTGGTTCTAACCAGAGCACTACCAAAGCAACCTCCCTCTCTCTCTCGGCTCTACCCGCAAAAGCACCAAACCAGAAATAAAAATTTGGAGTCTAAATGCTGAAAACAACCAGCGGGTTGAGCAAAAACAGCACAAGGAGGGGGGATCATAAAGGGAAACTGAAGCACATAGTTTTAAGCAAACAAAAAGAGAAAAAACTTGGCTTCTATCCTAGGGCTAACCGGGTAGTTAAGAGGGGGAAGATCAAAACATCAAGTGCAAGAACCACTTGCCTACATTTTTCAGCGAAGCTTCACTCGATCCCTTCCTCTCCCTCGGCACCAGCAGCAGCAATACCTAGCCAGCACATACTGAGCTTTAATGGCGGAAAGAGCAAAAACTGAAAGTACAAACCTCATAAAAAACCTACGAAACTCAAATCTCCTACCGTAGAAACAAAGGTCTAAGCGAGAGCAATCCAAATCAGCTTTCGAAATCGAATTCTGTCCACCAACGCTCCCGGAATCAGCGTCCGAAGGGGAGCAGTTCCAGCGGTTTTCCTCTGTTTTCCGCGAACAGGAGAAGGCGATGGTTTTCGGGAAGAAGAAGAAGAATGGACCCGCTAATTTGGCTTAAGGCTTTTAAATAAATCCAATCACGCCTAATCATCCTTAACCGCCTCCTAAGCTGTCGGTTCATTACCAAAGCTTTTGACTTCAGAAATCATCTAAATAGCTATAAATATACACATTTGTTTTTATTATTAGCACACCCAAAACGATGCGAATACCAAACTACCTCGGAATTCGATGAAACTTGCACCGTAGCTAAATACCCATACTACAAACGCAACGGTGAAGTCAAAATTAAATTTCGACGAACAGAACTCGAGTTATACCCACCCGAATCCAAAACACAAGCATCCCCCGAGAGGCCACACCGGGTCACCCAAAATGACTCGGCTTGCTAGGGAGATCTTGCCAATAGGCTATAAAATAGGTCACCCAGTTATAAGGAGTTAAGACCACACTCCACAGATGGCACAAGCATAGAAAGCGCGTCGACGTAATGCCAAACGAGAATTAAATAATCGCAGAAAAAATCGGGGGCGTTACAATCCTTAAGGCCGTCAGGATCAGCGTTTTATAGTGGCGACCTTTCCGAGTGTCGGTGTCATCGCAAAACGGCGATTCTGGGAATAAGACCCCGGTAGAGTAGCAAAAAATGGGGTCTTATAAACTGGTATAAGAGGACAAACTAGAATCAGAGGAAACATCGATCCAAAGAGAAGAAGTACACAAAACCCTGGTCCACCCCGCGCGAGATTATTTTGAGGACAAACTAGCAGCGGAAGAATGGGTGCTCCCATAAGGGGAATCACATGCAAGACGTCCACCTTTTCCTTTCATTAGTTCCACTTGTACATCATCTAACAATTGGAATTTTCCTTTGTAGTCTGCGACAAACCATACTCCACAATAGGGTACACCTCAGGCACACAACATGGTTCCAGCCCCACCAGCAATAATTCCGTTCTAACAGACATAGATGGGGAAGACACTGACGGCTATTCTGGAGACCTTTAGGGCTCAACAGGCTTCAACCCCACAGCCAAATCCCAGGGCTGACTGGCTGAGCGACTATTGGGGGCTCTCTCCTACATCCTACCTCGGGAGGGAGTCAGCAGTCCGCATAGAAGAGTGGTTGGAAATTATTTACGAGATGCTTGCTGGGATTAGATGCCCGATGGAGGAGGTTGTTGCCCTGGCAATTTCCTGCTTGGAGTCGCATGCAAAGAGATGGTGAAAGTCACTGTTAGACACCACCTTTGCTGGAGTGGATTGCGCAGACATCACTTGGGACGAGTTCAGAGCAGCTCTATTTGGGAATTTTGTACCTCAGTCGGCGAGAGATGAGTTAGAGGACAGTTTCCTGCAATTGAGGCAGGGCAGCAGGGCAGTGTTGGAGTAATACTGGGAGTTCACACATCTATCCCGCTCTACGGACTCATATCAGTTTGACGATGTGGGCTATGCGAAATGGTTCTACAAGGGCCTTCAAGATGATATGTGGTAGACCCTCCTCTTCATCTCTACGGGTGCTTGGCCAGGATATTAGAGATGTCAATGAATCTGGAGGTACACCACCTTACAGTTCGGGGCCGGAAGAGACCGGCTAATGACTTAGTGATTGGTGGTAGGAAACACCAGCCTAGAGGTCGTGTCATTGGAGAAAGGAGGAATGGGGATCAACCGCTATAGGAGGATAGGGAGGAGTAGAGGAACTCGGTGGTGTTAAATCCTCAGCCCTATTAGATGTGGGAGATGCCAAGGCCAGTAAGGGAGCCACCGAAATTCTATCGGTGCAACCAATCGGGGCAAATTTGGGGGAACTGCCCCATGAGGGAAGCATCTCCACCAATAGCTCAGCATGCCCCACCTTCCTAGCACTTTGGTGGCCGAGGATGCGGCCAAGGACGTGGATTTCAGGACAGAGACCGTAGACAGGATAGAGGGCAGGTTTATGCCTTGGATCTAGCTTAGCCCCGGAACCCATAACTACTGATAGAAGGTATGTCGGTGAATTAAGTTTTCTTTTCCTTCCTAGAAGCTAGAATAGATGGGTATAAAATTGCTTTAAATAGGAAGTAAAAAACTATAACTAGACATCTAATACATTTAACCAACTCAGGGGTACTGATGGTATGCGGCAAGCCTGCCTATACCTTGATCGACATAGGGGCATCACACAACTTCGTCTCAAAGGACTTTATCAAGGACCTAGAAGGAATCAGATACTTCCAGGGAGTCATCAGGAGGGTGCATCTCCCTAATGGGATGGATGTTTAGCCGACGACAAAATGCCTTCTAAGGGTGACCATTGATGGGTTAACCCTCAAGGCTCCAGCGATGATCTTAATCTTGGTGGACTTCGACCTCGTATTATGAATGACATGGCTCACTTGGAACCATGCTCAGATTGATTGCCCGGCAAGGAAGGTCGTACTTAGATACAACAACACTTATACACCCTTCGAAGGTATTATCCTAGTTTCTCACCATCTACTCTCTTCTATTCAGCCCATCAAGGACCTTGTGTAGGGAGACGTGGTCTACCAAGTGTTATTCAAGATGCCCGAGGCCAGAACCCTGTAGGCAGCATTCTGGTGGTGTGAGACTTTGCAGATGTACTTCCGAAGAAGTTGTCAGGGCTACCACCGCATCGAGAGAAGGATTTCTAGGTATAGCTCGTGCAGGGGGCTAAGCCGGTATCTAGAGCTCCTTATCAGATGGCCCAGAAGGAATTGGTGGAGTTTCGAAGCCAGCTTTAGGAGTTAGTAGAAGCTGGATTTGTCAGGCAGAGCTCTTCTCCATGGGGAGCTTTGGTACTATTCGGGAAGAAGAAGGATGGGGCACTCCGACTGTGCATCGATTTCAGAGCACTAAACAGGCTGACAGTCTGAAACACGTATTCTCTATCGAGGATAGACGAGCTGTTTGATCAGTTAGAGGGAGCTCAATGGTTTTCGAAGCTAGATCTGAGGTCAGGGTACTAACAGCTGCAGATTCAGGAGGAGGACATCCTAAACACCGGTTTTAGCAGTAGATATGGGCTGTATGAGTTCACTGTAATGCCCTTCGGCCTTACGAATGCACCATCCATATTCATGAGTTTGATGAACTGGGTATTCGAGGCCTATCTGGATATTTTTGTCATAGTGTTTATGGACGACTTCCTCATCTATTCAATGACCGAGGAGGAGCATGCTTGTCATCTAGCACTGACTTTGGAGAGGCTCCGAGAGCATATGTTGTATGCTAAGTTCAGTAAGTGCTAGTTTTGGCTGAAGGAGGCGGCCTTCTTGGGCCATATTATCAGTGGAGACAGACCGGCAGTGGATCCGGCAAAGTTTCAGGCCATATGGGATTGGCCACCACTGATGATGACCAATGATGTGAGGAGTTTCCTAGGGCTTGCCAGTTACTACCGGAAGTTCATAAAGGGATTATCTCAGATTGCCCTCCTACACACATCTCTGACGAAGGATACTCCATTTTTTGGATGCCATAGTGTGAGGCTGCCTTCCTGGAGCTAAATGGTCAGCTTACCTAGGCCCCTATACTTGCCCTTCCATCTTTAAAGGAAGGATTTCAAGTTTATTATGACTCATCGTATCAGGGGATGGGTACCGTTTGGATGCAGAACGGGCACGTGATAGCTTATGCCTCCATAAAGCTGAAGAAATACGAGCAAAAATACCTGGTGCACGACTTTGAGATTGGAGCGGTTATCTTCGATCTGAAGATCTGGCGTCACTACCTCTATGGTGTCCACTATGATATCTTCTCAGACCACAAGAACCTAAAGTACCTTGACATACAAAAGGAGCTGAACATCCGACAGATACGTTGGGTAGAGTTTTTGATAGACTACCAGTACACCATGCACTATCATCCCGGGAAGGCCAGCGTGGTAGCAGATGGTCTGAGCCGGAGAGCCACCACATCAGGAGTGGAGCCTCAGCTTATGCCTATAGAGCTGGTGGAGATGTTGGAAGAGATGTAGATATCTTTCGTATCCAAGGACGATCCAGAGATTTACGGGGAGTACCTGCTATCGATGAGTACAACTAACAACATCTAGGATAAAATCAGGGACAAGCAGAGGCTTGATGCGAGGATGGAGCTAATATTTAGGGCCTTAGAGGAAGGCATGTCAGGGTATTACTCTCTGAGAGATGGGATGTTATGCTTTAGAGGTCGAGTTTATATAGCAGCCTAGTTCATATTAAACGAATAGACAATGGGGTTACAAAAATGAAACCAAACATCAAAATAACCTATCTCAGAGTTAACAACTAACGAAAGCATTTATGATGGCGACCGCCACCATGAAGACCAACTTGATGATGAAGATGACGTACATGGCGCATTGGTTGATCATGGAGTTGCGTCGGATGATGATTATGTTTGCCCACCGGCTAAAGACTTGCGGCGCCGTGGCGGCCACGGCTACAATCTTCATCCACGCCACAAAAATTAATTATTATTTTTATGTTTGCTAAGTTATGGCTTGAATTTTATTATGGTTTGTATTTTATTATTTTGAACTTTTGGTGTGCATCTAGCACTAATTTTGGGCTGCTATTAGCGCTTGTGTTGTAAGGCCTATATAAGGCTAAGACTCTTAATAAAATTCAGATTTTAATTCTTGATAAACAAGGCTCCTCTAACCTAATTGTTTCTCCTCTTCCCCTCCTCTTTGCCGCCGCCCCCTTGGGTCTCCTCCTCCAAGTTTCGGCCTCCCTCTCTCTCCCACCTCCTCCTAATCTCCTTAAACCCGCCTACTACACAACCACCCACCACGATTCTCTCCACCTAAATCATCATAGCCGGCCACCTTGGGAGGAGACTAGTTGAGTGCGAGAACCAAAGGACATGGGGAAATTTCACGGTGCAAAAGCGGGGAAGACGGCCGAGTTTCTTCATCCTTGGAGCATCTTCCGTGGAGTACAAAGGAGGGCGATCAATTCTAGTGGATCCAATATCCCAGATCTACTATTCCGAGAGGGGTAACGAAACTTCTACTCAAGAGTTTTTCCTCATCTAGATTGTTTGGTGTGATGGACGATTTTTGCGTGACTTTTGAAACGGAATAAAATTTCGTGGCATTTCTTAATAGATATGTTGATCTTTCATTTATTTTTTAATACTCTCGGAAGGATTGGCGATCCTCATTATTACTTGTTGGGGAAAGATCAACCGTTTGCGAATCGGTATTTTTTTGGTGGATCTTTCTTTGGAACAACATCGCTCGCACGGACGCGGATATTCGTTCCTTTAGCTTGATCGGATCTCGGCCTCTAGTCATGGTTTGATCTCTATCGGATTGGCTACCCGAACGTTGGCGCGTGAGATAAATAAATTAATCTGTACTGCTGCATTTCATTAGCGTGTAGAACGAGGTTGTTTACCGTGGCGAGAGAACACTCGACGCCATTCGTGTAGGCTCTTAGGACGGCGCTACAACAATTTGGTATCAGAGGCAGGTTGTGTTGATTTCTCAATCGACACCATCCTTACGCTTTCCTGTCTTCGGACGTCGACCCACACTTGGTCGTGCACGTTTCGAATTAGATAACGATAATATGAATTTTCTTTTGGTGTGCAAATAGCAAAACCCAAAAAAAGAAAAAATTCTGCAGAAAATTACAAAAAAAAATTCCTGAATTTTCTCCTTATTTTTCTAAGCATAAAATTCTAAAAAAATATTTTCATTTTCCTACTTTATTAGTCTCAAAAAAAATCCTCTTTATAAAATATCTGGTCAAAATTTCTGATTGTCCTGTTGTTCATGCGCACTAGGTTTGGTACGGAGTATTTTCCCTTCACCTCACACATGGCCGACCACCATGATGATGAGCACGCTCCAACAGCTATTGCGGCGCTTTGGGAAGAGTTCAATGCTAAGTTTGATGCACTCACCCAATTAATACAAGGGTTGGCCGTAAATCAAGCGGCGCCTCAAGATCCCGGCTTTGGGATAAATCGGCAGGGGCCTCCACCACAGCCCGCCAACCAACGCAACGAAATACAAAACCACCCTCGTGATCAGGACAATGATTTCAATTTTACTAGGGCAGTGCGACTACTTCCACCATCCTATGATGGAATGGGAGAACCTCAAGTTTTCCTAGATTGGATCATGGAGATCGAGTGCTACTTTGAGTGGCACAACCTGTCTGACAGTGATAAGGTGCGAGTGGCACGAATGAAGCTTCTGAGTAGGGCCAAGACGTTCTGCTTGAACGAAGAGAGGCGACTGGGTACCGTTAATGGAGTACCCCCAATTGGGTGGGCTGCCATGAAATCACTATTGACAGACCAATATGTCCCCGCGTATCACCGAACCCAAATGTTCGATGAGCTAGCCACCCTTCGCCAAGGGGACAAATCGGTAGCGAAGTACATAGGCGAGCGGTCCCCTTGAATATTGGTGATTTGGTAATGGTTCGTCTCACCCCTGAACGGATGCCTTCGGGCGCTATAAAGAAATTGGCGAATAGGCGAGCCGGTCCTTTTCGAGTGTTAAAAAAGTTGGGCGAAAATGCATATTTCTTACACTTACCCGCTGATTGGGGAATTTCCCCTTTTTTTAACGTTTCCGATTTAACGCTTTCTGTCGCTCCACCACCTGAACTTTCTATCTCGCTGTTTAATATTTCCACTAAATCTTCAAATGGGGTGGGTGGTGAGATTGTTTTTTGATCGCTCTCTCCTGCGGACTCTACGGGAGGTATACCGCCTACTAATGATGAAACTTGTTTTTCTTCTTTGCCTAACGCATTTCCGAGGTTTCCCTGGACCTTTTTCTTGCCTGACAGAATTTTGCAGGATGTAATATTTCCAACTCCCGACGGTGACGTTCACAGGTTCTTGATTCGTTGGCATGGTCGTCCTGCTTAAGACGACTCTTGGCTCTCAGCTTCGGAGGTGGAGCTACTTGATGCGGATCTCCTATGCCGTTATGTTCCTGCCCACTTATCGGTGATGAGTCCCTTTGAGCGGGGGAGGATTGATGGCGACCGCCACCATGACGACAAACTTGATGATGAAGATGACGTACATGGCGCATTGGTTGATCATGGAGATGCGGCGGATGATGATGATGTTGGCCCACCGGCTAAAGACTTGCGGCGCCGTGGCGGCCACGGCTACAATCTTCGTCTACACCACAAGAATTAATTATTATTTTTATGTTTGCTAAGTTATGGCTTGAATTTTATTATGGTTTGTATTTTATTATTTTGAACTTTTGGTGTGCATCTAGAATTAATTTTGGGCTGTTATTAGTGCTTGTGTTGTAAGGCCTATATAAGGCTAAGACTCTTAATAAAATTCAGATTTTAATTGCTTGATAAACAAGGCTCCTCTAACCAAATTTTTTCTCCTCTTCCCCTCCTCTTTGCCGCCGCCCCCCTTGGGTCTCCTCCTCCAAGTTTCGTCCTCCCTCTCTCTCCCTCCTCCTCCTAATCTCCTTAAACCCTCCTACTACACAACCACCCACCAAGATTCTCTCCACCTAAATCATCATAGCCGGCCACCTTGGGAGGAGACTAGTTGAGTGCGAGAACCAAAGGACTTGGGGAAATTTCACGGTGCAAAAGCGGGGAAGACGGCCGAGTTTCTTCATCCTTGGAGCATCTTCCGTGGAGTACAAAGTAGAGCGATCAATTCTAGTGGATCCAATATCCCGGATCTACTATTCCGAGAGGGGTAACGAAACTTCTACTCAAGAGTTTTTCCTCATTTAGATTGTTTGGTGTGGTGGACGATTTTTGCGTGACTTTTGAAACGGAATAAAATTTCGCGGCGTTTCTTAATAGATTTGTGGATCTTTCGTTTATTTTTGAATACCCTCGGAAGGATTGGCGATCCTCGTTATTTCTTTTTGGGGAAAGATCAACCGTTTACGAATCGGTATTTTTTTTGGTGGATCTTTCTTTGGTACAACATCGCTCGCACGGACGCGGATGTTCGTCCCTTTAGCTTGATCGGATCTCGGCCTCTAGTCGTGGTTCGATCTCTATCGAATTGGCTAACCGAACGTTGGTGCGTGAGATGAATAAATTAATTTGTACTGTTGCGTTTCGTTAGCATGTAGAACGAGGTTGTTTACCGTGGCGAGAGAACACTCGACGCCATTCGTGTTGGCTCATAGGACGGCCCTACATCAATTTAGAATATCATAACCCATGTATAGGAATGTCCACCATATATATGAACTAGGATGCTATGCTTTTGGTGTGCTGAATTTATAGTTACACCTCCATCTTAAGTATCAATCACTAGGATTGTTCCTTTATGCTTTTACCATCAAGTCCACATTTCCTTACGGACTTCCTCAAGATCAAACGGTGCACCGAGGAGCTACCTCTTCACAAAGTAGTATTAGATGGGTTTGTATCAGCATTGCCCTTGCTCAAAATCAATGGAATCTCACTATCACAATACGGTTACGACTTCAGCTCGACTCGTTAATACGGTAACCAGCGTTATCTCTGGTGGTCGGTACACAGGACCACCAAGCTAGGCATAGTAGGTCTTTCATCTTCTGATGTTACACACAAAATCCCTAGGACTTGGGCTTTATATTCATCACAATTGCTCACTTGCAGCTATCGCTAATGAAAGTCACTATTGTCGGGCGATATAAACAGAACTGCAAATATATCACTTTCTCAGGTATTTCCTGGAGTTGGCCTCTAGTACTCTCTATATCACACTACAACACCCAGAACATGAAATATCAAACAATTTATCCATGGAGTCTTCTCTGGTATCGAAAATTAAACATCACCAGTTCAAACTAACTTATTGTAGATGGGTTTCACATAGCACGTATACGTTAGTACAACGAATCAGACTCTAAATGCAATTTCTATCGGGATACTTCATATCAGCCTATTGTAAGTCTCATCCTCCACTAATTAGTGGGAACTTCTATGCAATTATGCCAAATAAAAGGACTAGCATGTACTAGTTTTAAGAAGGAGAATTGTTACCCTTGATGATTTCTTCAGTGCCAAGGAATCGTAGTTGACCCTGATAAAAATGTTCATAATTCTTTCCTCTCTGCGGATTTACTGTTGGCTCGCGAATCCAAGCTTGAATGCTCCTCAAAAGCTTCTCTAATGGCTAAGGTTAGCCCTCTTCTTCTTCTTCTTCCTCTCTTTCCTCTTTGTTTTCTTTTCTCACTAGAAGAGAGAGAGAGAGAAAAATAGAATGAAGAGAAGTTTCCCCTTCAGCCTACTTATTTGGTTTGGGATAAATCCCAACCTTTAGATCAAATTCCAAATAGAAATGGATGACCACGACTTAATTTCAGATATCCGACTTAACTCTATCATCGGGTGATAGTACAATCACTGGGCGACATCTAAAGCACTGGCCGCTTAATTGAGCGAGCGTCGCTCAATCATCGCTTCTCAACCAACTGACGGTTAGTGGCACACTATCGCCAGGTGATATCACACTGTCACAGGCGGTAACAAATTGACTTCATCATTTTGTCGACTGCAGTGTTTTGTCGACTAGATCATCTCGTTGACTATATCGTTTTGACCGCTATCTCCAGCAATACCTCATTCTCACTGGACGATAACTCTAACTGCCAGAATTAATAGTTTTTAATAGTGGGAAGACTGGGGTGTTACACACAGCCTCCAAGTGACTCAATTCAGTGCATGTATGTTCAATCCAGAGTTCGTATGCATACTATTCTAAAATGGCATCGTCGTGACACATAATGAAACTTAAAAGAGTCATATTCTCCATATGACCTCGGATTGGAATGAAATTAATTCCGTTATACTCGTATTGATTATATGAGTCCAATGCAACAGACATAACTCAAATCGAAGCACGTATGCTCAATATACAAAATTTGCATCATCATGACACGACACTATTCTCAAATTAGTCATATTCTCTATATGACCCCGAATTGGAATAATACGAGTTATGTTGCACTTGTATCGACCTTTTGAGTCCAATACAACTAACAGATCTCAATTTTAAGCATGTTTGCTAATGATACAAAATTAGCGTCATCGTGACACTCTACTATACTCAAAATGGTCATATTCTCCATATGACCTTGGATTTGAATGAAAAGAGTTCCGTTGCACTCATATTGATTATACAAGTCCCATATAACTGATATAAAAAAATTCAGAGCACATATGCTCACTATATAAAATTGGTATCATTGTGATGCGCTACTATACTCAAAATGGTCATATTCTACATATGCCAACAGATTGGAATGAAACAAGTTCTGTTACAATCGCGTTGACTATACGAGTTCAATAAAACAAAAAGAATTCAATTCGGAGTACATAGACTTAATATACAAAATTAGTGTCGTCGGGATGCGCTACTATACTAAAAATGTTCATAATCACATATGACTTTGAATTGGAATGAAATGACTTCTATTCTACTCGTATTAACTATACAAGTCTAATACAACAAACAAAATTCTATTTAGAGCACGTATGCTCTCAATATGAAATCAACGACATCGTTAAACACTACTATATTCAAAATGGTCATATTCTCCTTATGATCGTAGATTGGAATGAAAAAATTCGGTTGTACTCATATTGACTATTCAAGTCCAATGCAACTGATAAAACTTAATTAGGGGCATGTTTGCTCAATATACTAATTTAGATAACCTCATAGCTTTTAGGGTACCCTACAATGGTTTGAGTCACTTTTATTGGGTCAACTATGTTCCTTGTGACCCAATAAAATTTGGCGTGTTACAATTGATGAAGCATATTTTTGCTTAATTTATTAGGGTAAAAATATATTTATTTTCATTTTAAATCTCTTTCTTTTTGTATTTTTAGGTTCCCTTTAGTTTCATTTTATGTAAATAATATAACTAATGTTTTCTTCTCTTTTTGCAGGTTTTCACAGCTTTCGGCCTAAAATAACCTGACACGCCCCCTGACATGCCCTCCCTAGGCGTGTCACAGGGAGTGTAACCCGATCCCGAGGATGTTTGATGGAAGAAGCCTGATCCCGAGAAAAACACTTGACACACCCCCTGACACGCCCTCCCTTGGCGTGTTTCTTGGCGTATCACCCTCATCCCGAAGCCTGCTGCCGTATTTAAAGATTTTTCATCGTTGTATGTCAACCCGTACGTGACACTCCCCCGACCTACGGCATGTAGCACTATTTCTGACATTTGACGGATTTTCGACCAATGATTTTGACGTGACGTGCCTTACATACCCCCCTACACGGGCATGGCCTAGGGCATTTCCACCATCGTACAGAAGCAATCATCATTCCCCCCAGAATCTAGTGCCCGAGGTCAACTCCGTACTTGACATGCCCCCCTGACACGCCCACCCCAGGCGTGATAGGGGGTGTGACCCAGACAAATTTTTTCCCTATAAATACCAGGCCATTCCAAGCATTCCAAACCAAGTTTTGGGGAGAGGGGAGGTGCTGCTAGTTTTATTCCTAGGTTTTTGGATTATTTCGTTATGTTTTTGCTCTCTCTCTACCTCCATTTCTAGTTTTACTTTCATGCATTGTACCTTACTTACCTGTAATCTCTTTTAATTAGTGTAATATCAGTAGTTAGCTTTATTTTTATGCACTTGTAATGTCCATTTCCTAGTTGTAATCGCTTGTGCTTTTAATGAATTTTAGTATGCTTTCTCTCTATCTCTCTTTAGTTTTCATGCACCTTTATTATTTACCCATATTTTCCCCTATTACCATGATTAACTAATCCACATTTGTACTCGATTGCGATTATCTGAGAATGAGTCGATCAAGTTATGATGCCTTAGCTTTCTCTTTCTTCTTAAAGTAATTACCTTTGATTTACTCTTGGTTTTTATTTAGTGAGACTATATTGTCGGTATATTGTTTCCATTTGGGTTTTCATTCTTAATTAGCTGAGAGGCTCGTAGTTATAATCGATCACCCAAGAGTAAATAGAGTTGCACTCACCCCTTGAGAAAGGTAGACGTTAAATCTCCCGGATTGGAGTGAAATCCAATAGCGGGGTTCACCACTTAAGGTGAGCTTTTGGTCTTCGATTTGGACGAGAGTTCGGTCGGACTATCCTAAACTCAGGTGGGCACGACTTCGAGAGAATCGTGTTCTTGCTTCGGGAACCTCCACGGTCAAGGTGTTTTACTTTATTTAGAATTAGTTTGTTATTCCATTTTGATTTTCTTATTTCAAAGTGATTCAAGATTGAGTACTCCCCTCTATCATTAGCACTAAACCTTTTTATTTTGCAAGTAATTTAGTTTTCTTTTTAGCTTAGTAATTTAGTTCTTTTTTTAGTTTTTTAAATTAATCTTAAAAATGATTTGATAAAATAATAGCGATCTCCTCGAATTAGAAGTAATCATTACGCCCCAAGGAAATACGACCTTGGTATTATTCTTTAGTATTTTATACTATAAACAATAAGGTACACTTGCCTTTATCGGATATAGAATATGAGAATATAATTAACTTCCACCACGTCCACCTTCTCTTCTCTTTACCCCTCTTCTCCACCTTTGTGATTCTCAGTATCAAGCTTTTGGCACCGTTGCTGGGGAATAGTTTTAATATTTTTGAAAAAAGGATAGCTATCAATTTTATCGTCTCTTTTTTTCTTTCTCTCTCACTTACCCCTCTTTCGCAATTGATTTTATTTTTTTGTGGATAGTTTTTGTTTTTCTTGTGGAGAGTTCGATCACTCTCGCGAGGAATGTTGGGTAGGATATTCTTCATCTACCAATGATTTAATTCCTTCTGGATCGGATCAATTTGGCCAAATTGATCTATCTGAGAATTTTTTTCATGGGGTTACGATGATTTTCAAACACCTTCCTACCCTTCTCCTCCGAATTTTTCTGATTTTAATTTTTCCAGAGATTTCTTGAATGGATATTTTGATCCTAGCCCTACTTTGAACTACTCAAGGTAGCAACACCCTGGTCATTCTTGGGGCCAAGGTGATCATCAACCCATTCTATTTCAAGATTTCTCTACTCTTTCTCCTCGAGTTTGCGCGCCTCCTATTTTTTATTTTATAGAAAATGAAATCATTTTTGATTTTGTAGCATTTATGTACGCATCAATGCTCATTTCAAAGTGATTTTTGATTCTTTAGCTTCTGAGGTCGCAACTTTTTCTTCTTCTCCTCCTCCTCTTTATCTTTCGAATGATGAATCTTCGGATTATCTGCAGTGCCATCAATCACTCGCGGAAGACGATTATTCAGAAATTTCATTATGGTTTCAACCTCTCGAGGAGGAAATTTACCTCGATATCCTGATTTTTTTTCAAGTTTCCAAGGAAGACAAACTTTCTTGTGTTCGATCTTCCGAGAAGATTGATTTTTCGGATATCCCATTTTGCTCCCAATCTACAAAAATGATTTATATTCAAGTGGAGCAACCAAATCTTTTTATCCAAAAAATTTCTTGTGATCAACCGCCGCCATTTTCTCCTTTTTCTTCTCTTCCCCTTACTAGTGAAAATTCATCTTCCGCTCCTTTTAATTTTTCTATTTCTAATTTAGTTTTTAGTTCCTCTTCTTTTTCCCCTTCTAATAGTTTATATTCTTTTACTAATAAATTTTCTTTTTCTAAATCTTTTTCCTTTTTATTTAATTTAAAAAAAAAATTACAAAAAAATATTTTTATTTTCTTAACAAATGTTTTGGCATTCGCGCCGCAAAGCTTATTACGCGAGCTTCCATTATATTTCTCTTTTTATTTTCTATTTAGCAAACAAATAATGTCGAGCTCAATGAAAATAACCAAAGAGCGCTCTGGGAGGCACCCCTTGCTTATCCGTTTTTTGTTGTTTTTTTTTTATTTTGTTTTGTGTAGGAATAAGCCCCCACGTGTTTGTGCCGCTTCTCGCCTCTCAACTTGGACTGAAGCCGGTCATTAGCTCAAGTTTAGTGGGATGCATTTTTCAACATCTGGGCATCAAGCGCTAGGGAAGCATCTTTTCCTTTTCTTTGTATTTCATTTTCTTCTATTCTCTTTTTACCCCAACTCTCTTTATTCTTAACTTTAAACATTGGGGACAATATTTAACTTTAAGTATGGGATAGTATTTCCTTAGTTAGTTTACTTTACAAAAATAAAAAAATATATATAAAAGTTTTTGAAAAATCCAAAAAAAAATATAAAATTTTTTGAAATAAAATCCCAAATTAAATTGAGTTAATGTTTGCCAAATAAATTAGTACCCCCGCCACATTGCATTTTATTATTTTTCTTAAACGCATGTCTACTTGCTTAGATTAAATTAGATTAACTTTTTGTTTAAATATGTTTAGCGAGTAGTATATTGACCCATACAGTGTTCCTATTTAGTGTAGTATATTATTTTTGAAAAATTTCTTGAATTTTTCTTCACTTTTCCTTAGCCTCCTTTTTTTTATTTCTTTTACTTTTATAAACCCTATCATCCTTTATTTTTCTTTATTTAATTTTTTTAAATGTTAATTAGTATTAAGTGTAGTAGACACAAACCGGTATAGACGCTTATTATCATTATTTTCATGAAAGCAAATTCTCTATTTTTTATTTTTGTACTTATCTTCTTTTGAAATTTCAAAGCTTTACTTTGAGTAGATTTAGGAAGCATGAAAATGATTTAGGCATTTCTTTTGAAAATTTAGAGCCTTTGCACCCCGCCTAACAATAATCATTGCTAGCTATTTTTGTGACTTTTCTTTCCTTTTTGTAGCCCCACTTTTTATTTCACCAAGGCCAAATAGCTTACCTATATGCACACTTTATATTTGATTTTGAGCTTTAATTAATAATGTGCATCTTTTTGAATAATTCTGTGAAAAATACTTGCTTTTCTACAAAAGTGGAAATATTTAAGTACGAAAAATGAAAAATGAAAAAACTGGAAAAAAAATATTTGATGAAAAAAGTAAAAAAAAAGAAATAAATGTAAAAAGTATTTATTTTGGCTAGCATTATTATGGAAAAACTCATTTCTTTTTGTTTTAAGTGTGCAAATACCCCTCATGTTTATCTTTTGAATATCGCACCCTTAAAAACCTAAGCCTAACTGTACGCCTAATTAAAGCCCTAGTGATTCATGCTTCATATTTTACTTTTTAGTATAGTAGCGAGAAACTAGATTGAGTACGTGTTTTTTGATAGAAATATTGAACTTTGTCTTAATTTACTATGATTTTAATTTGACTCTTAGACTTTAGTAGTGACTCAATATGCTTTTTACTCGTTTCTTTATTAAGTTTTAATTCTATAAAAATTTGGGATGATTTGTTTTTATATTTAGTAAAATTTATAAAATTTTGTGCTAAGTTAAAGTAGGAATTTTCAATTCTTTTTCAAAATTTATCTACCTCTAAATTATCATCTTACTCGTTTGTAGCATTTTTAAACTTTTCAATTAATCCTATTTATTTTCTCTAACTTATAGTCTTTTCTTGAGGACAAGAAAAATAATAAGTATGGGGGAATTTGAAGATGCATATTTTAGCTTAATTTATTAGGGTAAAAATATATTTATTTTCATTTTAAATCACTTTTTTTTGTATTTTTAGGTTCCTTTTAGTTTCTTTTTATCTAAATAATAAAAATAATGTTTTCCCGCCATTGTACAGAAGCACTTTTTCTAACGACTGACGGATTTTTGACCAATGATTTTGATGTGACGTGCCTTAAATGCCCCCTATACGAGCATGGCCTAGGGCATGTCCACCATTGTACATAAGAAATCATCATTCTCGCCAGAATCCAATGCCCGAAGTCAAATCCATACTTGACACGCCCCCTAACACACCCTCCCCGAGCGTGACAAGGGGCATGACCCAGACAAAATTTTGCCTATAAATACCAGGCCATTCCAAGCATTCCAGATTAAGTTTTGGGGAGAGGGGAGGTGCTGCTAGTTTCATTCCTAGGTTTTTGTGTTTTTTCCTTATGTTTTTGCTCTCTCTCCCACCCTCCATTTATAGTTTTAATTTCATGCATTGTACTTTACTTACCTGTAATCTCTTTTTATTAGTGTAATAACAGTAGTTAGCTTCCTTTTTATGCACTTGTAATGTCCATTTCCTAGTTGTAATTGCTTGTGTTTTTAATGAATTTTAGTTAGCTTTCTCTCTCTTTAGTTTTCATGCACCTTTATTATTTACCCCTCTCTTTCCCTTTTACTATAATTAACTAATCCTCATTTGTACTCGATCACGATGATCTGAGAATGAGTCGATCAAGTTATGATGTTTTAGCTTTCTCTTTCTTCTTAAAGTAATTACCTTTGATTTACTCTTAGTTTTTATTTAGTGGGACTATATTGCCGGTATATAGTTTCCATTTGGATTTTCATTATTAGTTAGCTGAGAGGCTCGTAGTTTGAATCGATCACCCAAGAGTAAAGAGAGTTGCACGCACCCTACGAGAGAGGCAGACGTTAAATCTCTCAGATTGGAGTGAAATCCAATAGCGGGGTTCATCACTTAAGGCGAGCTTTAGGTATTCGATTTGGACGAGAGTTCGGTCAGAACTTCCTAAACTAAGGTGGGTATGACTTCGAGAGAAGCGTGTTCATGCTTCGGGAACCTCCACGGTCAAGGTGTTTTACTTTATTTAGAGTTAGTTTGTTATTTCATTTTGATTTTCTTATTTTAAAGTGATTCAAAATTGAGTACTCCCCTTTATCATTAGCTCTTACCCTTTTTATTCTGCAAGTAATTTAGTTTTCTTTTTAGCTTAGTAATTTAGTTCTTTTTTTAGTTTAGTAAATTAATCTTAAAAATCATTTGATAAAATAATAACAATCTCCTCGAAGTAGAAGTAATCATTATGCCCCAGGGAAATACGATCTTGATATTAATCTTTACTGTCCTATACTATAAATGATAAGGTACGCTTGCCTTTATCAGATATAGAATCGGAGAATATTATCAACTTCCACCACATCAACCTTCTCTTCTCTTTAACCCTTCTTCTCCACCATTATGATTCTTATTATCAATATTTCAATAAAAATTAGAGGATTTTCATCCCCAAAATGTTGCTTAAAGTACAGGGGTTTGAAGTGGTGATGTACCTAAGGAAAAGTTCTTCATACTTTTCCCTAATGATACTCTATAATTCTCAAGTTTATTCATTATGCCCGTAGTTTAACCATAATATTTTAACCATAGTTATGGTTTTACTCCTCAAGTACTTGATTTTTGAGTCTACAATCCACATTGTCTCTAACTATGGGGATCTGTCATACTGTACAGGTACTTGAGGTTTAGGAAGATGATGTTTTGGTTTTTGAAGAACACATTTAATGAAGAAACGTGGAAGATGATATGGAGATTTTCCAATTCCAGTGGTTTAGTTAATCGATACGCAACAGGGTAAATCCTCTCTATAATCGAATAAGGGCCCAAATAGCGAGGGTCCAACTTCTTTTGCTTCTTTATCCTAGAGATACTGTGTATAGTCTTGATCTTCAAGAATATAATGTCTCCTATGTTAAACTTTACCGGTCAAAGTCGGGCATCATAATATTTTGCTTGTCTATTCTGTACCTCCATTATCTACTCTTATATAAATCTTATTGATATGGTATTATCATCTATGTATATTGCATCTAATGCCTCATAATCTTGATTATGGGCCTAAGATAGAGGTGTTGGAGCATGTGTTCCATGCTTATTTGTTTGATAATAACAAATCTCATTTGTATTTGATCATAGTGTGTTTATGGTGTGAAGATATAACAAGTCTAACACTCTAATCATTTGGGCTTGGATTCGGGATTGAAAAGAGAAGTTGATGTGATATCGCCTGACAATATCTAATATTACCACCATGCAATAGATCCAGAGACAATTAATGCATGATCTCCACTGTATACTGTTATATACGATATCACCTGGAGATATTAATATCACTCAGGCAATAGCTCACGATTGGCCATAATCAGGTCATCCCGCAAAAACCACGGAATCATGGGAAAAGTAGCATCCAGATATGATATCGCTTGCAGGAGATAACAAGTATTACATGCAATAGCTCTAAAGTATAAATTTGGCTCATTTTTTTATGGAGATAATCTGGAGTGTTCCTTCGCATACATCTTGTCTAGAGAGCTCTAACATCGAGAAAACTCCATCTTGCCAAGAAGGTTTGTCACAACCTGCATTTTCTCCGAATTAAAGAATTATCAGAGTATTAGAAAACGCGCGTCATGATGTCACGTCAAGCAGGGGATAACTACTGACGCTTAGGCAAAACCATCTACTACACTTTATGAAAGAAATTTATGAGTTTAATGATTAGAAAATCAGTTATACTTTAGAAGCCGTATCCCTCGGCTCGGTGGATCACCTAGTCCACAGTTAAAAACTATACTTAAGCGCTGCGGAAAAATATTTTATTCAGGTTATACATCCTAAGAAGTGCATAAGAGCCCTAAGAGGACCACTTATGCCATACAAGACTCTACATTTAATTTATATTATATATAAGGAAACTATCTTTATACGTTGTTTGGAAAATAGTGATTTAACTTTATAAAACATGCTGATCATGCGATATACTTATAATAATAATAATTGTAGTTTAAAAATAACTAGCAACCTAGCATAAATCCTCCCCAACGCAAGTAGACTATCTCCAGAAAATGGTAGCAGCAAAAGTAATATATCTAGTACAAGGGTAAAAACTACCAGTGGGCGCCAACAACCTGACATGAACCCACATGTAAATACGTATGTCTGTAAGAAAAGTACAGAAAAACTATCTCACTAACAAAGCAACAGGATCTCCAAAGTCCAAGAGACCACCAACAACACCACCGCAACTTAGCCACCAAACTGGCTACTACTCAGAACCTGAGGCATTCAAAAGAAGAAAGAATACCTCAGCAAGCAAAATAAGGAAAAACTGCATAGAAGTGTCAACCAGGGAATAAATAAAAGAGGAAAACACACAGCAGAAAAAGTCATAACTGCCCAAGGTAAGACAACAAGGAATGCACTACGTGCGAGGAATCAGCACCAACCCTGCACAGAAACTACATCCTGCAGGGTCTACTAGGCTACTAAGAGCCCAAAGTGCTGCAATCTACCAAGGGAGAAACTTCTAACACCCTAAGCTGTCGGAGATGGCAGTAGCAAAAACAAACAACATGGATCCGGGTTAGAGGCAAACTCAGTCCCCAAACCACCATTTCCAAGCCAACAAGCTCAAGGGTCTACATGTGAAAGCACAAGGGACCTTCCACCCCCTTGCCCAGCCCGTACCTGGAGCAAGATAGAAGAATAAGGGTGGCCTTGGCTAAATTACACAACACCTCTCCCATGAAGAGCTTCAAACCACCACTACTAACCACGACCCACAATTCGGCCCTTAGGAAAGAAAAACATGGCCGACAAGGAAACTCAAAATAAAATCAAGGAGTTCACTTGGGAACGAAAATCGAGGAAAGAGAAACAGTGTTGAAGTTACTCAACACGGCTTGGCGTTGAGTGGAACCCACTCAGCGCCTAACCAGACCTTGGTGTTGAGTGAGTTAGCCTCACTCAGTACCAGAATAGCCATGGCGTTGAGTGAGAATCACTCACCCAATGCCCTCCGCAAGAACAACTCTGGTGTTGGGTGAGCTATCCTCACTCAACGCCAAAATAGCCATGGCGTTGAGTGAGGTCCACTCCCTCAATGCCTTCAGCAAAAGAGGCAGCGGCATTGAGTGAGCTAACCTCACTCAACGCCAAAATAGCTATGGCGTTGAGTGAGGTCCACTCCCTCAACGCCTTTAGCAAAACCACAAAACCCAACGGTGGCGTTGAGTGAGTCCACCTCTCTCGACGCCCAAGAAGCTTTGGCATTGAGTGAGGTCAACTCACTTTACGCTAAAGTTCACTCCCGCAGGAAAACCCTAAACCATCGCCAACTAGAGGAGGTCGGTGGGAATGTCGACTGATTCTCGCCGAATCGGCGGGAATGCAGAATGATTCTCGCCGAATCGGCGAGAATCCAGGATGATTCTTGCCGATCGGTGGGAATCCAGAATGATTCTTGCCGAATCGGCAGGTATCAAGGATGATTCTCGCTGAATCGACGGGAATCAAGGATGATTCTCGCCGATCGGTGGGAATCTCTGACGATACACGTCGAAATCGGCAGGAATCACTTGGTGATTCCCGTCGATTTTGACTTAGACGAAAATTCTCACTCAATCACCCCACCACTCAGCTGCAAGGAACAGACCAAACTATGGCTTTGAGTGTGTCCACTACACTCAACGCCAAGTCTGAGCGGCTTTTGGCTTCGAGAGTGTGCACCACACTCAACACCAAAACCCGAGAGTCTACCAAGACTGGTTCTAACGAGAGCCCTACCACAACTTCCTCCCTCACTCTCTCTCTCGTCCCCACCCGCAAAAGCACCAAACTAGAACTACAAATCTGGAGTCTAAATGGTGAACAAAACTAGCAGGTTGAGCAAACAGCATAAGGAGGGGGCTCATAGGAGAATCTAAGCCCTAAAATTTAGCAAGATAAAAGAGAATATGCTTGGTTTCTACCCTAGGGCTAACCCGGAAACATTCCAAAACTCAAAAGAATAACAATGGAAAGGGCAAGAATACCATTGCCTCGATTTCCAGCGAAGCTTGGTCGGCTTTCCCACCTCTTCACTCTGCACTAGAAGGAGCAGCACCTAACAAGCAAACCTGCACTTTAATGGCGGATAACCACAAGAAACCGAAAATCCAAGCCTCCTAATACTCCACGAAAATCAAATCTCTTATCGTAGAAACAAAGGTCCAAGAGAGAGCAACCCAAATCCGCTTTTGGAATTGAATTCGGTCCACAAACGCTCCCGGAATCGCCGTCTGAAGGAGAAGCAGGTCCGGCGGTTTCCTCTGTTTTCCGCGAACAGGAGCAGCGGTTTCGGTCTTGGGGAGAAGAAGAGAGGAGATGTGGGCCCGCCACTTCTTAATAAGGCTTTTATACAAGCTTTAAAGCATCGGTTCAACTAAACTGAACCCAACCGCCTGCTCCTTAAATTAAAAAAAAAAAGAATTTTCTAGTCTGAGAGAGGAAGTTGTCTACCTAAATCACCTAGAGGGGGGTGAATAGATGAGATGTGCGTCTATTTGCGGAATAAAAAATTAAGGAACTAGCACAACACAATACCAAGCAATCACAGACGACAAAAGATTTATAGTGGTTCCCCAACCTTGGGTACGTCCACTTTCCTCTCCAATCTAGTAAACCACTAGACTTGGCTACTCCACTATCTCAGATCCAAACGATCCTACAACTCGGAACAACGTTCCTACAAAACTCGATCCCAAAATGGATCTACACTCGGAAGATTAAAACTTCCTACAAATCTCGGAGAGAATTTCTCCTACAATAAAGATGTTTGAAATATAACTCAAATAATACAAACAGTGAATTCTCAGATCTGAATAGATCGGCCTTGATCTTCCTCTTTGTTCGATGTGGCTTTTTCAGAAAGATCGAAGAAGAACACGGCAACCCTAGATCTGAAAACTTCTTTGACTTCTCCCGATCGGATGTAGAAGATGATGAGAAGCAAAACTTTGATCACGATCAGAAGAAGAAAACTTAGATCTGAATCAGGAATAAGAAACTCAGCACGAGCACGATGAAGATCAACGGTGGCGGCGGCGGCTTCAGTGATTCAGACTTTTCCGAGAGGTAACTATGTCGACGAACGGCGGCTTGTAGATCTCGAAAAACTTATATTCTCTGATAATTCCTTTTCTTTTTCTTAATCGGTTAGGTCTAATCACGTATCCCTTTTATAGGAGACTGATAACGGTCATAATTGTAATTAACGATGATACGTGGACCAATCAGAAAAGAGGAATTCAAAAATTACTTTGGAATTCTGGTCTTAGCGATTTTCAGAGAAAAACAGAGTCATATACACGAGAGGAAATGATATACTCGAGTATATGTCTATCTGCTACTCGAGTAACTAGAAGTGAAGCATACTCGAGTGAATGAGTTTCAACATACTCGAGTATCTGGGTTCAACTACTCGAGTGACAGAAAAGATCTACTCGAGTATAAAGAAGTTGGTTACTCGAGTATATCTACTTAGAAGAATTCTCAGGTTAAAAGGATGGAGTTACTCGAGTATATAGAAAGGAGGTACTCGAGTACTTGGAAGACAGTTTACTCGAGTATAACAGAGGGAGTCAACTACTCGAGTATCTGAGCTATTACTCGAGTGTAGAGAGTCTACTCGAGTATATAGACTTAGAGAAATTCCTTTATACTTCCAGTCCAGGCTTACTCGTGTGTAAATAAAGCATCTACTCGAGGACTAATCGAGTAAGAGAGTTAACCTACTCGAGTATCAAGTAACCTACTCGAGTATACCAAAGGAGTACTCGAGTATGTATACTTAGGATATTTTCCAGATAAAACAGAATACTTTACTCGAGTATATAACTTAGACCTACTCGAGTAACAGACCATTTACTCGAGTATATATAAATTTACTCACTCGAGTATATGAAGATCTACTCGAGTATACACTTATATACTTGAGTAAAAGGGATTTTTCTCGAGTATGCTTAAGTCAACTACTCGAGTACTAAGTCACCTACTCGAGTATATGGAGTATATTACTCGAGTATGTGGACTTAGTAGAATTCTTGGAATTTGGTCTTCTATCCTTCTTTGTCCATGAGTCCAAGTGCATCTAGATGAAGTGTATCCCAATAGAGAGACTATACGTGAGTCAACACCTTGGATCACACAATGAGGGATTACATTGTATGGTCCTGTGTTTGATGACCCACTATAGACTGACATTGGTCTACACTTGGCAATAGAGTCCTGCGCACAAGTAACTTAAACACAATATCAAATACAACTTAATTCATCTTAGTTCCGGGTCTGACTTCCCACAAATCTGAGGTATTGTGGAGACAAATCCCAACAATCTCCCCCTATTTGTAGAAGTCAGCACTCTCTTCACTAAGGTGAATTACTTAAAGTAAAGTAGAACAAGGATAGTATAAATGACAAAGTATAAAGCATTGAAAAATACTGAGCAAGAAAACAAATAAACTAAGATAGCCATAATCAGAATTATATATAATCTAGAAATGTTTTTGAAACAGAATATCAATTTCCACAAGATCATCTTTCAGGGATGGGCATCCCTATTCTGTCTTTCTCTCACTTGATGCTGCCTCTCAAAGTATGTGAAAGGTTTTGGAAAGTATGTCTTTGGCCTAGGAGGAGCCTTCGGGTTGTTGAATCCCCATTGCTTGTCATGGAGTCTGATCTTTATCTGTGAATTCTCATAGGCTTTCCATTCTGAGTAACCGTAGTACTGATCTTTGTGTTCTCCATGGTCAACAACCAACCTCAGAGTATCAAAAATAAGAGATTTGGAGAATGGGCTCCAAATTTCTGCATGAACTACATCTGGTTTGGCTCCAGGTCTGGCTTCAGGAACGGGAGCAGGCTCTCTTCTCGGGGCTGACCGGCTAGCAGAAGCGCCGTCACCATACTTTCTTTTCTTACTAGGACCACCCTGATCAGATGGTTTTCTGGAGGAGGAGGCACCATGATCAGTGTGTCCTTTAGATCTACATGGCATATCATCTGTCCAAACATCAGCATAGGAGAGAGGAGGGTCTGACATGTCCCCAGCAGGTCTGGGAGAGAATGTAGGCACCGTCTCTGGAGGATAGATCTGAGCATCTGATGGAGGAGCTTCTGCAAGAGGGTTCAGGCCTTGGGGGATCACATTAGGGTCCAATTGGAGATCTGGGAAGTTCTGATTATGTACCCATACTGCTGTATCATATATATATAACTTTACCGGCTGAATCTGAGCCAGAGTGTCAGCTTTCATTTCTTTTAACTTGACGTCCAGGGCAGCTTCAGACTTTTCAGCAAACTGGGCGGAGAGTTTTTCAACTTGTTCTTTTACTATTTTCTCCCCCTTGCTGATATCTACATTTAACTGAGCAATAGCCTCGTCTCTGAAGGTTCCAACTTCATTGCTTACCTTGATTACATTTATTTCTGCATTCTTGTCGGCTTGGATCTGATTATTAGCAACTGTTACAGCCCGATCTCTGAGTTCACCGATACTGGTAATAGTATGGTCTAAAGCTTTTCCACCAATCCGAAATAGTTTACGGAGCTCATCTGTATTTGATTGAATCTCGGCAAAGCCTCTACTCATCTCTGTTTCCAGAGTAGAGACCTTGTCCTGGACATATTTGAGAGAGTCATCAAAATACCTTCGCTGTTCTGTGAGCATGAGCTCAATCTTGCTGAGAATGTCAGAAGAGGAGGAAGAGGAGGGAGCAGAGGGTATTACAACAGCAGGAGCAGGAGCAATCCATGGAGGAATCTCTTTAATGACGACAGAGCTTACAGCTCTCTTTGTTGGGGGGAAATCTACTGAGTCTTCTGCATCAATGAAGGAGGGGAGAGAGAAGTCCAGGTTCCTCAGAGGTGGTTCTACATGTTTCGGAGACATGTCCTCGTCACTGGAGAATTGGATTTCTTCATGCAGCTCTTCATCTTCAACTGGGGAGTGAGCAGGGGATTGAGAGGGAACTCTTTCGGGAGATAGAGGTACGTGATCTTCTTGGATGAGAGGTTCATCTGATCTCAGTTCCTCAATCAACTTAGCTATATATTCTTCAGTGGACAGGAGGTCCTCTTGAATCTGAACATCTGAGCTGATCTCTGCTGGTGGAGTAGACTGAACTACAGGAGAGGGGATTGGATCTCTGAACTGAAGGGACTGGACTGGTGAATCTGCATGTTGTGGCTGAGGGCTAGCTGAGGCAGGCTCCCCCTCAACTACTGCACCCGAGGTGTCAGTAGTTTGACGGAGAGGAGGAGATGGGGTCCTGTCAGCAGGGGCATTGAGACCTATTTTCTCGGCAGAGGCCTTGGATGCTTGAGCAATATTCTGCAGCTTAAGCTCCCAACGATGAATTGATGAGATGGACAGTTTCTTCATATGGTGGAGAGGAGTTCCTTTAGCAAAGTTGAACACCTCAGAGTCGATCTCCCGGAGAATGAGGGAGATGATCCTTGCATAATTTGGACTTTTGATGCTTTCCCGAATTTTATCCAATATCATCATGCCGAACTGAAACTTCTTCCTGCAGACTATGGCTTGCATAACGTCGAATAAATTTTGGGATATATCTCTTATGGAATATGTCTTGCACCACAGGACTTTGGCGATGACATCAACTAGGAACTTGCCTTCTGAATTGAACAATGACCGATTCAAGGTTTCACCTCCACCTTCAGGATCTCGACCACAGAATAGGGAAGTACGGTCGGCATCTTCCTTTTCTAGGTCGTCTTCTTTGTCAACCACAGGCATCCGAAGCAGAGTGGCGACCGAAGTTTTATCCAACCGAATCTCAAGTCCTTTTACCTTTGATTTCAGAATTGTCCCATTACGTCTAACCTTCAGATTTCTGTAAAATTCTTCAACATCAGGAAACAGGAGACGGTAGGGTTCTTGAAGAACGAAGGACAATCCGGCGGTGTCGAAGAGAATCAGTAAATTTTTGAAGTCATCCTAAAGATCTGCAATACCATCTGTCACGAGTTCGGAGCCGATTCTAATCTTTGATGGAGGAGCCATCGTCTAGAGGAGGCGAGCAGCGATGATCGGGAAGAAGGAGTTCGTCTGCTCTGGAATTCGAAACGCCGGCTCCACCGAGAGATTGAAATGTGGAAAAAGATTTTCGGTTTTCTTTCTATTTATATATAACCCTAATTAGGTTTAGAGAGAGATTAGAAAAAAAATTTAAATCATACTTGAAGGGGCGCCAACAGTCTCGGTGTGCGAAAAGAGAAAAATAGAATTTTCAAAGTGCAGGAAATCCATATACTCGAGTATATGTCGGCATACACGAGTAAGTGGAAATTGGACATACACGAGTGACGATCGACCTACTCGAGTGAGGTAAAAACATACTCGAGTGGATTTGGACATACACGAGTAAGTGGTAATATACTTGAGTGTCCAAGTACTCGTGTAGATGATCTTAAGTACTCGAGTATGTACTTGAAGTACTCGAGTATATTTCGAAGTACTCGAGTATGTCAAGTGATGTACTCGAGTATATGTCCTTTGAAAAAATATTTTTCTTAAAAAATTTTTTACCTCCACCGAGTTCTTCACTTTTGAGCCTATGGATGAGTCCATCATCACTATTCGTCTTTGTTGAGCATCCCAAGTTCCGTTTTGAAGAACGAGAACTTGGTCTCGTCCAGCGGTTTTGTGAAAATGTCTGCAACTTGTCTGTCTGTGGAGACATATTGTAGATCTATGTCCCCATTCTCCACATGCTCTCGGATGAAGTGATATCGAAGCTCGATGTGCTTTGTCCGGTTGTGGGAGACTGGGTTGTTGGCGATCGCGATTGCACTAGACGAGTCGCAAAACAAGGGAATGTTCTGGAACATCATGTTGTAATCGTCAAACTGATGCTTGATCCATAGAAGCTGTGCACAACATCTGCCTGCAGAGATATACTCTGATTCAGCCGTTGAGATGGCTACACAGTTCTGCTTCTTGCTACTCCAGGAGATAAGTCTCCTTCCGAGGAATTGGCATGTCCCGGAAGTGCTTTTCCTGTCGTCTTTGCTACCTGCAAAATCAGCATCTGAAAAACCAATTAGTTCACTATCATTACTTCTTGGGTACCATAAGCCAAGATTTTGTGTACCCTTAAGGTATCTTAAAATCTGCTTTGCAGCGGCGTAATGAGATTCTTTAGAGTTCACTTGAAATCTAGTGCATACGCATGTTGAGAACATTATATCCAGTCTACTAGCGGTTAGGTAAAGCAAGGACCCGATTATGCTTCTGTACTTGGTTTCATCAAAAGGTTTCCCTTTCTCATCCTTGTCCAGAGACATAGCTGAGGCCATTGGAGTCCTCATAGAGGTTGCATTCTCCATTCCGAATTTCTTAAGTAGCTCTTTGGTGAACTTCGTCTGTGAGATGAAAATCCCATCTTCAGATTGTTTCACCTGAAGCCCTAAGAAATACTTCAGCTCTCCCATACTGCTCATTTCAAACTTCCCTTGCATAAGTTTAGAAAACTTCTTGCAGAGGTTGTTATCCGTAGAGCCAAAAATAATGTCGTCGACATAGATCTGCACTAGCAAAATCTTGCCTTTTATTTCCCTAAGAAATAATGTCTTGTCTATCTTTCCTCTTGTGAACTTGTTCTCAAGAAGGAAGCTAGACAGTGTCTCATACCAAGCTCGAGGAGCTTGTTTAAGACCATATAGTGCTTTCTGTAATAAATATACATAATTAGGATGGGTTGAATCAACAAAACCTGGCGGTTGCTCTACGTACACTTCTTCCTTTATGTCACCATTCAGGAAGGCGAACTTTACGTCCATCTGATAGACGGTAAAGCCCTTAAGTACAGCATACGCAAGGAATAACCTGATAGCCTCCAGTCTTGCTACTGGAGCATATGTCTGATCGAAGTCGATTCCCTCTTCTTGACGGTAGCACTTTGCAACGAGTCTGGCTTTGTTCTTTATGATTATTCCATCTTCATCCATCTTGTTCCGATAGACCCATTTTGTCCCAATGACATTTTTGCTCCTGTGTCTAGGAACAAGTGTCCAAGCATTGCAGGGTTTGAACTGATTCAGTTCTTCTTCCATGGCTAGAATCCAGGATGCATCCGAGTTGTCTTCCTCGAACTTCTTTTGTTCAACCTGTGAGAGAAAGCTCAAGTATAAATTCTCATTAGTTGTACCTCTCCGAGTTCTGACACCATCCCGGGGATCTCCTATGATTTGGTCCACGGGGTGATCCTTCAGATGTCTGAGCTCTAGAGTTCTTGCATCTGGATTGTCTTCAATCACTGGAGTGATTTCACCATTTGGAGTGATTTCATCATTTGGATCATCTACCTCTCCAATAGGGGTTGGGGTGGTGATATTTATGAATTTATCACCTCCATCTTTAATAGGTTCATCCAAGATTGTCTCTTTTAACTTTGTACCTGCAGCTTCAATGAACACATTAGAGGAGTTGCTTTGCAGCAAGCTCGTCTCATCAAATACAACATGTATGGATTCTTCTACAACCAGAGTTTTTCTATTAAATATTCTATATGCCTTACTATGGCTACTATACCCTACAAAAATACCTTCAAAGCTTTTCTCACTGAACTTGGTAGTGTGATACTTGCCGTTGTTAAGTACGAAGCACTTACAGCCAAAGATTCTAAAATAGGAAATGGTCGGTTTCCTGCCTTTTAAAAGTTCGTACGGTGTCTTATCGTGGTCTTTGTTTATGAGCGCTCTATTTTGCACGTGGCATGCAGTGTTGATGGCTTCAGCCCAGAAGTATTCCGGAAGTGAGGCATCACTTAACATGGTTCTGCAGGCCTCTATGAGGGTTCTGTTCCTTCTCTCAGCCACTCCATTTTGCTGTGGAGTGCGAGGAAAGGAAAACTCATGAAAGATACCTAAGCTTTAACAAAATTCTGCCATGGCCCCAGATTTGAATTCTGTTCCATTGTCACTTCTGATTTTGACTATTGAACAGTTATATTCATTCTGGATTTGCCTAACAAAATTAGTAAAGATATCGAAGGTATCTGACTTGTGTTTCAGAAAGAATACCCATGCAAATCGTGAGTAATCATCAACAATAACCAACGTATAATCCTTACCTCCCAAACTTCTAACTTGCAGTGGACCGAACAAGTCCATGTGCAGTAGATGTAAACATCTATTAGAATCTTTGCCTATAATGCTTTTAAAATTACTCCTTGTTTGCTTGCCTTTTACGCATGCAGGACAAGGTCTTTCCTTAACACACTTGACATTCGGGGCATCACGTACTAGGTTTTTAGAGAATAATTTATTGATAGTTTTGAAATTAATATGTGCTAATCTCTTGTGCCATTGGTCACCAAGAGATGCACTATCTTTTGCTAAAAAGCATACTGGTGTAGATGAATCGATACAAATGAAATTTAAGCAAAATATGTTTCTGCTTCGAGTACCTGATAAAATTGTTTCCTTATTGGTAACGGATTTTATCAGGCACTTATCAGCATGGAATTCTACTATGTATCCTTTATCGCATAGTTGGCTTATGCTTATGAAATTGTGTTCCAATCCTTCAACATAAGCTACATCCGAAAAGGATACATTACCGTTAGTAATCATACCGTAGCCTTTAGTGATTCTACGGTCTGAACCTCCAAAGATGACCTTTGGTCCGTTCAATGCTGGTGAGTAATTTTGAAGTAGGCTTCTAGTCCCGGTCATATGCCGAGAGCATCCGCTGTCCAAGTACCAGATTGGCATTTTAGCGGTCTTTGGACATACCTGCAATCTAATCACTTAGCCTTAGGAACCCAAACGAGTTTGGGTCCTTGGTCTCGAGTTAGAATACTCCCCCTACGAGGATTAGCCTCATGAGTGGTCATTCTCATGTTGCTAACTTGAGGAGTTGCAGCATATTTGGGATTGAACCAGCAATCGATGGCAAAGTGACCAACTCTACCACAGCACCAACAGTCAAATTTGTTGTATCTTTGCCTCATCTTCTCCTGCTTTACTACCTTGAGAGGATGTCCAACAGGGGCAGCATTTTTAGATGTAGAAGCTTCATGATGATGGCACGTGCATGGAGTCTTCTCTATCTTCGGCTTTTCTACAACAACTTTCACTTTGGGTGCCTTCTTAATATTATGACCATGAACATAAGGTCCATAGCTCTGAAGTTGAATCTCCTCATAAGGTTCCTTAAAAACGCTCTCACCAAAGTTGCGAAGGCGAGTCCAACCTTGGTATCTTGTCTTAGGCTTCTCAGGGATAGGCCTATTAAAGTGACCATAGGTGGATTCGTAGTCAAGATCGTTCGTAGGAAAGATGACTTTCTTGAACGCGACTGGCTCCAAGGGAGCTTTCCCTTTCTCTTCGGCAGAGGCCTTCTTGGCCGCCTTATTTCTCCTCTTAGCCTTGTTTCTCCTAGAAGATTTACTAGGAGCTCCTTTGTGGCCTAGACCGGCACCACTTGCCTTAGCTGAGAATTCAGCAATCATAGGAAGTACAGTCTTAGGCTTCGAGAAGCTTTCTACAAGCTTCTTCTCAGCCAAGAGTTGTTCTTCAAATTCCTTGATGATTTTCTCTTTAAGGTCAAGGTGCCCGAGAGCCTTGTTGTATTCTTCGATAGATTTATCGAAGTCTTCCTTGAGAGATTCAGTCTTAGAGACTTCTTCTCTAAGGTTGCTCTCTGAAGCTTTTAGAGATTTTATCTCCTTAGCTTGAGTTTTTACGACTTGGCGACATTTGTCGTAAGCCTTAGGTAACTCCTGATATTGCATCATGAGTTCTGATTCATCCTCAGAGGGATAGCCCTCTTGTTCATTGTCATCATCAGAGTCAGAAAGAGGGGTGTGAGATTTTACCTCCCCAGTGAACTGGGGGACTTGTTCATCGTCCGTTAGAGCCATTAGCCTAAAGTAAGCTTCTTCCTCTCCGGCACTCGACTCGGATGAGTCAGAGTCACTGAGAGTTTTGCTCTTCTTAGCTAACAAACTCTTTTCTGTCCTCTTCCTGTTGTAGGACTTCTTGTCTTCTTTCTTGCCGCCCTCTTTCTTCTTATGGGGGCAATCCGCAATGACGTGACCTGGCTTGTTACAGCAATAACAAACAATATCAGTGGAATAATATTTATTCGGTTTCGAGCCATACTTGTCGTGGCTGCTTGAGCTCTTTTTATGACGATCACCATCATTGCGTGATCTTCTATATGAGGCATCCTTGCCTTTTCATTGCTTCTTTTTGTTCAAGAATTTCTTGAACTGCCTTGAGAGTAGAGAGAACTCTCCATCAGATAGCTCCGAGCCAGAAGAGCTTGGTTCAGACGAATCTTCATCATCAGCTTCAGGAGCTGGGGCAGGAGAGCTAGCCTTAATCTTCCTTGAGCTATCTGCCTTCAGAGCAACAGACTTCTCTTTGGATCCGGACCTGCTCATCTCTTCTTCAGCTTTTCTAGAATTGATTTGAAGCTCATAGGACATTAGCTTTCCGAACAGATTTTGCGGGTCCGTCTCGGCTAACCTTCCGAACTCCCGAATGGCGCATACCTTGTAATCCCATTCCTTGGTTAGGGATCTTAGGAATTTGTCATTCAGTTCTCCGTTGGTGAAGACTTGGCCATAAACTCTTAGGCCGTTCACTATGTTGAAAAAGTTCTTGAATGTGTCAGCTATGGCTTCCTTGTGACCTTGCCGGAAGGCTTCATACTTTTGATTCAGAAGGGATCTCCGATCATCCCTCACTTCTTCAGTACCTTCCATCAGAGTCACCAGGGATTGCCACATCTCCTTGGCAGATTTGCAATGGATGAGATTCTGCAGCATTGAGTCATCGACTGCACTTGCTATTATATTTTTGGCTTTCTTATCGAGCGAGACAAGTGCAATCTCGTCTTTATCCAAGTCCATCAGCTTCTTAGGAACTTGTTTGGATGAGTCTATAGTAGAGGAAACCATAGGAACATGTGGACCTTCTTCAACAATCATGAAGATCCGAGGATCCACAGCTTCCATGAAGAACCTAACTCTTTCCTTCCACATAGGAAAATTATTCTTGGTGCAAATGGGTAGCTTGGCAAAATCTTTAGTCTTACTCATGCTTGATATTTCTCAAAAGACAACTCGGGTGGGATCAGATCAAGGTGTTAACCTCTTAACGATCAACCTCCCCCTCTGATACCAATTGAGAGAGGAAGTTGTCTACCTAAATCACCTAGAGGGGGGTGAATAGGTGAGATGTGCGTCTATTTGCGGAATAAAAAATTAAGGAACTAGCACAGCACAATACCAAGCAATCACAGACGACAAAAGATTTATAGTGGTTCCCCAACCTTGGGTACGTCCACTTTCCTCACCAATCTAGTAAACCACTAGACTTGGCTACTCCACTATCTCGGATCCAAACGATCCTACAACTCGGAACAATGTTCCTACAAAACTCGATCCCAAAATGGATCTACACTCGGAAGATTAAAACTTCCTACAAATCTCGGAGAGAATTTCTCCTACAATAAAGATGTTTGAAATATAACTCAAATAATACAAATAGTGAATTCTCAGATCTGAATAGATCGGCCTTGATCTTCCTCTTTGTTCGATGTGGCTTTTTCAGAAAGATCGAAGAAGAACACGGCAACCCTAGATCTGAAAACTTCTTTGACTTCTCCCGATCGGATGTAGAAGATGATGAGAAGCAAAACTTTGATCACGATCAGAAGAAGAAAACTTAGATCTGAATCAGGAATCAGAAACTCAGCACGAGCACGATGAAGATCAACGGCGGCGGCGGCGGCTTCAGTGATTCAGACTTTTCCGAGAGGTAACTATGTCGACGGACGGCGGCTTGTTGATCTCGAAAAACTTATATTCTCTGATAATTCCTTTTCTTTTTCTTAATCGGTTAGGTCTAATCACGTATCCCTTTTATAGGAGACTGATAACGGTCATAATCGTAATTAACGATGATACGTGGACCAATCAGAAAAGAGGAATTCAAAAATTACTTTGGAATTCTGGTCTTAGCGATTTTCAGAGAAAAACAGAGTCATATACACGAGAGGAAATGATATACTCGAGTATATGTCTATCTGCTACTCGAGTAACTAGAAGTGAAGCATACTCGAGTGAATGAGTTTCAACATACTCGAGTATCTGGGTTCAACTACTCGAGTGACAGAAAAGATCTACTCGAGTATAAAGAAGTTGGTTACTCGAGTATATCTACTTAGAAGAATTCTCAGGATAAAAGGATGGAGTTACACGAGTATATAGAAAGGAGGTACTCGAGTACTTGGACGGCAGTTTACTCGAGTATAACAGAGGGAGTCAACTACTCGAGTATCTGAGCTATTACTCGAGTGTAGAGAGTCTACTCGAGTATATAGACTTAGAGAAATTCCTTTATACTTCCTGTCCAGGCTTACTCGAGTGTAAATAAAGCATCTACTCGAGGACTACTCGAGTAAGAGAGTTAACCTACTCGAGTATCAAGTAACCTACTCGAGTATACCAAAGGAGTACTCGAGTATGTATACTTAGGATATTTTCCAGATAAAACATAATCCTTTACTCGAGTATATAACTTAGACCTACTCGAGTAACAGACCATTTACTCGAGTATATATAAATTTACTCACTCGAGTATATGAAGATCTACTCGAGTATACACTTATATACTTGAGTAAAAGGGATTTTCTCGAGTATGCTTAAGTCAACTACTTGAGTACTAAGTCACCTACTCGAGTATATGGAGTATATTACTCGAGTATGTGGACTTAGTAGAATTCTTGGAATTAGGTCTTCTATCTTTCTTTGTCCATGAGTCCAAGTGCATCTAGATGAAGTGTATCCCAATAGAGAGACTATACGTGAGTCAACACCTTGGATCACACAATGAGGGATTACATTGTATGGTCCTGTGTTTGATGACCCACTATAGACTGACATTGGTCTACACATGGCAATAGAGTCCTGCGCACAAGTAACTTAAACACAATATCAAATACAACTTAATTCATCTTAGTTCCGGGTCTGACTTCCCACAAATTTGAGGTATTGTGGAGACAAATCCCAACATAGTCTTTACTAATGACACACCCAAAGCGACGCGAAAACCAAACTACCACAGAATTCGACGAAATTCGCACCGTAGCTAAATATCCACGCTACGAACCCAACGGCGAAGTCGAAACTAAATTTTGACGAACAGAACTCGAGTTATACCCTCCCGAAGCCAAAACACAAGCAACCTCCGAGAGGCCACACCGGGTCACCCAAAATGACTCGGCTTGCTAGGGAGATCTTGCCAACAGGCTACAAAATAGGGCACCCAGTTCTAAGGAGTTAAGACAAAACTCCACAGATGGCGTAAGCCAAGAAAATGCGTCGACGTAATGCCAAACGAGAATTTAAATGATCGCAGAAAAAAAATGGGGGGCATTACAGTCACTCCCCCTAAAAGAAAGTTTCGTCCTGAAACTTTACGCACAACACTTCTACTATAGAAGGAAAGTAATAATCCAAACATTACAAGAAGAAAAACAAACCAAACTAATCAGGGAAATAGCTGAGGGTAAGCCTCCCTCATAGCCGACTCTAACTCCCAAGTCGTGCTCTCCAAATCCTGATTCCTCCAAAGAACTTTCACCATCGGAATAGACTTCTTTCCCAGCACCCGTTCCTGAGTATCCAAAATACGGGCCGACACTTCAACAAAAGAGAGGTTGGGCTCCAACTGGGGCACAACGTCCAAGACTTGCCCACTGCTGCGCACGCACTTCCGCAATTAGCTAACATGGAAAACATTATGAACACCTGGGAAGTTTGCTGGCAAATCCAACCTGTAAGCTAACACGCCAATCCGCTCCAAAATCTTAAACGGGCCCACATAACTCGGGTCCAATTTCTGATTCTTACCAAACCTCTTTACACCCATTATCGGGGAAACTTTAAGAAATACAAGGTCCCCTACAGAAAACTCCAAGGCAGACCTATGCCGATTGGCGTTCTTCTCGTACCTCTCCTGAGCTATACGTAGCTTCTCTCGAACAAGCTTCACTGCGACTTCCATTTCCTCGAGCGCATCAAGACCCAACAATGGCCTCTCACCAGCCTCAGCCCAAAACAACGGAGTTCTGCAGCGCCTCCCATACAAGGCTTCGAACGGAGCCATGTGCAAGCTCTCCTGATAACTATTATTGTATGCAAATTCCATAAGTCGCAGCCGCTCGTCCCACGCTCCACCGTGGTCAAAAATGTAGCATCGGATCATATCCTCAACTATCTGATTCAACCGCTCCGTCTGCCCATTAGTCTGTGGGTGGTACGCAGTAGAATACCTCAGATCCGTACCCAAACCCTCCTGCAGACTCTGTCAAAAACGAGAAGTAAACCGGGAGTCTCGATCAGAAATGATGCTAACCGGCACACCGCTCAGTCGGATGACTTCATTCAAGTACAACTCCTCTATCTTCTTCATCGGGTAATCAATCTTATATGGCACGAAGTGAGCACACTTCGTCAGTCTATCCACTATGACCCAAATGGAATCAAATCCCCTCGGGGATCGCGGTAAACCCGTGATGAAATCCATAGATATACTTTCCCACTTCCAAGTCGGGATCTCTAACAGAGTCAACTTGCCACCAGGCCTTCCATGATCGTCCTTCACCCGCTTGCAAGTGTGGCACTCCGCAACAAATCGGGATATATCTCCTTTCATGCCATACCACTAGGCAATTTGCTTTAAGTCACGATACATCTTTGTAGATCCTGGATGGTAGGAAATGCTGGATCCATGAGCCTCTCTGCAAACCATACCCCAAATGTCCCCAACCGCGGGGATGCAAAATCTGCTACGGTACTTCAAAGTTCCCGCATCATCGATGGAATAATTCAGCAACTCTCATCTCTCAGTCCTGGAGTATAAGTGTAGAAGATCCGGGTCGTCCTTTTGGTTAAGTCTGGTCAAAGAAATCCAAGACGGCTCTGCCACTGACAAACTACTCTGCAGGC
Organism: Platanthera zijinensis; assembly: GCA_039513925.1. Taxonomy (NCBI): domain Eukaryota; kingdom Viridiplantae; phylum Streptophyta; class Magnoliopsida; order Asparagales; family Orchidaceae; genus Platanthera; species Platanthera zijinensis. The sequence goes on from CM077094.1 coordinate 97,642,229, forward strand.
CATAGCATCCCACTGATATATCCATAAGGAGGATCTCCTCCACTAAACGATTGGCAGTGAGATTAAAGATCTTTCCCGTCTTACGGCTCAGGGCGTCGGCCACCACATTGGCCTTGCCTTGATGATACTGGATCTCTACCTCATAATCGGCCATATACTCTAGCCACCGACGCTAGCGCAGATTTAACTCCTTCTGCGTGAACATCTACTTCAGGATCTTATGGTCGGTGAAGATCTTGCATTGAGCCCCATAAAGTAGGTGTCTCCACAGTTTCAACGCATAAAAAACCACTACGAACTCGAGGTCATGCGTAGGATAATTCTTCTCATGAGTCTTCAGTTGCCTTGACCCATAGGCAATCACCTTACCAACCTTCATTAATATGCATCCCAGACCTACATGCGAAGCATCCACGTATACATCATAATCCACACCCTCAGTAGGCAGGGTCAGAATGGGAGCAGTGCACAATCTCCTCTTTAACTCCAGGAAGGCTTCTTCGCACTTCTCGCTCCAAACAGAAGCCACGTTCTTCTGAGTCAGCTTAGTCAAAGGTGCAGATAGGGTAGAGAAACCCTCCACAAACCTCATGTAGTAGCCGGCCAATCCTAGAAATCTCCTTATCTCCTTGGGCGTGCCCGGCCTACTGCAATCCATCACTGCCGCGATCTTTTCCGGGTCAACCGAGATCACATTCTTATTCACCACGTGGCCCAGAAATGAGACCTGAGGCAACCAAAATTTGCACTTGCTTAACTTGGCGAATAACTTATGGTTCCTCAACTCCGATAGAACCAAGCGCAGATGCTGCTCATGCTCCTTAGCATTGCGAGAATAAACCAACACGTCATCGATGAAGACCACCACAAACTTATCTAGGAAATCCTTGAACACCCGGTTCATCATATCCATGAATGCTGATGGAACGTTGGTCAATCCAAACGACATCACTAAGAACTCAAAATGTCCATGCCTCGATCTAAATGCAGTCCGTCGAATATCTGTCTCACGGATCCTAAGTTGATGATAGCCTGAACGAAGGTCAATCTTGGAGAAGACCGTGCTACCGCGCAACTGGTCAAATAAATCATCGATCCTCGGCAGAGGGTACCTGTTCTTAATTGTGACTTTGTTCAACTCCCTATAGTCGATGCAAAGCCGCATTGACCCATCTTTCTTCTTCACAAATAGAACAGGAGCACCCCAAGGCGACGAACTCTGCCTGATAAGCCTTTTCGCCAACAACTCATCTAACTGGACTCATAACTCCTCTAGCTCTCGAGGGGCCATCCGGTACGGCACCTTAGCAATAGGATGTGTACCTGGCTCCAAATCGATCACAAACTCAACATCCCGCTTGGGAGGAAGACCAGGAAGCTCATCAGGAAAAACATCGGCGAAATCACGAACAACTGGAATCTCCTCTAAGCGCGATACACTAACAGCGGTCCCAACCACCGAGACCAAACAAGCAAAACAATCCGAAAGAAAAAACTTCTGAGCACATACCGCAGAGATGACAGGGGAATCCTGGCTCAGATCTGCATACACGCTTCCGGGCTGACCGTCGTCCCTGATGAAGTCCAAGCGCTTCCCTTTGCACTGAATGACTGCATCATACCTAGACAGCCAGTCCATGCCCAAAATAACATCGAAGTCATCCAGATCAATCTTCTTCAGGTCTGCCTTTGTTAGGAAGTCCCCCAACCAAACAGGGAAATCTAACACGCCCAAATCTGACAACACAGATTCACAGGGGAACTTGACACGAAAGGTATCTCGAACTCGATCTAAAGTCAACCGATGTCGCTCTATAAAGGCTCTAGCCACGAACGAGTGGGTACCGCCAAAGTCAAATAGAACACGCGCCCAGCGGTTCTTAACCTTAAACTTCCCTATAAGAACATATATAACTAAGGAACTACCACAACAATACTACAACATTCTATAAAGGCTCTAGCCACGAACGAGTGGGTAGCGCCAAAGTCAAACAGAACACGCGCCCAGCGGTTCTTCACCTTAAACTTCCCTATAAGAGCATATATAACTAAGGAACTACCACAACAATACTACAACAATCTATCAAGACAAGAACAAAACATTCAGGCTGGAAAGACAACTAACCTGAGATGACCTGAGTCGAAGCTTCAGCCTCCTCGGAAGAGATCACGTTCAGCTTTCCCTTTCCCTTGTCCCCACGCTGAGGTGGAGGTAATGCCTGCAGAGGAACTGCAGGAAGAGCAGGATGGACCTGAGGACACCTAGACTTGATGTGTCCCTTCTTCCCATACTGAAAATAGACCTTATCCTTGCACCAGCACTGGGAAGCATCATGCCTGGGTCTCTTGCAAACAAAATAGGAGACATCTCACCTAGGAGCACCCTGAATCGCAAGAACCTGCTCCTTCCTCTGAGCTGCTACCCTCTTGAAACATCTCTCGACAGGGTGGCCTGACCGGCCATAAAAACTGCACACCACTTTGCTCTTCTTTCCAGGAACCTTACCGGGTACCTGGGGTTTCTTTTCCTCCACAGGCTTCCTCTTATCCTTCCTACTTTGCTGTCCACTACTATTCACGGGCTCAATAGCCTCCACGTTCAGAGCATCCTCCACTACTCCTACATAAGTCTCTGACCCATAAGCACTGGTCAACTACTGCACCTCACTCCTCAAACCACCAAGAAATTGCTTAACTCAATCAGCATCAATGTTAACCAATCAAGGGGCAAAATGGCTCAGCTTGCTGAACTCTATCTCATACTCACCCACAATGAGTTGCCTTTGCTTCAGATGGAGGATGTCGTTCATGAGGCGGTCACGCTCGACCGAGGGTAAGAACTTCCTCAATAGCATCTCCTTGAACACCTCCCAAGAGCATCCAGCTACCAAGCTCTCCTTCTCTCTCAGCCACCAACTCTTAGCCAAACCTTTAAGCTGATAGGCGGCCATCATCACCCTCTGATCGTCTGCAATCCCTGAGTACGAGAACATCTCCTCCATGGAGATCAGCCAGTCGTCTATCACCATGAAATCTTCCTTCCCGTCATAAGTGGGAGGGCTCAGCCTTTGAAACTGCGAAATGAAAGCCATCTCCACTGGCACCACCACTGGAGGTCTTAAGGGTACAGGAGGGGGAGGAACAACAATCCCCCCTATAGGGCCTTGCACTACCTGAGTTTGTCCTGCCACAACTGCTACCAAAGACTGGATCTGGGCTCATACCTCCACAAACTGCCTGCTCAAGGAATCGCTACTCTACCGCAAGCTTTCGATTACCACATCATTCTGAGCTCCAGATGACTCACCCTCAGATAAGGGAGTCTATCTAGTTGAAGGATGTCTCGCCATCCTAAAGTCAAAGCTACACGAGTTAGATTTTAGTACAACGTCTAGACCCAACTACAAGTACAGACAATACATATATAGATATGAACTTAAAGCTGCTAAACTTGCTCTGGGAGTTTTTTTTTTTTTACAAAAAATTGATGTTATGCCCTAACCTAGGATGGTTAACCACCGCCATACTAATGCTTGTGCCTAGATCGGGAATGCATGACTTTATATTATTTTTGACTCGAAAACTTATGTGTGTACATATATCATCCTGCCAGTCTTTAGCTTGGCACGTTGTGCTTATGCAATGTTATGCTATGCATGTTTGTGCTATGCATTCTAAAAAGGCCCTAATGCATGTTATGAGCGGCGTATGCATGAAAATGTTATGCATCTTATACTACATAACATTCGCATGCAACGAAGAAAAGAAAACGTGCTAGTCGCAGCCATGTGGTGAGGTTATGCATCCCATACTACATAACCATCACATGTTTCCCCTATGGTGGATCCATATACAAACACATATTATGTATCCCATACTACATAATATGACCCGTATAGTTTATGTTATGCTATGAGTGTAGTGTTCTTGCTTTTGCCAAGACGTGCTGATGACATATTCGTGTGTGAATGACATGATGTTGAACTATTAAAGCAATCAAAGGAAGGTTGCCCGACTAACTTGTCAAGCAACCTCCCTCTGATACCAACTGTCACAACCCACATTTTCTCCGAATTAAAGAATTATCAGAGTATGAGAAAACACGCGTCATGATGTCACGTCAAGCAGGGGATAACTGCTGATGCTCAGGCAAAACCATCTACTACACTTTATGAAAGAAATTTATGAGTTTAATGATTAGAAAATCAGTTATACTTTAGAGGCCGTATCCCTCGGCTCGGTGGATCACCTAGTCCACAGTTAAAAACAATACTTAAGCGCTGCGGAAAAATATTTTATTCAGGTTTGACATCCTAAGAAGTGCATAAGAGCTCTAAGAGGACCACTTATGCCATGCAAGGCTCTACATTTAATTTATATTATATATAAGGAAACGATCTTTATACGTTGTTTGGAAAATAGTGATTTACCTTTATAAAACATGCTTATCATGTGATATACTTATAATAATAATAATTGTAGTTTTAAAATAACTAGTAACCTAGCATTAATCCTCCCCAGAGCAAGTAGACTATCTCCAGAAAATGGTAGCAGTAAAAGTAATATATCTAGTACAAGGGTAAAAACTACCAGTGGGCGCCAACAACCTGACACTAACCCATAGGCAAATACGCATGTCTGTAAGAAAAGTACAGAAAAACTACCTCACTAACAAAGCAACAGGATCTCCAAAGTCCAAGAGACCACCAGCAACACCACCGCAACCTAGCCACCAAACTGGCTACTACTCAGAACCTGAGGCATTCAAAAGAAGAAAGAATACCTCAGCAAGCAAAACAAGGAAAAACTGCATGGAAGTGTCAACCAGGGAATAAATAAAAGAGGAAAACACACAGCAGAAAAAGTCACAATTGCCCAAGGCAAGACAACAAGGAATGCACTACGTGCGAGGAATCAGCACCAACCCTGCACAAAAACTACATCCTGCAGGGTCTACTAGGCTACTAAGAGCCCAAAGTGCTGCAATCTACCAAGGGAGAAACTTCTAACACCCTAAGCTGTGGGAGATGGTAGTAGCAAAAACAAACAACATGGATCCTGTTGGAACCCTTGGTTCTGATTTGGGTTAGGATCTCTATTATGTTATTTAGGTTGCTTAGTTTAGTTTAGTTTATTTCCAGTAGCTTTAGTTTTTGAAAGACTTAACCCAAATAGGGGGAGATTGTTGGTACCCTAGTTTGGATTTGAGTTAAGTCTTTCCTTTTAGTCTCTTGACCTAAGATTTATCTATGGTCAAAGTCTAGTTGTAGAGTATTCTCTTTTCCAGTAAAATTCTGGCTAAGGAATTTCTGGTTCGACTATAGTCGAACGCCGATCGACTATCGTCGATCAGTCGATCGACTATCGTCTGTCTCCTGTCAGCTCGACGTTCTGCTAGATCATCGAGCTCTGGTCGACTATCTGTCTAGATTGTTCGACTATCTGCTGTGTGATAGGTCGACTATCTATCTAGATAGTTCGACTATCTGCTGTGTGATAGGTCGACTATCTATTGATAGTTCTACTATCCGCTCTAGCTTTGTGCTCCGGTCGACGCTTTAGCTTTGAGCCAAAGCTCGACGTTTTCTGTCAGCTAAGCTCGATGTTTTCTGTCAGCTTCGCTCGACGCTTTCTGTCTGAGTCGGTCGACTATCTGACTGATAGCTCGATGATCTCAGTAGGTCGGTCGACTATCTGATTGATAGGACGACGTTTGCTGTGAGTTGTTCGACGATCTCCGAGTGTCGTTCGACGATCAGTTGTCTGCATATATAATATTATATGCGTTCTTTTCTGTGTTTTATTTCCTGTATTTCTAGCATATATTTATTATATAATATCTGATTGATTTACTGCTATTACTTCAAAGCAATCCTTGCTATTCTTATGCATAAGTCTTTCCTTTCAGATAAAGTAGTTTGTCTTATTAGTTGACTTATTGATTACTTTATCTGCAGCTGTCCTTTATAGCCGTTGGCTGTAAAGAGTTATCTGATGTGACCTTTTATAGCATTCTTTATCAGATTTAATACTGCAGCTTCTTATGAAGCTTTATTCTTTATATAGAATATATATGTCTGCAAGATATGTTTTGTCTTTATGTTAATTGCAGCCCAGATTCAAGATCTGAGAAGAAGACAAAAGCTCAACTCAAATAATAGATCCGTTACTGCTGCTTATATATAAAGAGTTCTTTTGAAGAAAGAACTAAGCTTGCTACCAGCAATATACAGCAGCAGAAGGAAGAAATACAATACAGCACAGCTGCTCTCAGCATTCATACATCCAACTGAGAAGATATCTCTTCACTCTTCTTCAACCTGAGTGCTCCTGTTCCAGGAAGACTACACTCAGAGATATTGAAGAAGAAGAAGAAGAAGAAGGAAGCTGCTGAAGAAGATCCTTTTATTTTATATTCTATTATCTTCTTCTAAGCTTTATCCTTCAGAACTTCAAGACAGTATTCTGTCAGAAGTTCTGAAGAGGCCTTGTGCTTCTCTAATCTTATTTAAAATAAAGAAGACAATCTAACCCTCCTTTACCCCTCCTGTACAGGGTTATTACTCCCTTCAAAAGTATCCCTTGGTGGCAGGGCACCTGATCAAAAACCTATGTTTGGTTTTTAGACACCTGGTCAAAAGTCTAAAGGGTCTCTAGATCTACCTGCAGCAGATCTTGTTGGTGGCAGGGCACCTGATCAAAAACTCGTAGTGGATTCCTACCGTATGGGTAGAAGAGTGGATGTACCCAGTGTTTGGGGAACCACTATAATATCTTGTGTCGTCTGGTTGCTTAATTTATTATTTGCATTGTGGCTGTGATTAGAATTAACTAGGATTGCTAGTTGCTGGATTAGGACCCAAGCTTAACTGTAATTACAGTTAGCTTTATTTTGTGCACAACACTTGTGTTAGGCTTTAGGGTTCTTATTCAATATCTATAATCTTTAATTTCGCAATCGTATCTATCCCTTTCTCTTTCAATTGGTATCAGAGGGAGGTTGTCTGACTGTATAGGCTAACACCTAAGTCACAAGATCCTGATAGATACCAAAGATTATAGATATTCACATTCACTTTCATGGCCCAGTACAAAGATTACTTTAGCTCCAGACCTCCAGCTTGCAACTTAGCTGAGTTTAGCATCTGGAAGGCAAGAGTCAAATTATATATGAACTCTTTTGATGAAGATATTTTTTTGTCTATTTTGACAGGTCTCCCAACTTCGGCAACAACAACAAAAAGTGACAGGCTAGCTGATGCCCGAGCAATGAATATCCTAGCTCAGTCATTGTCTGATGACATTTTTCAAGAGATTGTTGAATGCTCAACAGCTAAGGAGATGTGGGATTCCCTTCACCAAATGGCTTCTGAACCCTTGGATGCAATATCAGAAGGAAGCCCCATCATCTCATCTGAAGGAGAAGAATCAACATTCCTAGATGTTATCTGGGATGTCTCAGATGATGAATCATCATTTGAAGATGAAGAGGAGGAAGCAAGGGCCAAACAATTTTGCATAATTGCCATCAATGCTTCCTGTAGCAATCTAGAAGCTGAACAAACAGAAGGAAATTCCAAACCTGAAAAGGTTCAGGTATTACTATCTAATTCTGTTATCAGTTTAGTTAATTTAGAAATTCAATATTGCTGCCAAGAGCTAATAAAACCTGAGAAGGAACCAAAACTTCTCAGAGGATTATTTTCAGAATATTCGTCTAACTCAGGTCAATCATATATAAAATCTGAGAAATCCGTCTGCTTTTTCATAAATTTGTTTTATAAACAAAAGGATAAATTACTTAAAATATTTTCAAATCCTTCTACCATTTGGAACAAATTTATTAGGAAGCATTTTTTTTCTTAAGGCTGTTTATATATCTGTTTGATATTTTGTTCAAATATTTTATTCAGATTTCTGTATAAAGAAATTCTCTGTCAGATAACTCTATCTTTTATAGATCTTTTTCTAAATTCATCTAGATTGAGTCCTCTACTCTAGTTGAATTGGTCAGCTGAGTTTGAATCTCGTCTAATGAAAAGAAATTCTATAGGAAGGAAGATATCTGATTTTGTTTTTCAGATCCAGAATCCTAATTAAATTTTCTGGACAAATATCATTTTTTTGCTGCTAACATACCCTTTTCAAGGAGAGAGCAATCTCTACCATAGCTTTCTGCAGGTACTATTTATAAGAGTTAGCTGGATGATTCAATCAAAATTCAAAGTCATCTCAGCCTCCTCCAATCTCATGTACTGCATCAACATAGGGGGAGATTGCAAATGCCAACAGCAGCCAGCATTGCTAAGTTTTTCTTTGTATATTTTATGCTTTGCATTATTTTTTTGCTAATAGGATCCTCACCCAAATAGGGGGAGATTGTTGGAACCCTTGGTTCTGATTTGGGTTAGGATCTCTATTATGTTGTTTAGGTTGCTTAGTTTAGTTTAGTTTATTTCCAGTAGCTTTAGTTTTTGAAAGACTTAACCCAAATAGGGGGAGATTGTTGGTACCCTAGTTTGGATTTGAGTTAAGTCTTTCCTTTTAGTCTCTTGACCCAAGATTTATCTATGGTCAAAGTCTAGTTGTAGAGTATTCTCTTTTCCAGTGAAATTCTGGCAAAGGAATTTCTGGTTCGACTATAGTCGAACGCCGATCGACTATCGTCGATCAGCCGATCGACTATCGTCTGTCTCCTGTCAGCTCGACGTTCTGCTAGATCGTCGAGCTCTGGTCGACTATCTATCTAGATCGTTCGACTATATGCTGTGTGATAGGTCGACTATCTGTCTAGATAGTTCGACTATCTTTTGTGTGATAGGTCGACTATCTATTGATAGTTCGACTATCCGCTCTAGCTTTGTGCTCCGGTCGACGCTTTAGCTTTGAGCCAAAGCTCGACGTTTTCTGTCAGCTAAGCTCGATGTTTTCTGTCAGCTTCGCTCGACGCTTTCTGTCTGAGTCGGTCGACTATCTGACTGATAGCTCGACGATCTCAGTAGGTCGGTCGACTATCTGATTGATAGGACGACGTTTGCTGTGAGTCGTTCGACGATCTCCGAGTGTCGTTCGACGATCAGTTGTCTGCATATATAATATTATATGCGTTCTTTTCTGTGTTTTATTTCCTGTATTTCTAGCATATATTTATTATATAATATCTGATTGATTTACTGCTATTACTTCAAAGCAATCCTTGCTATTCTTATGCATAAGTCTTTCCTTTCAGATAAAGTAGTTTGTCTTATTAGTTGACTTATTGATTACTTTATCTGCAGCTGTCCTTTATAGCCGTTGGCTGTAAAGAGTTATCTGATGTGACCTTTTATAGCATTCTTTATCAGATTTAATACTGCAGCTTCTTATGAAGCTTTATTCTTTATATAGAATATATATGTCTGCAAGATATGTTTTGTCTTTATGTTAATTGCAGCCCAGATTCAAGATCTGAGAAGAAGACAAAAGCTCAACTCAAATAATAGATCCGTTACTGCTGCTTATATATAAAGAGTTCTTTTGAAGAAAGAACTAAGCTTGCTACCAGCAATATACAGCAGCAGAAGGAAGAAATACAATACAGCACAGCTGCTCTCAGCATTCATACATCCAACTGAGAAGATATCTCTTCACTCTTCTTCAACCTGAGTGCTCCTGTTCCAGGAAGACTACACTCAGAGATATTGAAGAAGAAGAAGAAGAAGAAGGAAGCTGCTGAAGAAGATCCTTTTATTTTATATTCTATTATCTTCTTCTAAGCTTTATCCTTCAGAACTTCAAGACAGTATTCTGTCAGAAGTTCTGAAGAGGCCTTGTGCGTCTCTAATCTTATTTAAAATAGAGAAGACAGTATTCTTTCAGATCCGGGTTGGAGGCAAACTCAATCCCCCAACCACCATTTCCAAGCCAACAAGCTCAAGGGTCTACATGTGAAAGCACAAGGGACCTTCCACCCCCTTGCCCAGCCCGTACCTGGAGCAAGATAGAAGAATAAGGGTGGCCTTGGCTAAATTACACAACACCTCCCCCATGAAGAGCTTCAAACCACCATTACTAACCACAACCCACGATTCGGCCCTTAGGAAAGAAAAACATAGCCGACAAGGAAACTCAAAATAAAATCAAGGAATTCACTCGGGAACGTAAATCGAGGAAAGAGAAACAGTGTTAAAGTTACTCAACACGGCTTGGCATTGAGTGGAACCCACTCAGCGCCTACCAGACCTTGGCATTGAGTGAGTTAGCCTCACTCAGCGCCAGAACAGCCATGGCGTTGAGTGAGAATCACTCACCCAACGCCCTCCGCAAGAACAGCTCTGGCGTTGAGTGAGCTATCCTCACTCAACGCCAAAACAGCCATGGAATTGAGTGAGGTCCACTCCCTCAACTCCTTCAGCAAAAGAGGCAGCGGCGTTGAGTGAGCTAACCTCACTCAACGCCAAAACACTTATGGCGTTGAGTGAGGTCCACTCCCTCAACGCCACTAGTAAAAATCACAAAACCAACCGATGGCGTTGAGTGAGCCCACCTCCCTCGACGCCCAAGCAGATTTGGCGTTGAGTGAGGTCAACTCACTCTACGCCAAAGTTCACTCCTGCAGGAAAACCCTAAACCATCGCCAACTAGAGGAGGTCGGCGGGAATGCCGACTGATTCTCGCCGAATCGGTGGGAATGCAGGAATATTCTCGCCGAATCGGCGAGAATCCAGGATAATTTTAGCCGATTGGCGGGAATCCAGAATGATTCTCACTGAATCGGAGAGAATCAAGGATGATTCTCGCTGAATCGGCGGGAATCAAGGATGATTCTCGCCGATCGATGGGAATCACAGACGATACACGTCGAAATCGGCGGGAATCACTTGGTGATTCCCGTCGATTTTGACTTAGACAAAAATTCTCACTCAATCACCCCACCACTCAGCCGTAAGGAACAGACCAAACTATGGCTTTGAGTGTGTCAACCACACTCAACGCCAAGTCCGAGCGGCTTTTGGCTTTGAGTGTGTGCACCACACTCAACACCAAAACCCGAGAGTCTACCAAGACTGGTTCTAACCAGATCCCTACCACAACTTCCTCCCTCACTCTCTCTCTCTCGGCCCCACCAACAAAAGCACCCAACTAGAACTACAAATCTTGATTCTAAATGGTGAACACAACTAGCAGGTTGAGCAAACAGCACAAGGAGGGGGCTCATAGGAGAATCTAAGCCCTAAAATTTAGCAAGATAAAAGAGAATATGTTTGGTTTCTACCCTAGGGCTAACCGGGAAACATTCCAAAATTCAAAAGAACAATAATGGCAAGGGCAAGAATACCACTTGCCTCGATTTCCGACGAAGCTTGGTCGGCTTTCCCTCCTCTTCACTCTGCACTAGAAGGAGCAGCACCTAACAAGCAAACCCGCACTTTAATGGCCGTCCGAAGGAGAAGCAGGTCCGGTAGTTTCCTCTGTTTTCCGCGAACAGGAGCAGCGGTTTCGGTCTTGGGGAGAAGAAGAGAGGAGAAGTGGGCCTGCCACTTCTTAATAAGGCTTTTATACAAGCTTTAAAGCATCGATTCAGCAAAACTGAACGCAACTGCCTGCTCCTTAAATAAATAAAAAAGAATTTTCTTCTAGTCTTTACTAATGGCACACCCAAAGCGACGCGAAAACCAAACTACCTCGGAATTCGACGAAATTCGCACCGTAGCTAAATATCCACGCTACGAACAAAACGGCGAAGTCGAAACTAACTTTCGACTAACAGAACTCGAGTTATACCCTCCCGAATCCAAAACACAAGCATCCCCCGAGAGGCCACACCGGGTCACCCAAAACGACTCGGCTTTCTAGGGAGATCTTGCCGACAGGCTACAAAATTGGGCAACCAATTCTAAGGAGTTAAGACCACACTCCACAGATGGCGCAAGCCAAGAAAATGCGTCGACGTAACGCCAAACGAGAATTTAAATAATCGCAGAAAAAAAAATCGGGGGCGTTACAAGGTTCAAGATCAAAAAAGTGACGACTCGTACGCGACATCTCAAGCAACCTTTGTGAGGACCATCATCTTCTTCAGCACTTCATTTAGAGGGAGTTTTTATTCTGAAAGTTATTCTTTGTACTTCTTCATTTCATCATTGTAATCGTTAGAGGAAATTACCGCCTTGTGCATGGCATCTAAGTCCTTGCATAGCTTAGGATAAAATCACAGCCTTGTGCGTGGCATCTAGGTCCTTATGTTACTTAGGGAGTTTTCGCCGCCTTATTTACAACGACTAGATCATGGTGAGATCTAGAGGGAGGCTATTAGCAAGATCTAGGGAGAGATACGCTATAGCTCGCCGGTTCTTGGTAGAATGACTGTTGAAATGAAAAGAAGTTTATATTTTTCATAGCCTCGATCTCTAGATTTATAAATATTCATTATATTTTATTTTTAACACTTATGAAATAAAATATAAACATTTGTGTTTAAACTTGAAATCAGTCTCTTGTAGAGTTCGGGGTCCCAAAGAAGGTGTTGTCTCACACTTACTTCGCTCAGGCAATCTCACTAGACTAAAGGTTTAGGAAAATGGGAATAGAACTGAGGTTCCAGCTAGGAGGTCCCACCTCATACCTAGAAGATCTAAGAGATCTTCCCCTCCCAAGCCAATGCTGAGCTTGGGCACCTTGGAGACACTCAAGACTAGCTCAAGATAAGCTTGAAGAGAGAGTGAAAGAGAGAGAAGACTAGAAAACTATGTCTTCAAAGGTGCCCCCTCGGGTCTATTTATAAATTACTAAACATAGTTTGCCAATATCGTAACTCAGCTATCCCATTTTGCTATATGCAGCCCAATTAACTCTGCCAACAACGTAACTCCGCTGTTCTGAAAGGCTATTTGCAGACCTTCTAGGGAGTCGAGGTAACTTTGCCTTTGGACCCCACTAGGCTAGTGCTCTAGGAAGACACCACTCGACTGAAGAAGCGAATGCTGGGGTGAGCCAAGAATTCGCCTCCGCAGCTTCTTAGAGGGCGAGTGTGGGAATCACATGCCATTTGTCTGATTTGGCGAGAGCCTTTCCACCAATTTTGCCGAAAGAGCTTTACTCTCTTTGGGCAAGTGCGAGTCTGCCTGCCCCACTCGCCTACTTTCACTAGCTTGAACCTGAGGGTCCTTTGCTTCGTTGGGGGGGGGGCACCCAGCGAATACGGGGTTATATAATTTGTATTCTTATTATTTTCTAAGTGTTTATCTTTGGTTATGAAAAATTGGATTTGATTTCTATAATTATTTCACTAAGTAGATTTGATTAATAAAACAATTTTATTAACTTTTATTCACCCCCCACCCCCTCTAAGGGTGCCTCACAATCAAAAACTTGGTATCATAGGACGATTACACCAAATCAGTTTTACCACCAGGATTCATGGCACAACACAATTATGCTTTTGTAGAGGGTCAAGGCATTAATAGACCACCACTTTTCACTGGTATGTACTGACTATAACTATTGGAAAACACGAATGAATTTTTTCTAATAGAATTAGATATCGATGTATGAAACATGGTAGAACTAAGTTACACTCCACCGATTATAATCGTTGGTAGCATAAACATGGAAAAACCAACAGATAAGTGGGATGAGAATGATAAACTTAGATGTAAAAATAATTCTAAGAAAATGAACACATTATTCTGTGCATTAGATAGAATAGAGTCTATGCTTGTGACATAGCTATTGAAATTTGGAATTTATTAGAAGTTACTCATGAAGGTACTTCGCAGGTAAAATATTCAAAGCTATTCCAACTGGAGTCGGAATTTGAAAAGTTCAGAATGGAAGTGGACGAAGACATTGACACAATGTACACACGATTTATGAAGATCGTAAATGATTCAAAAGTCCTTGGAAAGACTTTTTCTAATGGTGATTTAGTAAGGAAAATTTTGAGATCACTTCCCCCGAAGTTCAATCCAAAGGTCACCGCTATTTCAGAATCTCATGATCTTAAACAATATAAATTGAGAGCCTCATTGGGAATGTCAAAACTCATGAGATGGAGTTAAAAATTCAACAACAAGAATACAACTTAGAACCAAAGAAGAAGACTTTGGCGTTAAAATCAAAGGAAGAAGTGGAAAGAGATACTGATGAAGATGATGAATAGAATTAAGAAAGTTTATTTGTAAGGAAGTTTAAGAGATACATGAGGAATTTGGAGTGGTGAAACTCGTTCAAGAAATTTTTTAACAAAAAGGACATCTCTTACAATAAAGGTAAAGGAAAAGGAGAAGTTGAAGATGATGTTGAGCGTCCACTATCGGAGTGTTATCATTGTAGAAAGAAAGGACATATAAGAAGCAAATGCCCAAAATATCTAAAAGAGAAGAAAGAAAAGAGGAAAGACAAGAAGAGTAAGAAGAAGGTCTTGAAGGAAAAGACTTGGGACGATACCTCATCTGGAGGTATGAGTGATTTAGATTTAGAAGAAAATTAGGAAGCTAACATGTGCTTGATGGGGAAGAGTGTTTCACCTTCATAAGATGAATGTAGTGTCTAGAGTGACACTGAGGTAACTCCTCCAACTTATGATGAACTCTATACTTAATTTCTACACACTTGTAAATTTTTTAAAAAGTGTCTTAAAGATATTGATCTTTTGAAATCCAAGGAAAAGATATTATTAAAAGAAAATAAAAAAAGACTAATGAATTGAAAGTGCTTGGAAAGGACAAGATCTCTTGTCAAGAGTGCGATCACTTTTCGATAAGAGTGAAAGAATTAGAAAACTCTCCCATAAAGTCTGACTTGAAAATTTATACTCTTACCAAAGAGAAAAGGGACTTAAAGAGAGCGTTAAAATATTCTCAATATCAAGTACAAAATGGCAAGAAGGCATTCTCAAACTGATGTGTCATGTTGGTAACAGAGAACATTGCTTTGAAAGCCAAAGTTAATAATCAAAATATGGCAATTAAAAAGTTTGGAGTTGGCCAAAAATATCTAGATTTGATATTTTCCAACCAATGCCAGGGATCTGCTAAATTAGTACTTGGATACATCACTATAAGCTATCGCTTGGCGATATCCACTATCTCCAACGATAACAAAAAATCTCAAAAAGTGAATTTTAACATTAAAACTATTATTCATTCTTTCGATACTACCTCCTCTTCTAGTAAGAGTCCCCAGTAACTGTTGAAGAGAGCCTCATCTGTCTTTATTACTTGTGCCAAATGTTTTAGTTTTGGTCACACCATGGACTAATGAAAGAAGAAATGTTCTTGTGATGTTAAACAAATCTGGGTACCTAAGACGTCCACCTATTTTTTGGGAGGCAACACTTGGGTAACCAGATCTTTACTCTCATCTTCTTCTTTAGTTTGTTGGTAGGCTAAGGATTGAGAAGATGTGTATTACTTGGACTCAGGTTGTTCCAAACACATGATGGGTAACAAATCAAAGTTCCTTATCCTATAGATGAAGAAAGGAGGTTTAGTGACATTCAAAGACAATAGTAAAGAAAAAATCAAGGGCATTGGTGTAGTGGGTAACAATTTCTTCTCTATTTTAAATGTTTTATATGTTGAAGGTTTGAAATAAAATTTAATTTCTATAAGTTAACTATGTGATAGGGGCTTAAATATTTCATTTGAATCATCTTCAAACCTTTGTAAAATCATAGATTATAAAACAAATGAATTGTTTTTACTGCACCAAGAATCAATAATATTTATGCAATTACATTTCATGATTTATCGCATACTAGTGTTAAATGTTTTATTTCCAAAAATGATGAATTAGAATTGTAACATAAGAGACTAGGACATTCCAGTGCAAAGGTTGTTGTAAAACTTTCCAAAAATAAATTAATTAAGGGATTACATTTGCTAGATGGAAAGCTTTCTTCTTTATGTTCACCATACAAAAAAGGAAAATTCTATAAATCTTCTTTTAAAATTAAGAATATTATTTATACTACTAGGCCTTTGCAGTTACTTCACATGGATTTATTTGGTCCAATAGCTACACAAAATATAGCATTTTTGTTGGGCATTATTTTTATCATCTAAATCTGATGTGCATTCTGAGTTTACAAAGTTATGTACTCATATTCAAAATGAACTTAATTTAAAAATTAAATGCATACGATCGGATCATGGTGGAGAATTTGAAAATGAAAAGTTAATTTCCTTTTGTAAAAATTTATGGATTAAGCATGAATTTTTCGTTCCTCGCACACCACAAAAAGTGGTGTAGTGGAGAGGAAAAATCGAAGTCTTCAAGAACTTACACGTATTATGTTATCTGAATTTAAATTTTATAGAACTTTTTGGGCTGAAGCCGTTAGTACTGCTTGTTATGTTACAATTCGAGTCATGCTACATCCTATTTTTAAACTTATGCCATACGAGTTATATTTTCAAAGAAATCCTAATGTATCTTGCTTTAAGGTTTTTGGATGTAAATGCTTTATTTTAAATAGATAAGATGTTTTTGGTAAATTTGATGAAAAGTGTGATGAAGGAATATACATTGGTTATTCTTCAACTAGTAAAGCATATAGAATTTTTAATAACAGAACAAAAATAGTTGAAGAATCTATGCATGTAAAATTTGATGAATCTATTCTTTGTATAGTGTATACTAAGTCTACAGGTGATGATAAAGAACCCCTTCCTCCTTTGGTCAAAGATGATGATGATGAATTATTTGGAGATCAAGATGCTAATAAGGAAGAAAGAGAAGAAGAAATTGAAGAATATGTTCCTCAAAGTGAAATTCGCTTCTCAAAAGATCATCCATAAGAAGTGATAATTAGAGAACCATCAAGAGGGGTTAGTACACAGTCTTCTCTACATGAGTTATTCTCAAACCTTTGTTTTATATCCAAAATAGAACCAAAAGATGTGCAAACCGCTTTAAATGATGATTTTTATTTTTAGCTACGAATGAAGAGCTTAGTCAATTTTAATATAATAAGGTTGGGAAACTTGTAGAAAGGCCTTCAAATCATCCTGTTGTAGGTGTAAAGTGGATTTTTAAAAATAAAATGGATAGTAAATCAAGGGTCACTAAAAACAAAGCTAGGCTTGTAGCAAAAGGATATTCTCAAGTTGAGGGGATAGATTTTGATGAAACTTTTGCACCCTTAGCACGTTTAGAAGCAGTTAGAATTTTTCTTGCATTTGCTAGCTTTAAAAGATTTTACTTTTTTTAAATGGATGTGAAAACTACATTTCTTAACGGGTATATTAAGGAATAGGTTTATGTTGAACAACTTCAAGGCTTTGTTAATGAAAAATTTCCTGATCATGTATATAAATTAGAAAATGGCCCTTTATGAATTAAAGAAAGCACCCCGAGCATGGTATGATAGATTAACTTTATATTTATTAAAGAATGATTATAAAATGGGTAGTGCTGATTGCAAACTCTTCATTAAGCATGTTCATGATGATTTAATAGTTTTGCAAATTTATGTCGATGACATTATTTTTGGAGCCACTAATAAAGAGTTATGTGAAGATGTAGTAAAAATTATGAAAATGAATTTTAAATTAGAATGGTAGGAGAAATTATTTATTTTCTTGGTTTTCATATTACACAAAAACATGATGGTATTTTTATTTTCCAATCTAAATATATCCATGATGTTTAAAAAGATTTGGATTTTAAAACCTAAAGCAAGCTAATACTCCTATGAGTGTTTCTTTAAAATTAGGAATAGATGAAAGTGAAATATCTATTGATCAGACATTATATAGAGGGATGATATGATCACTTTTATATTTAACCACATCTAGACCTGATATTATGTTTGCAGTTTGTTTATGTGCTAGATTTCAGACTAATCCTAAAGAATCACATTTAAAATAGGTTAAATGTATTTTTTGATATCTTATTGGTACTTCTAAAATAGGTTTGTGGTATCTAGCTAACGATACTTTCATTTTACATGGTTATTCTGATTCAGATTATGCTGGATATTCTTTAGATTGTAAGAGCACTAGCGACACTTGTCACTTTTTAGGCCCATCACTTATTTCATGGTCGAGTAGGAAACAGAATTCTGTTGCCCTATCCACCACCAAGGTCAAATACGTTGCACTGGGTAGTTGTTGTGCACAAGCTCTTTGTATGAAACAAACCTTAGAAGACTTTTGAATAAATCAAGAAACCATAGAACTAAGGTGTGATAATAAAAGTGCAATTGATTTAACTAATAACCCAGTCATCACTCTAGGTCTAAACATATAGATGTTTGCCATCATTTCATTAGAAACAACTTAAAACAAAATTCAGTAAAGATTAATTTCATCAGCACAGATTCACAGCTTGCGGACATTTTCACAAAACCACTTCCATATTCCCGTTTTTCAATGCTAAGACTAGAATTATGAATCCTAGACATTTCAAGCTGATAAATTAACATAAATCCTATTATAAAATTGAAGTTAAAAATTAACTAAAATTAATATTAAACAACTAACAAATAAAAAAATCATCATACTGAGAAAAAAATCTGGAGTGTCACATCATAATCTAATTAAAATAAATATTACAATATAAGTTCAACACAGAAAACTGAACGAAATGCACTATCGCCTGGCGATATCAGGTACCTGTCACAACCCATATTTTCATCGCATTTAATGATATATTAGAGTAAGGGAAAATGTGTGTTATGATGCCAAGTCAATAGGGGATAATTGCAGACACTCAGGCAAAACTTCAACTCAGTACCTCTATAAAAGATATATAAGTTATTTAGAGAAAATCTTGTTTAAGTTAAGCAATTAGCTTCATCCCTTATGTACAACCCCAGAGCCGGGCGAGTGGGACCCTCCCCAAATGTCAGCCTAGGGGCGTGCTATTGGCGGCGAGTTGGTGCGACTCCGTTTGAGGGCGTGCGGGCACTCGTGCGCGCGTGTGGAGATTTTACGCTTCGTATTATAATATATATATATATTTATAATATATATTTATTTATAATATATATTTATTATATATATATGTTTATATATATGTGGGGGGGGGGGAGAAATTGAGAGGGAGGAGGCATAGAAAAGGGGGGCAGCAAAAACAAAAAAGAAAAAAAAGAAATAAAAGAGGGGGAGGGGGGCATCGGGCAGAGCAGGAGAAAAAACAAAAAAAGCCCTAATGGCTTTCCCCCTCCCCCGATCGGCTGCCTGGAGCCACCCCCGCCGCCCCTCTCCCTCTCCCCGTCGCCTCCTGGAGCATCAGCCGACCGCCCCCGCCCCTCTCTCCCCGTCGCCGGCCGCACCAAGCAGCCTCCGCCCTTCCCCGCCCCTCTCTCCCGTCGGCCTGGAGCAAGCCGGCCCCTCTTCCCTCTCTCCCGTCAGCCAAGCAGCCGCCGCCCCTCCTCCTCCTCCTCTCCCGTTGGCCAGCAAGGAGAACCCGAGCCCGGCTCTCTTCCCCCCCTCTCAGCGCCGCCCGGATCTAGTAAGGCCAGCCCGTGCTCGGCCTCCTCCCCTGTCGCCGGCCGCACCAAGCTCAGGCCGAACCCATCCCTCTTCCTCGCCGCCGTCGCCTAGGGCAAACAAGGCCCGAACTCCCCATCTCTCTCTCTCTCTCCGGCCACCGGGTACAACAAGGATGTGCCTTGCTCCTCTCTCTTCCTCGCTGCCGCCTGCAGCTAGGTCGGCCGGGAGCTCCTCTCCCGGCGCCGTTTGGAGCTAGGCCGGTTGGGATCGTCTTCCCCGACGCCGCTTGAAGTTGTGGAGGCCGGGACAACCATCGCCGACGCCACTTGGAGCGCGATCGGCCTTGGAGAGGCTCGGCCGTGGAGGGAAAAATCACTTGGAGCCTTCAACTCTCCCGCGGAGATCAGATCCGCGCATGGACAACCACTGCGGACGCTGGACGTCGAGCCTCGGGCAATGTGCGCGGTTGCGGCTCCTCCAAACACGCGTCAAGGGTAACGAAGTTTCTACTTGGGCAGGTGAAGCCCTTATTTTTCATATTTGCATGGAAGCACCTCTACACCAACGGGTGGGGGAAGGGAGATCTCCGACGGGTCGACGTGTGCGTCCCCGTAATTATTTGCATTAGTGCCCGGAAGTGTGAGTACGGGTTTAGGCATGTTGTGTGAAGCCCATTCGGACGTATGAGCCGAATTGGTGATGTTCTGTGTGAAGCCCGTCCGGACGTATGAGCCGGATTGGTGGTGTTCTGGGGTTCCCGGAGAAGACTCCGTGGAAGTTGTATTTTATTCATTCGCAGGGAATGCGCACCATAGCCCCAACAAAAGGGGGTGCGCGCATTATGTTTGGCCCGCTTATATCAGCCGACTAGCGTTTAGCTGGCCGCTGCTTGCCGAGACGTTGGCGTACAGATGCTGCACTACCAAGCGGGGAATAGCGGGCTTAAGCCCAAGCTTGTGCCGGCCCTTGAAGGCCTAGTTTTGTTTATGTTGTCGTCCTGCGTGCTGAGTATGGAATTAATATTCCTGTAATTATTTATATGTCGGTGATGCCATGCGAGTGTTTTTTTATCTTTTTCATCTTAGGCGGGCGGTATGTTTGCGAACCGCTCGCCCCGTGGGAGCCCCGAGGTATAGTTGCCGGGAAGCCCCTAATGGCCTATTGACAGCCTTTTAGGACAACGTAGTTACGTTGTTAGCGGCCCAATTGGGGCTGCGTGGAGTAGGGCTGCTGGGCGGTTTTATGCCATTAAAAAGGCGGGCGGGGAACAGTTTATATAGACCCAGGGAGACACCTCTAGTTCAGGAGTGGATTTTGAGATCCTCCTTAGATGTTCCGGCCGGCCAAGAGAGCCCGCCGAAGGTGTCTTAGCTCAGCCCCTGGTGTGGGAGGGGAAGAGTTTGATAGTCTTCCGGGTATGCAGTGGGACCTCCACACTGAGGCCTTGGGTCTGTCCCTCGTGTTCCTAGCCTTGAGCCTAGATTGTTCACTTGAGTGTAGTAGGTGTGCGGCCACCCCTTCCCCAAGGGTCGAACTCCACAGAGACCGATTTTTCGGTTTCAACATTTTGGTGCGGTGAGCGTGGAGAGTGGCCAGCACGGAAAATCTCAGGTGGATGTCATGGCTTTAGAAGAGGAACCAAGTGGCGACCAGGGTCATGCACGGAAAATTTGTATGTAAGGTCCTCATACTCGGAGTTGTCCCCTCCCATAGCTGTTGTTAGAATCTCGTAGCATTTGGAGTAGGATTTGCACCAGTTTGAAGCGCCTCTACCTGTGAAAACACGTGTATCCTCACTTAAGATTGAGTAAGAGAGCGGCTGAGAGGTATTTGGAGCCGGGGTGACCTGAAAGGGTTCCCTCCCTAGCAGTAATATGTTTTCTCTTCCTTATGATTCAGTAGCAGTGGAGTTTTCTCTTTATTGCCAATTCGCCTCGAACTTCTGAGGGCTTTAAGGGTTAGCCTCGCGATCGACTCCGGAAGCGAAACGTCCAATCCGTTCCTTTTAAATAGCCTAGTTCGTACGATGGGACGGTGCCGCGGGACTTTAAGCGCTATTGTAAGACCGAGCCTCTGCACTGACGGCCGAGATCAGCTCCCCCCTTGCACGTCGGCCTATGTCCTCCCGATCGCACCTCTCCTCCGACTAGAGGAATTATCAGGAACGAGCCTAGATGCTAACCTCCCAGATTTGATAAAGGGCCGACCTCTCCAATCAATCACAAGTGAAGGCCTTTGTTATTGAGAGAGCAAAATAACATGTAAAGGGGCAGGTTTTGGCCCGAGGGAAGATGTTTGCCTCGAGTGCGTCCTAGAGGACCATCGCAGGAACATTACCCGTCGCCCATGCACTAGCTCTCATCATCGAGTGACATGGCAGAAAGCGATCTTTGTCATTAGATCAGGATACGAGCCGTCGACCTGTTCCTTTTAAATAGCCCAGTTCGGATGATGGGACGATGCCTCGGGACTTTAAGCACTCTTGTAAGACCGAGGCTCTGCACTGATAGCCGAGATCAGCTCCCCCCTTGCACGTCGGCCTATGTCCCCCCGATTGCATCTCTCTTCCGATTGGAGGAATTATTAGGAACAGGCTCGGACGCCAGCTTCCCGATTTGACGACTTCCAGATCGTCTCTCTTATTAAAATAATGCGTTCTCCATTTGTAAAAGCATCGGTTCAATTAACTCTCCAACACCTCTTAAGTAAGCAGGAGGTCTCCACCTCGAGCAAAGTCAAGTCCTCGAGTAGTAGTGCATTTTCCTATCACCAAAAATCAGGCTGAGTGTGAGGCGGTTATAACGAGACTGTGCTTGGCCAGAGAAATTGGGGTACATGATGTGGAGGTTCTTACCGACTCCTTGGTGGTTTCCTCCCAGATTAACGTGTAGTTCGAAGTGAGGGAGCCTACCCTCCAATTATACTTGGAAAAAATGTTCCAAGTCTTCTCGCTCTGGAGTTAGGTCTCGATTCTCCCGCTGTCAGGCTCCCACCAAGCTGGCAAGGCATGGGTCTCGATGGACGTCATTATGACCCTGGGGCTAAGCCCGGAGGATGTTCAACACCCGCTCCCGGGCTTTCACCTAGCTGACTGAACCGACAGTATTACCCGGGAGCCCAGACAATTCTATATGGGCATCGTTATGACCCTGTACATCGTTATGAAATCTGGAGCGACAATGCTCCCGTCGCAATCTCTGTGGACGATCGAAGTATTCGTTTAGCGGACCCCGAGCAGATCCCGCTGTCAGGCTCTCACCTAGCTGGCAGGGCTGGATGTCACTCGGGGGATAGAGATGGTTTGAAATCTAGAGGGAGTTTGAATATTTTGCAGGACCCCGAGTGATGCTCGGCCCCGGGTAGACCCACTACCTGGCTCCTACTAGCTGGCAGGTCCGTAGGCTCGCCTGGGGGGTAAGGGACCCCGAGTGCTGCTCGGCCCCGGGTAGACTCTCTGTCATGCTTTCACTAGCTGGCAGGGCTGTAGGCACACCTGGGGGGAAAGGGAGATAGTTTGGAAAGAGTTTTTGAGTTTGAATATTTTGCAGGACCTCGAGTGATGCTCGGCCCCGGGTAGACCCGCTGCCTGGCTCCTACTAGCTGGCAGGTCCGTAGGCTCGCCTGGGGAGTAAGGGACCCCGAGTGCTGCTCGGCCCCGGGTAGACTCGCTGTCAGGCTTTCACTAGCTGGCAGGGCTGTAGGCACACCTGGGGGGAAAGGGAGAGAGCTTGAAAATAGTTGGTTTCTTGTTATGTTGCAGTGTATCAGATATTGCGTGTATTGCCGATGATGAGCCTAGGAGGAAGGACACGGGCTAGTGATATTCGTGCTAGAGCCTCTAGCGGGACTATGTGAAAAGTAAGCCCTGGACTAACCTCCCAGATTTGATAAAGGGCCGACCTCTCCAAGTAATCACAAGTGAAGGCCTTTGTTATTGAGAGAGCAGGATAACATGTAAAGGGGCAGGTTTTGGCCCGAGGGAAGATGTTTGCCTCGAGTGCGTCCTAGAGGACCATCGCAGGAACATTACCCATCGCCCATGCACTAGCTCTCATCATCGAGTGACATGGCGGAAAGCGATCATTGTCATTAGATCAGGATACGAGCCGTCGACCTGTTCCTTTTAAATAGCCTAGTTCGGATGATGGGACGATTCCTCGGGACTTTAAGCGCTCTTGTAAGACCGATCCTCTACACTGACGGCCGAGATCAGCTCCCCCCCTGCACGTCGGCCTATGTCCCCCCGATTGCATCTCTCTTTCGATTGGAGGAATTATTAGGAACAGGCTCGGACGCCAGCTTCCCGATTTGACGACTTCCAGATCGTCTCTCTTATTAAAAGAATGCGTTCTCCATTTGTAAAAGCATCGGTTCAATTAACTCTCCAACACCTCTTAAGTAAGCAAGATGTCTCCACCTCGAGCAAAGTCAAGTCCTCGAGTAGTAGTGCATTTTCCTATCACCAAAAATCAGGCTGAGTGTGAGGCGGTTATAGCGAGACTGTGCTTGGCCAGAGAAATTGGGGTACATGATGTGGAGGTTCTTACCGACTCCTTGGTGGTGTCCTCCCAGATTAACGTGTAGTTCGAAGTGAGGGAGCCTACCTTCCAATTATACTTGGAAAAAATGTTCCAAGTCTTCTCGCTCTGGAGTTAGGTCTCGATTCTCCCGCTGTCAGGCTCCCACCAAGCTGGCAGGGCAGGGGTCTCGATGGACGTCGTTATGACCCTGGGGCTGAGCCCGGAGGATGTTCAACACCCGCTCCCGGGCTTTCACCTAGCTGACTGAACCTACAGTATCACCCGGGAGCCCAGACGATTCTATGTGGGCATCGTTATGACCCTGTACATCGTTATGAAATCTGGAGCGACAATGCTCCCGTCGCAATCTCTGTGGATGATCGAAGTATTCGTTTAGCGGACCCCAAGCAGATCCCGCTGTCAGGCTCTCACCTAGCTGGCAGGGCTGGATGTCACTCGGAGGATAGAGATGGTTTGAAATTTGGAGGGAGTTTGAATATTTTGCAGGACCCCGAGTGATGCTGGGCCCCGGGTAGACCCGCTGCCTGGCTCCTACTAGCTGGCAGGTCCGTAGGCTCGCCTGGGGGGTAAGGGACCCCGAGTGCTGCTCGGCCCCGGGTAGACTCGCTGTCAGGCTTTCACTAGCTGGCAGGGCTGTAGGCATACCTGGGGGGAAAGGGAGATAGTTTGGAAAGAGTTTTTGAGTTTGAATATTTTGCAGGACCTCGAGTGATGCTCGGCCCCGGGTAGACCCGCTGCCTGGCTCCTACTGGCTGGCAGGTCCGTAGGCTCGCCTGGGGGGTAAGGGACCCCGAGTGCTGCTCAGCCCCGGGTAGACTCGCTGTCAGGCTTTCACTAGCTGGCAGGGCTATAGGCACACCTAGGGGGAAAGAGAGAGAGCTTGAAAATAGTTGGTTTCTTGTTATGTTGCAGTGTATCAGATATTGCGTGTATTGCCGATGATGAGCCTAGGAGGAAGGACACGGGCTAGTGATATTCGTGCTAGAGCCTCTGCGGGACTATGTGAAAAGTAAGCCCTGGGGTGGAGCTCCCTTTATACCCAAATGGAGAATTCTCACATTTTTTTTTTCTTTGGGTCGGCTCCCACTCACCGGATACGTAGGGTTGGATGATTCTTTCCGAGCTTGTACCAACCTCGAAAAGAGCGGGGATTATGTACAACCCCGTAGCCGGGCGAGTGGGACCCTCCCCAAATGTCAGCCTAGGGGCGTGCTATTGGCGGCGAGTTGGTGCGACTCCGTTTGAGGGCGTGCGGGCACTCGTGCGCGCGTGTGGAGATTTTACGCTTCGTATTATAGTATATATATTTATAATATATATTTATTTATAATATATATTTATTATATATATATATGTTTATATATATGTGGGGGGGAGAAATTGAGAGGGAGGAGGCATAGAAAAGGGGGGCAGTAAAAACAAAAAAGAAAAAAAAGAAAAAAAAAAGAGGGGGAGGGGGCATCGGGCAGAGCAGGAGAAAAAAAAGCCTAATGGCTTCCCCCCCCCCCCCCGATCGGCTGCCTGGAGCCACCCCCGCCGCCCCTCTCCCTCTCCCCGTCGCCTCCTGGAGCAGCAGCCGACCGCCCCCGCCCCTCTCTCCCCGTCGCCGGCCGCACCAAGCAGCCGCCGCCCTTCCCCGCCCCTCTCTCCCATCGGCCTGGAGCAAGCCGGCCCCTCTTCCCTCTCTCCCGTCAGCCAAGCAGCCGCCGCCCCTCCTCCTCCTCCTCTCCCGTCGGCCAGCAAGGAGAACCCGAGCCCGGCTCTCTTCCCCCCCTCTCGGCGCCGCCCGGATCTAGTAAGGCCAGCCCGTGCTCGGCCTCCTCCCCCGTCGCCGGCCGCACCAAGCTCAGGCCGAACCCATCCCTCTTCCTCGCCGCCGTCGCCTAGGGCAAACAAGGCCCGAACTACCCGTCTCTCTCTCTCTCTGGCCACCGAGTACAACAAGGATGTGCCTTGCTCCTCTCTCTTCCTCGCTGCCGCCTGCAGCTAGGTCGGCCGGGAGCTCCTCTCCCGGCGCCGCTTGGAGCTAGGCCGGTCGGGATCGTCTTCCCCGACGCCGCTTGAAGTTGTGGAGTCCGGGACAACCATCGCCGACGCCACTTGGAGCGCGATCGTCCTTGGAGAGGCTCGGCCGTGGAGGGAAAAATCACTTGGAGCCTTCAACTCTCCCGCGGAGATCGGATCCGCAAATGGACAACCACTGCGGACGCTGGACATCGAGCCTCGGGCAATGTGCGTGGTTGCGGCTCCTCCAAACACGCGTCAAGGGTAACGAAGTTTCTACTTGGGCAGGTGAAGCCCTTATTTTTCATATTTGCATGGAAGCACCTCTCCACCAACGGGTGGGGGAAGGGAGATCTCCGGCGGGTCGACTTGTGCGTCCCCGTAATTATTTGCATTAGTGCCCGGAAGTGTGAGTACGGGTTTAGGCATGTTGTGTGAAGCCCATTCGGACGTATGAGCCGAATTGGTGATGTTCTGTGTGAAGCCCGTCAGGACGTATGAGCCGGATTGGTGGTGTTCTGGGGTTCCCGGAGAAGACTCGGTGGAAGTTGTATTTTATTCATTCGCAGGGAATGCGCACCATAACCCCAACAAAAGGGGGTGCGCGCATTATGTTTGGCCCGCTTATATCAGCCGACTAGCGTTTAGCTGGCCGCTGCTTGCCGAGACGTTGGCGTACAGATGCTGCACTACCAAGCGGGGAATAGCGGGCTTAAGCCCAAGCTTCTGCTGGCCCTTGAAGGCCTAGTTTTGTTTATGTTGTCGGCCTGCGTGCTGAGTATGGAATTAATATTCCTGTAATTATTTATATGCCTGTGATGCCATGTGAGTGTTTTTTTATCTTTTTCATCTTAGGCGGGCGGTATGTTTGCGAACCGCTCGCCCCGTGGGAGCCCCGAGGTATAGTTGCCGGGAAGCCCCTAATGGCCTATTGACAGCCTTTTAGGACAACGTAGTTACGTTGTTAGCGGCCCAATTGGGGCTGCGTGGAGTAGGGCTGCTGGGCGGTTTTACGCCATTAAAAAGGCGGGCGGGGAACAGTTTATATAGACCCAGGGAGACACCTCTAGTTCAGGAGTGGATTTTGAGATCCTCCTTAGATGTTCCGGCCGGCCAAGAGAGCTCGTCGAAGGTGTCTTAGCTCAGCCCCTGGTGTGGGAGGGGAAGAGTTTGATAGTCTTCCGGGTATGCGGTGGGACCTCCACGCTGAGGCCTTGGGTCTGTCCCTAGTGTTCCTAGCCTTGAGCCTAGATTATTCACTTGAGTGTAGTAGGTGTGCGGCCACCCCTTCCCCAAGGGTCGAACTCCACAGAGACCGATTTTTCGGTTTCAACAGTTGTGCCTTTGGTGAGACATTTAGGTCAGGGAGCCTGGTATTGAACGTTTGGTCACTGAATTCAACCTGGTGTTTTTTACCAAGTGTTAATGATTCATGTTTTCCCACGATAAGTCAGAAGGGAGCAGATGGAAGAAGAAGCCTTACCCATACAAGTCTGGTGAGAAAAGTAATTGGACGTCCGGAGGGTCTCGCTCTAAGGGACCTCTGACGTACTATACTTATGGAAAGGCTGGGCAAATATCAAGATTTTGTACTCAAGGAGGCACGAAACAAGAGCCAAGGCAGGAGCAGACTGTGCGCTCCAGCCCCAGTACCACATGGAAAGGGAAGATGGCAGAGTCGAGCGCTTCTCGGTTTCAACCGGTGCAGCCAAGGGCCTATAACCTTGGGTAGTAGGAAGCAATCCGTCAACCCGATGTGGTGACAGGTATGAGAGTTTAACCTGCACCTTAGATTCCTATTTTCAAGTTGTTTATGTTTGTTGCATGTGTTTAGGCTTTGTGATAGTTTACGGGTACCCCGCTAGGGTACTGTTTGATATGGGAGTGTCGCACTCCTTCCTTGAGGAAAGCTTTATCTGGAGGATAAGAGTTGAGTCTATCTCAACAAACTATGAGTTGAAAGTGCGCATTCCTAATGGGTCATCTATGACTACCAGGGCTAAAGGGCATATTTGTTGGAGTCTAGATAGAGTCTACTTCATGTTGATGACGACAGTTTTACCGTTGGCCGAGTTTGATGTCATTTTGGGGATGGACTGGCTAGCGGAGCAGCATGCCAGTATCGATTGCCTCTCCAATGTGGTAACCCTGAGGGGCGAGGGGCAAGCAGAAGTCTAGTTTGAGGGTCTTTATTGGGTAGCCTATTCCCTAGTTTCGGCCATGCAATTAGTACGGGCAGTTAACCAAGGAGGTGTAGCCCTAGTTGCACTGTTGGAGGTTAGCCTTTCCAGGTTATCTCTTGGGGAAGTACCCGTAGTGGCAGAATTCGTAAACGTGTTTCCTGAGGAGCTGCCGGGAGCGCCTCCTCAGCAAGAGATTGATTTCTCTATCGAGCTAGTGTCAGAGGCTAGACTGGTGTCACGTCCTCCCTTTAGGATGGCACCAAAAGAGTTGGTCAAACTTAAAGTCCAGTTGCAGGAGCTTTTAAAGCAGGGGTATATCAGACCTAGTTCTTCACCGTGGAGTGCGCCGGTATTGTTCGTAAAGAAGAAGGGCGGTAGTATGCGGTTGTGCATAGACTACCGAGAGTTAAACAAACTGACTATCAAGAATAAGTACCTTATTCCTCAGATAGACGATCTGTTCGATAAGTTAGTGGGGTCAGTGGTGTATTCCAAGTTGGACTTTAAGTCAGGTTACTATCAGTTATGAATCCGGGACGAAAACATACCCAAGACCGCGTTTGGCACGAGGTATGGTCACTTTAAATTTTCGGTGATGCCGTTCGGGCTGACGAACGCACCATCGGTATTCATGGATCTTATGAACCAAGTCTTTCGCAAGTACATGGACTTGTTTTTAGTTGTCTTCATTGATGACATTCTGGTTTATTCCAAGTCAGAAGCGGATCACGGGTCTCACTTGAGAATAGTGTTGCAAGTGTTGAGAGAGAACCAGCTTTATGCAAAGTTCTCCAAGTGCGATTTCTGGTTGGAGGCGTTTTTGGGCCATGTAATTAGTGGGGATGGGGTGGCAGTAGGTCCAATGAAAGTGGAAGCCATCAGAGATTGGCCAGTATTGAGGACCGTGGCGGAAGTCTGGAGTTTTCTTGGACTAGCCGGGTACTATCGAAGGTTTGTGGAAAAAATTTCGCGGATAGCTCTACCCCTCACTTCACTAACTCGTAAGGATCAGGAATTCATGTGGACACAAGAGTGCAATCAGGCGTTTGATTCCCTAAAGGAAAGGCTTATGATGGCGCCAATCCTAAGTCTGCCGAAGGGGACCAAAGGATTTCAGATTTTCAGCGACGCATCCGGATGCGGTTTGGGGTGCGTTCTGGTGCAGTGTGGCAGCGTGATCGCCTTTGGGTTTCGGCAGTTGAAGCCGCACGAGAGAAACTACCCCGTCCATGATTTGGAATTGGCAACGGTAATCTTTGCGCTAAAATTATGGCAGCACTACGTTTATGGTGCGAAAGTGGAGATCTTCACGGACCACAAAAGTCTGAAGTATCTCCTAGATCAGAAGGAATTAAATATGCGGAAGCGTAGGTGGGTCGAGTTCCTTAGGGACTATGAAGTAGCGATTCAATACATGCAAGGCAAAGCCAATGTGGTGGCTGATGCTTTGAGTAGAAAATACTCAAGGCAAGGAAATTGGATTGAAGCTTATGATGAACGATTGAGGCGGGACTGGGAGTCCCTCGACATGGAATGTGCAGCCAGAGTCGAGTTTATTATGGCTCGGTTAAATTTGATTGAAATGCAGAACGATTTGTGCGGTCGTATTCGGGATGCGACCCATTTGGATTCGGAGTTCCAACCATACGTAGAGGAAGCTCAAAAGGGCGAGGGTAGCGCCTGGGAGATGATTGATGGGATTCTGAGGAAGGGCGGGAGGATTTGTTTACCGCAGTTTGGCAAGCTCCGTGAGGAGTTGATTTTTGAGGCCCACTTCACAAAGTACTCCATTCACCCGGGTAGTACAAAGATGTACTTAGATATGAAGAAATCCTATTGGTGGCCTGGTCTGAAGCGAGATGATTCTTTGTATGTGAGTCGGTGCTAAACATGTGCCTTGGTGAAGGCCGAGTGTCAAAAGCTGGGCGGGTTTTTGAAGCCTCTCCCTATCGCAGAGTGGAAATTCGATGACATCTCCATGGATTTTGTGCATGGGTTACCTAGATCGCAGCAGGGCAACGATGCCATTTGGGTGATCGTAGACCGCTTGACCAAAGTTGCACACTTCATCCCAAATCGGAAGGAGGACAGCATGGAAAAGCTGGTGTAATTGTACATTCGCAACATTGTGCGACTGCATGGGATTCCAAAGAGCATTGTTAGTGATCGTGACGGACGTTTCACGTCTAAGGATTGGAGGTTGGTACAGAAAAGCCTAGGAACGAAACTCAAGTTTAGTACGGCCTTCCATCCTCAGAATGACGGGCAGACCGAGAGAACGAACCGTACTATGGAGGATATGCTGAGGATGTGCACTCTCGACTTCAGTAAGAAATAGGAGGATCATCTCTTAATGGTAGAGTTCGCATATAATAATAGTTACCAAGCAAGTATCAAGATGGAGCCATACGAAGCTTTGTGTGGGAGGCGGTGTCGAACACCGATGTCTTGGATAGAGACGGGAGACACCAAGCTTTTGGGGAAAGAAGTGGTAGCGGACGCTAGTGAGTTGGTGTGAACCATTCAAGAGCGCATGAAGGTAGCTCAAGATCGGCAAGCGAAATATTTTAATACACACCACAGGAATATGGAGTTCGCGATGGGCGATTGGGTTTATTTAAAGATCAAGTTGTTCAAAGGCGTTTCGCGGATTTGCCAACTCAATAAGTTGAGTCCGAGGTTTTTGGGACCATTCGAGGTTATAGAACGGGTGGGAGAAGCGGCGTACTGGTTGGCGTTATCCCCGGAGCTGAGTGGATTACACGATGTCTTCCATGTCTCCATCTTGAGGAAAGCTCTGTTAGAAGCTAGCATGGTGATCGAATCGGCAGCAGTGCTGATAGAAGAGGACTTGAGGACACGAGTTCGTCCAATCGGTATAAAAGATTTAGAGGTTCGGTAATTGCGGAACAAGGAGATTAAACTTGTAAAAGTTCATTGGGACAACTGTGGCCACGAGGAGCTTTCTTGGGAACGAGAGAAGGCCATGCTTGAGGAGTACCCCGAGCTTTTTTGTTCAGGTACCGTTTAAGTTTTGTTTACCTTTTATAGTTAAATTTCGAGACGAAATTCTTTTAAGGGGGGAGGAAATATAACGCCCCAAAATTTGGAAGAGGAACCGATGGCGTTGTTTTTGGCCAAGTTGGGGTTTAGGAAGGCTGACATGGCCTGTGACACGGGCGTGTCACAGGGCGTGTTGTGCTCTGGTTCGACATTTTGACGAGAGGTCGACGATTTTTGATCGACGAGCGTTGAGTGAGAACACGGACTATGACACGGGTGTGTCACTTGAGATATGGGCATGTCCCAGGGCGTGTTGAGCACTCAACGATTTTGCGGCGTTGAGTGAGTACACGGTCTGGGACACGGGCGTGTCCCAGGGCATGTAGAGCACTCAACGATTCTTCTGTGTCATTGAGTGAGGGCACACGGCCAGAGACACGGGCGTGTCAATGGCCATGTCCTGCTCGGGTTATTTTTGCTGAGAACGTTACACGGCTTGGGACACGGGCATGTCCCTGGGCGTGTTTAGCACACGTCATGTGACACGAGCATGTCACATGGCCGTTTTCCTCTCGGGACATTTTGGTCTTGTGTCGTTTGGGGGACACGGGCCGTGACACGACCCTTGACACCGGCGTGTCACCTTAGACACGTGTGTGTCCGAAGCCGTGTCAAAGACCATATCCTGTTCGGGATTTCTGGTTTGACGGCGACTAAGAGAACACGACCTTGGACACGGGAGTGTCACAACCCGTGTTCGGCCCAGGAAGTTTATTTTCAGGGTGAATCTTGGCCGTTCGTTTCCTTCTTTGGGGATCCAAGGGTTGTGGTTGGTCTTTGCTAGATTTAAGGCCGGGAATAGGGTTTTCAAACCCTTATTTTCTCATCTTCTTCCTCTTTCTAAAACTTTAGATAGGGGGAGAGCTAGGAGGAAGGACGAGATCAACTCCGACCGTCGGTGAAGCTTCGGAGCCCTGTTTCACAAGCGAAGTTCAGATCCGCGAAGGCAAGATCGTTGCGGTGGTGTTCATCCAGCCAAGCTTTCTCCATGGCTAGGAAGAGGGGTCGTAAGGTAACGACACTTCTCCTCTTGGTTTTAGGATGCATGCTTAGCATCTTTTCTTTTCATATTTGGGCTCCGGATCTCTCAAATGAGAGGGGTTTGGGTTACCATGGTTCAAGAGGAACCTCCCGGTCGATTGAGTCTGTCCCCGACATATTTTTGCATTAGATATCCGCTCCGTTAGTGGATTAGGCATTGTGGGTGAAGCCGTAGTCGCGACCGTTAGTCCAATTCGGTGATGTTGCATAGCGAGCCCTGAGGATTCGGTAGAAATCCGTTGCGGTAAGATGCCATTGTGAGGTGTGTGTTTTCCCCCTTTTCTTGAGTGAGTACTCGTAGCCGGAACCAGACAAGGTTAGCTCCGCATTGGCGGTAGATGTTTTCCTTGGTGCATGGGGACGTTACAGTATAAATGGTGGATTAGGGTGGGAAAATATATGGTTGTGCTATGCTAAGGCGTGGCTATGTCTCTATGGTCGGCTGGCTATCCCGTGACGTGCAAGTCATGTGGGGAGTGTGTCCCAGCGAGACTAGTTTCCTTCTGTGAGACTGACGAGAATGCCGAGCGTAGGGCAAGCCCGGGCAATGAGGCCATGAGCGAGTGGGGTCCAGCAAGGGTTCTTAGAATCGGTTTGTGTGTGAGACGAAATCATGACGTGTGAAGTCAGAATGTGCAGGCAAGCCCGCGGTTTAAGACCCATGCACGGGTGGCCTTTGTAAGATTTTTGTGTAACGGCGCTTGGGCCATTAGGGACATGGTAGTTCCCTTATGTTGTGCGGCTTTATTTCAATGGGGAAACGGAAGTACCCGAATTGTTTGATGATGTGTTAGATGCATACGAGTTAGGGTGCCTCTGGCGAAGCCCAGGTTTGCATACATGTTGCATAGTAGGCCCCTTTTACACTGTTCTCAACATAGAAACGTGTTTGTTGCTTGAGACATCCAAAATTGTTTTCAAGCTTTATTCATTTATATATATGGTATACGAAGTGCTGACTTGCAAATTGGAGGGGTACCCCGGGGTCCGTTAGGGGCGGTCGGGAGGAGATGTGTAGGTTACACAGTAGAGGTCAGCCTTTGCTGACCCACGTTACTTAAAATCTTTACAGGGCAAGGATCGCAAGCGGGAGCTAGTGCGCCGGGCGAAAAGCCCTAAGCCTCATGAAGTGTCGATGTACTTTAGTTTGTTTCCTTTTCTTGTATTGTTTGATCTATGATTTGGACAATGTCCGGCTTGCACGCCGAGGTAGCCTAGGAGTGCTTTTGCACATTCATGTATTGACTTTGTGGTTTATTATTTGATGGGCACTGTTTTGTAAGGCCTTTGGTTACTCCTGTGTGTAGTGGATAACTTCTAGTGGTTTTGCTTTATTTCTGCTGTGTTTAGTTCTGAGTTTTGAGTTTGGGCATTAATATCATCTTATAATGCTGAAGCTGTGGCGATTTTATGTCATGGGGCCCTAGCCGGACCCATATAATATAGTCATTAAAGGGGAGGTATTACACCAACCCACCCTAAACCACTTGTGAGGGAGTTTATATGTGACTACAAGTCAGTGGCCAAAGTTTCACCAGATTTGGATGAGGAATGGTGATTCACTCCACCTAGTGCACTTTTGACCTAATTTTCCCCTTATGAGACCAATCTTTTGTCACTCCAAAACCTATTTAAATCAAGCCCAATTGGGCCGAGATTTTTACCAAGGTCATATCATGACCCTAAGAATCATCCACAAAAATTTTGGGGAATTATGAGGTCATTAGTCCCAAAAATTAAATCATACATGATTTATTAAATATTTACACAAACTATAGAAAAATGTTTTCCAAAAATTCTCATTTTTGGATATGTTAGAGGCATAGGTAAGAGTGACACCTAATCAAAATTTCAAGTCATTTGGATGGCTGTATTGGTGGGCGCACTCAATTTAGTCACTGGTTAACCCTATGTATAGACTGCACCATTTTGAGTGATGTGGTCAAACCACTAACCCAAATTGGTTGAAATTAATTTTAAAATAAAGTAGAATCAAAGACCTACAACTTTTCTAACTTGCCATTTTCTTGAAACAGCCTCTAAGCGCCTCATTTAACAACATCAAAATGTGCATGTAAAGAGGTAATTAATCACTATATTACTTATATAAATATAATAATAAATTAGATGATGCACTGTTCATCTTCTCCAAACCTGAACAACAGCCCGTAAAAACGCTCAACCTATAGCTTTTACATGAGCTATTGCTAGCCATCCGGCCACCTCCCTGGCCAGCCACCGCCACCGCCACCTCCGTTGAGGTGGTGGCTATCACTAGGCGGCGGCACGGCCGCCGGAGGTGGTGGTTTCTGGCGAACCCGCCACCATAATTTTTCGGAAAAAACTCCATTTTTTCTCACTAGATCGGCTCGTTTGAGCCCGATTTCTCAGCCTAATTTGATCTAGATACTAGCACAAAGGGAGAGGAGGAGATGCGGACCTTATTAGGGGTTTGACGACGGCGGTGGCAGCGGTTGGTCGTGGCTTTTCCCTTCTACAGAAAGCTTGCCCGATTCCTCGATCCTCCACCAAAACATTTGATCCAATATACCAATTTGATTGCCATGAACGTTTTGAAGGTGATGGGTTAGCCAAAAGTGGGAATGGGGGTTGTATAGGGGGATTTATATTTTTTTCATTAGAGAGGAGGTGAAGGGGTGGTCGGCCATGGTGGTTGGGCTCCCCTGTTGATGTCTATGGGCTGGAGTTGATTGGGAGATGAATCCTAAGCATCAGGGAATCCCAAAGGCAGCTTAGGGGAGGTTGAAGGAGTGACCCATGGTCTTCCACCATTAATCCTCTCTCTCTTTCTTCTTGCTCTCTCCTCCATTATATGGCAACTTCACTTTCCCTCTCCTAGTAACCATTTCCAGAATTTAGATGGCATTCCATGTAAATATCAGCCTCCTAAAGTTAATGTGTCACTCAATTGGGCTTAGCCCAAGTGTCTTGGGCTTGGTTAGGTCATTTAGGATAGTTTAACCTATTTTATGGTTGAGTTGACTATGGTCAATTTGACCTTTTGGGTTGACCTCAATGGGTCCTTAGTGACCCATTGGCGTCTCCTAAGGTCTAGGGAGACTTGGGTGTAGAAATAGAGAAGAACGACTAGAAAAACAGGCCGGAAGCTTGAATAACAGAAATTTTTATTATCCAAAAAGATATCATTTACAAAGGTATGGCCTCCCTTTTATAGAATGGAGGAGATAGAGGAGAGTACAAACTAACAATGTGGGACTAAATAAATGTACAAAGACTGGGCAGTTTGACATGTACAGACCGCACAGTCCGCGCGGTTAGATAACAGGCTAACCGCCCGGACAGACCAGAAGAAGATGCCGTAGGAGACCGCAAGACTGCTAGACCGCCAGACCGCCAGACTGCCAGATATACAAGTCGCTGGCGACAACCCGCAAGACCGCCGAACCATAGCAGCCACCAACTGGATATTTAGCCCGTCAGCCCCAGACCGCTAGACCGCGCGGTCTCCAGACCGCCATATTCAGACCGCCAGACCGCCTACTTTAACATTGGGTATGGTTGGTTTGAAACCTTGGAGGCCACTTGACCCTTAATTAGGGCACTTTGACCACTTAAGGGTTAGGGTTGACTTTTGGTCAACTTGACCTTTTGGGTTGACCCTAATGGGTCCTTTGTGTCCCAATTAACCTTCTAAAGGGCTAGGGATGTTATGGTGGGGTCAAAGAGTCAAGGTGAGGCCCTAAAGTCAAACACTAGGGTAGGTAATTAGAATGTGTTATTTGCAGACCATGGTGATCTTCACCTTCTTGCCTAAGTTCGCATGGTCTCTTTGAACTTCCTAGGGTTTTTTCATGATCTAGTCATGAAAAAACCATCTTAGGAGTCTAGTTGGAAATGGGATGTTACAAATCCCAATAAAAAAAATAATTTCGTCAACGAAATTCAGGTTAGGCCTGCTGGGTTTCTACTGAGAGTAACTGAATGTAACATCCCTCAAGAATTGACGTTATTCCTGACGCAAAGAGATCCGGGTACTTATGCTGCATCAGATCAAGTGTCTCCCAGGTATTCTCCTCCTGTCCATGATTTGCCCACATAATCTTGACCACAAAAACCTTCTCGTGTCGCAAGTCTCGCTTTGTCGTATCTATTATCCTAACCGGCTCTAAGCAGACCGATAGATCAGAAGTTGTTGAGCCATCTATACTAGGAACATGCTGCTCTAGTCGTAGTAGAGCCTTTCTAAGAGAGGAGACATAGAAGACGTCGTGCAAACCCGCTAACTCCTGCGATTTCTCTAATTTGTAAGATAATGGGCCGATCCGCTCCAGGATCCTGTAGGGCCCCATACTCCTCGACTGAGCTTCTTCCGCTTGCATACCCGCGAGACTCCATGCATCAGATATATACTTCAGGAACCCATGGTATCCATCCCGAACTCTACTTGACAATGTCGGGCATCGTAAAACTTGGCCGGTCTGCTCTAGGCCTCTAGCATCTTATCTCGAATCAGTCACACCTAGGTATGTATGTGCTCCACAAATTATGAGTCGAGTGCTTTTGGATCCTCATCTTAGATCCAAGATGGTGGAGTCCTACACCTTTGTCTGTACAATGCCTCATAAAAGTCATGCCTAAGTTGGACTGATGATTGTTGTTATAAGAGAGCTGTATAGGCGAAAACAGTCTCTCGCATGGCTCTCTGTTGTCTAGAATGCATAAGCGTAAAAGATCCTTAAGTGTTGGGATAGTACGCTTCATATGCCCATCCATATGAGGGTGGAGAGTTGTGCTGAATGTTGATCGAGAGCCCAGATAAGCCTGGACTGATCTTCTTTCCTTGGACGTAAACCGTTCATCCCGATCCGGCACAATCGTCCTGAGCACACCATGATAACTGACAAACTACTCACAGATCTCATGAAACACAAACGGGAGCTTTCTTACGGATCGGGGTGACCCCAGCTACTACGGTCAATCTATCCTCGATGTTGCAATTAAAATTGTGCCTGGAGTGGGGATATGGTAACCTGTATATAGAGCAACTTCAACATCACTATGTTTGCGACAACACATTTTCTAAATTAGGTCTAAGGGAACCCAAGTAAGTAACTAATTTGCCCAATAAACAAAAGATAAGCCGCGACCTATTTTGGTCTAAGTATATTCAATATCACTATGTTATATTCGTCCTAGATGTACACAAATTCCTTAGGTCATACAACCTTAGACTTGGGATTCCATCTGAAACTTGTTGATATACTCCATACCTTTAGACTCTTCAGGATACCATTAATGACAACCTTATCAGGATCAACATGTGACCCAATCCCGAATGGGCCTCTTATGATCTTGATTTCTTATCCGACCCTCAGTGTTTGGTATGATGGTTATCTTAACCAAATCAATTTGAGTCCCCTACTATTCCGCAAATGGATTATAGGCATCAATTCTCCTTAAGTCGGTCCTATCAGTTTGGGTAGCAAGCGATGGTACCACTTGATAAGTAAAGTAGGGACATCAGAGTTTAAGCCTTAAGTAGCTTCTCTCGTGTTAGACTCTTCCTCTAGTCATTTTGGGTATCCTCGTACCTTCACCGAATTTATATCTAAGGTCACTTTTGACCAGGATACGCTAAGAATCGTCTTGGTAAGTCGAGTTTCCTAGTTGGGTTGACCTAACTCATTGATTTAAGGACTATATATTGTGATCTTTACACATGGGCACACCACAGCTTCCGCTGCTTAGTTTGTCCCCAAACTAATGCTCGCGCTATAACAACAACATCCGTTTGATAACATATAATAGAAGGTCCGGCCGGGTCCCCAAACTCTATGCCACAAAACAGGCAGTGAGGTTACAGGCTATTACCAATTTAGATTCGCATCCTAACTCAGAGCATGCTAGCGGAAGATTTACAGTTAATATTGAACTCAATAGCCACGAATGTCCACTATATATAAACAACCACATTTATATATATAACCCCAAAGGAATGTATACCAATACACAAAAGTTTGGCCTTAAGGCCTTACAGTTAAACTTCACAAATATGGATCACAAACATCGGCGCACAGGCCGGCCACACATGAACATAATAAAGTTTTTTGCTCAGCCTTTGAGGGCCAGCAGCAGCAACAACAACAGGGGATTCAGCCCTCTATTTCCTGCTCGGCTCTCCAGCACCTGCACAAGGACAGCCTACCATGATGGTGGCAAACAAGGCAATAGTCAGCATTCAGCTGACCAATTTATTACGACCCTACCCCTTTCCCGGGGCAGTGGTATTCCTTCCCTACAGGCATAGCATTTCACAAGCAAATATATCATAATATTTGTACTCATGCACAATCAATATATCACAAACGTCGGCCACGCGGCCCGATGCTCTGTGCACTCAGGGCACATTCTTGGTGTACTGAAAAACCAGGGCCCACCACCGTTCAAGGTCCGAAACCCAACGGTATTGAGCATTTAGTCTTAATGGAGCGCAGGCCTAAGACTCTCATTATACCACCGATGAAAGCACAATCGCTTGACGCTCTCTTGTAAAGTCGACATAATGCAGGTACAGATCCACCATTACCCATTGCTCAAGTCGATATACCATCGCCGAATATCATAGTACTCATGGCCAATCTGCAGGCATGGGTCGGCTTCACCATTCCTATTCGGCACTAAGCCTTTTAAGAGCTCGCAGCTAACAATAGCCATATTGTCCACCAAGGAATGGCTTCGCAATCCAAAAGGGTAGCTAATGACAGCATTCATCGCTATCGCTTGGCGGATTCAAGAGAAGCTCTCTTTCTACACCCAAACTCAACCCAAACATAGCATACAACACATGACTTATGAGGGTATTTTCCTGGAATTCCACTCTAGTACTTCCTATTACTGCCCTTCATAGGCACAACCCATCGACTCCACAACATACACGATTATACCCGGAGTCTTCTCCGGTGCGTAAAATAAAACATCACCAATCCAGACAAACCTGTCCAGATGGTCTTCACAAAACATGCCTATTCCATACTACACATTTCCGGATCTATATGCAAGACTTCTTGGGGATTTCAAGAATCAACCCAGAGGAAATCCCTCAATAATCCACCTTTTGGTGGGGGAAATCCAAGCATTTGCCAAAAGAAGGACTTCACATGTCCAAGAAGGAAGATTTTTACCCTTGATGATCTCTTTGGAGCAATGGAAAACTAGCCGGATGAAAATAACAGCAACAGCCTTTCCTCCACGGAGCTGGACTCGGCTCACGATTCGGGGCTCTAAAGCTCCACCGGCGGCCGAATTTCTCCTCCTCCTCCTTACTTACTCTCCCAACTCTCTAACTCTTTAGAAAGAGAAAGGCCTTTGATAAATGAGAGCTTATCACTCAACTACCGTCCCTATAATAGTAGGGATGGTTCTTGACCGTTGGATCCTAATTGAAGGAAATGAACGGCTACGAATCGCCCTGAAAAGCACATTCCTGGGCTGAACATGGCTTGTGACACACCCATATCACAGGCCGTGTGCCTTAAGCGGCAAAGAAACCGACTTGACCTGACCAAGACACGGCCCTGTGATACGCCCGTGTCACAGGCCGTGTGCCAAACACATTTCCGAATCTATATGCAAGACTTTTTAGGGATTTCAAGAATCAACCCAAAGGAAATCCCTCAATAATCCACCTTTGGGGGGGGGGAATCCATGCACATGCCAAAAGAAGAACTTCACATGTCCAAGAATAAAGATCGTTACCCTTGGCGATCTTTTTGGAGCCATAGAAAACTAGCCAAATGAAAAGCACCACAACGGCCTTGCCTCCAAGGAGCTTGACTCGGCTTGTGATTCAGGGCTCTGAAGCTCCACCGATGGCCGGATTCCTCCTCCTCCTCCTTCCTTGCTCTCCCACTCTCTAACTCTTTAGAAAGAGGAAGGCCTTTGATAAATGAGAGTTTATCCCTCAACTCCCGGCCTTATAACAGCAGGGAGAGTTCTTGACCATTTGATCCTAATTGAAGGAAATGAACGGCCACGAATCGCCCTGAAAAGCACATTCCTGGGCTAAACACGGCTTATGACATGCCCGTGTCATAGGCCGTGTGGCTTAAGCGGCAAAGAAACATACTTGACCCGACCAAGACACGGCCGTGTGACACGCCCGTATCACAGTCCGTGTGCCATACATGGCTTCAAACACGCCTGTATCCAGCCCGTGTTAAACAGTTCTCACAGACCTGGCAAAACACAGAGATGGACACGCCCGTGTCATAGGCAGTGTGCCCAACATGTCTTTCCTCTCGAGGATCGTTGAGTGCATTTCGTCGAACTCATAGTAAACGGCCCTTGACACGCTCATGTCACATGCAGTGTGCCCCACTCGAGACTGCCCTGCACCAGACTCGAGACCGCCCTCTACCACACTCGAGTACCCAGTGTAGTACACAGCCTTGGACACGTCCGTGTCACAGGCAGTGTGCCACACTCGACATCTTTGAGGATCGTCGAATGCATTTTCGTCGACCAGACGACACCAAGTTGAACTCAGCAGGACATGGCCTTTGACATGCCCGTGTCCCAAGCCGTGTTGCTAAGCTCGACGATCTTCGTCGATCTCAGGTCGACTAACCAGTGTTACCGACTTGGGGTGTTACACGCGCGGGGTAACCCAGTATTGTGGACTTACTTCTTTATGATCGAGGTTTCCTCCGATACCAGTTTATAAGACCTCTTTTTTCCTACGCTATTTGGTCTTATGCCCAGAATCGGCGATTTGCGTTGACACCAACACTTGGGGTGGTTGTCACTACAAAATGTCGATCCTACCGGCATTAGTGATCACCAAACAAGTAGAAATATCAACTAAGACAAATATAATCATGTCCAAAAAAGTCACAAATATATATAAGTGAGCAATGAAGATCACAGCAAAGTTCGCAATGAGTACAAAGTATGAAAGAGAGTAGAATATGGGCTTAAGCCCGGTACATGTCTAATACGAATGATCTCTCTCACACAACTCACAACATCAAAGCAGAAGAAAACTGAAATCCATTCTTGAATTATCGTCGTATAATATCGGTAGTGTGCAGCAAATGCTCCTCATGTCCTACCTCTTTGTCCTTCTGGTGCTGATGCTCCTGCTGCTCGATCACCTAAAATGATGTGGTCCACTGACCGTTAGTCAAAAGACTAAGCCACTATCATCCTCGCCTCACCCCTGCTACTCCTAGGCACTGTGTGGGGAGGAGGAAAGGAAATATATTATGGTGGAGAATAAACAAGAGCAGGTGACAACTACCCTAGCAGGTGTATGCACAAAAGAACTATAACAAAGAAGCAGTAATATAAACAAGTAAAGTAGAGCAGTAAGTACACGTAAAGTAAACTATGGAATAAGTAACCTTAACTTATATGAATGTCCATACAAACTTATAAGTTAAGGGGTCTTTTGCAAGGCTCTCATCATATAACCTATCTCATACTAGGTTATACGATGGGGTGTCAGGTTATATGCAGGTATGTGTGTAGTGATATGTTATGTCATAATTCATGCAAGTACAACACACACACACGACCCTATACGCACAGACCTTTAGTTCCCCCATTTTGGAAGCTAGTTTCACTCCCTAGAGCCTCCATAGTGGCTGTTGGGAATTGTCTCCACAATACCTCAGATTTGTAGGAAGTCAGACCTTGAACTAAGATGAATTAAGTTGTTTTTGATATTGTGTTTGAGTTGTATGTATGCAGGACCTTATTGCCAAGTGTATACCAATGTCAGTCTATAGTGGGTCACCAAACAAAAGACCATACAATGTAATTCCTCATTGTGTGATCCAAGGTGTTGACTCATGTATAGCCTCTCTATTGGGATACACTTCATCTACATGCATTTGGACTTATGGACTATGGAGTATTAAAGATTATTTCAGAGAAATTTTTCTAAGTCCACATACTCGAGTAGTATCCTTCACATACTCGAGTGAGTGACTTAGTACTCGAGTATATCCTTGGACATACTCGAGAAGACTCTGTATACTCGAGTATATGAGCTTATACTCGAGTAGATTTTCTTTATACTCGAGTAGGTGATATCTTATACTCGAGTAGATGGTTAGTCACTCGAGTAGGTTATGTTTCATACTCGAGTAGATCATTCTGCATTCACTCTGAAAATTTTCTAAGTCCACATACTCGAGTACTTCCCTGATATACTTGAGTAAGTGACTTAGTACTCAAGTAGATTGGTTTTCATACTCGAGTAGGTGTTCTGTGGACACTCAAGTAGATCTAGACTCTCATCTTAGATTTTGTCTTCATACTCGATTAGATTTATTTTATACTCAAGTATTTGCTCAGGTACTCGAGTGGATCCTTTGTTTTTATTCGAGTAGTTTTTCTTCTCTGTACTCGAGTATTTTCAATTCTTGTACTAGAGTATGTTCTTCAAGTTTTTTTTTTCTGAGAAGTATTTTTGTGTTAACACTCGAGTATATTATCTCATACTCAAGTAGGTCTTATCTTACTCGAGTAGTTGTTTCCTGCTATACTCGAGTAGTTTTCTAGTCACTCGAGTAGTTTTTCCTAAGATACTCGAGTAGTTTCTCTCCTTGAACTCGAGTATATTCCTCTCTTATCTACTCGAGTAGCAGACCTCTTATACTCGAGTATATCATTTCTCTCGAGTATATTGGTTCAGATTTCCTGGAATATTTCTAAGTCCAGATTAAAAGGGTATTTTGAATTACTCTTTTCTGATTAGTCCACGTGTCGTCATTAAAGATTAGTATGACCTTTGCAGCTCGCCAATAAATAGGTCCTTTCCGATTTGACCTATTAACAACAATTCTTTTATGAATACATAGAATATTAAGAAAGAAAAATTTTCCGAAAACCTAATTTCTCTCGGCCGCAATTACTAGTTTCGGAAAGAACTCTGGATCGTCGTTCTCACAGCCGCTGCTGCCGATCTCTCATTCTCAA
The DNA here is from genome assembly GCA_039513925.1 of Platanthera zijinensis. Taxonomy (NCBI): domain Eukaryota; kingdom Viridiplantae; phylum Streptophyta; class Magnoliopsida; order Asparagales; family Orchidaceae; genus Platanthera; species Platanthera zijinensis. The sequence goes on from CM077094.1 coordinate 97,685,447, forward strand.
GCGATCCAGACTCAAGAAAAATCATCTGATCATTTCGTGCTTCATCGATCTCTGATATTTCTATTTGATTGTGGTGATTCCAGATCTCAGATCCGTGGATTTCTGTCAAGTCTTCTTCAACATTTTCTGCCCAAGCCGAAAGCTCTCAACAAAGAAGACAAAGCCAAAGATCCAGATCTGTGTTATTTTGTTTCTATTTTTCCTCAAACAATTTTCTTTGTAGGAGATTCATCTCCGAGTGGTAGGAAATTATATCTTCCGAGTATAGATCTGTTTGGGATCGAGTTTTTTATGAACGTGGTTCCGAGGTGTAGGATTCGTTTGCAATCTGAGATAGTGGAGTAGCCGAGTCTAGTGATTTGCTAGATCGGTGAGGAAAGTGGGCGTACCCAAGATCGGGGAACCACTATAAATCTCTTGTCGTCTGTGTGATTGCTTGCTTACTTATTTGTGCTAGTTGCTAAATTTTTTATTCTGCATTAGACGCACATCTCACCTATTCACCCCCCCCCCCTCTAGGTGATTTAGGTAGACAACTTATTTCTTTCAATTGGTATCAGAGGGAGGTTGATCGTTAAAAGGTTAACACCTTGATCTGATCCTGCCCAAGTTGTCTTTAGAGAAGTATCAAGCATGAGTAAGACCAAGGATTTTACTAAGCTCCCTATATGCACTAAGAACAATTTTCCTATGTGGAAGGAAAGAGTTAAATTCTTCATGGAAGCAGTGGACCCTCGGATCTTCATGATTGTTGAAGAAGGTCCGTATGTTCCTATGATTGCATCTATAATAGATCCAACCAGAGAAGTCCCAAAGAAGTTGATGGACTTGGATAAGGACGAGATTGCACTTGTCTCCCTAGACAAGAAAGCTAAAAATATTATAGCAAGTGCAGTCGATGACTCGATGCTGCAAAATCTGATTCATTGCCAGTCTGCCAAGGAGATGTGGTAATCCCTGGTGACTCTGATGGAAGGCACTGAAGAAGTTAGGGATGATCGGAGATCCCTTCTAAATCAAAAGTATGAAGCCTTCAGGCAAGGTCACAAAGAAGCCATAGATGATACCTTTGAGAACTTCTTCAAGATAGTCAATGGTCTAAGAGTTTATGGCCGAGTTTTCACAAATGGGGAACTGAATGACAAATTTTTAAGATCCCTGACCAAGGAATGGGATAGTAAGTTATGCGCCATTCGGGAGTTCGGAAAGTTAGCTGAGACGGACCCGCAGAATCTTTTCGGAAAGCTTATGTCCTACGAGCTTCAAATCAACTCAAGAAAAGATGAAGAAGAGATGAATAGGTCTGCATCCAAGGAGAAGTCTGTCGCTCTGAAGGCAGATAGCTCAGGGAAGACTCAGGCTAGATCTCCTGCCTCAGCTCCTGAAGCTGATGAAGAAGAATCATCTGAGCCAAGCTCCTCTAGCTCAGAGCTATCTGATGGAGAGTTCTCTCTACTCTCATGGCAGTTCAAGAAATTCTTGAACAAGAAGAAGCAATGGAAATACAAGGATGCCACCTATAGAATATCACACAATGATAGTGATCTCCATAGAAAAGGCTCAAGCAGCCACGACAGGTATGGTTCTAAACTGAATAAACATTATTCGACTGACATTGTTTGTTATTGCTGTAATAAGCCAGACCACGTCATTGCGGATTTCCCAAACAAGAAGAAAGAGGGTGGCAAAAGAGAAGAGAAGAAGTCCTACAATAAAAAGAGGACAGAAAAGAGCCTGTTAGCCAAGAAGGGCAAAACCCTCAGTGACTTCGACTCATCTGAGTCGAGTGTAGAAGAGGAAGAAGCCTACTTTGGGCTAATGGCTCTAACTGATGATGAACAAGTCCCCCAGTTCACTGGGAGGTAAAATCTCACACCCCTCTTTTAGAATCTTATGATGATAATGAGCAAGAGGGCTATCCCTCTGAGGATAAATCTGAACTCATGGGATAATATAAGGAGTTACTCAAGGCTTGTGATAAATGTCACCGAGTCGTGAAAACTCAAGCTAAAGAGATAAAACCTCTAAAAGCTACTGAGAGCACCTTAAGAGAAGAAGTCTCTAAGACTGACTCTCTCAAGGAAGACTTCAACAAATCTATTGAAGAATATAACAAGGCTCTTGAGCACCTTGACCTTAAGGAGAAAATAATCAAGGAGTTGGAAGAACAACTCTCGGCTGAAAAGAAACTTGTAGAAGGTTTCTCTAAGCCTAAGACTATACTTCCTCTGATTGTTGAATTCTCAGCTAAGGCCAAGGGTGCTGGTCTAGGCCACAAAGGTGCTCCTAGTAAATCCTCTAGGAGAAACAAGGCCAAGAGAAAGAATAAGGATGCCAAGAAGGCCTTGGCCGAGGAAAAAGGGAAAGCTCCTTTGGAGCCAGTCTCGTTCAAGAAAGTTATCTTTTCTGCTAACGAATTCGACTATGAGTCCACCTATGGACACTTCACTAGGCCGATCCCGGAGAAACCTAAGTTAGGGTACCAAGGTTGGACTCGCCCTCGTAACTTTGTCGAGAGTGTCTTCAAGGCACCTTATGAAGAGATTCAACTTCAGAGCTATGGACCATATGCTCATGGTCATAACATCAAGAATGAACCAAAGGTAAAACTTGTTGTGGAAAAGCCTATGAAGGAGAAGACTTCATGTAGTTGCCATCATCATGAAGCTTCTTCCTCCAAGAATGCTACCCCTATTTGACCTCCTCTCAAGAAGGTCAAGAAGGATATTATGAGGCAAAGATAGAACAGATTAGACTGTTGGTACTGTGGTAGAGTTGGTCACTTTGCCATTGACTGTTGGTTCAATTCTAGAAATACTGCAACTCCTCAAGTTAGCAATGTGAGAATGACCACTCATGAGGCTAATACTCGTAGGGGGAGTATTCTAACTCGAGACCAAGGACCCAAACATGTTTGGGTTCCTAAGGCTAAGTGATTATAATTGCAGGTACGTCCAAAGGCCATTAATACGCCAATCTAGTATTTGGACAGTGGATGTTCTCGGCATATGATCGGGACAAGGAGCCTACTCCAGAACTTTTCACCGGTGTTGAACGGACCAAAGATCATCTTTGGAGTTTCAAACCAAGGAATTACCAAAGGCTACAGTATGATTACTAACAGTAACGCATCCTTTTCGGATGTAGTCTATGTTGAAGGATTGGAACACAATCTCATCAGCATAAGCCAACTATGTGACAAAGGATACGTGGTTGAATTCCATGCTGGCAAGTGTTTGATAAAATCAGTTGACAACATGGAAACTATTTTATCATGCACTCGAAGTAGAAATATTTTCTGTTTAAATTTCATCTGTATTGACTCCTCTACACCAGTATGTCTTTTAGCAAAAAGTAGTGCATCTCTTGCTGACCAATGAAACAAGAGACTAGCACATATTAATTTCAAAACTATTAATAAACTATTCTCTCAAAACTTAGTACGTTATGCCCCTAATGTCAAGTGCGTTAAGGACAGCCCTTGTCATGCCTGTATAAAAGGCAAGCAAACAAGGAGTTCATTTAAAAGCATTATAGGCAAGGATTCTAATAGAAGCTTACAGCTTCTTCATATAGACTTGTTCGGTCCATTGTAAGTTAGAAGTTTGGGAGGTAAGGAATATACATTGGTTATTGTGGATAATTACTCGCGCTTTGCGTGGGTGTTCTTTCTAAAACACAAGTCAGATACCTTCAATATTTTCACTAATTTTGTTAGGCAAGTCAAGAATGAATAGAATTGCTCCGTAGTCAAAATCAGATGTGACAATGGAACAGAATTCAATTCTGGGGCCATGACAGAATACTGTGAAAGTCAAGGTATCTTTCATGAGTTTTCCTCTCCTCGCACTCCACAGCAAAATGGAGTAGCTGAGAGAAGGAACAGAACACTCATAGAGGCGTGCCAGACTATGTTGAATGATGCCTCACTTCCAGAGTACTTTTAGGCTGAAGCCGTCAACACCGCTTGTCACGTGCAAAATCGAGCACTCATTAACATGAACCATGATAAGACTCCTTACGAACTTCTAAAAGGCAGGAAACCAACCATTTCATATTTTAGAATCTTTGGCTGTAAGTGCTTCGTACTTAACAGCGGCAAGTATCACACTACCAAGTTTAGCGAGAAAAGCTTTGAAGGTATTTTTGTAGGTTATAGTAGCCATAGTAAGGCATATAGAGTATTTAATAGAAAAACTCTGGTGGTAGAAGAATCGATACACATTGTATTTGTTGAGACGAGTTTGCTGCAAAGCAACTCTTCTATTGTGCTCATTGAAGATGTAGGTACAAAGATAAAGGAACACAGCCTGGATGAACCTACTGAAGATAAAGATGAAAAGTTCATCAAGATCACCCCTACAACCCCAATTGGAGAGGTAGATGATCAAGATAAAGAATTAATCCCAGCTGAAGATGCAACTCCAGTGGCTAAAGAGATCCTAGATGCAAGGACTCTAGAGCTCAGACACCTGAAGGATCATCCCTTGGACCAAATCATAGGAGATCCCCGGGATGGTGTCAGGACTCGGAGAAGTACAACTAACGAGAATTTATTCTTAAGTTTTCTCTCACAGGTAGAACCTAAGAAGTTCGAGGAAGCAAACTCGGATGCATCCTGGATTATAGCCCTGGAATAAGAGTTAAATAAGTTCAAACGTTGCAAATTTTGGACACTTGTTCCTAGACCCATGAGCAAGAACGTCATCGGAACCAAATGGGTCTACCGGAACAAGATGGACGAAGATGGAACTATTATAAAGAACAAAGCCAGACTCATTGCCAAGGGCTATCGTCAATAAGAAGGAATCGACTTCGATCAAATATATGCTCTAGTGGCAAGACTGGAGGCAATCAGGTTATTCCTTTCTTATGCTGCACTCAAGGGCTTTACCGTCTATCAGATGGATGTAAAGTCCGCCTTCCTGAATGGTGACATAAAGGAAGAAGTGTATGTAGAGCAACCGTCAGGTTTTGTTGACTCAACTTTTCCTAATCATGTTTATTTACTGCAAAAAGCATTATATGGTCTTAAACAAGCTCCTTGAGCTTGGTATGAGACGTTGTATAGCTTTCTTCTTGAGAATAAGTTCACAAGAGGAAAGATAGACAAGACATTATTTCTTAGGGAAATAAAAGGCAAGATTTTGCTAGTGCAAATCTATGTCGATGACATTATTTTTGGCTCTACGGATAATAACCTATGTAAGAAGTTTTCTAAACTTATGCAAGGGAAGTTTGAAATGAGTAGTATGGGAGAGCTGAAGTATTTCTTAGGGCTTCAGGTGAAACAATCTGAGGATGGAATTTTCATCTCACAGACCAAGTTCACCAAAGAGCTACTTAAGAAATTCGGAATGGAGAATGCAACCTCTATGAGGACTCCAATGGCCTCAGCTATGTCTCTAGACAAGGATGAGAAAGGGAAACCTTTTGATGAAACTAAGTACAGAAGCATAATTGGGTCCTTACTCTACCTTACCGCAAGTAGACCAGATATAATGTTTTCAACATGTGTATGCGCTAGATTCCAGGTGAACTCTAAGGAATCTCACTATATTGCTGCAAAGCGAATTTTGAGATACCTTAAAGGTACACCAAATCTTGGCTTATGGTACCCAAGAAGTAATGATAGTGAACTGATTGGATTTTCAGATGCAGATTTTGCAGGAAGCAAAGACGACAGGAAAAGCACTTCCGTGACTTGCCAATTCCTAAGAAGAAGACTTATTTCCTGGAGCAGTAAGAAGCAGATATGTGTAGCCATCTCAACGGCTGAATCAGAGTATATATCTGCAGGCAGCTGTTGTGCATAGCTTCTATGGATCAAGAATCAATTTGAAGACTATAACATGAAGTTTCGGAACATTCCTCTATTTTGCGACTCGTCCAGCTCAATAGCGATCGCCAATAACCCATTCTCCCATAGCCGGACAAAGCATATAGAGATTTGATATCATTTCATCCGGGAGCATGTGGAGAATTGAGACATAGATCTACAATATGTCTCCACAGACAGGCAAGTTGCAGATATATTCACTAAACCGCTGGATGAGACTAAGTTTTCGTTCTTCAAAACAGAACTCGGTATGCTCAACAAAGAAGAATAGTGATGGTGGATTCATTCAAAGGCTCAGAGTTGAAGAAATCAGTGAAGGTAAAAAATTTTATCCAAGAAAAATAATTTTCAAAGTGATATACTCGAGTAAGTGCATTCACATACTCGAGTACTTGGTAATTTACCTGAGTAGATAAACTACATAATCGAGTAAATGAAAATATACTCGAGTACTAGAACTATATACTCGTGTAAGTACAAATATACTCGAGTACCAATTTTACATACTCGAGTACATGGAAACATACTCGAGTACTTCAGGAACTATTCGAGTAGTTTTAAAACCTACTAATGTATATCCTCGACCCACTCGTGTATGTTCCAAAAATACTCTTGTATGACGAAATATACTCGAGTATACAGAAATTCAAGAACTTTGAAAATTTTATTTTTTCTATATTTGCACACCGAGACTTTTGCCGCTCCCTCGCAGGTATGATTTAAACTTTAAATACCTCCTTAAACCTAATTAGGGTTATATATAAATAGAAAAATCGGAAAATCCTTTCCACGGTTTCCATTCTCTCGAGTAAGCCGTCGACGATTCGTCTTCCAGAGCCCGCAGAGCTTCGTCTTCCCTATTTCAAGTTTTACAGAAATTCGGTGATGGCTACCTCCTCGAAGATTGGAATCAGCTCGGAGCTTGATCCTGAAGGGATAGCAGACCTCTCGGATGACTTCCGTAATCTCTTGATACTGTTCGATACCGCTGGACTCACCTTCCTCTTGCAATTCCCGTGTAAGATTCTTCTTCCCGATGTTGAAGAATTTTACAATAATCTGGAGATAAAGAGAAATGGTAAAGTACTGAAATCCAAGGTGAAAGGGGTAAAAATCCATCTGGACAAGACCTCCATAGCTACTCTGTTATGACTATCGGTGGTAGATGAAGAGGATTAATTAGGTCCTGAAGATTCCGACAGAACAAGCTTATTCTGTGGAGTAGATCCTGAAGCCAATTCCTTTAACAGAGCAGATTTCAAAACAGAAGGTAAATTCCTGGTGGATGTAATTTCTAATGTAATTCTGTGCAAAACCTATTCGATCTGAGAGATATCCATGCATATGTTTGACATTATGCAAGCTATCGTCTGCCGAAAGAAGTTCCAGTTTGGAATGTTGCTGCTGGACAAGATCAAGAACGGTGTAAAACACCCTAATTTTGCTAGGATTATTTCTCTACTCCTCTATGAGATTAATCCCGAAGTTTTCAATTTATCCAAAGGAACTCCCCTCCACCACATGAAAAAGGTCTCCATTTCTTCTATCTAGAGATATGAGATAAAACTTCAGAACACTGCTTAAGCATCCAAAGCTCCTATTATCAAAGAAGATATCCCCAGAGAACCCAAAGTTTCAGATGACAGGATTCCATCTCCTCCTTTACATCAAACTATTGACACCTTGGGTGCAATAGTTGAGGGGGAGCCTGCTTCATCTAGCCCTCAGCATCAGAATTCAGTATCTCCATCTCAGCCACCTCAGATCAGAGATCCATTCTCTCCTCCAGCAGATATTCTCTCAGATGTACAAGTTCAAGAGGACATCCTCTCAACTACTGTAGATATCGACAGATTCATTGAAGAGCTAAGATCAGATGATCTCTTGCATCCAAAAGTATCAGTTGTTGTCTCTCCTGAGCATCAACTACCTGAAGAACAGTTTCTTGCAAAGGACCCATTGCTATCAAAGCAACCATTTCCCTCTCCCTCCCCTGCTCAATCTTCTGCTGAAGACCCAGATCAACATAAGAGTTTCCTCCTGTCCAATGATGAGGACATGTCCCCAGAGCATATTGATCCACCTCTAAGGACACTGAATTTCTCTCTCCCTTCTTTCACAACTCCAGAAGATTCAGTTGAGATAGTACCTACAAAGAGAGCTGTAAGCTCAGTTGTGATTGAAGAAATTCCTCCATGGGTAGCCCCTGTTCCCAAAACCCTTGCTTCATCCTCTGCTACAGCCTCTGCTCCCTCCAGCTCTTCTGATATTACAAGTAAGATTGAGCAGATGTTCCTAGAACAGAGAAGTTACTTTGATGATTCTCTGAAATCAGTAAAAGAAAAGGTCTCTACTCTTGAATCTGAGATGAGTAGAGGCTTTGCAGAAATTCAAGCCAATACTGATGAGTTAAGAAGACTGTTTTAGTTGGGTGGAAAAGCAATAGACCATACTATCACTAGTATATGTGAGGTAAGGAACCAAGCTAAAACAGTGGCATACAATCAAATTCAGTTTGATAAAAGGGCTGAAGTAAATGTTATGAAGGTTTGTGAGGAAGTTGGAACTTTCAGAGATGAAGCTATTGCTCAGCTATTTGTAGAAATCAGCAAGGGGGAGAAAATAGTGAAAGAACAAGTTGAAAAACTCTCTGCCCAGTTCTCTGCCCAGTCTCAAGCTACTTTGGATGAAAAAGTTAAAGCAATGAAAGCAGATATTCTAGGCCAACTTCAGTCAGTTAAATTCTATATATATGATACTGCAGTCTAGGTGCACAATCAGAATTTCCCAGATTTCCAGCTTGATCCTACCATCATTCCCAAAAGTCTAGATCCTCTTGAGGAAAATCCTCCTTCAGATGCTCAGGTTCATGTTAACATCTCAGAGGCTGTGCCATTCTTCTCTCCCAGACCTGCTGGTGAGATGTCTGAGCCTCCTCTATCTTATTCTGATGTATGGAAAGATGATATTCCTGATAGCTCGCAGGGACACTTTGATCAAGGTTCTTCCTCTTATAGAAGACCTGCTGATCAGGGTGCTCCCAGCAAGAAAAGAAAGTATGGTGACGGTGCTTCTGCCAGTCATTCTACACCTAGAAGAGAGCCAGCCCCAGTTCTAGAGGAAAGACCTGAAGTAGTGCATGCAGAAGTATGGAGTCCTACCTCCAAGTCTCTGATTTTTGATACCTTGAAGCTAGTGATAGATTTTGGAGAAAATAAATATCAGTTCTACAGTTACTCTGAATGGAAAGACTATGAAATATCCCAGATAAAAATCAGATTGCATGACAAGCGATGGGGATATAATAATCCAGATGCTCCTCCAAGGCCTAGAACTTACTTTCCTAAACCTTTCAGCTACTTGGAGAGGCAAAAGCTAAAAAGTGAAAGATTGCATAGAGAAGCTTATCCTTGAGTGAATGATGATGTGGAAATGGAAACTTCTACTATATATAATTCTGATTATGGTTATCCTTATAATTATTATTTCTTTGTTAAAGAAGGTTACTGCTTTTTTTATCATTAATATATGCTATCATTGTTTTTTTACTCTAAGTAATTAACCTTAGTGTAGAGGGTGCAGACTTCTATAAATAGGGGGAGATTGTTGGGAATTGTCTCCATAATACCTCAGATTAGTAGGATGGCATACCTTGAACTAAGATGAATTAAGTTATTTTTGATATTGTGTTTGAGTTGTATGTATGCAGGACCTTATTGCCAAGTATATACCAATGTCAGTCTATAGTGGATCACCAAACACAGGACCATGCAATGTAATTCCTCATTGTGTGATCCAAGGTGTTGACTCATGTATAGCCTCTCTATTGGGATACACTTCATCTACATGCATTTGGAATTATGGACTATGGAGTATTGAAGATTATTTCAGAGAAATTTTTCTAAGTCCACAAACTAGAGTAGTATCCTTCACATACTCGAGTGAGTGACTTAGTACTCGAGTAGATCCTTGGACATACTCGAGAAGACTCTGTATACTTGAGTATATGAGCTTATACTCGAGTAGATTTTCTTTATACTCGAGTAGGTGATATCTTATACTCGATTAGATGGTTAGTCACTCGAGTAGGTTATGTTTCATACTCGAGTAGAACATTCTGCATTCACTCTAAAAATTTTCTAAGTCCACATACTCGAGTACTTCCCTGATATACTCAAGTAACTTAGTACTCGAGTAGATTGGTTTTCATACTCGAGTAGGTGTTCTGTGTACACTCAAGTAGATCTGGACTCTCATCTCAGATTTTGTCTTCATACTCAAGTAGATTTATTTTATACATGAGTAGTTGCTCAGGTACTCGAGTGGATCCTCTGTTTTTATTCGAGTAGTTTGTCTTCTCTGTACTCGAGTATTTTCAATTCTTGTACTCGAGTATGTTCTTCAAGTTTTTTTTCTGAGAAGTATTTTTGTGTTTACACTCGAGTATATTTTCTCATACTCGAGTAGGTCTTATCTTACTCGAGTAGTTGTTTCCTGCTATACTCGAGTAGTTTTCTAGTCACTCGAGTAGTTTTTCCAAAGATACTCGAGTAGTTTCTCTCCTTGACCTCGAGTATATTGCTCTTTTATCTACTCGAGTTGCAGACCTCTTATACTCGAGTATATCATTTCTCTCGAGTATATTGGTTCAGATTTCCTGGAATATTTCTAAGTCCATATTCAACGGGTATTTTGAATTACTCTTTTCTGATTGGTCCACGTGTCGTCATTAAAGATTAGTATGACCGTTGCTGCTCGCCTATAAATAGGTCCTTTCCGATTTGACCTATTAACAACTATTCTTTTAAGAATACAGAGAATATTAAGAAAGAAAAATTTTCCGAAAACCTAATTTCCCTCGGCCGCCATTACTGGTTTCGGAAAGAACTCTGGATCGTCGTTCTCACAGCTGCTGCTACCGATCTCTCATTCTCAAGCGATCCAGACTCAAGAAGAATCAACCGATCATTTCGTGCTTCATCGATCTCTGATATTTCTATTTGATCGTGGTGATTCCAGATCTCAGATCCGTGGATTTCTGTCAAGTCTTCTTCAACATTTTCCGTCCAAGCCAAAATCTCTCAACAAAGAAGACAAAGCCAAAGATCCAGATCTATGTTATTTTGTTTGTATTTTCCCTCAACCAATTTTCTTTGTAGGAGATTCATCTCCAAGTGGTAGGAAGTTCTATCTTCCGAGTGTATATCCATTTGGGATCGAGTTTTGTAGGAAGGTTGTTCCGAGGTGTAGGATTGGTTTGCAATCCAAGATAGTGGAGTAACCGAGTCTAGTGATTTGCTAGATAGGTGAGGAAAGTGGACGTACCCAAGATCGGGGAACCACTATAAATCTCTTGTCATCTGTGTGATTGCTTGCTTACTTATTTGTGCTAGTTGCTAAATTTTTTATTCCGCATTAGACGCACATCTCAACTATTCACCCCCCCCCCTCTAGGTGATTTAGGTAGACAACTTATTTCTTTCAGTGGCCAATGGAGACAGTGGGTCGGGCCACCCCACTCCTAGGAGGGTAACCGCACTACCAGGCCTAGCCCTTACGTACGCCTCTGAAGGACACACCAGAGTCACCACGTACTATGCTGACCAACCACCAGTATTTTCCTTGGCTAAGTGAGAACCACACTTGTTGAGTCAATGTATCGACGTCGTTGCGATCGACCGTCTAATACCAAAGACCCACCACTTTATGCACATGCAATAATGAATTTCCCGAGCCATCGGCTCCCCAGACTAACCTGTCCGTTACAACTACCTTCCGAGCCTTCGACTCACCGGGCTAACTTGCTCATTTCCACAACCACCGAGCCTACCACTCGGATAACCTAACCAAGCTAACCTCTCGATTCATCAGGGTGATTGAAGGTGAAGCCTTAGTTTTACTAATTGCTCTTTAACCTTTTAGTCTTATAGTTTAAGGTTAACCTTGGACTACCCAGGGCATTCCCTATAAAGGGCTCTCGAGGTCACTAGGAACTACGATGGGCTGAAGCCCAAAGCTCCCTTTGGTATGGTGCTTATTATTATTGGTATCTACCCATGTCCCAATTTATTTTCATTACTCTTGAACTAGCTTTAATCATATTTAGACTTTCCCTTTCCAAGGAAGGACTGTCCACCGTCAATCCCGAGCACAACTCTGCCCTTGCACAAACGGGCTCACAAACCCTATCTTCTATTGGTGACCTTATTCATTCTCAATCAAACTAGGTGCTCCATCTAACCCTTTATCCCTTACCGAGGTTCACTTGATTCCTTTATTCTACAGTTTTAATGTGTACATACCTAATGATCTACGTGGTGAGCAAGAAAGGTGACCCCTCCAAATATTCATCCAAATGGCCTAAGATTATTATTAGGGGTCAATCATGATATTTTAAGAATAAATCTAGAAGATTATAATTTTCCTAATTTATTTGGTATTTATTATATTTTCTACAAAATCAGGCCACCTATGATTTTGAACACCAAGCACACTTTTCTGACTAGGTATGGCCTCATCAAAATTAGTACAAATCAGTAACATCAAAATAACAACAAATATCAAAAATCCCAATTTTCCAAAAAGAATTTGACCTTAAACAAAGATATTGATTAAATAATCCCCAAGGCAGGGTAAAGAAGGAAGTATTAGAAATTTTCATTAAAAAATTATAGGGAAATTACTAGAGGTTTAAGGTGACCAGAAAAGTCTTCTGGCCAAAAAATAATAATTTCCTAAGTCCATTTGGTCATATAAATAAATTACTTAAACTTATTTAACGTAGGGCTCTTTGTGAATGATCCTAAATGAAATAACTTCCAATAATTTTATAAAAATTCACAGAACATTATAATGCTCTAAGATGTTTTCTGATCAAGTTTCGTAATTTTTCAGTGGATATTTAACTCAGAGTTAATTTTCTTGCCCTTAGGGCAAACATTGGGGTTGTGAATAAAGTACCAAATATATCAATCCCAAATTCATAACAAAATCATCGGAGAACCACAACATCAGTATAAGCTCACTTCCAAAGTTTCATGAACATCGAAGATTATATAAATATGAAATTCTATTTTTAAATAAAGTGCCTTAATTCATCTTTAATCAACTCAGAGGGGGGTAAATGTTCCTAAAATTTCCAGTAAAATTATCTATGGCTTAATACCACTTGATGAAGTATTCTACAAATATTTAAGTTAATCCAAGGACATATGACCTCATGTCCTTTTCAATACTCAAAGGGCTAACCTAGGGTTTATACTAGGGTTTGTGGGCATAACCACCCCAACCCACCCTAAACCACTTGTGAGGGGGGTTATATGTTACTACAAGTCAGTGGCCAAAGTTTCACCACATTTGGATGAGGAATGGTCACCCACTCCACCTAGTGCACTTTTGACATAATTTTTCCCGTATGAGACCAATCTTTGGTCACACCAAAACCTAATCAAATCAACCCTAATTGGGCTGATATTTTTACCAAGGTCATATCATGACCCTAAAAATCATCCACCAAAATTTTGGTGAATTATGAGGTAATTAGACCCTTAAATTAAATCATACATGATTTATTAAATATTTACACAAACTATAGAAAAATGTTTTCCAAAAATTCTAATTTTTGGATATGTCAGAGGTATAGGTAAGAGTGACCCCCAATACAAATTTCAAGTCATTTGGATGGCTATATTGGTGGGGGAACTCAATTTAGTCTCTGTTTAACCCTATGTATATACTGTACCATTTTGAGTGATGCAGTCAGACCACTAACCCAAATGGGTTGAAATTAATTTTAAAATAAAGTAGACTAAAAATTCCTACAACTCTTGTGACTGGCCATTTTCTCGAAACAACCTCTAAGGGCCTCATTTAATAGCATCAAAATGTGCATGCAAAGAGGTAATTAATAACTATATTACTTATATAAATATAATAATAAATTAGATGATGCACTATTCATCTTCTCGAAACCCGAACCGCAACCCGTAAAAATGCTCAACCTATATTTTTTTCTTGAGCCACTGCCGGCCATCCGGCCACCTCCCTGGCCAGCCTCCGCCACCACCACCTCCGTTGAGGTGGTGGTTATCGCTGGGCAGCGACACGGCCGCCGGAGGTGGTGGTTTCCGGCGAACCGCCGCAATGATTTTTCGAAAAAAACTCCATTTTTTCACACTGGATTGGCTTTTTTGAACCAGATTTCTCAGCCTAATTTGATCTAGATACTAGCACAATGGGAGAGGATGAGAAGCGGACCTTATTTGGGGTTCGACGACGACGGTGGAGGAAGTTGGCCGTGGCTTTTCCCTTCTCCGGCGAGCTTGCCTGATTCCTCGATCCTCCACCAAAACATTTGATCCAATATACCAATTCGAATGCCATGAATGCTTTGAAGGTGAAGGGTTGGCCAAAAGTGGGAATGGGGGCTGTATACGGGGATTTATATTTTTTCATGAGAGGGGAGGTGAAGGGGTGGTCGGCCATGGTGGTTGGGCTCCCCTCTTGATGTCTATGGGCTGGAGATGATGGGGAGATGAATCCTAAGCATCAAGGAATCCCAAAGGCTGCTTAGGGGGGTGGAAGGAGTGACCCACGGTCTTCCTCCATTAATCCTCTCTCTCTTTCTTCTTTCTCTCTCCTCCATTAAAGGGCAACTTGACTTTCTCTCTCTTAGTCACCATTTCCAGAATTTAAATGGCATTCCATGTAAATATCAGCCTTCTAAAGTTAATGGGACACTCAAATTGGGCTTAGCCCAAGTGGCTTGGGCTTGGTTAGGTCATTTAGGCTAGTTTGACCTATTTTAGGGTTGAGTTGACTTTGGTCAATTTAATCTTTTGGTTTGACACCAATGGGTCCTTAGTGACCCATTGGCATCTCCTAAGGTCTAGGGACATTTGGGTAGGGTTAGTTTGACACCTTGGTGGCCACTTGACCCTTAATTAGGGCACTTTGACCACTTTAGGGTTAGGGTTGACTTTTGGTCAACTCTACCTTTTGGGTTGACCCCAATGGGTCCTTTGTGACTAAATGAACCTTCTAAATGGCTAGGGATGTTATGATGGGGTCAAAGATTGAAGGTGAGGCCCTAAAGTAAAACCTTAGGTTATGTAATTGGAAAGTTTTATTTGTAGGCCATAGTGATTTTCACCTTCATGCCTAAGTTCACATGGTCTCTTTAAGCTTCCTAGGGTTTTGTCATGATCTAGTCATGAAAAAACCATCTTAGGGGTCTAGTTGGAAATGGGATGTTACACCACATGTCCTCTTTGTCCTTAGTCTGCCAACACACTAAGAAGGAAGTTAAGAGTAAAGATTCAGATACCCAAGTGGTCCCTCTTGTAGAGTAGGTGGAAACCATTGGCACCCAGATTTATTTTAAAGTACATCGACCCTTTGTCCTGTAAAAGCTTGAGGTGTGTCCAAAACGAAAGCATTTGGTACACAAAATAAAGTGGGTTGAGACCTTTTTTTGTTTAGGACCCTTTCTGGAGGGCAGGGATCTAGCAGATATAAATGTAGATTTTTTTATATAAAGAGTCGTGGTCTTTATTACCAATGCAAGTGGTAGACACTACCATCGGGCGGTTATCACAAAAACCATAACCAAGTCCGTATTTTGGGCTCCCATGGCGTTGGTTGGTAGAAACATATCCAATATTTTTGGACTAATTCAAATTTTTTTATGTCCATGGTTAAGTCATTAATTCGGGCATTTAAGAAGGTCTTTTCTTCAAACACTATTTGCAGAGTTTTTCTTTCTAAGAACGATTTGGGTGAGAGAAATTTTTTCCAATAGTCACTTTGATGCAATAGACTCTATCCGAGCGCATCGAACACCCATTAGGTAGCAGCACATCCAAACTATCCTTTGCCATAAAAGAGGGCACTTTGATTCGAGACACAAAGTCCTAGGATAGGAAGGAGTGTGATGCTCCTGTATCAAACAGTGCTCGAGTTGGATAGTCCATGACCACGACAAAGCCTAAAATATGACAATCATACGACCAAAGCATAAGACGCCAGGTATTCAAAATATTACAACTAAAATCGAACACATACCTGTCACCACATTGTCCTGCTTGATAGCCTCTTACTCTCCAAGGTTGTAGAATCTCGGTTGGGCTGGAGCCTGATGGGATGTGGTTGACTCCACCGCCTTTCCTTTCTCCGCATAGGATGATCCTGCCTTATTTTCTAACTTACCACTCCAACAGTCGCGGGCTATATGTCCCAGCTTCCCACAAGTGAAACAGTGTATTGGGACTCCACGCCTAGACGATTCCCCAGAAGTAACCGATGAAGAAGCTGGTCTGGAAGGTCTGGCCTTCTTGTTCCACTTTCAGTACCCAATCTTCTGCGGTCTTGGTACCTTGAACTCTGGGCTCTTCACTGCCAAGTCCTTCTTACTATGGACCCTCTTCCAATCTTGTTCCAGAGATTTGGCTGTATTGACCAGGGTCAGAAATCCCTGCGTCATCGGACCTAAGAACAACAACCTCAGATCATTGTGCAGTCCTTCATAAAACTTATTTGTCTTGTGCTCCTCCTCCGAAAAAGTGGAGTATATATAACGTCCTAATCTTGTGAACTCATGTAAGTAGTCGTCCACACTATTCTCTCCTTGAGTCAGCCTCTGGAACTGATTCTCCATTGCTATTTTATGCACTGTCGGGACAAACCGTGCCATAAATAGTCTCGAGAACTCCTCCATCGAAACATAGGAGTGTTGTCTCCCGGCCAAAAGATGCAGCTCTAACTCATCCCACTACAGCCTTACCTCTCCATCTAGGACGAAAGTAGCTATTGTAGCCTTTTGCCACTCTTCAGTCTCCGTAGCTTACATGACTCTCTTTACCCTGGAGAGCCAGTCCTCAGCTTGTATTGGGGTTCCAGTCCCCGAGAACACGGATAGATTAAAGCTCATCACATGCTTTAATTGCTTCTTCGTATCTCTTCTCTGTCACTCACTGATCCACCACTATAGGCTCTGCTACGCCAAGCAGCTCATGAACTAACCTAGGAGCAGGAGGCTACACTTGCCTCCCTAGTTGGGCATTGATCATAGCGAGCATTGCTTTTGCTACCATTTGTATGGTTTCTGTAGAAGGAGGGGTTGCAGGTGCATCGTTAGGCGCACTACTCTCCGCAGAGTGCTATTGTTGTGACTGCCCCGTACCGCTCTTAGTCACCTATAGTTTCAAAAACACTCGATTAGGCGATAAATAGATTGCTAAAACACAATCATTGGAACACTCAGGTTCCTCAAACATGTGTATTTTCATTCCTAAGTGGACATTTATGGGTTCTTTTATGTTATAACGGCAACGCACATACAAGTACTCACCACCCCTTAAAAGAATTCGTCCACGAATTCGAATAAAGAAGACCAAAGCGCAGACATCTACCCAGGTGATCTCAGGTTAGATCCTAACCTAGTTATTTTAGCTCATAGTTGTAGTTTTGATGTTTCTTGGTTAGTTGTGTATGTGATTTTATAGGAAAGTTTAAGGTAAAGAACCGCTGGGCGCGCGTTCTTTTCGATTCTGATGTTATCCACTCGTTTGTGGCTAGGACCTTTGTCGAGCGCCATCATTTGACTCTTGATCAAGTTAGTGATTCGTTTCGTTTCAAGGTTCCCTCTAGTGATTCGGTGGTGTCGGACCAGGGTATCCTGGGTTGTTGGATTCTTTTAGGCGATTTCCTAATTGTTGCCTATTTGAAGGTGATAGACCTAGAGGACTTTGATGTGATCTTGGGCATGGATTTGTTGTCCAGATATGATACAGTTATCTAATGCAAGGTCAAGCGTTTGGACTTCAAGATAGACGACGGTCACTCTATGAGTGATTATGGTTATCCAAGCCAGGATTCCCCGATTATTTCTACGGTATGTGCTCAGAAGCTTTTATATTTCAGTTATTTTGCTTACTTGGTTTTCGTTTTGGGAACCATCAGTGGTTTGCCGCATGTCGAGGAGGTTCCGGTTGTGCGTGAGTTTCCAGATGTTTTCCCTGATAGTCTTTCTGGTCTTCCACCTGAGAGGGATGTAGAGTTTATTATAGATCTTGAGTCGGGTACTCGTCCTATTGTTAAGTCATCGTACTGTATGGCCCCTCGTGAGCTGGATGAGTTACGTACCCAACTGGAAGAGTTATTGCAAAATGGATTTATTAGACCAAGTTCTTCACCGTTGTCACAACCCGCATTTTTCCCAACAATTTAATTATATCAGAGCAAGGGGAAAATACATGTCGTGATGCCACGCCGTGCAGGGGATAACTGCAGACGTTCACGCAAGACTCCAAACTCTACAGTTTTAAAAGGAAACATAAATTATTATGAATGAAATCTAGTTTAAGTTATGATGATAGTTGTATCTCTCAGCTTAGTGGATCATCTAGTCCACGATTTAAAATATAATTTATACGCTTGCGGAAGATACTTGTTTAATTTGACTCTAACATCCTACATGAGTATAAATGTTCCTGAGGAACAACTCATGCTAAACAGACTCTAGATTTATAATAAGTATAGGAAAAATTTTTATGCTAACCATAAAAATAGTTACTTAGTTTTAAAAGAGATTGTATGTATGCTTTACTAATAATAGGTTTTTATAAGCTTGAAAATATCTAACATGCATTCATAGCAATAAATTATCCCAGAGAGCAAGTAATCTAAACCAAACATAAGATAATTACATCATCTAGTAAGTGTCACGGTTCAACAATCTCGTGGGCATCAACAACCTGACACGAACCCACGGTACCAATTATGTTTGAACTAGGAAAAGAAAACTGAAACAACAACTACCTCGCTGCGGCGAGTGGAAAAACCATAGCCGACCTGCTGCTGCAAGGGCTACAAAACCAGCTCCGCTACCCACTAATGCTCCGAACCTGAGGCATTCCAGAGACAGAACACCTCAGCAAGAGGGACAAATGGCGGCATAGAAGAAGCAAAATAAAATAAAGGTCAAACGGGGTACCAACCCAAGACCAACAGTACTAAAGTAAGGCATCGAACAGGAAAAGAAAGAAATACTTACATGAATCGTCACGTACTCCAACAAATACACCAGAATTCCCAAGGCAAAAAAGGAACAAAAATAAGTAAAAATATAAGAAAGAAAATTTAACTACCTTTACTAAGCACGTGTGGTCGACTCTACCCAAAAACACGGGCGAGGTGGTCACTCAACTGGACACACCCCTCACGAATAATTTATCTGCTTAACAGCGAGGGAGTCTCATACTCTCCATCGTACACCGCAGATGCCCAAAAACTCGGTAGACTTCCACAAGGTATAATAAAGGAGTCAGACAATGCGGAGGTGGTTTTATTCACTAACTCCCATAATTTTAGAAACCCAAATAAACCACAATACATATATATATATATATATATATATCTCGAGATTTGGCTCGTCAGATTCTACTTGACACTTCTAGTTTAAAGACATGGTTGATCAACCCTTAGGAATGATTTACAATCCTAAATAACACTAATCCATTCAATAACGAAATCTAAAGCGTTTAAAACCATCAATAAGACACTTCAAGAATGATCAAACATATCCAGACAAAAATCGAGTTTACCATGACAAAACATTACAACCTCATGTGATCATTGAGAAGGTTAATCGTAACAATAATTTGGAAGAATAAGCGTAGAACATTTTAAGGAACATGAAAACATAGACGTTACCATCAAATCGGACAACGAGAAACGAGGGGAAACCACCACTTGCCTTAGTTTCTACCGGAAAAGTCCTCTGAATCACTCAATGTCGAAGATCAGGGCAAAAGGATGCGAGAGGAGTTTAAATCTGAACAGGAATAGCCGAAAAGAGGTTAGGGCCGAAAAACCCTAACGAGAAAAACTCATGGAAAGGGAAAGATTTTACCATGAGGGCGAAGCTCTTGTCGAGAGCTTTCCAGATTTATACTCGGTTGAAGATTTTGAACACGGGAGCACCGTCGGTGGCCACCGAAAAGTCACGAACGGACACTTCTTCTCGCTCACGCCGCTCTTGTTCAGGAGATCGACTAGGTCGGCTTAAGGACGAAGAATAAGAAGTAGGTATTTATACTAGATGTAATATTAGCGTAACCCTACTTAAGGAACGAACCGGGTTGACTGAACCGGAAAACCCGAAGTGAAGACCAGACTACTCGAGTGGAAAGCCTATTTTTGAGTACTATTTCCCGAGAACAAAGGCTTTTCTCGAGAACAAGGGCATTTCTCGAGAACAAAGGCATTTCTCGAGAACAAGGGCATTTCTCGAGAACAAAGGAATTTCTTGAGAACAAGGGCATTCCTTGAGAACAAGAGAGAGGATTTCTCGAGAACAAGGGCATATCCCGAGTACTACTTCTCTAGAACAAAGGCATTTCTCGAGAATAAGGGAGAGTGAATTTCTCGAGAACTATGGGGACTTCTCAAAAACTAAGACATTTCTCGAGTGCAAGACGAATTTCTCGAGAAATGCAGAAGACTACTCGAGAACCAAGAGCAGCAACTCGAGTACAAGAGGAAAACTTGACACTAACAGCGGCAGTCGACGGCGTTGAATGCCACTCAACGCTCTCAAGATGGCGTTGAGTGCCACTCAATGCTCTCGAGATGGCGTCGAGTGCCACTCAATGCTAGTTAAAGGCAGCGCACAAGGACTTCTCGTGAACAAGCTACTTCTCGAGAACTCACCAAGCCTACTCGGGAATAAGACTGGTTCTCGATAACTAGAGAAAACCTCTCAGATAAAAGGGCATTACGAGAACTGAAGAGCTGAAGCAAAAATAAAAAATAAAAATAAAAATAACAAATTTTGTCCAAAATTCCAGAATAAAAATGTCGACCCTACTAATTGGTAGCGAGGACGACCCTCAAATCCGACACACAAAATCTTGAGACAAAATCGACAGAAGCTCAATCGAGCAAAACAACATAAAGTTCCAAACACGCTCCAAGACTCCAAAAATGCTCGGATTGCGACGAAACTTGACGAGCAAGTCCAAAATTACTTAACTTAAATTCCAAAGGCAAAATTTTCCCATAACAACAAGAATCCGGCCGACTCGACCGCACGGAAGCGAAAATGCCTTAACGGCAATGCGCCCTCAACTCGAAGTTAAAAGTAACGCCACGACGTCACAAATATGACGTTGCCCATTTAAATAAAATCATCGAAAAATCGGGGGCGTTACAGTCACTCCCCCTATAAAGAAGTTTCGTCCCGAAACTTAACACAACTCCAAAACCAAATCAAAACGATAAAATCAAACATAACTGAAAACATAACGACATACCCGAAACTAAGAGAAGAGGTGCAGATGAGATTCTCTCATTGCTGATTCCAATTCCCACATCGCGCTCTCGACGTCTTGATTTCTCCAAAGAATCTTGACCATAAGGATGGTCTTTCTTCATAACACACGCTCTTGAGAATCCAAAATACAAATAGGTTCTTCCACATACGTAAGGTTGGGTTGAATCTGGGGCATCGAGTCAAGGACTTGACGATCATTACGAACACACTTCCGAACCTGGCTCACATGGAACACATCATGGACACCAGGGAAGGTTGCAGGCAACTCCAGCCTATACGCTAAAACTCCAACGCATTCAAGAATCTGGAAAGATCCCACGTATCGGGGGTCTAACTTGTGGTTCCTTCCAAACATTTTAATGCCAGACATCGGAGAAACCCTCAGAAAAACCAAGTCTCCAATGGCAAACTCCAAATCAACCCTTCGTTGATTGGCATACTTCTCATAGTGCTCTTGAGCCACACAGAGCTTTTCTCGAATATGAGTCACAGCACACTTCATCTCCTCAAGGGCTTCCGGACCTAGCAACGGTCTCTCGCCAACTTCAGCCAAAAAAAGGAGTTCTACAACTCCTCCCATATAAGGCCTCAAACGGGGCAATCTACAGACTCTCTTAATAACTATTATTGTAGAAAAACTCTATTAGCCTCAGACGCTCATCCCACGCTCCATTGTGGTCAAAAATATAACATCTAATCATGTCCTCCACGATCTGATTTACTCTTTCTGTTTACCCATTCTTCTGCGAATGGTAGGCGGTGGAATACATCAAGTCGGTACCCAACCCCTCTTGCAAGCTCTTCTAAAAGCGAGACGTAAATCTTGAGTCTCGATCTGATACAATGCTAACAGGCACTCCATGCAACCTGATGACCTCTTCAAGATATTGCTCAGCTATCTTCTTCATCGAATACCCAATCTTAAACGGAACAAAGTGAGCACACTTTGTCAATCTACCGACCATCACCCAAACAGAGTCATGCCCACGGGGAGATTTTGGTAGACCGGTGATAAAATCCATTGAAATACTCTCCCATTTCCAACTTGGAATATCAAGCGGTGTAAATTTACCACAAGGCCTTCTATGATCAGCCTTGACACGCTGACACGTATAACATTCTGATACAAACTTTGCGATATCGCTCTTCATCCTTGACCACCAAACAATTTGCTTTAGATTCTTATACATCTTAGTGGAACCAGGGTGATAGGCTACACTAGAACCATGAGCTTCAGCACAGGTCTTAGCTCGAATATCACCAAAGGCGGGGACACAAAATCTACCCTGATACCTCAAGGTATCCAACTCATCCAAGGATAAATCTGGTAGCTCTCCCTCCATAGTTCTATTTCGGAGGTGCAATAAATCAGGATCATCCATCTGGTGTGCTCGAGTAAGGGAAATCCAAGAGGGTTCTTCCGCTTCCAAACTAGCAGGCACAGTATGACTCCCAACCTCAATATCCATCAACAAGAATTCTTCTACTAAGGACTGTACCGATAGATAAAAAATTTCAGCGGTCTTTCTACTCAAAGCATCGGCTACTACAATAGCCTTTCCTGGATGATAAAGAATTTCCACTTCATAATCCGCCACATATTCTAACCACCGACACTGGCGTAGATTTAGTTCCTTCTGAGTGAAGACGTACTTCAAACTCTTATGGTCCGTATAGATCTTGCACAGCGCGCCATACAACAAGTGTCGCCAAAGCTTCAGCGCATAAATTACGGCAGTAAACTCCAAATCGTGTGTAGGATAGTTTCTCTCATGAATCTTTAGTTGCCTCGATCCATACGCGATCACCTTACCATCTTGCATTAAAACACAACCAAGTACGATGTGTAATGCATCGACATACACAGCATACTTAACTCCTTCAGTAGGTAAGGTTAAAATTGGGGTAGTACACAGTCTCTTCTTCAACTCTTGGAAAGCCTCTTCACACTTATCACGCCAAATAAATGCAGTATTCTTCTGAGTAAATCTTGTTAGATGAGCAGACAACACGAAGAATCCTTCCACAAATCTTCTATAATAGCCAGCCAGGCCTAAGAAGCTCCTAATCTCCTTAGGTGTAGAAGGTCTCTCCCATTCCATCACGGCAGAAATCTTGGTCGGGTCTATAGAAATACCATCCTTGCTTACAACATGACCTAGAAAGGACACCTGACGTAGCCAGAACTCACATTTGCTCAACTTCGCATATAGCTTATGCTCCCTCGGGGTCGACAAAACCAAACGCAAATCTTGAGTATGCTCCTCAACATTACGGGAATACACCAAGACATCATCTATGAACACAATAACAAATCGGTCCAAGAAATCCTTAAACACCCTATTCATCAAATCCATGAAAGCAGAGGGTGCATTGGTTAAACCGAAATACATCTCCAAAAACTCATTATATCCATGCCGCAAATGGAAAGAGGTTCGGGGAATATCTGCCTCACGAATCCTCAACTGGTGGTAATCTGAGCGAAGGTCGATCTTTGAAAATACCGAGCTACCACGCAACTGATCGAACAGATCATCAATCCTTGGCATGGGATATTTATTCTTAATGGTCACCTTATTCAATTCCCTATAATCGATGCAAAGCCTCATCGATCCATCCTTCTTCTTTACGAACAAAACTGGAGAACCCCACGGAGAAGAACTTGGTCTAATAAAACCACATCTCTGCAACTCATCGAGCTGAGTACCCAACTCATCCAACTCACGCGGATCCATACGGTATGGTGCCTTAGCAATTGGGCGAGTACCTGGCTCGAGGTCTATCACAAACTCTATCTCCCTTTCAGGAGGAAGTCCTGGAAGGCTTTCAGGAAAGACATCTGGAAACTCTCGCACCACCGAGACATCCTCAAGATGTGGTGTAATAAAATCTGTTTCCAGAGAAGAAATAGAAACTAAAAAGTGCCTCGCAACCAGACTCTATAACACGACAAGCACATACCTCAGAAATGACAGAGGAAACTCTGTCCTGAAATCCATAGACGCTCATAGGTTGGCTGTCATCCATCCTGCAATCCAATCTCTTAGCCTTGCACTAGATGACCGCATCATACTTGGACAGCCAGTCCATGCCCAAAATCACATCAAAATCAGTCAGGTCTAAAATCATCAGATCTGCAAAGGCAAAAAATTACCAAGATGAATAGGTCATCTTAGAACTCCTTGATTAGATATCACCGAATCCCCGGATGGAAGCTTAAAATTGAAGGAGCCTCCTAAATTATCCACATCCAGGCGATGTTTATTAAAAAATCTCCGGACCACAAAGGAATGGGTGGTACCCGAATCGAAAAGAACGCATGCCCACCTATTCTGCACCTTAAACTCCCCTAAAACCGTAACATACATAACTAAACGAATGATAACTAGGGCAACAACGATAAATAATAAGGATATTTTAAACTTGGGCTAACCTGATATCACTTGCAAAGAAGTTTGACCTTCCTCGCTGGTCATCACGTTCAGCTTTCCTTTTCCTTTATCCATGGTTGGTGGCAGCGGCAGAGCTCAAAGCAGGGCAATCTGTATTGGGGACTGAGCCTTAGGGCATGAAGATTTCTGGTGTCCCTTCTGCCCGTACTGGAATCAAGTCCTTTCTTTCATCCAGCACTGACTCACATCATGACCCTTCCTTGCACAGAACGAGCACACAAGATCTCCCTTGGGTGCACCTTGGATGGCGTGCACCTGCTGCTGCTTCAGGGTGGCAGTCCTCTTGAAACACCTTTCGTAAGGGTGGCCAGGACGACCATAGAAACTACACACTTCCTTACCTTTCTTCTTCGAAGAAGGGACAAATGCCCTGGAGCTACCATCCTCAACACCCTTCCTTTTCTCTTTCCTCGCCAAAGCACCGCGGTTCTTGGCATTTTCAATCACTTCAACCTTCAGTGCGGCTTCCACTGCCTCAGCATAAACTTCTGCTCTATAAGCGCATGATAACTGGTTGACATCGCTTCATAGTCTACGAAGAAAATGTTTCACTCTACCCTCCTCCGAAGCTACCAAATCGGGAGCAAACCTACTCAGTTTGCTAAACTCAATATCATACTCGCTCACGGTGAGTTATCTCTGCTTTAGATATAGGAAGTCATTCATCAAGCGGTCCTGCTCGACCGAGGGTAGAAACTTCTTCAGCAGCATCTTCTTAAAAGATTCCCAAGAATAGCCTTCCTTCATACTCTCCATTTCCCGAATCCACCAACTCTTTGCCAGGCCTTTTAATTGATAGGATGCAATCATCACCTTCTGGGCTTCTAGAATTCTGGAATATGAAAATATCTCCTCGATGGAGATGATCCAATCATCTAAAACCATAAAGTCAGCACTCCCGTCATAGGTGGGAGGCCCCAATCGTTGTAAGTGCGATATGAAATTCATTTCTGGTGGTATCGCCATCGGGGGCACACGAGTAGCAGGGGTATCAGGCACGGCTTGGCCTAAGGCAGGCTCTTGCACTAAAGGTTGTTGCGCGGGAGCGGCAGACAACAAAGACTGAATTTGCGACTGCATCGCAACCAATTGTCTCGACAGAGCCTAAATGCTCTGACACAGACCCTCGATAATCGCATCACTTTGAGCACCTAATGACTCACCCTCTGACTGGAGAGTCGACCTCGTCGCAGGATGCTTTGGCGGCATTTCTATAAAAATGAACACTCGATAAACATCCTTGATTACGACTAGGGCAAACAAAACTAGTTCAAACCATACTTAAAAGACACTTGCTTAAGCTGCAACTTGCTCTAGGAGTTTATAATGATGTCATGTCCTACCTCGGATGATATCCTCTCATCCTATTTAACTCTTGTGCCTATGATATGAATGCATGTATTCTTTATTATTATTTAAAATCATGTGTGTGTATGTGTCATCATGTAAACCTTAACTTAGCACGTATGCTTATGCGATGATATGCAATGTATACAGTGTTATGCATTCTAAAAAGGCCCTAATGCATGTCATGAGCGGCGTACACATGAAATGTTATGCATCCCATACTAAATAACATTGCATGCAATGAGAAAAGAAAACGTGCTAATGGGCACCCATATGATGGTGGTTATGCATCCCATACTACATAACCGTCACATGTTGCCGCCTATGGTGGATCCATATACAGACACATATTATGCATCCCATATTACATAATATGCCTCGTATACTTTTTATCATGCTATGAGTGTAGTGACTATGCTTCGGCTAAGACGTACTGATGACACATCGGTGTGTGTATGAAATGTCACTAAATAACTAACACTAACAAGGGAAGGTTGCCCGACCAATTGTCAAGCAACCTCCCTCTGATACCAACTATCACAACCCGCATTTTTCCCAACAATTTAATTATATCAGATCAAGGGGAAAATACACGCCGTGATGCCACGCCGTGTAGGGGATAACTGCAGACGTTCACGCAAGACTCCAAACTCTACAGTTTCAAAAGGAAACATAAATTATTATGAATGAAATCTAGTTTAAGTTATGATGATAGCCATATCCCTCGGCTTAATGGATCATCTAGTCCACGATTTAAAATATAATTTATACGCTTGCGGAAGATACTTGTTTAATTTGACTCTAACATCCTACATGAGTATAAATGTCCCCGAGGAACAACTCATGCTAAACAGACTCATGATTTATAATAAGTATAGGAAAAGTTTTTACGCTAACCAGAAAATTAGTTACTTAGTTTTAAAAGAGATTGCATGGATGCTTTACAAATAATAGGTTTTATAAGCTTGAAAATATCTAACATGCAGTCCTAGCAATAAATCATCCCAGAGAGCAAGTAATCTAAACCAAACATAAGACAATTAATTCAGCTAGTAAGTGTCAAGGTTCAATAATCCTGAGGGCATCAACAACCTTACACGAACCCACAGTACCAAGTATGTCTGAAACTAGGAAAAGAAAACTGAAACAACAACTACCTCGCTGCGGCGAGGGGAAAAACCACAGCCGACCTGCTGCTGCAAGGGCTCCAAAACCGGCTCCGCTACCCGCAAATGCTCCAAACCTGAGGCATTCCAAATACAAAACACCTCAGCAAGAGGGACAAATGGCGGCAGAGAAGAAGCAAAATAAAATAAAGGTCAAACGGGGTACCAACCCAAGACCAACAGTACTAAAGTAAGGCATCGAACAGGAAAAGAAAGAAATACTTACGTGAATCGTCACGTACTCCAACAAATACACCAGAATTCCCAAGGCAAAAAAGGAACAAAAATAAGTAAAAATATAAGAAAGAAAATTTAACTACCTTTACTAAGCACTTATTGTTGACTCTACCCACAAAACATGGGCGAGGTGGTCACTAAACTGGACACACACCTCACGAATAATTTTTCAGCTTTACTGCGAGGGAGTCTCATACTCTCCACCATACACCGCAGATGCCCAAAAACCCGGTAGACTTCCACAAGGTACAATAAAGGAGTCAGACAACGCGGAGGTGGTTTTATCCACTAACTCCCGCAATTTTAGAAACCAAAAGAAACCACAACATATATATATATATATATATATATATATCTCGAGATTTGGCTCGTCTGATTCTACTTGACACTTCTAGTTTAAAGACATGGTTGATCAACCCTTAGAAACAATTTACAATCCTAAATAACACTAATCTGTTCAATAATGAAATCTAAAGCGTTTAAAGCCATCAATAAGACACTTCAAGAATGATCAAACATATCCTGACAAAAATCGAGTTCACCATGACAAAACGTTACAACCTCATGTGATCATTGAGAAGGTTAATAATAACAATAATTTGGAAGAATAAGCATAGAATATTTTAAGGAACATGAAAACATAGCCGTTACCATCAAATTGGACAAGGAGAAACCAGGGGAAACCACCACTTGCCTTAGTTTCTACCAGAAAAGTCCTCTGAATCACTCCACGTCGAAGATCGGGGCAAAAGGATGTGGGAGGAGTTGAAATCTAAATAGGAATAGCTGAAAAGAGGTTAGGGATGAAAAACCCTAACGAGAAAAACTCAAGGAAAGGGAAAGATTTTACCACGAGGGCAAAGCTCTCACCGAGAGCTTTACATATCTATACTCGGTTGAAGATTTTGAATATGGGAGCACCGTCGGCGGCCAACGAAAATTCACAAACGGACACTTCTTCTCGCTCACGACGCTCTGGTTCAGGAGATCGACTAGGTCGACTTAAGGAGGAAGAAGAAGTAGGTATTTATACTAGATGTAATATTAGCGTAACCCTACTTAAGGAACGAACCGGGTTGACTGAACCGGAAAACCCAAAGTGAAGACTAGACTACTCGAGTGGAAAGCTGATTTTTGAGTACTATTTCCCGAGAACAAAGGCTTTTCTCGACAACAAGGGCATTTCTCGAGAACAAAGGCATTTCTCGAGGACAAGGGCATTTCTCGAGAACAAAGGCATTTATTGAGAACAGGGGCATTCCTCGAGAACAATAGAGAGGATTTCTCGAGAATAAGGGCAGATCCCGAGTACTAATTCTCGAGAATAAAGGCATTTCTCGAGAATAAGGGAGAGGGAATTTCTCGAGAACTACGGGGACTTCTCGAGAACTAAGACATTTCTCGAGAGGAAGACAAATTTCTCGAGAAATACAGAAGACTACTCGAGAACCAAGAGCAGCAACTCGAGTACAAGAGGAAAATTTTACACTAACAATGGCAGTCGACGGCGTTGAGTGCCACTCAACGCTCTCGATACGGCATTGAGTGCCACTCAATGCTCTCGAGACGGCGTCGAGTGCCACTCAACGATAGCTAAAGGCCGCACATAAGGACTTCTCAAGAACAAGCTACTTCTCGAGAACTCGCCAAGCCTACTCGGTAACAATACCGATTCTCGAGAATTGGAGAAAACTTCTCAGATACAAGGGCATTACGAGAACTGAAGAGCTGAGGCAGAAATAAAAATAAAAATAACAATGTTTGTCCAAAATTCCAGAATAAAAATGTCGACCCTACGAATTGGTAGCGAGGACGACCCTCGAATCTTACACACTAAATCTTGAAACAAAATCAACAGAAGCTCAATCGAGCAAAACAACACAAAGATCCAAACATGCTCCGAGACTCCAAAAATGCTCGTATTGTGACGAAACTTGACTAGCAAGTCCAAAATTACTTAACTTAAATTCCAAAAGCAAAATTTTCCCATAACAACAAGAATCTGGCCGAATCGACCGCACGGACTCGAAAATGCCTTAACGGCATTGCATCGCCAACTCGATATTAAAAGTAATGCCACGACGTCACAAATATGATATTGCCCATTTAAATAAAATCATCAAAAAATCGGGGGCGTTACAACCGTGGGGTGCTCCCATTATGTTTGTTAAGAAAAAGGACAGGTCCATAAGGCTGTGCATAGATTATAGGGAATTGAACAAGGTAACTTTCAAGAATAGTATCCCTTACCGCGAATAGATGATTTGTTTGATCAGTTGTGTGGTAGCACAGTGTTTTCGAAGATTGATCTTCATTTAGGCTACCATCAGTTGAGGATTCGTGAGACGGATATTCTACGGACCGCTTTCCGTTCTCGGCATGTACATTTTGAGTTCTTGGTAATGTCCTTTGGTTTGACAAATGCACCCTCTGCCTTCATGGACATGATGAATAGAGGTTCAAGGATTTTATGGACAGTTTTGTGAACGTGTTTATAGATGATGTTTTGGTTTATTCCCGGAGTGCTGAGGAGCAAGCCCAATACTTGAGTTTGGTTTTGTCTGCTTTGAGGGAGCATAAGTTATTTGCCAAGTTAAGCAAGTGTGAGTTTTGGCTTCCTCAGGTTTCCTTCTTGGGTCATGTTGTTAATAAGGACGGAATTTCTGTTGACCCAAAGAAGATTTCTGTCATAATGGATTGGAACAGACCTACCACACCCAAAGAGATAAGAAGCTTCTTAGGGTTGGCAGGATATTATAGGAGGTTTGTGGAACTTTTCTTCACATTGTCTGTGCCACTGACTAAGCTTACGCAGAAGAACGCAGTGTTCATTTTGAGCGATAAGTGCGAAGAAGCTTTTCAGGAGTTGAAAAAAGAGATTATGTACTGCTCTAGTTTTAACTTTGCCTACCGAGGGAGTAGAGTATGCCGTTTATGTGGATGTTTCACATGTCGGGATTGGTTGCGTATTGATGCAAGGAGGCAAAGTAATTGCATATGGGTTGAGGCAGTTAAAGATTCATGAAAGGAACTACCCTGCGCATGATTTAGAGTTTGCTGCAATCATTTATGCCTTGAAGTTATGGATACATCTGCTATATGGCGCGTCATGCAAAATTTACACGGATCATAAAAGTTTGAAGTACGTCTTCACTCAAAAGGAGTTGAATTTGCGCTAGTGGAGATGGTTAGATTATATCGCGAATTATGATGTTGAGATACAATACCATCCGGGAAAGCTAATGTGGTAGCTGACGCCCTGAGTAGTAAGACCGCACAAATCTTTGGACTTTTAGTAGAATCCTTGGTGGAGGAATTTCTATTGATGGGTATCTCGGTTGGAAGTAGCCATTCGTCGAGTAGTTTGGATGTAGCTGAGCATTCATGGATTACACTTACAAGGATACATCAAAAAGATGATGCTGATTTGTTGTACCTTTATAATAGAATGGAGAAAGGAGAACTATCTGACTTTTCTATTGACAATGATGGTACTTTGAAGTACCGCGGTAGATACTACATCCCCGCTGTTGAGGACATTCGAGTTAAGATGTGCAGTGAGATGCATGATTCCAGTGTTTCCTACAACCCTGGTTCCACAAAGATGTATAGAGATTTGAATCAGATTATTTAGTGGTATGGAATGAAGAAAGCCATAGCCAAGTTCATGTCTAAGTACTTCACTTGTAAGTGAGTTAAGGCTGATTATGGAAGGCCTTGTGGCAATTTGACGTCATTGGAAATTCCAAGTTTGAAGTGGGAGAGTACTTCTATGGACTTCATTACCAATTTGTCAAGATCTCCCAAAGGACATGATTCTGTATGGGTTATAGTGGATAGACTGATGAAGTGTGCTCACTTCATGCCGTTCAAGAATGATTACTCCATGAAGAAAATAGCAGAGTTATACTTGGATGAGGTTATCAGGTTACATGGAGTACTTATTAGTATTGTGTCAGATCGATACTCCAGGTTTAAGTCTCGTTTTTGGAAAAGCTTACAGGAAGGGTTGGGTACCGATCTAAGGTATTCCACCGCTTATCATCTGCAGACAAATGGTCAAACAGAAAGATTTAATTAGATTGTGTAAGACATAATAAGATGTTACATCTTAGACCACGAAGGATCGTGGGACAAGCATTTGAGATTGATGGAGTTTGCTTATAATAACAATTATCAAGAGAGCTTGCAGATGGCCCCGTTTGAGGCCTTGTATGGGTGACTTTGCATAACTCTCTTGTTTTGGACTGAGGTTAGTGAAAGACCGTTGTTGGGTCCAGAATCCTTGGAAGAAATTGACATTTCTATGAAGCATATTCGAGAGAAGCTTCGTATAGCTCAGGAGCTTTATGAGAAGAACGCTAATCGACGAAGAACTTATTTGGAATTTTCCATTGGGTACTTTGTGTTTCTTAAAGTTTCCATGATGTCTTGTGTTAAGAGGTTTAGTAAGAACCATAAGTTGGATCCTAGCTATGTGGGACCCTTCAAGATTATTGAATGTATTGGAATGTCAGCTTATAGGATGGATTTACCCGAAAGTTTTCCTGGTGTGCACGATGTGTTTCATGTAAGCAAGTTGTAGAAGTGTGTGCTTAGCGACCGGCAGGTTCTTGATTATGTGCCATAGTTATAGCCTAACCTTTATTATGTTGAGATGTCTGTTCGCATTCTGGATACTTAAGATCGAGTTTTTAGAAGGAAGACCATACCAATGGTTAAAGTTTTGTGGCGGAACCAAGACGTGGAAAGCGCGACTTGGGAGTTGGAGACATCTATGAGGGAGGCTCATCCTCATCTGTCCTCCTAGTTTCTTTCGGTATGTATTTACATTCTATAATCTTTGATTATTTTCCTTCCATAGTGGAATCGTTTGTGCGTAAAGTTTCGGGACGAAACTTTCTTTTAGGACGGGTGGTTGTAATGCTCCTGATTTTCCAAGGTTTATTTAAAAGCCCTTTAATGACGTATTTTGACGTCAGGGTGTTATGTTGATGTATAGTTGGTGGGTACCATTGTATGAGCATGAATTTTGCTCGTTGGTATCCGAGGTTTTGGTTTGTGAGTATTAGCTTGGCCACTTTCACCTATGATTCGGTATTCCCTTGCGAGCTGGAGTTTGTTTTGGAGTACGGCGGAGCGTTTTTGGGATGTTTGATTTTTTAACTTTTGGGAGTGTTTACCCGAGTTTAGTTTGTCGGATTTTGATTTCGACATCGCCGTTGGATTCGTAGCGTTGATATTTAGCTATGGTGCGATATTCATAGAAATTCGAGTTAGTACGAGTTTTGGTCATTTGGACGTTTTAATTATAATAATAATATATTATATTATTTATCCCCTATATATAGCCTTGTGATAAGATGGAAACCCTATTCATCATCTTTCTTAAAACTGTCGGACTGTTTTGAGGAAGGATGAGAGCGGTGTACCTTACGAAGCTTTTGGTCGTTGATTGTAGGATCTCCTATCACAACCCGCATTTTCACCACATTAGAGGGGTATATCAGAGTAAGGGAAAATGCACTTTGTTGAATCCAGGAAAATTCCTAACCTCAGAATCGGACTAGGTAGCCTAAGGATACTGGTCGAGTAGTGAAGTTAGACGGACCATGGAAGCAAGATTAGAAATGAGCTAGGAAAAATACCCCAGGTTGCTGCGGTAGGAAGGCCCCACCACGTACCCGGCTGCTTAGAAGAAGCAGCCCCTTGTTGCGCGCTAGGGTTCGAAGAAAATAAACACAACCGAACTAGAAACCCGTTGAGGCAAGTATACCTATCGAAATATAGCTAGGAGACACAAGTGTCGTATTGAAATCCGGGAACTGTTGGCTATGCTTACTCACACGAACGCTATTATCTTATCGACGGAAAAACTAGGGTTTTAGAAAATCTAAGTGCAAGGAAGGAAGTAAAGCTATACTAGAAAGAGAACTACCGCAATTAAGTAAAGTGTTATTAAGTAAAACGATTACTACGAAGGGTTGAAAATATGAAATGAAATGCACTCGATCAAGAATCACCTCGGCTAAAGACGATTAAGAAAATGCGATAAAAATCTAAACTTAATAGGATAAAGGTCCTTGACCGTGGAGGTTCCTAAAGCTTGAACACGCTTCTCTTGAAGTCATGCCCAACTGAGTTTAGGAAGGTCCGACCGACTCTCGTCTAAATCGGAGGCCTAAAACTCGCTTTACGCGGTGAACCCCACTATTGGATTTTACTCCAATCCGGGAGATTTGGACGTCTGCCTCTCTCGAGGGGTGCGTATAACTACCTTTACTCTTGAATGCTCACTTCATTCTATCGGCCTCTAGGCTAGCCCAGAATGAAAGCAAAGGTGGACAGTATATATCGATAATATACCTCCAACCCGTGATTAATCAAGAGTAATTAAAGGCCCTAACCTAAAAAGAAAAGATTAATTAAAACATCATAACTTAATTGCTCTAACCTCGGATCATCAAGATCGAGTACAAGGAGGATTAGTTAATCATAGCGAAGTGGAGGAGGGGGGATGAGTAGTGAAGCATAAAAAGAAGACAAGCTAAACAAGAACGCTTTTATTAATGAAAAAGGGCAAGTTACACTATTGAAATTGAAATTACAAGTGCATGAAAATTAAATCCTATTCTAGCCCTACAAGTAGCACTAAGCAAGAGCAAGATTACAATAAAAGCTAGAACAAACTAAGATTAAGCTAGGGTTAAACAAAAATTACAAAGAGAGGGAGAGAGAGAGAGAGAGAGAGAAAAGCATGAAAACTAGAAAAGGACCCAAGAACCAAAGGGGCATCACCTCCCCCTCTCAGCCAAAACTTGTTGAAATGAAGAGGGGGGTCTCAATTTATAGATTTTTTTCACGAGTTGGTCACACCCTCCGACACGCCCTAGGGGGGCGTGTCAGGGCGCGTGACAATACTATGTTGACCTCGGGCTCTGGACTTTGGCGGGAAGGATCATTGCCTGTGTACGTCGGTGGTCACGCCCTAGGTCACGCCTGTGTAGTGGGGGCGTGACAGGCACGTCATGTCCAAATCATTGGTCGGAAATCCGTCAGTCACCGAAAAAGGAGGGTGTCACGCCCATGTCATGGGCGTGACATGGGGCGTGACATTACTGTTTGCGTGCTGTAGAGAAATGACATTTAATGCGGCGGCAGGCTTTGCGTCAGAGGGCGACACGCCCACGGTCACGCCTTATGACACGCCCAGGGAGGGCGTGTCAGGGGGCGTGACAGCAGTTTTGATCGTTTTTCTGTCCCTTCCAGCAGGAATCCTCGGGATCGGGTGACACGCCCTAGGTCACGCCCAGGGAGGGCGTGACAGGGGGGCGTGTCAGGTCATTTTGGACAATTTTCTGGAAA
The DNA here is from genome assembly GCA_039513925.1 of Platanthera zijinensis. Lineage (NCBI taxonomy): Eukaryota > Viridiplantae > Streptophyta > Magnoliopsida > Asparagales > Orchidaceae > Platanthera > Platanthera zijinensis. Next base: position 97,720,184 of record CM077094.1, read on the forward strand.
CCTGCAAAAAGACAAGAAAAAGTCAGTGGCAATAATATTTACATAAAAATGATAAAAAATAAACTAATAATAGACATAATTTGTACAATATAAAGTAGAAAATACGATAATAGTTTAGGCTACAAAACGTATTATCAAATTCCCCCAAGCTTAAGCTTTGCTTGTCCCCAAGCAAAAATATAAAAACTAGATATTTATAAAAAGGACTAATCAAAAAGTTCTAATTATGCCTACACAAGTACTATGCGAAATTCTAAGTAGGGAAAAAGGTGAAATGTAAGTCTAAAACAATTATTTAGGTATAGTAAAACTTTTATAAACTTTACTCAATAAAAATAAATCATCCAAAATTTTAACGAGATTTTTTAAATAGACTTAAGCAAAGCAACGAAAATGAAAAACACGCATTGAGTTGTTACTAGATCCAAGAAACGCATTATAATTATATCAATTTAATTAACAAAAAATCTAGGTTTAAATCCAAAACTAAAACTGATTTACTTTTTTTCTTTTCTTAGTTGTTAAATAAAAAATCAATAAGCGTGAATCAAAAGGACTTAAATAGGACAGAAACGTTTTGTTTAGGAATATGATTAGGAGTGGAATTCAAAGATAAACGTGAAGGTTCAAAATCACACTAAACCAAAGCAAAGAGTTTCAAAAACTTTCATAAAAATATATACACATTTTTTTTATTTTTTTTTCTTTTTTTTTCTTTTTTTTTCTTTTTTCAAAACAAAGGCCATAAATATTTTTATTTTCCTTTTGAATTGGCCAAACAAAAATAAACATCACTTTTGAGCATACTTTTTTTCAAAAACCTTTCTCCCACAAAAAAATCACAAAATATCCTATCAAAATTGTCAAAATAATTTATTAAACTCAAAAAAGCTAGTGTGATTCGATAGGTTGGAAGTTTTGGCTTTGGTGAGACTGAAATGAAGGGAGGAGCTATCAAATAAAATCGGAAAAAGGCTCAAAAACGGCTAACTAGTGGTAAAAGTTTTTAGGTTGGCAGGAAAGCTCAAACGAAAACAAAAATGGCCTAAATCATTTTCACGCTTTTGAATTTATTTAAAACAAAGGTTTGAAAATTTTCAAAAAGCGAGTCCTAGATCATAAAAGAAGATTGATGAAATTAACTTGAAAATAGAAATAATAGGTGACTTGGATCATTCACATCTACTACGCTATTCAAAAGTTGACTTTACAAAAATTATTCAAAAATGAAAAAGAAAATAGTGAATGATGAATTTTTGAGAAAGTAAAGGAAATAAAAAACAAAAAACCATAATTGAAATGCGAGTTTTAGAAAAATATTTCACCTTAACATGCTACCGTGAATTATAAACACAGCATGGCCAACATTTTACTTGTGAAACATAATTAACAAGGACGATTAGAAATATTATAATTAACTAAGTTGTTTATAGGAGATTTTGAGTAGAACAAAAACAAAAACTAGGGGTACTATTGAAATACCAAAATGTCTAAACTACTCAAAAACACATATTTTTTTTAATTTTGTGAAATATTCTCTTTTTTTTCTATTTGGATTTTGGAAAAAAATCTCTTTTTTTTGGAATTTTAAGATATTCATTTTTTTTTGGAAATATTTAAAATATATACAAAGAGAAAATTTTGTACACTAAGCAAAAATGAAGGAGGAAGTCCTCCCCCAAGCTTAAAATAGACATTGTCCTCAATGGCTAAAGAAGGGGATTGGAGAAGGAGAGAAAAGTAAAGTACAGAATTGAAAGATAGAATTGAAAGACAGGTACTTCCCCGTATTTATTTGCTGCGAAAGCTGAGTGATGCCGCTCCTCCGAATGTCTTCTTTGGACTTCGTGATGGATTCAGTAATGTTGGAGCAGGCGATCGCAGAAGCTTCAGCTTGTCGGAGCCGTCCGAGGCAAAAATTATAAAATAAAGAAAATAGAAAAAGATAACTTGGGTTGCCTCCCAAGAGCGCCCTTTGGTTAAAGCGTCGTTGAGCTCGACGCATCAAAAAAATAATATTGTCCAAAAATATTGTTGTCCAGAAATAAAATTGTTTTTTAACAAAAATTAAGAGTTCAAAGTTAGAGTTCGTGAAGCAGAAACTTAATAATGTTTGGACTGACATCATCATCACCAGAGAAATACAGTTTAAGACGCTGACCGTTCACTTTGAAATTACCCTTATCAGGGTGAGAAATTAAAACAGTTCCATAAGGAAATACTTCTAAAACAGAAAACGGGCCAGACCAGCGAGATTTTAATTTGCCTGGAAATAAACGTAAACGAGAATTATATAAAAGGACTTGGTCGCCCGACTTAAAGTTTTTAGGGTGCCTTAAGTGTTTATCGTGTAAACGCTTCGTCCGCTCTTTATAAAGTTTATTATTTTCATAAGCATAAGAGCGCCACTCATCGAGTTCATTTAGTTGAAATTTTCGAAGGTCACCGACTGAGTGGGGATCGAAGTTTAAAAATTTTAAGGCCCAAAAGGCGCGGTGTTCTAACTCTACGGGCAGATGGCACGATTTTCCATAGACCAGCCGATACGGCGTACATCCGAGGGCGGTTTTGTACGCTGTTCGGTAGGCCTATAGAGCATTGTCAAGTTTGGCTGACCAGTCTTTCCTAGAAGTTGAAACAGTCTTTTCTATTATTCTTTTTATTTCTCTATTAACTACTTCGACTTGTCCGTTAGTTTGGGGGTGGTAGGCAGTGGAAAGCTTATGTGTAATGCCGTATTTGGTAAGAATTTTTGAAAATTGTGCGTTACCGAAAAGGGAACCCCTATCGCTAACGATCGCGCGTGGCATACCGAATCTAGAAAATAATCTTTTTAGAAACGTGACTACAACTCGGGAGTCGTTCGTAGGAAGAGCTTGAGCCTCAGCCCATCGTGAAACATAATCAACAGCAACTAAAATAAATTTGTTTCCAAAGCTAGAAGGAAGGGGGCCAACAAAATCAATTCCCCAGATGTCGAAAATTTCAAACTCTAAGAAATAATTTTGCGGCATTTCATTTTTATTAGAAATGTTGCACGGCCGTTGGCAACTATCACACCTGCTCACAAAGGCTTGCGCGTCTTTAAACAGGCTAGGCCAGTAAAAACCCGCGCAAAGCTCCTTGTGAGCGGTGCGAGCAGCTTGATAGTGCCCACCTGTCGGACCTTCATGCAAATGTTTTAGAATATCGATTCCTTCCTCATAAGAAACACATCTCCTTATCACTTGATCCGCACAGATTTTGAAAAGATGCGGGTCTTCCCAAAAGTAGTTCTTCAGCTCAGAAAAGAATTTCTTCTTTTGCTGAGAGGAGAACTCTTTTGGGAGCACCCGGGCCACTAGATAGTTGGTGATGTGCGCAAACCAAGGAGAAGTAGATGTGTTAACTAAAAGCAGCTTCTCATCAGGAAAATAATCATTAAAAGATTTTTCATTTAATTTTTCTATAAAGGGGTTATCTAATTTGGATAAATGGTCGGCGGCCAAGTTCTCGGCTCCTCGCTTATCACGGATCTCTAAGTCAAACTCCTGGAGGAGTAAGACCCAGCGAATCAAGTGAGGCTTGGCATCCGTTTTGGCAAGAAGGTACTTGAGGGCCGAGTGGTCCGTAAAAACAATGATTTTTGAAAGTGTAATGTAAGGGCGGAATTTATCAAAGGCAAATACTACAGCTAAGAGTTCCTTCTCGGTTGTGGTGCAATTTTCTTGTGCAGATGTGAGGGTTTTACTAGCATAATAGATGGGGTGGAAGTTTTTAGATATGCGTTGACCTAATACGGCTCCCACCGCAAAACTATTCGCATCGCACATAATCTCGAAAGGAAGGTCCCACACCGGAGCTATCATAATCGGTGCGTTAATTAACTTTTCTTTAATTGATTCAAAGGCAGAAATACAAGAGTCATCAAAAATGAATGGAGCGTCTTTTTCTAAGAGATGGGTGAGGGGCTTAGTGATCTTGGAGAAGTCCTTTATAAAACGACGATAAAAACCAGCGTGGCCTAGGAAACTTCTTATAGCTTTTATGTTTGTAGGCGGCGGCAACTTCTCAATAACTTCTATCTTGGCAACGTCTACCTCAATACCTTTAGCAGAAATTTTATGACCCAAAACTAACCCTTCCCTCACCATAAAATGGCATTTTTCCCAATTTAGGGCAAGGTTAGTTTCTTCGCATCGTTCTAAGACTTTTTCGAGGTTTTCTAAACATCTATCGAAGGAATCGCCGAAAACGGAGAAATCGTCCATGAATACCTCCATAATGCTTTCTACGTCCATGTCAAATATTGCGAGCATACATCGCTGGAATGTAGCTGGCGCATTGCATAATCCAAACGACATTCTTCGGTAAGAGAAGGTGCCGAAGGGACAAGTAAACGTAGTTTTCTCTTGGTCCTCGGGAGAGATGGGTATTTAAAAGTACCCCGAGAGGCCATCGAGAAAGCAATAGAAGCTATGGCCGGAGAGACATTCTAAAATCTGGTCGATAAACGGCAAAGGTAAGTGGTCCTTGTGGGTGGCGTCATTCAACTTACGATAATCTATACACATACGCCAACCCGTCACTGTCCGTGTCGGGATTAATTCATTATTCTCATTACTAACTACGGTTATCCCTCCCTTCTTTGGAACTACCTGAACGGGGCTAACCCACTTACTGTCCGATATAGGGTAGATAATTCCTGCGTCTAATAATTTCCTAACCTCGCTCTTAACTACTTCTTTCATATTCGGGTTTATACGGCGCTAAGGTTGGATAGAGTTACGCGAATTATCTTCCATTAAAATTTTATGGGTACAGAAAGATGGGCTTATGCCCTTGATATCAGAAATTTGCCAAGCAATAGCCCGGCGATGCTTACGTAGAACTAGAAGAAGTTTATCGTTTTGCGTATCCGTGAGGTAGGCCGAAACGATAACTGGTAACTTGGAATCTTTTTCTAAGAAAGCATACTTAAGGTGTTCGGGAAGTTCTTTAAGTTCTAGGGTAGGGGGTTCTTCATAAGAGGATTTAGAGATTCTTCCTTTTTCAAAAATAATATCTTCATAAACTTTTTTATAAGGAACGTAATAAGGGGTAGGGCTAGCAGCCAAGATGGCTTCTTATAGCGATTCAGTGGGAAGAAAAGAGGAAGAACAAAAATCAGAAAATTCTTTTTCAAACTCAGAAAGACAATCAGAAGATTTATCACTTCCCTGCATCGATTCAGTTGTAAGAGAAGAGGAGCAAAAAGCAGAAAATTCTTTTTCAAAGTCGGAGAGGCAGTAGGAAGAATCATCACTCACGGCGTCTACGAAAAAGCATGAGTCATCATTTGTTAAGGTGTTCTTCATCGAAGGGGTGATAGAAAATGTGACTTCGTCGTCGCCTACTCGAAGAAAGAGCTTACCATTGCTTACGTCAATGATGGCTCGGGAGGTGGCAAGGAAGGGTCAGCCAAGGATCAGGGGAACCTCGACGTCTTCTTCGATGTCCAAAATGACAAAGTCCACCGGGAAGATGAACTTATCGACATTCACTAGAACGTCCTCCACTATTCCTAACGGGTACTTGACGGATCTATCGGCTAGCTGGATACTCATACGCGTGGGGTTAAGGCTACCAATCCCTAACTTTTTAAACAACGAAAAGGGCATCAGGTTTATACTCGCGCCTAAGTCGGCTAACGCGTGTTTAACAAAAAGATCGCCGAAGACACACGGGATAGAGAAACTACCCGGGTCACTGATTTTCTTCGGCAAACCGTTTGTTAAAACGGCGGAGCACTCGGCGTTTAGCATGACGTGCGAAAGATTCTCTAACTTCTTCTTGTTTGTGAGGAGGTCTTTAAGATACTTGGCGTATTTCGGCATCTGCGAAATAGCCTCGTGGAAGGGAAGATTAATATGGATTTGCTTGAAGATCTCTAAGAAGCGGGAGTACTGATCATCTTGACGTTGTCTATTAAGTTCAGAGGGGTATGGAGGAGTTGAATTATTTTTGAAGATGGGTGGTGGAGTGGGATTATTTTCTGAAATAGGGGTGATAACTTCTTCAGCAGAGGGTGGAAGCGGAGCGGAGCTTTGATTTTTAAAAGCAGGAGCGGAGCTTTGGTTTTTAATAGCGGGAGCGGAGCTTGCCTCGGGCTCTTCACTTACCATACCGGAGACTTGCTTCCCACTCCGAAGAGTTATAGCTTTCGCTTGCTCTCTCGGGTTGGGTTCGGTATTGGAAGGAAGAGACCCTGCGGGTCGCTCAGAAATTTTTTTCGCGAGCTGTCCTACCTGATTTTCTAGACTTTTTACGCTTCCGGTTAAAGTTCTTATAGTAGCGTCATTTGTGGTGATATATTTAGAAAGTAATTCCTCCAAGCTTGGAGGTTTTGGGTAATTTTGAAGAGGTGGTGGTGGTGGTGGTGGTGGTGCAGAAAAATCATTTTGCGGGGGTGGGCGCATCACATTCGATGGATTACTCCATGAAAAGTTTGGATGATTTCTTAAAGCAGGGTTATAACTATTCGAAAAATTAAAACCAGGCGGATGAAAATTCGCAGTAGAAAAATTATTAAAAGCAGTTCTAGGCAAATTATTAACATAATCTAAATGTTCTGGAGTAGGGGTTGCAGATTCCCATACCTGAGGGGCGGAGGCGGCAATCATCTCCGTGATTTTTTTGCTTAGGATTTCTACTTGCAGAGCGAGCTGGGAGACGTTGTCCACTTTATAGATACCTGCAGGCTTGTTCGGGCGGGACCTAGGCACATTCCACTAATAAGTGTTCATGGCCATGTCCTCAAAAAGCTCAAGAGCGGCTTCCGGGGTCTTATGATTTAAAGTACTGCCAGAAGCTGCGTCTATCATTTGCTTCATTCTTTGATTTAGCCCGTTATAAAACGCCTACACTTGTAACCATACGGGCAGCGCGTGATGTGGGCATCATCTTAATAATTCTTTAAATCTCTCCCAGGTTTTATATAGGGTTTCAGAGTCTATTTGTCCGAAGGCAGAGATGTCGTTCCTATGTTTTGCAGTTTTAGCTGGCGGAAAATACTTCGCCAAAAATTTTTCAGTTAATTCATTCCAAGTGGTTATGCTATTCTTCAGAAGTGTGTTCATCCACTGCTTAGCTTTAATTCTTAAAGAGAAGGGGAAGAGTCTCAGCCTGATTGCATCATTTGTGACACCATTTATCTTGAAGGTGTCGCTAATTTCAAGAAAGCTAGCTATATGTGCGTTCGGATCTTCATCTTGAAGTCCGTCAAATTGCACATATTGCTGCACCATTTGAATTATGATAGGCTTTAATTCGAAGTTATTATTTGCTATAGCAGGGCGGACTATACTGGATTCTGTTCCCTCGAGGTTCGGTCGTGCATAATAGGACATAGTCCTTTGCACGGCCTCATCTACGTTGGGTTCTTCCATTCTTAAAGTAGCAAATGACTCGGAGTCCTCAACCGGCACTTGGATAGTAGGACCTTGAAATCGCGATCTTCTCCGAAGAGTACGCTCAATTTCGTGGTCCAAGTCCAAAATAACCGACGGACTCCCACGGGTCATGCACTAAAAGAACAGAAAAGAAAGAGAAAAAGGATAAACTAGAAAAAAAACTAGATTAGAAATTTATTTATTTTTCTTTTTGAAATAGATTTTTTTTATAGATTAACTCTCAAACTTCCCAAGGACTACCCCGTGAAGGGTTCGCAAGGTACTAGACAAGACAGTGGCGCTTAAAGCCCTTTGCCCTTTTCGAGAGAATTAGGTGGCGTAGAAAAATTGTGAAGTTGGTTACTATTAAGAGCGGTGATAATTTTTTTTGATTTTTTAAAACTTTAAAGAAAGAGGATGAGAAAGAGAAGAGATAAAATTAATAGGTTCGTGTTTTCAATATATCAACGGAAGTTGGTTCCCCGGCAACGGCGCCAAAAACTTGTTGTGCGCTAGGGTTCGAAGAAAATAAACGCAACCGAACTAGCAACCCGATAAGGCAAGTATACCTATCGAATTGTAGCTAGGGGACACAAGTGTCGTATTGAAATCCGGGAACTGTTGGCTATGCTTACTCACACGAACGCTATTATCTTATCGACGGAAAAACTAGGGTTTTAGAAAATCTAAGTGCAAGGAAGGAAGTAAAGCTATACTAGAAAGAGAACTACCGCAATTAAGTAAAGTGCTATTAAGTAAAACAATTACTATGAAGGGTTGAAAATATGAAATGGAAATGCACTCGATCAAGAATCACCTCGGCTAAAGACGATTAAGAAAATGCGATAAAAATCTAAACTTAATAGGATAAAGGTCCTTGACCGTAGAGGTTCCTAAAGCTTGAACACGCTTCTCTCGAAGTCGTGCCCAACTGAGTTTAGGAAGGTCCGACCGACTCTCGTCTAAATCGGAGGCCTAAAACTCGCTTTACGCGGTGAACCCCACTATTGGATTTTACTCCAATCCGGGAGATTTGGACGTCTGCCTCTCTCGAGGGGTGCGTACAACTCCCTTTACTCTTGAATGCTCACTTCATTCTATCGGCCTCTCGGCTAGCCCAGAATGAAAGCAAAGGTGGAGAGTATATATCGATAATATACCTCCAACCCGTGATTAATCAAGAGTAATTCAAGGCCCTAACCTAAAAAGAAAAGATTAATTAAAACATCATAACTTAATCGCTCTAACCTCGGATCATCAAGATCGAGTACAAGGAGGATGAGTTAATCATAGCGAAGTGGAGGAGGGGGGATGAGTAGTGAAGCATAAAAAGAAGACAAGCTAAACAAGAATGCTTTTATTAATGAAAAAGGGCAAGTTACACTATTGAAATTGAAATTACAAGTGCATGAAAATTAAATCCTATTCTAGCCCTACAAGTAGCACTAAGCAAGAGCAAGATTACAATAAAAGCTAGAACAAACTAAGATTAAGCTAGGGTTAAACAAAAATTACAAAGAGAGGGAGAGAGTGAGAGAGAGAAAAAAGCATGAAAACTAGAAAAGGACCCAAGAACCAAAGGGGCAGCACCTCCCCCTCTCAGCCAAAACTTGCTGAAATGAAGAGGGGGGCTCTCAATTTATAGATTTTTTTTCACGGGTTGGTCATGCCCTCCAACACGCCCTAGGGGGGGCGCGTCAGGGGGCGTGACAGTACTATGTTGACCTCAGGCTCTGGACTCTGGCGAGAAGGATCATTGCCTGTGTACGTCGGTGGTCACGCCCTAGGTCACGCCCGTGTAGTGGGGGCGTGATAGGCACGTCATGTCCAAATCATTGGTCGAAAATCCGTCAGTCGCCGAAAAAGGAGGGTGTCACGCCCATGTCATGGGCGTGACATGGGGCGTGACAGTACTGTTTGCGTGCTGTGGAGAAACGCCATTTAATGCGGCGGCAGGCTTTGCGGCAAAGGGCGACACGCCCACGGTCACGCCTTGTGACACGCCCAGGGAGGGCGTGTCAGGGGGCGTGACAGCGGTTTTGATCATTTTTCTGTCCCTTCCAGCAGGAGTCCTCGGGATCGGGTGACACGCCCTAGGTCACACCCAGGGAGGGCGTGACAGGGGGGGCGTGTCAGGTCATTTTGGCCAATTTTCTGGAAACCTGCAAAAAGACAAGAAAAAGTCAGTGGCAATAATATATACATAAAAATGATAAAAAATAAACAAATAATAGACATGATTTGTACAATATAAAGTAGAAAATACGATAATAGTTTAGGCTACAAAACGTATTATCACCCCTCCCCAACAAAAATGGTCGAGCTTGGTACGAGGGAAACGAGCTAACAAGTCGCAGGTCGCGGCTTGGTCTCCAAGGAAGTGGAATCTAAAGGGCTCGCGAGTATCTATCTGAGATTCTTGATCCCTTTCCCTCGTACCCCTGGGGTCCTATTTATAGGGAAATCTAAAGGGTGGGGTTCATACTTATACCCCCCACCCTAGCGACCAGGCGACTTCCAGGGGAGCTCGCACGGGTTGTGCGAGTATCTCACCCTAGTCGCCTACCTGGCGAGTATGCGATGGGAGCTCGCCATGCTCGCCCAGGTCTTTCGTGGTCTTGGGTGCTGACTTTGATTTCCATCTTGACTCGTTGACCTTGACTTCTGCTGACCTGGTTATGTTAAGACCCATCCTCATCGAATACGGGTTGTACACAATCCCTGATCTTTTTGGGAGACGTAGGAGCTCGGAAAGAAACATCCAACACTTATTCGGTAAGCTGTTATGCCAAGTATCTGGGTTGCTCGCTCCGTCTACTGCTCGACAAAGTCTATAAATAGGGGGGCCTAATTTTTGAGGCGGATCTCCGAAGCTCGCCAACCATGTCGGATGCTAATGCGAAACTTCTTCAAGATAGCATCGCCACCCTATCTGGTCTCCTCGGCATCGCAAGACCGAAGAGACCGCGTGAGTAATATGTCGCGGCCGAGTTGCCGTCATCGAAAAGGAAGAAGACCAAGAAGCCCGCTTCTTCGTCGATCGACCCATCTCTGCCATCTGAGCCACTCGCGGCGGTGATTGTCAAACCCGCGCCTTCCGCCAGCATCAAGAAGCTTCTCAGCGACCTTGGGCTAGACGACGTTCCAAACTCGGCCGTTCTCAGCCCGCTGAAGAATCCTGAAGTCGCCAAGGAGACGACGACATCCCAGGTCGAAGTCATCACCGTGACAGGTCGCCATTCGGCCAAACCCCTTTCCTAATGGTCGTTGCGTGCTTCTTGCTGATCAATTTTTCGTGAAGACTCTCCTCCAGACATCTCCGACGTGCCTCTCGACGTCGCCCCTCTGAGCTGTGCTCCGCTGCTCGCCCGGGCAGCCGATAAGCCGCTCCAGACCGCACATATGGTCCGGATTAATATCGGTGCTAAGAAGATGACGGGGATCTCTTTAGTGAAAGAAACCCCTCCGGTGAGCAAGGAACTGCCGACGAAGGACCTCCCGCCGAGAAGCTACCCTCTAGGGAGCAAGGATCTTCCGGCGAGTAAGGCCGCTCCTACCCTTATGCAAGAGTCAGCACCGCCAACGGCGAGTTCTTTCCTGCAGCCTCCGCCACTGGACGCGGCTTCTATCCCGTAGGTGAGCACCATTTTATCGCCGCCACTGCCTTTGTCCACTCAGCAGAAAGCGGACTTACGGCGACATCCCCCTCCTCCGCTGAATACTTCACAGCAACCGGCGAGCTCGTCGCAGGCACCTCCGCCATCGAGGAAGTCGGATAGACCGCGGCTGAGTTACTTCCTGCCACAAGTTGGAGACTCCGATAATGGAGGTCGCGGGCACGGAGGTCGCGAGCAGGGCAGATCACCCGATCACTCGGGCGGTCCATCCTCTAGTCGGCGAGATGTTCCCGGTCGTGTACCTTCGCCGCACCGATCCCGGTTTCCTCATCGTGGTAAGTTTTGCTGCTGATATTTCTGATCGTTTTAGACATTTTTCTAATTCCGCGACCTCTCCCAGATAGATCGTCCGGCGACTCCTGTGGCAGCCTTTACCGACGCCATTGGGTTGTCGGGGAGCGAGTATTTCCATGCTGCAGCTCGCGCCTATATAGTTCTAGAGAGCAAATTTGACCAGCTTGCCATCTGCGACCCTCATCGCTGGATCTCGGCTCTGGAGGTGTGAATGGAGAATATGGAAGGACTCCAGGCCACCTTGGAGAGCTACGAGGCTCGCTTCCATATAGTGAAAGAGAATGATTGCCAGCTGGAGCTAAACAACCACCGCCTGCATCTAGTCCTCGATGAGTTGGCCGGCATCCGAGCGAGTATGGGCACCGTGGGGCGGCTTATGAGAATGGACGAGCATCTGCGGCTTGGTGACGACGTGATGTAGCTGGCGACGGAGCACTTCCGGCGGGCACACGAGATGGGCTGGGCGACGTCCTCATCCTCCGGAGCGACCACCTAGGACGTAGAATTGTTTTTTTTCTTTATGCTGAACTCACCGTGGACGGCTTTGTAATAAACTTATCATTATTATTTTAATAAGCGACTTCGTATGTCGCCGCTTGTTTCTCCCTGTTTTATTTTGTGGTGTGTCGAGTCTATTATGCAGGTTCTGGTGAATGTCGTGACCTTTGAGGTGGGGTGATGAAGGATATCCTTCCTCGTCGTGACTTCGATCGATACTCGCCGAGATGGAACCCCTCCCCCCCCCCATTTGCCTTTGTCTATAAATAGGAGGGGTAGGTAAGACATAAGTACGCTACTGCGGATTTCTCAACACACCTCGCGAGTAGCTCCACTGCTCGCCTCTCCTTTCCTTCTTCTTCTCCTCGCTCCTTTTCTCTTAGCTCGCAAAGATGGTCGGCGATGATGCTAATGCTCGCCGACAAGCACACGACATCAACTTTGTCGACGCGGCTTTTAAGAAGTCGATAACTTTAGACAACGACTTGGGGAATTTCAGGGAGCGCCTCCTGCCGGAGGGATACTCGGCGAAGCTCCCTGCTCGAGGCCAGCGACTCAACACATATGTTGCGGGCACGATGGTGTTGTCACTGCGCCATTTTGACGCGGGCCTGCAACTTCCCTTCTGGCCCAAATTCTGCGAGATTCTCCGCAACTTCGGGATCGTTCCCGTGCAGATCAACCCCAACGGGATGGTGATCATGATGGGGTTCCTCTGCTACCTTCGGGAGGAGAGGATCGCCTTCGATCTCTCCATCTTCTGCCAAATATTCGCCTTCGCCGCGTCTTCGGAGGGGGTCGTCTACTTTAACAGCCACGTCTGCACTCTGGTGGGGACCGCAAGCAAAGTTCACCGCTGGAGCGAACGGCTGGTCATCGTGCACGGCGACATCGGGGGTCTGCTAAGAAGGCCGCACCAGCCCGCTGATGTTGCCTTCCTCCCTCCGATCTTGGAAGGTACTCGCGAAAAGTTGTTCAAATCCTTCCAAGGTCGCTGGTTTGATGTTATCTACTGGCGGCTCAACGTCAACTCGCTGGAAGCGAACCATCCCCATGAGGGTAAGACTTGGACGAGATGTTGTATGCTCGCCTGCTCACTCTTATCTAATGAAGCTCGCACTAATCCTACCACGCGATCTTTATAGTGGCCAACGAGCTTCCGGAGAAATCGCTCCCTCCAGCGAAGGAAGTCGCCACCCCTCTTACTGAAGCCCATCCTCCGCCTGATGTTGGGGAGAGGAATAAAATCGCCAAGGGGAAGGGGAAAGCCAGGTCGCCAGGGCCTGTGAGTAAGAAGGCGAGAGTGTCGTCGCCTCAGTCTGACGACCAAGAGTCGTCGTTGGAAGCTCTGTCCCCTCGCTTTCACCCAAACTAAAACCTTAGGAAAGGGGTGGTGAATGCCCATGGTCGCCCGTTGGTAACCTAGTCGGTAGATGAGCATCTGGTGTTGCTAAGCACCAACCTCCCATATTGGTCGATGGATTGGGAGGACAAGGGGGAGGCCTTCGCCGTCCTCCATGCCTTGTATGGGTGAGTCGATGCCGAGTCCATGCTGGAGCTCGGTCCGTTGGAGCTCGCCCACAAGTCCTCATGCTCGCTCGCGTGAGCTGCCAAGTTAGGGCATTTCACGGCGAGGAAGCTGGTTGATACGACGGAGGCTTTGAAGGTCGTCTCCAAGAAGGCTATAGACCTCGGTATGCAGTCAGTCCGTTGGAAGGACTATGAGATAAGTCGCTTTCTGCTGGAGACATTTGATGATATTGGAGTTTCCATGGTGATCTAGAAGTTGTCAAACATGTAATCTCACTGCCAACGTGATATGAGCCTACAGGGTCGCACATAAGAGCATGTGGAGAAATTGGTAGATTGACTGTGTTGGTAAGGGTTACCAATCACCTCGCAAGATGGAGTCGGGCAAACATTGCCAAAGGAATTTCTTCGAGAGTCGTCGAGTTTGACTCGACGACTAAGGCAAATTCGTCGAGAATCGTCGAGTATGACTCGATGATTCTCGACGAGTTCGTCGAGAATGATTCGTCGAGAATCGTCGAGTATGACTCGACGACTCTCGATGAATTCGTCGAGAATCATTCATCGCGAATGATTTGTCGAGAATCGTCGAGTGATACTCGACGACTCTCGACGAATTCGTCGAGAATCAAAAGTGTTTGATTCCCGGCGATTGGTGATACTCGACGAATCTATCCTCGATTCTCGACGAATCAGCAGATGATTCTCGCCGAATCTGTCTGCTGATTCTCGCCGAATCTGGATCTGATTCTCGCCGAACCTATGCTGATTCTCGTCGAATGACTCTTAAACCCTAACTTGGGTGGTCTGCGGATAGCGGTGTTCTTTGGACTGTTTATGCCTTTGGTATAAATAGGGGACTTAGGGTTTTGGGAATATATCCATCCATCATCGGGATTTTCCTGTAGCCGGATCGTAGTCGACAGAAGTGTTCCGCCGATCTCCCGATCTGCCGAATGCCAACCCCGTCGGATAGAATCGTTCCGCCGAATGCCGACCCCGCCGGACAGAATCGTTCTGCCGCCGCCTATTCGCTCCGCCGACGACCTCATCTTCGGCGACTGTCGCCGGTCTTGCTTTCTCTAGCGCGGACCTAGCAGTCCGTGGGAAGTGCAAAGGTGCGGTTGGTCTTCCTCCCGACCCTTCGTGTGACGAAGCTAGGGGTTCTCCCGCTCGTGTGGATTTCTGCAGAGACGTGGACGTTATTCCACGTAGAACTCGCCACCGACGAGGACACGAAGCTTGGAGCATCTCCGTTGAGTTGTGACTCAACGCCGCTAAGGTAATTTTTGCCTAGTTGTTTGTTAACTTCTTGATTCAATTTTCATGGCCCGATCCCATCTCTTTTGGGTTGTCTTAATGTTTTATTCCTTCCGCTGCGTGCACAAGCGTTGTGCCATCCTCATAGAGAAACCCAACATTGGTATAAGAGGGAGGTTTCGGCCATGATTGTTGTATTAGAAGTTAGGTTATTCCAGTGTGTGTAAACCTAGGTATTTAGAAGTGTTCTAAATGTCTAGATTTATTCCTGGTACATCAATTATTGATGGTTTTTCCAAGGGAAATCGGTGGGCTCGTAACCCACAGGTTAGGGGCTCTACCCCTTTGAACCCCGCGAGGAACGTCTGGGATTTCGTGGTAATTTCTAATTGTTAGAAATTGTTGTCTCCTTAGCAGTAATCATCCCTCGAATGATTAGTGAACCACTGTATTGTTTTGGATTTTGAATCCAACAATGAGAGACGAGCTTGTCTACTGCTTTAAGTTGAGTTGTCTTTGCTTTTGTACGATGCATGTAAATCTGAAGATTTGGAAGAATCCGGATGTTCAGATTTAGCCCTTCCTTTCTATCAAATGTTGATAGTGTCAGGTTGTGCACATAAGGGATGCATGTGGATTTTAGAAATTATTTTTCTGTGGATGTGCACAATGATCAAATGTTGATCATGGTTAATTGCTAACCTATAATCTAAAATCCCTTCATCAAATATTAAGTGTTCGGATGCCTTCCGATGGATGACACTCTTCCTGCCTTGATCGATGAAGTGTGGTCTTGCCAAAGCAAGGTGCATTAATCTATCTTGGTAAGGGTGCGAGCGGATAATTGTGATATCCCACTGTCGACATCGGGTCAAGCTTAACTAGATGACCTCAAAGGTTGAGTGCCTAGAGGCATAGGGTTGGCATGCACCATATGATGGATGCGAATATGGAGTTATTCACCAACCATACAAGAATTGCATGAGGATGCAATTGGTAAGCGTTGCCTACCTAAATAACCGCATTGTGAGAGGAAAGCCCAAGCTGACTCATTGTGTTGGTGAAATACGGATCTTGTCCACTAAGAGAGTAGCTCGCATGAACTCTCCGAATTGATAGTGAGGGCTATTATTTCGAATAAAATACGGGGAGTTTTAATTGAAGTCCAAATTAAAATAAATTGTATTTGAAATTTTGGTACTGATATTATTCTGCATGAATTCTTGTAGAATTCCATGGCAAGTGGTTCACACTCCACTCTGTCTCTGAGAGACATCCTTGAGAAGGATAAGCTTAGTGGGACTAACTACATGGACTGGTACAGGAACCTGAGAATTGTTCTCAGGCAAGAGTGAAAGCTCTATGTCTTGGAAGAAGAAGCCCCCGAGGTGCCGACCGGGAATTCTTCCTGTGCTGACAAAGATACTTATAAGAAGTATACTGATGACGCCTTAGACGTCGAATGCCTTATGATTGCCATCATGAACTCTGAGCTTCCGAAGCAACATGAGAACATGAGGTGCAAGGAGATTGACGAGCATCTCAAGAAAATGTTTCAAGGGCAAGCTCGTCAAGAGAGGTTTGACGTCACAAAAGCGTTGTTTCAGTGCAAGATGGAAGTTCGAGACTCAGTAGGGACTCACATACTCAAGATGATTGGGTATATAAAGAACCTTGAAAGACTGGGTTTTCCTCTAGGTCAAGAGATGGCCACAGATCTGATCCTACAATCGTTGCCGGATAGTTACGAGCAGTTTGTCTTGAAATACAACATCAATGAAATAGACAAGACACTGCCCGAGCTCCTAGACATGTTGAGAACTGCCGAGATCAATATGAAGAAGGCCAAGCCTGCCAGCCCCTTACTGATGGTGCATAAGGGTAAGGGAAAGGCCAAGGGCTCTAAGAAGACGAAGGTGGGACCTAAGTCACATCTCGAGCCCAAGTCTTCTGCACTAATGAAAAAGATGAGCACAGTGAAGGAAGGGAAATGCCACCACTGTGGCAAGGCTGGTCATTGGAGGAGGAACTGTCCTTCTTATATTGAGGGTCTGCAGAAAATGAAGGGAGGTATGACTTCCGCTTCGAATATTTACGTTATAGAGATAAACCTTTCTGCTCCTTCATCTTGGGTATTGGATACCGGATGTGGTTCTCACATTTGTACAAATGTGCAGGAAATGGGAAGGAGAAGATTGCTGAGTAAAGGGGAGGTGGACCTGCGTGTCGGCAATGGAGCAAGAGTTGTTGCTGTAGCCATAGGGGTTTACCGTCTTTATTTGCCCAGTGGGCTCGTAATAGAACTAGATAATTGTTATTTTGTTCCGTCCATAACTAGAAACATTATATCCATTTCATGCTTGGACATGATTGGATTTTCTTTTATAATTAAGAACAACTATTGTTCAATATTTAAGAATGATGTTTGTTATGTTGTATCCCAATTGTTTAATGGTCTTTATGTTTTGAACTTGGACCATTAGATCTATAATGTAGAAAATAATAAAAGACTAAGAACGAATGACTCAAACTCTACATATCTCTGGCATTGTCGTTTGGGTCATATAAACGAGAAGCGCATATCCAAGCTCCATAAAGATGGACTTTTGGACTCATTTGATTATGAATCATTTGAGCGATGCGAATCTTGTTTGTTAGGCAAGATGACTAAAGCCCCTTTCACTGGTTATACTGAGAGGGCTAAGGATCTCTTGGGTGTTGTACATAGTGATGTATGCAGACCCATGAGCTCCATGGCTAGAGGTGGGTATTTCTACTTCGTTACATTTACTGATGATTTCAATAGATACGGATATGTGTATCTTATGAAGTGCAAATCCGAGACCTTTGAAAAGTTCAAAGAGTTCAAGAATGAAGTAGAAAACCAGTTGGGTAAAAGGGTTAAAGCACTCCGATCTGATCGAGGTGGTGAATACCTGAGTCATAAGTTCCGTGATCATCTGAAAGAGTGTGGTATTGTATCACAGCTCACTCCACCTAGAAAACCACAACATAATGGTGTGTCTGAGAGGAGAAATCGTACTTTGTTAGACATGGTACGTTCGATGATGAGTAATGCAGACTTGCATGTTTTCTTTTGGGGTTTTGCTTTAGAGACTGCTGCAATGACACTGAATCGCGCTCCAACGAAAACGGTTCTGAAGACACCATATGAGATATGGACTGGGAAGCGTCCTAGTATGTCGTTTATTAAAATTTGGGGCTGTGAGGCATACGTGCGACATAAAATGCCTGACAAGCTGGAACCCAAAACGGATAAATGTTATCTGGTGGGATATCCTAAGGAAACGAAAGGGTATTACTTTTACCTACTGTCCGAGAGCAAAGTGTTTGTCGCAAGGACTGGTGTCTTCTTGGAGAAAGAGTTCTTATCAAGAAAGACTTAAAAGGTAGAACTTAAAGAAGTTCAAGAACCACAAGTAGTGAATGAACCGGAATTGGATTCTGAGACAGGACTGCAAGATGTTGTAGCTAGAGAACCTGCTCAAGAAACACAAGTCCTTCGTAGATCTGGTAGACTGAGGTTTGAGCCTGAGAGATATGGATTTCTCATGTCTCAAATAGGTAATGTATTGCTTATGGATCATGATGATGAACCAGCAACCTACAAAGAGGCTATGAATGGACCGGACTCTGACAAATAGCTTGAGGCTATGAAATCCGAAATGGACTCCATGTATGCAAACCAAGTTTGGAACTTGGTGGAACCACCTGAAGGGGTACGACCAATAGGGTGCAAGTGGGTCTTCAAGAAGAAGACCGACATGGATGGGAATGTATAGACATTCAAAGGGCGACTGGTGGCTAAGGGTTTCAAGCAAATTCATGGTATTGACTATGATGAGACCTTTTCCCCTATTGTCATGGTAAAGTCCATAAGGATACTGCTTGCTATTGCTGCGTATTATGACTACGAGATCTGGCAGATGGATGTCAAAACGGCTTTCCTTAATGGAAACCTCCTTGAGGAAGTGTACATGACACAACCCGAGGGTTTGTATCCCCAAATGAAGCCACTAAAGTATGCAAGCTGAACAGGTCCATTTATGGACTGAAGCAGGCCTCTCGAAGTTGGAATCTTTGTTTTGATGAGAAAATAAAATAGTTTTGTTTCATCAAGAATGAAGATGAGCCTTGTGTTTACAAGCGAATCAGTGGGAGCATTGTTGTCTTCCTGATATTGTATGTAGATGACATACTGTTGATTGGGAATGACATTCCTACCCTTAAAGTTATTAAGAACAACATAGGGAACTGCTTTTCTATGAAGGATTTGGGTGAAGCGACTTATATACTCGGTATTAAGATCTATAGAGATAGATCGAAGAAGTTGTTGGGTTTGACCCAGAGTACATACATTGAGAAGGTGTTGAAGCGGATCAACATGCTTGAGTCCAAGAAAGGATTTTTACCCATGTCTCATGGTGTGAATCTCTCTAAGGACCAGTGTCCAAAATCTTGTGAAGATAAGGACCGCATGAAGTTGATTCCATATGCTTCGGCAATTGGATCAATCATGTATGCAATGTTATGTACTCGACCCGATGTCTCCTTTTCTTTAAGCATGACTAGCAGGTATCAGTAAGACCCCGGTGAGTATCACTGGATTACAGTCAAGAATATCCTGAAGTAATTGAGAAGTACAAAGGATGTGTTCTTGGTGTATGGTGGAGAGGAAGAGCTCGTTGTAAGTGGTTACACGGATGCTAGCTTCCAAACTGATAGGGACGACTCAAAGTCTCAGTCAGGTTTTGTGTTTTGCCTTAATGGAGGAGCTGTGAGCTGGAAGAGTTCCAAGCAAGAGACAGTTGCTGATTCTACAACAGAGGCCGAGTATATAGCTGCAGCTAACGCAGCGAAGGAGGCTGTATGGATTAGGAAATTCATCGGCGAGCTTGATGTAGTTCCTAGCATTGTTGGTCTCGTAGTTCTCTACTGTGATAACAATGGTGCAATTGCACAATCTAAGGAACCTAGATCCCATCAGTGCTCCAAGCACATACTTCGGCGGTTCCATCTTATTCGTGAGATTGTCGAACGAGGAGATGTGAACATTTGCAGAGTGCCGACTTAGGAAAATATTGCGGATCCACTGACAAAGCCTCTCGCGCAGAGAAAGCATGATGGTCATAATAGATCGATGGGTATACGATACCTAAATGATCAACTCTAGTGAGAGCCTTGTGGGTTGCATGTAAACATATATTCTGTTGGTTGTTTATTGTTTATTCATATTATGAATTGTGTACCAATGTTTTTCTTTTACAATTAATGGCAAGTTCTTTTATTATGGTTTCTCTATGCGATAGTTAAATGTTAACATAATAAATACCCTTAGAATGTTTGCTTCCATAGAACATCAAGTATGAGACTTGAATGTGAGAGCCTATGATTTATTTGAAGCTTCATTCTTAAAAGGTCCCTGGTCGTTGTATCATCATAGAAACTAAGGGTGATGATGATACATTAAGCCTAGCACGTGTGTTGACTGATGACCAGTTCTCATAGGTCATGATATTGTGATATCAAGTCATCACGTGGGTACTTGTTAATGAACAAGTTGTACTGGACAGACCCAACCTGAGACTACTCTGTGGATTGTTATCTAAATGTGTCATGAGTAGGTCTCAATTGACAATGGTGTTGTGGTCCTTTGACCTGAAGTCACAACATTCATCAAGTGAGGAAGAGCATGCTTTGATGCCATTTAAAGTCTTCCTTGAGAAAGGTTGATGATAAGGGTGGTTGTTGGGCACATTACGAATCATTTGGGTGTTTGTGTGTGAGCAGATATGAGATTTGTCCTCCTATATGATAGGAGTTTCATCCATGGGCCCCTTGATGGAACTTGACTGAGAAATGCATGGCCATGCTTGGTTGAGTAAATATGTGATATTGGACTCACCATTCTCTGGAAGTCCGTTCTAGATCAAGAAACTTGAATTGAGCTATTATGAGGGTGACACGGTCCATGCCTCTAGTTCTTTCCGGATGTAAGGGACAAAGGGACAAAGACAACGCTGGGACATTGTTCATAAAGGCTTATGAGTTATGAACTCTTATTGCTTGGGGAGCAATGATGTAGTGCTAGATGCCGCTCATTGTTTATGAGGTTTTTGGTTTGATACTTTCAAGATCAAGTGGGAGACTATTGGAGTTACCATGGTGATCTAGAAGTGGTCAAACATGTAATCTCACTGCCAACGCGATATGAGCCTACATGGTCGAACATAAGAGCATGTGGAGAAATTGGTAGATTGACTGTATTGGTAACGGTTACCAATCACCTCGCAGGATGGAGTCGGGCAAACGTTGCCAAAGGAATTTCATCGAGAGTCGTCGAGTTTGACTCGACGACTAAGGCAAATTCGTCGAGAATCGTCGAGTATGACTCGACGACTCTCGACGAGTTCGTCGAGAATGATTCGTCGAGAATCGTTGAGTATGACTCGACGACTCTCGACGAATTCGTCGAGAATCATTCATCGCAAATGATTCGTCGAGAATCGTCGAGTGATACTCGACGACTCTTGATGAATTCGTCGAGAATCAAAAGTGTTTGATTCCCAGTGATTGGTGATACTCGACGAATCTATCCCCGATTCTCGACGAATCAGCAGATGATTCTCGCCGAATCTGTCTGCTAATTCGTGCCGAATCTGGATCTGATTCTCGCCGAACCTATGCTGATTCTTGCCGAATGACTCTGAAACCCTAACTTGGGTGGTCTGCGGATAGCGGTGTTCTTCGGACTGTTTATGCCTTTGGTATAAATAGGGGACTTAGGGTTTTGGGAATATATCCATCCATGATCGGGATTTTCCTGTAGCTGGATCGTAGCCGACAGAAGTGTTCCACCGATCTTTCGATCCGCCGAATGCCGACCCTGCCGGACGGAATCGTTCCGCCGCCGCCTGTTTGCTCCGCCGACGACCTCATCTCCGGCGACTGTCGTCGGTCTTGCTTTCTCTGGCGCGGACCTAGCAGTCCGTGGGAAGTGCAAAGGTGCGGTTGGTCTTCCTCCCGACCCTTCGTACGACGAAGCTCAGGGTTCTCCCGCTCGTGTGGATTTCTACAGAGACGTGGACGGTATTCCACGTAGAACTCGCCACCGACGAGGACACGAAGCTTGGAGCATCTCCATTGAGTTGAGACTCAACGCCGCTAAGGTAATTTTTTCCTAGTTGTTTGTTAACTTCTTGATTCAATTTTCATGGCCCGATCCCATCTCTTTTGGGTTGTCTTGATGTTTTATTCCTTCTACTGCGTGCACAAGTGTTGTGCCATCCTCATAGAGAAACCCAACAGATGAATCTCCACTGGTCACTCGTTGACGTGTTGATATCTCGCAGGCCGCCGAGATCAATGCTGCGAAGAAGCTATCTGAGTGTGAATAGAAGCTCGCCACCTCGCAAGCCGAGCTGGAGGCAGCCCAAGTTCGCGCTGCCGAGATGGAGAATCAGCTGGTCGCCGTCGAGGAACGTGCGAGCTCCTCTACTTTATCATCGGGGGCGCAGCGGCCAGAGGACGATCCGTAATGGGCCGCCAAGCAGTCCCGATTTCTATGGGAGGAGAGGTTGTCCATCCGCAGCTTAATAACGCGGGCGGCAGGGAATATAATACTCACGCGACTGAGAATCAATGTACAGCTCGTCGAAGGAGAGAAACAGCTCACCGTTGACGAGCTCATCCCTGAGCTGCTCGCTGAGGGGACGATCTCGCCCGATCGCGTCCCTTCCCCGTCATCAATCTCTAGCGGCTCGAGCAGTGGTGGCAGCGGTAGCGGCAGCTACAGCGGTAGTGATAAAGGAAGCGAAGAGGACGGAGAGGAAGAAGAGGACGATGTAGACGTCGGAGATGAGTAATATCGTCCTGATACTATCGACGACGAGTCCTATTTGCTCGCCGATATTCGTCATATTTGGACGTAACAATTTTTGACCCTTTTGTAACCTGTACACTTAAGATATTTATACAAGTTTCTTCATTCCATCTGATTCTCGCATGTTGGTTTGATGTTGCTCGCTAGGCTCATAGGTTCGAGGAGGAGTGCTCATAACGCATACTTGCTCCACCAACCCGCATAAGCATGTATGCCTGAACACCAGTTCACAAACTTATTGAGACATACTCACCTTCATGGCCAAGGCACACACCCTTGCTCGCTCGGGGAATTCTCGCATACTTGCTCGGGTCATACTCGCATGCTCGCTTCGGGCATACTCGCACCTGCTTAATCAGGATCCGAGCTCGGCAGGTGATGAATAGTCGTCTCCCAAGAGCCAGGCTCGACTAGTGTGGGGTAAGCTGACTCTTCGAGGCAAGTAGTCGGTATGTAGGATTGAAACTCATACAGAGTTGACGAACTACGGCAACGTTCTGAACGAGGAACTTGATCTCCTCGAGGAGGTTTGATGGCCAGTATGCAGGAGAGGAGCTCATGCAGGGACACGGACTTAAGCTTGCCCTGCCACTCGAGGTCTTCTTGGAGTCGACACCTAGCCGGGAGTCAAGCTCAACCGGGGGTGGAGAGTCGACTCGAGGAGGCAAGTAGTTTGTCTGTAGGAGGGGAGCTCGTGCAGAGTTTACGAGCTACGGCATCACTCGCAACGAGGAACTTGATCTCCTCGAGGAGGTTCGATGGCTGGTATGCAGGAGGGGAGCTCGTGCAGGTACACGGACTTACGCTTACTCTATCACTCGAGGGCTTCTTGGAGTCGACACCTTGCCGGGATTCAAGCTCAACCGGGGGTGGAGAGTCGACTCGAGGAGGCAAGTAGTCGGTCTACGGGAGGGGAGCTCGTGTAGAGTTGACGAGCTACGACATCACCCACAATGAGGAACTTGATCTCCTCGAGGAGGTTCGATGGCCGGTATGAAGGAGGGGAGGTCATGCAGGGACACGGACTTACGCTTACCCTGCCACTCGAGGGCTTCTTGGATTCGAAACCTTGTCGGGATTCAAGCTAAATAAGGGGTGGAAAGTTGACTCGAGGAGGCAAGTAGTCAGTCTGCAGGAGGGGAGCTCATGCAGATTTGACGAGATACGGCATCACTCGCAATGAGGAACTTGATCTCCTCGAGGAGTTTTGATGGCCGGTATGCAGGAGGGGAGCTAGTGTAGGGATACGGACTTACGCTTACCCTGCCACTCGAGGGCTTTTTGGAGTTGACACCTTGCGGGAGTCAAGCTCAACTGAGGGTAAAGAGTCGACTCGAGGAGGCAAGTAGTCGGTCTGCAGGAGGGGAGCTTGTGCAGAGTTGACGAGCTACGGCATCACTCGCAACGAGGAACTTTATCTACTTGAGGAGGTTTGATGGTCGGTATGCAGGAGGGGAGCTCGTGCAGGGACACAGACTTACGCTTACCCTACCACTCGAGGGTTTCTTGGAGTTGACACCTTGCTGGGAGTCAAGCTCAACCGAGGGTGGAGATTCGACTCGAGGAGGCAAGTAGTCAGTATGCAGGAGGGGAGCTTGTGCAGTGTTGACGAGCTACAGTATCACTCACAAATGAGGAACTTTATCTCCTCGAGGAGGTTTGATGGTCGGTATGTAGTAGGGGAGCTCATGTAGGGACACGGACTTACGCTTACCTTGCCATTCGAGGGCTTCTTGGAGTGGACACCATGCCAGGAGTCAAGCTCAACCGGGGGTGGAGAGTCGACTCGAGGAGGAAAGTAGTCGGTATGCAGGAGGGGAGCTCGTGCAGAGTTGACGAGCTACGGCATCACTCACAATGAGAAACTTGATCTCCTCGAGGAGGTTCGATGGCTAGTATTCAGGAGGGTAGCTCATGCAGGGACACTGACTTATGCTTACCCTACCACTCGAGGGCTTCTTGGAGTCGACACCTTGCTGGGAGTCAAGCTCAATCGGGGTTGGAGAGTCGACTCGAGGAGGCAAGTAGTTGGTCTGCAAGAGGGGAGCTCGTGTAGAGTTAACGAGCTATGAGATCACTCACAACGAGGAACTTGATCTCCTTGAGGAGGTTTGATGGCCGGTATGCAGGAGGGGAGGTCGTGCAGTGACACGGACTTATGCTTACCCTACCACTCGAGGGCTTCTTGGAGTCGACACCTTGCCAGGAGTCAAGCTCAACCGGGGGTGTAGAGTCAACTTGAGGAGGCAAGTAGTCGGTCTGTAGGAGGGGAGCTCGTGAAGAGTTGATGAGCTACGGCATCACTTACAATGAGGAACGTGATCTCCTCGAGAAGGTTCGATGGCCGGTATGCAGGAGGGGAGGTCGTGCAGGGATACGGACTTACGCTTACCCTGCCACTCAAGGGCTTCTTAGAGTCGACACCTTGCTGGGAGTCAAGCTCAACTGGGGGTGGAGAGTCGACTCGAGGAGGCAAGTAGTCGGTCTGTAGGATGGGAGCTCGTGTAGATTTGACGAGCTACGGCATCACTCGCAACGAGGAAATTGATCTCCTCGAGGAGGTTCGATGGCCGGTATGCAGGAGGGGAGCTCGTGCAGGCACACGAACTACGCTTACCCTGCCACTCAAGGGCTTCTTGGAGTCGACACCTTGCTGGTAGTCAAGCTCAACCGGGGGTGGAGAGTTGACTCGAGGAGGCAAGTAGTCGGTCTGCATGAAGGGAGCTCGTGTAGAGTTGACGAGCTATAAGATCACTCGCAACGAGGAACTTGATCTCCTGGAGGAGGTTCGATGGTCGGTATGCAGGAGGGGAGCTTGTGCACGGACACGGACTTACGCTTACCCTGCCACTCGAGGGCTTCTTGGAGTCAACACCTTGCCGGGAGTCAAGCTAAACTGGGGGTGGAGAGTCGACTCGAGGAGGCAAGTAGTCGGTCTGCAGGAGGGGAGCTCGTGCAGAGTTGATGATCTACAGAATCACTCGCAATGAGGAACTTTATCTCCTTGAGGAGGTTTGATGTCCGGTATGCAGGAGGGGAGCTCATGTAGGGACACGGACTTATGCTTACCCTACCCTCGAGGACTTCTTAGAGTCGATACCTTGCCGAGAGTCAAGCTCAACCGGGGGTGGAGAGTAGACTCGAGAAGGCAAGTAGTCCGTCTACAGGAGGGGAGCTCGTGCAGAGTTGACGAGCTACGACACCACTTGCAATGAGGAACTTGATCTCCTCGAGGAGGTTTGATTTCCGGTATGCAAGATGGGAGCTCGTGTAGGGATACGGACTTACGCTTACCCTGCCACTCGAGGGCTTCTTGGAGTCGACACCTTTCCGAGATTCAAGCTCAATCGGGGGTGGAGAGTCGACTCGAGCAGGCATGTAGTCTGTATGCAGGAGGGGAGCTCGTGCAGAGTTGACGAGCTACGACATCACTCGCAACGAGGAACTTGATCTCCTCGAGGAGGTTCGAATGCCGATATGCAAGATTGGAGCTTTTGCAGGGACACGGACTTACGCTTACCCTGCCACTCGAGGGCTTCTTGGAGTGCAATGCTATCCTGTGGGCTATGAGGGATAACAGTCGGATTAATTGCATCGATGTTCTTTATGAGAAGAAAATCTTTATTTTTAAAAGGGTCGCCCTCAAACTCGTTGAATCGGGAAGTTGACATCCAAACCTGTTCTTAATAATTCCTCCAGTGGAAAGAGAGATGCACTTGGGGAGACATAGGCCGACATGTAAGGGGCGAGCTGATCTCGGCCAATAATACAGAGGCTCAGTCTTACAAGAGCACTTAAAGTCCCGAAGCATCGTCCTATCTTTCGTA
Source organism: Platanthera zijinensis (assembly GCA_039513925.1). NCBI lineage: Eukaryota > Viridiplantae > Streptophyta > Magnoliopsida > Asparagales > Orchidaceae > Platanthera > Platanthera zijinensis. The sequence continues at coordinate 97,746,582 of CM077094.1, forward strand.
CTGGGCTATTTAGGAAGAACGGATTTTCGGCCACGCTCGATGGCAATGAGAGCCAGCATCTGGGCAGAGAGTGATATTTCATCGAGGTTCCTTTAGGATACACTCAGAACCAACATACACCATTGGGCTTAACCCTGCCCTTTCTTCGCCAGGTTATCCTGCTTTGACAATAATTTAAAATCCTCTTCTTATGATTGCTTGTTGAGATTGGCCTTTCCTCGAGTCTGAGGGTTTGGGTGCGAGTTTGTTCCTAGTAGTTCCTCCAGTTGGAAGAGAGATGCACTCAGGGGGACATAGGCTGACATGTAAGGGGGGAGCTGACCTCGGCCGGCAATGTAGAGGATCGGTCTTACAAGAGTGCTTAAAGTCCCGAAGCATCATCCGATCTCCCTTCCTTGGCTATTTATGAGAAACAAACCGACTATTGGTTCCCGGAGTCGACTGCGAGGCGGATCTTGGAAGCATTTAGAAGTCTCGAGGTAGATTAACACAAAAGAGAGAAAACCAGCCGCCACTGTATATCAAGAAATATGTTTACAAAGTTGATACATGTGTTACCAGTAGGGGTAGAACCTTTTCAGGTCGTCCCCACTCCTGGTTCCATTCAGCTGCTCTCCTACTTGATCTTGTAGGTAATAGCCTTCTGTGTCCAAGGCTTCTTAGACGATAAAGGGCCCTTCCCAGTTGGGATGTAGCTTGCCGACGGTGGCCCCTCGCCCTGCAGCGTCCACCTTCTTCACGACCGGATCTCTGGTAAGGAAATGCTTGAGGCAGACATTTTTGTCGAAGTTCTTCGCCATGCACCTCTTGATCTCCTCCTGGCGCACGGAGGCCAAGTTACGAAGCTCCTCGATGTAGTCTAGAGAGAGCCTTTGGGCTTCTTCGTTCTCTAGGTGTCATTCTTTGCCGCCATCTCCCGCCGCACTAACTCTTGGACTCCGCACATCGAACTCCACCGGGATGAGTGCCTCAGACCCGTGGGATATCTTGAAAGGTGTTTCCCCCGTGGCTGAGTTTGGAGTTGTCCTCAGAGCCCAGAGGTCCGAGGGGAGCTGCTCAGCCCAGTTCCCTTTGAGATTGGTGACCTTCTTCTTCAGCAGGTTGTTGATAAGCTTGTTGGCGGCCTATACTTGCCCATTACTCCAAGGATGATGCACGGAAGCGAACCGAAGGTCCTTTCCTAGCTACTCAATGAAATCCTCCAGCTCCAGGCTTGCAAATTGTGACCCATTGTCGGTGACGATGGCCAGATGGATCCCAAATCTGGATACAATTTCTCCCCAAATGAAGTTCTTAACGATCTGGGAGGTGGTCTTGGCCAAAGCCCTGGCCTCGATCCACTTGGAGAAGTAGTTGATCATCACAAATACAAACTTTCTCTGTCCACTGGCTTGAGTGAAAGGGCCTATCAAATCCATCCCCCAGATGGCAAAGGGCCATGGGGCGGTGATCGAGCGAAGGTGTTGAGCTGGTCGAAGTTAAAGAGACGCGAAGAGCTGACATTGAGAATATTTTTTGGAGAAGGCTTTCGCATCCTTGCAGATGGTTGGCCAGAAGTAGCCATGCCTTAGAATCCTTTGCTCTAGAGTACAAGTCCGGGAGTGGCTGTCACACTCCCCCGAATGAATTTCCTCGAGGACTCGGGGGACCTCGATCTCTGACAAGCATCTAGCCAAGGGACCCGAGATGGTCTTGCGGTAAAGCTCGCCATCTTTCAATAAGTAGTACGCGGCCTTATATCGAAACTTTCTTTAATCTTGCCCGTCTAAGGGTAGCTGACCCATCGTTAGGAACAAAACGAATGGATCTTTCCACAAGGGTTGCTGCTCGATCTCCATCATTTCCCCTTCCTCGATGGACGGTCTAAACAGCTTAGTGAAAGTCCCTCCGGCCCGGGGACCATACTTGGCAAGGTAGTTAGCGTCAGAATTGTCCTCTCGGGATACATGCTCGACGAAGAAAGATTGGAATCCCCCGATCAGACCCTTAACCTTGACAAGGTACCATTGCAGGGTGAGATCACAGACTTCGAACTCCCCCCATATTTGGGACGCGACCACCATCGAATCAGTGAAAGCTCGGATGTCTTTGATTGCCAGCTCCTTGGCGGGGTGCAAGCCAGACACCATAGCTTCGTACTTCGCCTGATCATTTGTAACCGGGAAGAGGATCTCGACGGCCTGTGATGAAGATTTTCTAGAAGTTAAATTACAACCAAACTAGAATCCCGAATAGGCAAGCGTACCTATCGAAATGTAGTATAGGAAGTGTCGTATATCGACTCGGGGCCTGTTGAGTACTTGTACTCAAAATAAAAGCTATTATCTTATCGGACAGAAAAGTTGGTTTCTGAAGAAGGAAAAACTAAGAACTAAACTAAGAAAGAAAAATACAATTTAAGGAAGCTAGCACTTGATCTAGAATTCCCTTGGATAAAATAAATCTTCTTGAGAAATAAAGCAATGCGAGTTCTTATCTACTCACTCGACCGTGGAGGTTCCTAAAGTATAGAAGCATCTCTCTCGAGCTCATGCTTCTAACTAACCTTAGGTTGATCGATTAAGACCTCTCGGCCAGTCGAAACCCCTAAGCTTGCTTTAGGCGGTGAACCCCACTATTGGATTTGACTCCAATCCGGAAGATTTACGTCATCCACTCTCGAGGAGTGCATTCAACTCCTTTTATCTTTGAGTGATCTCCTCGTATCCGAAACCTCTCGGTCATTTAGGATACGGATCTTAGATCGAAGATCATATACGCGTAATATGAATTCGATGAAATAGAAATCAAAGATAAATCGTAGTGAGTAAGATGAAGAACAAGACTTTTGATAAAAAGGAAGAGATTATTTTATTGCAAGCTTCATCAAAATCAAGTGCTAAATGAAATCTAGCTACTCATCATAATAAGAGAATTACAAGATAAGGTAGGGACAAACATAATTAAATTGAAAAGCAAACTAGAATTGAAACTTACACAAAGTAAAACTAAGCTAAGAAATGGAAAATACGATAAAATAAAACAGCAACTAAAAGACTATAACTCCCAAAAATTCCTCTCTTTGACATCTGAAGCTGTCTGGAATTTATAGAAAAATTTCTGTATGGTCACGCCCAAGGTTACGCCCGTGACCTAGGGGCGTGTCAGGCTCGGAACCGTCGTCTTGAAAGCCCGGGAACGTTGGAGAAGAACCGCCAAAATCTGTTAACTGATGGGTCACCCCCCTAGGTCACGCCCGTGACCTAGGGTGTGTCAAGGCTGTTTCTGGAAAACGGCGGGAAGCTGAAAACGGCGGGAGTAAACTGGGCTTGATGGAGGCGTCATGCCCCCTGGTCACGCCCGTGACCAGGGGCGTGTCAAAGCTGCAACGGCTGCTGGCGACAACGGCTGGAACGAAGAGTAATTGGCTGGAAAATGCCCCTGACACTCCCTGGGTCACGCCCGTGACCCAGGCGTGTCATCTTAATCCGATGTGGCAGCGGTCAACGGTCTCTTTCTTCCACGGGCCGTCACGCCCCGTGTAAGGGGTACACGGGCGTGTCATATTTCGTCACGGGCGTGTCTGGGTCGGTCTACGATCTTCAGACGCGGTTCGACAATCTTCGTTAACGTGCTTGGCTCGCGCGTGTCACGCCCATGGTCACGCCCAAGGAGGGCGTGTCATAAGGCATGTCTAGGCAGAAAACTGGAAAATCTTCATTTTGCTACAAATAATATGTAGATCAGCCCTGCAAGATTAAAAATGATTTTATTAGAACAAATAGATATAAATTATAGAAACAAGTTAAAATAAACTTAATATTATAAAATTAATTTAAAATATCTAACTATTAATATAAAATAGTAAAATAAAAAGATAGAAATAATTAGAGTTATCAAATACCCCCATACTTATCCGTTTGCTAGTCCCGGGCAAACAACTTCCTATAGGGAGTAGAAAAATTTTAAATGTTAGAAAAGAAAATTGAACCTAAGGAGTAAAATGCGAAGTCTTATGCCTATGCTTGTAGATATTTTGTAGAAAGACTTACTCAGCATACAAATTAGATTTTCATTTTCCTTAAAATGTGTTTCCATTATTATTTTTACTTTTAAAATGAAAAATCTGGTAAATCTTAGTTATATTTAGGGAGAGTGTAGCGTGTGTACTAAGATAACATTGCACGAACGAAGATTAAGATACTCTCCAAAGAAATCCATCAATGTCGATGGCCATAGGCTTACCCTATCACACTCTCGTCACGGCACTAGTTTAACTTAAAAACATAAATCAAAAGGACTTAATTAGGTTGAAGCGTAGGCTTAGGTTTTTGGTGAGGGTGATCAAAGATAAAAAACGATGGCTTAGTCACACCAAAACCTAGAGTAAGCTTTTACATAAAGATTTGCTATGGCTTTTAAGAACGTAGCCAAATTCCTAAATTCCTTTGTTTCGTTTCTTATTTTTTTTAACTCTCTCATCATATTGAAAAAAAAATTTCTACCTCTTCATTTTTTTTAATGATAAAAAAAAAATCTTTATTTTGAAGAGGAGAGAAAAATAAATCAACTTTTTTTTTATAAGAAAAGGACCACCAAAAATAAAAGGCTCCTAATCACTCACAAACCATGTTTGTATATTTATGTTCAAGCATGGTCTTAGGTGTGCAATTAGGTTGCTTTTTAGGCTTTGATAAAGTGCTTGGTGGAGCTTAAAACAAAGGAATAGGGACATAGGCTCAAAATGGCTTAACAAAGATAAAAATTTTAGGTACGGGTACAAAAGCTCAAACTAGCCAAAAGAAGTGCCTAAATCATATTTATGCTAATTAGTCTAACTTATGCAAAGTCTTGAGAATAGCTAGAGGGCAAGTTCTAGACATCAAGAAAGAATACCTCTCTCTTGGTCCGCGAAATATCTCTCTAGCAAACTTCTACTTACTCACCTAAATTATTTTTAGATTTTACCGGTTTTCATAATTAAAGTAAAATAAAACATTTCCACGCATTTAGAAAAATGAAAATCTAAATATATGTTAAATATTTAAATCTACATAAAATTCTACTTACACGTGCGCTTAACTAGAAACACAGCATGACCAACAGTTTTACTCCAAAATTCAAAATTTAATTAAAGCATAAAAAATTCTCTAAACACTATAAACAAGTTGAATTACTAGGAATTTTGCATGTGAATAAATATAGAAATAAAGACTTCTCTAATTACGATTTAAACTTAAATTTTTTTTTTATTTTCTAATTTTTTTCCGTTTTTTTTAATAATAAAAAGAAAACAAAATTTTTCTAATTTATTTTTACTTTATATATATATATATTTTTTGATTTTTAAATAAAAATAAAAACTAAGAATCCACCCCCATACTTAAAAATAAACATTGTCCCCAATGTTTATAAGTCAAGTACAAAGGGGGAAAGAAAAAAAAACAAAAAAAAAATTTAGAAGAAAAGAAAATAAATGCATAAAAATTAAAGATAAGCAAGGGGTGTCTCCCAAGAGCGCTTTTCTTTTTCCCGTCTTTAAGCTAGACGGTATTGGTTAGGAAAAAGGGAAATAAAATTTCAAGTGTAAGGGCAACTCCCTTAATTCCCGCTTGGGTGAGTATGCCGAAGACGCTCGCCAAGCTACTCCTCCGTTTGCTTCTTAATTTTTGTTCTTAGAATGGTGGTCTTGAGGATGTAAATTCAAATCACCTATACATACCTGAGGTGATGTGAATTTTTGTAGATGAGCGGCAAAGGGATCGTTGATGATATTGGATTGCAACGGCTCATCGTCTACAGGAAAATCGTTAGAATAAGAAAAATCAAAAATAAACGTGTTAGAAACAATTTCACACGGAGGAGGGTCGTGTGAAAGAAATTGATCAAGCTCCGGTTGTTTATTTTCTAAAATTAATTTTTCTTCCGCAGTTTGAGTTAAAATTAAATCATCGGACGCATCAGGTTCATAAATTTTCGCTCCTATATAATCATAAATTGTGTCTGCAAATTCATAAATAGGAGAACAATTGGTAGTAGTAGGAGGAGAAATATATTCTTCTTCTACTCCCCCCAGCGCGTCCATACACTTAAAAAATTGTTGAAATAAAAGTTTTTCTTCTTCTTCGGTATAAGAAACTAAAGGAGAACATGAAGAGTCATGTTCCACATTAGCAACATTATCCGAAGAAGGAGAAAAATCGCTAAAATTAATAGAAGTCTCATCCAAATTTTGGGGAGAAGAATCACATGAAATTTGAGAAAAATCCCCAAAATTAGGAAAGAAAGCTTGCGGTGCTGAAAAAGAAGAACAAGAAGTCGGATCTAAATAAAAATCCTCATTACTCGGGAATCTTTCCGGGTGATCATGCCGGAAAGCAACATCCGAGGAAGAAGAAAAACTATTAAAATTAGAAAAATTGTTCTCATTGAAGCTTGAAAAAGTATTTTCATGAAAATTATTTTCACCAAAATTTGAAGAATTAATTTCATTAAAATTAGAAAAATTATTGGAAAAATTATTTTCATGAAAATTCGATAAAGGGTTCTCATTAAAGTAGGAATAATTATTTTCATAATTATTGTGAAAATTATAAGAATAATTTTGATGATAAAAATAATAACATTCCTCACTTCGATGAGGGGCACCACAAAAATTACACAAAATTTGGCGCTGTCTTGCAGCTTGCAAAAGATTAATTTTATGTTGGAGCTCGGCAATTTGAGCGGCCAATTTTGATAACATATTTTTTTATTTTAAGAAGAAAAGAAAACAACCGGTACTTAATAGAATAGAATTAGAAATAAAATAAAAATGAATAGGGGTCAAGAAAGAGAATGATAAAATAAAAGTTTTACAATTAAAAATTTATAAAATAAAATTTCCCGGACTTCCCAAGGGCTACCCAATGACGGGTTCGCAAGGTACTAGGCGGTATTACGGGATGAAAACCCGGCACGGCCCCTTCGCAAGAAACTTTAATTATAAAAAATTTAAGTTAAAACTTTTAAAGAAAACAAACAAAAAAAAAGTATAAGAATAATAGATTCTTGCTTTCAAAATATCGACAAAGAAAGTCCCCGACAACGGCGCCAAAAACTTGATGAAGATTTTCTAGAAGTTAAATTACAACCAAACTAGAATCCCGAATAGGCAAGCGTACCTATCGAAATGCAGTATAGGAAGTGTCGTATATCGACTCGGGGCCTGTTGAGTACTTGTACTCACAAGAAAAGCTATTATCTTATCGGACAGAAAAGTTGCTTTCTGAAGAAGGAAAAACTAAGAACTAAACTAAGAAAGAAAAATACAATTTAAGGAAGCTAGCATTTGATCTAGAATTCCCTTGGATAAAATAAATCTTCTTGAGAAATAAAGCAATGCGAGTTCTTATCTACTCACTCGACCGTGGAGGTTCCTAAAGTATAGAAGCGTCTCTCTCGAGCTCATGCTTCTAACTAACCTTAGGTTGATCGATTAAGACCTCTCGGCCAGTCGAAACCCCTAAGCTTGCTTTAGGCGGTGAACCCCACTATTGGATTTGACTCCAATCCGGAAGATTTACGTCATCCTCTCTCGAGGAGTGCATTCAACTCCTTTTATCTTTGAGTGATCTCCTCGTATCCACAACCTCTCGGTCATTTAGGATACGGATCTTAGATCGAAGATCATATACGCGTAATATGAATTCGATGAAATAGAAATCAAAAATAAATCATAGTGAGTAAGATGAAGAACAAGACTTTTGATAAAAAGGAAGAGATTATTTTATTGCAAGCTTCATCAAAATCAAGTGCTAAATGAAATCTAGCTACTCATCATAATAAGAGAATTACAAGATAAGGTAGGGACAAACATGATTAAATTGAAAAGCAAACTAGAATTGAAACTTACACAAAGTAAAACTAAGCTAAGAAATGGAAAATACGATAAAATAAAACAGCAACTAAAAGACTACAACTCCCAAAAATTCCTCTCTTTGACATCTGAAGCTGTCTGGAATTTATAGAAAAATTTCTGTATGGTCACGCCCTAGGTCACGCCCGTGACCTAGGGCGTGTCAGGCTCGGAACCGTCGTCTTGAAAGCCCGGGAACATTGGAGAAGAAACCGCCAAAATCTGTTAACTGATGGGTCACGCCCCTAGGTCACGCCCGTGACCTAGGGCGTGTCAAGGCTATTTCTAGAAAATGGCGGGAAGCTGAAAATGGCGGGATTAAACTGGGCTAGATGGAGGCGTCACGCCCCCTGGTCACGCCCGTGACCAGGGGCGTGTCAAAGCTGCAATGGCTGCTGGCGACAATGGCTGGAACGAAGAGTAATTGGCTGGAAAACGCCCCTGACATGCCCTGGGTCACGCCCGTGACCCATGCGTGTCATCTTAATCCGATGTGGCAGCGGTCAACGGTCTCTTTCTTCCACGGGCCGTCACGCCCCGTGTAAGGGGTACACGGGCGTGTCGTATTTCGTCACGGGCGTGTCTGGGTCAGTCTACGATCATCAGACGCGGTTCGACGATCTTCATTGACGTGCTTGGCTCGCGCGTGTCATGCCCATGGTCACGCCCATGGAGGGCGTGTCATAGGGCGTGTCTAGGCAGAAAACTGGAAAATCTTCATTTTGCTCCAAATAATATGTAGATCAGCCCTGCAAGATTAAAAATGATTTTATTAGAACAAATAGATATATATTATAGAAACAAGTTAAAATAAACTTAATATTATAAAATTAATTTAAAATATATAACTATTAATATAAAATAGTAAAATAAAAAGATAGAAATAATTAGAGTTATCAGCATGCTCGATCCTGGTCCCCTGGGGGCTCACCAACACGACCTTGGCTCCCATAGAATGCTCGCTAGAAGCCCCATCTAGAAACATCTTCCAAGAGACTGGGATGGAAGCGCCCACATCTACCTCCACCTTGGCCGAGAAGTCGACCAGGAAATTGGCCACTGTGTGCGGCTTGATCGCTACTCTTGGAGAGTAAGAGATGTCGAACTCACTCAGCTCCACCGCCCATTTGGCCAACCTGCCAGAATGCTCCACTCAATACAAGATGCTCCTTAGGGGATTATCGGAGACTACCTTGATGGAGTGAGCCTGAAAATACGGACGGAGCCGCCGAGCTGAGACCACCAAAGCGAAAACTAGCTTCTCCAAGATAGGATACCTTGTCTATGCATGCCACAATACCCGGCTCACATAGTAGATGGGAAGCTGCCTCCTTCCTTCTTCTCGGACCAACATCGAACTAAATGCCTCGGCCCCTACTCCCAGATAGAGTAAGAGGTCCTCGCCTCCTTGCGGACCTTGGAGGAAAGGAGCTTGGGCTAGCTGCTGCTTAAGCTTTCCTAAAGCTTCCTCACACTCTGTGGTCCACTCGAATTTCTGATTACCCCGAAGGGTCTTGAAGAATGGAGAGCACTTCTCTCCGGCATTGGAGAGAAAACGGCTAAGGCCTGCCAGCCTTCCATTCAGCCTCTATACTTCCTTGGAATCCTTCGAGGAGGCCATCTCCAGGATGGCTTTCACTTTTTCTGGGTTAGGCTCCACCCCCTGGGGAGTAAGGAGGTGACCTAAAAACTTCCCCCTTCCCAAGCCGAAGACACACTTGGCCGAGTTAAGACGCATATTATACTTCCTTAGGGTGGAGAAAGTATCCGCCAGATCCACCATGTGCTCCGTGACGCTCTTGCTCTTGACGAGAAGATCGTCCATATAGACTTCTAGATTCCGCCCCTTTTTCTCTTTGAAGACTTGGTCCATAATTATTTGATACATTGCGCCGGCATTTTTCAGCCTGAAGGGCATCATCTTGTAGCTATAACACCCGTCGCTAGTGATGAAGGAAATGTCGCGACAATCGAGGGGATGCATCCGGATCTGGTGATATCCTGAAAAAGCATCAAGAAAACTCATCACGGGAAATCCGACGGTAGAATCAACCAGCGCGTCGATTTGGGGCAAGGGGTAATAATCCTTCGGGCAAGCTTTATTTAACATAGAAAAATCGATACATAGCCTCCATCCCCCTCCGGATTTCTTCACCATTACAACATTGGAGACCCGGCCTAGATACTGGATCTCCGAGACAAACCCTGCCTCTAGCAGCTTCCCTACTTCCTCCCAAATCGGCCCAGACAGCAGAGTGGCGCTCGTCCTCTGGTTCTGACGAACTAAAGCTACCACGAGATCCAGTTTAGGCGATGACAGGCAACATCGGGGTCAATCCCCGGCATCTCGGAGGCGCTCCAAGCAAAGATGTCAGCATTCTCCTACAGGCAAGAAGCTATCTCAACCTTCCCTTCCAGGGGCAGGGTTCCTCCAACCTTCAGCAGCTCAGGCTCTCCTCTCGGGGAGATCACCTCCACTTCCTCTAGCTCCTCAGCAGCTTACAGGCCCTCCCCCTTCTCCATCATCCTCTCCAGCCTTTCTGCATCACCCATCCAGCTGATGGTGCTGACAGCGTTCAGGTAGCACTCCCTGGAGGCCTTCGGATCCCCCCTGATCCTGACTTGGACGTCATCCTAGTAGTACTTTTGGAACTGGTGGTACAACGATGGGACGGCCTTGAAATAGTTGATAAGGGGCCGACTGAAGATGGCATTGTAACCAGTGGGCACATCAACGATGACGAATCAGCATCGGATTGAAGTACCCTCGAGAATGACTAGCAGCTCCACTCCCCCATCCACCTCCTTCTTTTATCCTGAGAAGCCAAAGAGAGGTCCATCCGTAGCCTGGACCCTGGACGCCTCCATCTGAAGCCCTACAAAGGTTCTCTTAAAGATGACATTCACCTAACTCCCGTTATTCGTGAGAATCTGGTCGACGGTGAAGTCTTCGATCACTGCTTGTATCACCAGCGCGTCGCGGAAGGGATTCTCATTCCACAGTATGTCCTCCTCCGAGAAGGTTATCTCATTCAGAAGCGGAGGAGTCTGTGATGTAGAGGCGACACTCCTCTTGTATATCTAGTAGAGACTACCCTTGCGGAAAGATTCGAGCCCGACACCTCCGTTGATCACCCCGACGTGTCCACCTCCCAGACCGAGAATAACATGTCCCCGACCTACTTGGTCGACCCTATCCTCATTCCTCCTCAGCGGAGCTTGGAATGCTACTTGCCACACTAGAGCCTCTATCCTTGGCTGCTCTCTCGGCCTCCATTACTTCTAGCCTCCTCCTTGCTTCCCAAAACTCTGGGCAAGCCAATGTCCCATGCCCCTCTACCTGATGGATATCGCAGTAGAGGGGAATTGCCGCTTCCTGTTGCCTCTCCTTACGCTCCTTTCACCGACTTTTATTGGCCTGTCGTGCGACTGCCATCATCTCCCTTCTTCCTCCTTGTTCCCTTGGGTTCTTATTCCTCCTCTCCTCCTGCCGGACTAGTCGCCTCGACTGGGGGCGATCTCTCGGTTACTGGACTATTCTCTCCTCCCCCCTTCCTTCCGGATCCCCGACGAGCCTCCTCTCTTCCTGCCTTCGAGGCCTCACCTGCCTCCTCTCCTCGACCCTCCTGAGCTCTTCTTTTCTCTTCCTTTCTTCCTTCCTCTTCGGCTCCTCCAGCCTCCTATTATTACGCCTCTCTGGCCGCCTCTCCTTCTCCAGCAATCTTCCCATGTTTTCCCCTAACAGCTTATACCCATCCAGCCTTGATAAGAACTCCTTGTTCCTCTCCTCTCCTTGGATGAAGACGTTCGCCCTCTCCACCATCTCCTCGAATGATTTGGGTGGTCTATGCCCCAACTCCATATTGAATAGCCCCTGCTTAAGGCCGAACTTGAGGGCTACCATCAAGATGAACCCAACTACCTCCTCCACCTCCAAGGCCTCCTCCTGGAACCTGTCGATGTAATGACCCAAACTTTCGTGCTGCCCCTACATGATTTTAAAAAGGGTCGTCGCTTCCTTATTCCGCTTTTTGTATGTTGCGAACCTCACCACGAGGCCCCGACGAAGGTCGGCGAAGCAGTAGATGGAACCTGCTGGCAGCTGGTGGAACCAATCTCTCGCACTACCCTAGAAGGTGATGGAGAAGAACTGGCATTTGAAGGTGTCGGACAAGTTGCGTATGGAGACCACGTCCTCAAACCACTGAAGATGCCTTACCGGGTCATCTTTGCCGGAGTAGTAGGTTAGGGCGGGCTCTCGGAAATTGTCGGGTACGGGGACCACGAGGATCTCGTCGTAGAAAGGGCTCCTCCCTTCCTAGCGACGGCGAGTGTCCTCCTCGCTCGAGTAATTATACTGGCTCCATCGGCGAGTATCCCTATACCTTGCCGAGAGTTCAGGATCTCGGTACCTGACGCCCTGGCTATTCGCAAGGTGATGACCCGACAACATTGGTCGCTCTTTTCTCACCCAAACGGGCTCTTTTACTGCTCTCCGGGTCGGGACTTCCTCGCCCAGTGGTGTCAGGCGACGGGGAGAAGTCATCTTGACCTCAGGGGGGTTGGAGAACTCGACGAGTATCGCACTCTCCATCCTATTTGCAAACTCCTCAAAAGCAGCAACTGTCACGAACCCACCACCTTGCTCTGAGGTACAAACTCCTGCCGAGTTGTCCGCCAACTCGCCCTGATCGCTGCCATTGAACATCATTTTCAACCACCAGACTTTCCTCCTTGGCCACTATCCACGCTAACTGCACCAAGTTTTGAAGCCAGGAAAATTCCTAACCTCAGAATCAGACTAGGCAGCCTAAGGCTACTAGTCGAGTGTGAAGTTAGACGGACTACGGAAGCAATATTAGAAATGATCTAGTAAAAAGACACCAGGTTGCTGCGGCAGGAAGGCCCCACCACGTACCCGGCTGTGATAGTTTTAACTTCAAGACAACCTAAACACCTAGAGGGGGGGGGTGAATAGGTACTTATCCTTGTTTTAACTTAAGGCAGAATATAACTATAGTTCTTTAATATAAATCAGATCTCAACAGCTAACACAACACATACAATCACATAAACTATAATAACACAAATCACAGATTGCACATTGATTTATAGTGGTTCCCCAAGGTCTAGGTATATCCACTTTTCCCCTGCGCCTATCCAGCAATATGCTAGATTCAGCCTAACTTCTTCCTTTTCTTCTAAGATCCACAGATCTTACAGCTCAGAATCCTGAAGGATTCCTACAACTCAGAATGTATCCACACTCCTACAGCTCAGGTTAATAAGCCCTACCTCAGCCTTGCCACAAGGCCTACAACTCAGAGAACCAATTCTCCTACACTCAGGCTCAAACAGCCTTACCACTCAGAGATGTAAATCTCCTACACTCAGCCTTTAAAACATAGGCTTATAACTCAGATCTTTGAAAAGATCCTATAGAAATTGATGAGTATTTTTGATAGACTCTTACCCTTGATGAGAGAGAAAGGATAAGAGGATTCTTGATCAGCTTCTTCATGAGACTGATGGCTGAAATCAACCTGTTCTTAGCTTTCTTCAAAGCTTCTTGAATCTGAACTTAGTAGGGTTGATCTCCCTTGAAGTTGACTGACTGGCAGCTTCCTTCTTGGATTCGATAAATAGATTTGGATCTACTTTATAGATTAGTTCATGATCTACTTCTTGAGAGACTTGTGATTGTCTTCTCCTTGACCTCAAAACAGCTGGAGCTCTCTCTCCCCAAACCTTCTGAAGTTACTTCTGAATTCTGGATTGAATTCTCCTTAGACAAAATCTGAGTGGATGATCACTTCAGAATGTCTTCTTAGATCTTCTCACGAAGATCTTCTTCTGTGGCTTGCACTTTCTTGAACAGAGATCAATTCCACAATAGTTGTGTTAGTTGTATCAATTCATAATTATCTTTTGATTTGACACAGTCCGTCTATATATAGGCTTCGCCCATGGTAACCGGCTGATCCGGTTTCTAATGAACTTCTGACAAGTCTGACAGCTTAAGTAAACTTGTTGGAAAGTACAGCTGTCAAGTCTTCAAATAGTTCTTGAGCCTTTGTCTCTGTCGGCAAAACGTCGAGACTGACTGTCTTTAAGTGTCGAGACAATCTGTCAATATGTGTCGACACAAGTGACTTAAGTGTCAACACAGACTTTGGTGGTGTCGACATAGCTGCCTTGATGTCGACACAGCTTCTTGACACTGCATCTTGAGAATGTGTCGACACTGATTATTTGTGTCGACACAATCACTTCTCCATTCCAAAGCACTTTACTATGTTGAAACTCTACTGTGTGTCGACACAAGTCTTGTGTGTCGACACAGTTTCTTGACACTGCATCTTGAGAATGTGTCGACACTGATTATTTGTGTCGACATAATCACTTCTCCACTCCACAGCAATCAACTATGGTCAAACTCTGCTATTTGTCGACACAAGTCCTGTGTGTCGACACAGTTGATATAGTCTCAGAATTTGTGTGTCGACACTGCCTCTAGGTGTCGACACAGTTGATGTCGACTCTGCTTCTATGTGTTGACACTGCCTCCTGGTGTCGACACAGTTGATGTCGACTAACTATTATGTGTGTCGACACTGCCTCCCGGTGTCGACATTGCCTCCCGGTGTCGACACAGTTGATGTCGACTAACAATTTCTGTGTGTCGGCACTGCCTCCTGGTGTCGACACAGTTGATGTCGACTACTAAATTGTTGGGTACATTGGAAAATGTGTACCTGATTTGAAGAAGCCTAACTTAGCTTAATGATATACATCAAGGTGTATTTGATGTTGCTTTAAGTTGACATGTGCAGGTGAAGAAGTATTAAAGAATACAGGAAATTATTCTAAGTCCATATGTCGACACCTGAAGAAATTGTGTCGACACTTTAGAATAATTGTGTCGACACTTGAAGGAAGCAGTGTCGACTCACAGAAAGATAGTCGACCACATTTGTGTCGACACTGGGAAGCAGTGTCGACTCACAGAAAGATAGTCGACCACATTTGTGTCGACACTGGGAAGTAGTGTCGACTCACAGAAAGATTGTCGACCTCAACTATGTCGACACCTGAAGGCAGAGTCGACACATACTGAGTTCTGAATCTACAACAACTGTGTCGACACACAGGACTTGTGTCGACACACTGCCAAGTCAAGGCCAAGTTATTTTCTGAAGAAAGATGAAGTGTTAAGTCGACACAAATTCTCTGTGTCGACTCATTCTCAAGATGAAGTTCTGAAGAAGCAGTGTCGACTTAAAGGCAAACTAGTCGACATCATCAAAGGCTGTGTCGACACCAAAGTCACTTGTGTCGACACATATAGACAGTTGGTCTCGACACTTTCTGACAGTCTGTCTCAACACTTTGCTGTCCAAGACTAAGGCACAGGATCTGTTTGAAGACTTGACAGCTTTGGGTTGCAATCGGTTAACTGATGTTGTCAGACTTGTCAGAAGTCAGTTAGAAACTTGATCAGCCGGTTACCATGAAGAAGATCTATAAATAGACAGATTCAGAGAAAAAAAAAGGGGGAGATTAAGAATTTTGGCAATCAATTTGAGAAATCAAATCAAGAAGGAGTAATACACCAAAGAAGATCTTCATCAGAAGATCTAAGAAGACGATCTCAGGATCTGTCTAAGTAGAGTTCTTTCAAGAATTCAGAAGTATCATCAAAGGTGTTGGATAGAGAGGGATCCAGCCTCTTGAAGAAGAAGAAGGAAGCCATCATTGGTTTCTCAAGAAGCTGTTTGGAAATCAACTCAGCTAAGTTCAGATTCAAGAAGCTTTGAAGAAAGCTCAGATTCAGTTGATTTCATCAGCTGATCAAGATTTGTCTTGTTCTTTTCTCTCTCAACAAAGGCAAGACATTAAAAACTTCTTTTCTAATTTCTGTAGGATCTGTCAATACAGATCTGAGTTGTAAGCCTGTGTTATAAAGGCTGAGTGTAGGAGAGTTGATCTCTGAGTGGTAGGGCTGTTTTCCTGAGTGTAGGAGAAGGTACTTCTCTGAGTTGTAGGCTTTGTGATAAGGCTGAGGTAGGGCTGTTGAGCCTAAGTTGTAGGAACCTTTTCAGGTTCTGAGCTGTAGGATCTGTGGATCTGAGTAAAGAGGAAGTTTGGCCGAATCTAGCATACTGCTAGATAGGTGAAGGGGGAAAGTGGATGTACCCAGACCTTGGGGAACCACTATAAAACAGTGTGCAATCTGTGATGATTAAATTTCTGTGACTGCTGTGCTGTGTGTTTTAATTCTGTAATTGAATTCTGCCAAAAAGTGTTAACAAGCTTTAGAACCTATTCACCCCCCCCCCCCTCTAGGTGTTTAGGTTGTCTTGAAAGTAAAACTATCAAGTGGTATCAGAGGGAGGTTCCTCAAAAAGGACTTAACAGTCTGAGGTAGATCTGAAAGGCAGAATCAAGATTCAAGAAGATGGGTTCTGGAGAAAATCACAAGGAGTTAGGGTCAATGAAGTTACCCATCTGCAGGAAGGAAATCTTTGGAATTTGGAAAGAAAGAGTCAGATTGTTCATGGAAGCATCTGACCCAAGGATATACATCATAGTTCAGGAAGGACCCTTCATTCCAATGAAGGTATCAGTTCTTGATGCTAATATTCAAACTCCAAAGAGTTATTCTGAAATGACCAAGGATGAAATCATTTTGGCAACTTTGGACAAGAGAGCTCGGAATATTATTGTAAGTGCCATAGATGATTCTACATTTCAAAATCTAATTCACTGCAAGACCTCCAAAGAGATGTGGGACACCTTGATTGTCTACATGGAGGGATCTGAAGAAGTAAGACAAGATAGGAAGTCTATGCTCAACCAGGAATATGAAAGTTTTAGACAAGGAAAAACTGATAGCATAACTGAATGCTATAAGAAATTCTATAGAATTGTGAATGAGTTAAAGTCCTATATAAGAGTATTCAGTACCTATGAACTGAATGACAAATTCTTAAGATCCTTGACAAAGGATTGGGACACAAAGATCTGTGCCATAAGAGAAGTGGCTAAACTGGCAGAGATTTCTCCTCCAACCTTATTTGGAAAGTTGCTATCCTATGAAATGCAACTTATGGTGAGGAAGGAGGAGGAAAAGAATTCAAAAGGAGAGCATAGAGAGAAGACAGTGGCCTTCAAGGCAGAAGCCACTAGAAAGAATAGGAGGATATCACCATCTCCTCCTAAGGAAGTTGTAGAAGTTAGTTCTGAAAATTCAGATAATCAGGGTTCAGTAAGCTGTGAGTCAGATGCAGATTTTGCTGCATTTACAAGGCAATTCCAGAGATTCTTAAAGAAGAAGCAGTGGAAGTCTAGGCCCTCCTCATCACAGCAAGTTGATGACTATTATCAGAAGAAAAAGTCATCAAGGAAAGAGAAGAGCAGAACAATGCCCAGCAAGGCCACTACTTCAAAGATTGTCTGCTATTGTTGCAATAGGCCTGGACATCTAGTGGCTGACTATCCTGATAAGAGAAAGGAGTCATCAGACAAGAAGAAGACTTATCAAAAGGGCAAGAAGGAAAAATCCTTTGTTGCAAAGAAGGAAAAGAGCCTAATAGATCAATCAACTTCAGAATCAGAATCTGAAGCTGAAGCATATATTGGACTGTATGCTGCTACTGAAGAAGAGGAGTTCATGCAATTGCTAGACTCCATCTATGAACAAGAAGATCATCAGTATATGGGACTGATGGCAGGATTAGAAGAAGACATGTACCAGAATCAGTCTGGTCCTAGTAAGGTACTATGTCCTTCAATAAAATCTGTTTATAGTACAAGTGCAGAATCAGCTACATCTGCATCAAGTGATGTAGATGCATCTGAATCTGAAGGAGATGTCTATCAATTGATAGATAAGTATGGGGACTTGTTACAGGCCCTTAAGAAAAGCAAGAACCTAGTTAAATCTCAGGCTCAGGAAATTGCTGATCTAAAGGTAGCTGCAACTAAGTTTGAAAAAGTAATTGATCAAAAGTTAAATGAAATTGCCAAACTAAAGAATATAACCATTATTCAGATGGGCACAATCAATTATACCAATGATCAAGTGAAGAGTCTGG
This sequence comes from Platanthera zijinensis, assembly GCA_039513925.1. NCBI lineage: Eukaryota > Viridiplantae > Streptophyta > Magnoliopsida > Asparagales > Orchidaceae > Platanthera > Platanthera zijinensis. Next base: position 97,764,555 of record CM077094.1, read on the forward strand.
AGGCCAGACTAAGAATAGAAAAGGAGTTAGTGGCAAGTTACTCTAAGCCAAAGTCTGTCTTACCCTTGATAGATGAATTTGTTACTCAAAAGGGTAAGGCAGGATTAGGATTCAAAGGTAACCCCAGGGCAGCCCAATTCAAGAGGAAAGGCAAAGCTCATGTCAAGCCACTGAACTTTTCAGCCCCTATTAAGTTTAGAAAGGTGTAAGTGCCTTCTAACCAATATGATCATGAAGATATTCATGGTCATTTTAAGACTAATGTTCTGATAAACAAGGGTGTAAATGCCAACAGGCCTATCTATGTTCATAAACCCAATGGTTATAAGAAATCAGTGGGTGAAGCTGCTGCAGCACCAGCAATGGATAGAAATTCCTCTGTCAAGGGTGTATCTAGAACTAGATACAATAAGTTTGAATGTTGGTGATGTGGCAAGAGAGGCCATTTTGCATTAGACTGCTGGCATAACACAAGTGTTAGAAAGAACAATAGTCTACCTGTTAGAAGAGATAATGGTAGCTTTTTTAATGCTAACCTGAACCAAGGACCCAAGACTTACTTGGGTTCTAAGGGTAAGTAAATCTGTATTGCAGGAAAGTCCAAGTGGCCATGCCCCTATATGGTACTTGGACAGTGGTTGTTCCAGGCACATGACTGGAACAAAGGGGCTGCTGAAGGAGTATACATCTGTAAAAGATGGACCTAAAGTGATCTTTGGTGGATCTGAAAAAGGAATCATCAAAGGGTTTGATCAAATGATTCAAAGGGTATAAGCAAAAGAATGGACAAGCTCTCCATTGCTGAAGCATCAAAGGAAGATGGAGCATTGGAAAATGAAGGCTACTGTCCAGGGGGAGTACAAAACTCAATAGATGCTGATGAAAACCAAGAGGTTCAGCATGAAGAAGGAGCTGGAGATGTTCAACCAGAAAGGAACCTTCCTCCAGCTACAAGACATTTAAGAGATCATCCAGCTGATCAGATTATAGGTGATCCAAGACAGGGAGTGCAGACTAGAAGCAGAAATCAAAGCACAAACCTGCATTCAAGTTTCCTGTCTCAAGTGGAGCCTAAGAAGTTTGAAGAAGCCATCCAAGACCAGCACTGGACTGATGCTATGCAAGAGGAGCTGAATCAATTCAGAAGGTGCAATGTCTAGGAGCTTGTTCCTAAACCAAGAGGCCACAACATAATTGGCACAAAGTGGATTTATAGGAACAAATTGGATGAGAGTGGAATAATAGTGAAGAATAAAGCAAGATTGGTTGCAAAATGATACAGGCAGGAAGAAGGGATTGACTTTGATCAAACCCTTGCCCCAGTAGCAAGGCTGGAGGCAATCAGAATGTTCCTTGTCTATGCAGCCTATCAAGACTTCAGAGTGTACCAGATGGATGTGAAATCAGCATTCCTGAATGGTGATTTAAAAGAGGAAGTCTATGTTGAGCAGCCATCAGGATTTGTAGATCCTCTTAAACCAGATTATGTCTATAAGCTTAGGAAAGCTTTGTATGGGTTAAAGCAAGCCCCAAGGGCTTGGTATGAAACCCTGTCTACTTTCCTTATTGAGAATAAATTCTCAAGAGGAAAAATAGACAAAACTCTATTCCTTAGGGAATCCAAAGGTAAGATCATCTTAGTTCAGATCTATGTTGATGACATAATCTTTGGATCTACTGAAAACAACCTTTGTAAAAAGTTTGCCAAACTTATGCAAGGGAAGTTTGAGATGAGCAGTATGGGGGAACATAAGTTCTTCTTGGGACTCCAAGTAAGACAGACTGATGATGGCCTGTCTATATCCCAGTCTAAGTTCACCAAAGAATTAATTAAGAAGTATGGTATGGAGTCATCCTCCACTATGAGAACTCCTATGGGAACAAGTATGCCTATATGCAAAGATGATGCAGGTAAACCTGTTGATGAATCTTTATATAGAGGGATAGTTGGCTCTCTACTATATCTCACTGCCAGTAGACCAGATATTATGTATGCTACATGTGTCTGTGCTAGGTACCAAGCCTGCCCTAAAGAATCTCATTATACTGCAGTCAAAAGGATTCTGAGATATCTTAAAGGCACACCTAATCTAGGCCTTTGGTACCCTAGGAATAGAGATTTTCTACTAATAGGTTATTCAGATGCAAACTTTGCAGGCTGTAGAGAGGATAGAAAGAGTACAACAGGTACATGTCAATTCTTGGGAGGAAGATTGATATCATGGAGTAGTAAGAAGCAGACCAGTGTGGCAATATCCATAGCTGAGTCAGAATATGTTGCTGCTAGCAGCTGCTGTGCACAGCTATTGTGGATACAGCATCAGCTTAAAGATTATGGTATTCAAGTAAGTAGAACACCTCTTTTGTGTGATTCTAAGAGTGCAATTTCTATTGCTAATAATCCTGTTTCTCATAGTAGAACTAAGCATATAGAAATTAAATACCATTTTCTTAGAGAACATGTAGAAATAGAAGACATCTCATTGGAATTTGTTAAAATAGATTATCAAATAGCAGATGTATTTACTAAGCCACTGGATGAAACAAAATTCAATAAATTTAAAATTGAATTAGGCATGCTGACCATTGAATAGGTTATCAACAAACTTACAAGTGGCATTAGATTATCAAGTGGTATTGACAAAAACAGAAATTGGCTAAGTAAAATTGTGTCAACACTTAAGAATCAAATAGTCGACTCATCCAGGAATGTAGTGTCGACTTCACCAGAATAGTGGTGTCGACACTTACAGATTTTGTGTCGACACTTATCCTAAGAGTCGACACAGAATTTCTGATGCTCTACTATGTCTCTCAGGTGTCGACATATCCACAATTGGTGTCGACAAATAGTAGACAGACTTGCTGTCAAGACAATAGAAGTTTGTGTCGACACACTCCATCTGTGTCGACACTTATAGACTGTTTTACCCGCCTTTTGATCTTCTTTTAATAGAAGGTATAAATAGGTCAAGAACTTATTCTGTCGACACGTTTACAAGGTTTTCGAGACTGAAACCCTGTGTTGACATTCTCTCTCTCTCTTCTCTCCAGCTTTCTCGTCTGATCAATGGCACCAAAGGTTGAAGATAACATCAACGAAGGATATGAGTTGGTATGCAATGCCTTTGCTGATGCCCCGACAGATATTCAAAGGGTTATAACTCTAATCTCTGAATCTGTAATAGAGTTTCTAGTTTCTGAACCTTCAAAGATATGGAAGAAGGAGGTGCTTGAATTCTTTACCTCTGCATCAGTGGATTCAGCTGGTCTCAAGATAAAATCCACAGTTCATGGGACAAAGGTGAAAATCACACCAAGAAGTTTGAGAAAGATTCTACAATTGCTTATAGTTGAGAATGAAGAAGAGGTCCCAGCTTCTAAGTCAAGGGAGGCTCTCCAATGGTGTGGATTGGATCCAACCCTGAAGATTGGAGCTGCTTTCAACAGAAAAGGAATGAATCAACAAGGAAAATTTTTGTCTGAAGTAGTTGGAAAAGTAATTTTGTGCAAACCAGGAGGACATGATAGGATTTCAGCCTATATGTTCAGCCTAATGACCAGAATTGTATTTACAATACCAACTAACTGGTCAGCTGTAGTATTTGATAAGATCAAGGAAGGAATAAAGAAGCCAAATCTGGCTAGATTTGTGAGTTTATACCTGACTAAAGTGATCCCTGAGGTTATGCAACAACTGCCTGGGACAAAAATTAATCACATGAGGAAAATGGATATAAGATTATTTTCAAGGTGGGATAGGGTGCTGTCTAAAGATATGCCTAATGAGAACAGGCAGGACACCCCTATGAGATCCCATGCACATGATCTAGGCACTGCCCAGCATTAAGAAGAGTAAGTGAGAAAGCAGGTTGAAGATCAGCCTGAGTCTGTTCAAGATGAAACCATTCCTGCCCAAATGCAGGGGGAGCAAGCTCACTCTCCTGCCCAGAATGTATCTACTTCAGAACAGGTAAAGGGAAAGCAAGTGAGTTTTCCTGCCAAGGACATTCCTAATATTTTTTCTCCTACACAGGTACAGGGGGAGCAAGTACATTCTCCTACCCAGGAAATTCCACATACTGAACAAGTGCAGGAGGTGCAAATGTCTGAACAAGTGCAAGAGGAAGAACAAATTGATTTATCAAAAGATTTGAATATTGCAGATCTGGATGATTCAACATCTGTTCAAGCTCAGAAGGAATACACTCTAGATGAGTTATTTCTTAATATTGAAATTACTACTGATAGAATAGAGGAGGAGCAAGAAAATGAGAAGGCACTAGATATAGAGATAGAACAAGAAGCTGAGAAAGAACAAGGAGTTGAGAAGGAGCAAGTAGTTGAGGGGGAGCCTGTGCATGTTGAGGCTGAACAACATGGCACTAAGACAGATATTCCTCCTACTTCTCCTGACAGAGTTCAAATTGAAAGTTCATCTGATTCTGAGAATGAAGAAGCCAGACTGGCTAAGAAGAAAAAGCGCATGGTCTTTAAGAGAAGGAGCAAAAGCTATAAGCAGACTCTACAAACTACACCTCTCCAATCTCCTTCTGAATTTAATTATAACAAGTTTATGATAGACTTGCAAGTTAAGTTGGATGAACACAGATTGGCTGTTGAAAATTATGTTGATGAGAGCAATAAATCCCTTCAATTTGACTTGGCTCAAGATATTAAATCTATTAGATTTGAAGTAAATATGAATAAGAAGGAAATGACAGATTGCTTCCATAAGGGAGGTAATGTTGTAGTGTTTTTGGCTAAACAACAGCAGTCTATCCTCACTAAAGTGGATGATATTGCTTTAAAGCAAGGTTATGTTTTGGAGAATCAGCTAAGAATGAATGATAATTTGACTGAATCTCACCATGAAATTCTTGAAAAGTTCACAAAGGCTACTGTAGGGATGACTGAAGCAAGAGCAAAGGAGATGGAAGAGTTTGATAAGAAACTTCAAGAAGCCATTGAATCAGTTAAGACTGCCATCACTACATCTCAGAAGGACATATCTGACAAATTACAAAAATTGAAACCATATTTTAAAGAAGGTGTAAATTATCTAGATGGCCAGATCAGATTTCAAAAGAATGATCTAAGAGATCATATTACCAGAGAAGTCATAAAGGGGGAGAGGTTGTTAGTTCATGCTGGCTCAGAGCACACCAAATGGGTGATAAATAGTATTCGAGCCACATTGGGATATCCACCTTTGTGTGATGATGCTATGGTGGCTGAGTCCGGAATTCAAACAGGTCTACTTGAAGGCAATCAACTTGAGATGGCCCAAGTCATTTACCCTCCTCCTGATTTTGATATGATTGATCAGCAAGTTCAGGATATGTATAGTCCTCCAAAGGAGGTTACCAAGGTTGTTATTGAAAAAGTTGATAAGCCTGATGCCAACTTGCAAGAACAGCAAGATGTTCTACTATCAAAGAAAAGATTTAGAGAGCAGGCTGAACTTAAGCCAGATTTTGAGCAGTGGAGCCCTACTTCAAGAAATATTATACTAACTGCATGGAAGGCTGTAAAGGACAAAGTACATGAAAGAGGAAAGTGGTATAATGAAATGGAATGGCAAAAGTATAAAGCTAGGCAGGAAGCCATAGTACAGTTCAGGAGAAAAGCCAAGCCGGGAAGGCTGCCACCAGATGCTCAGGAGCCGAGCAAGTACTTTCCAAAGCCCTTTCATTACTTTGAAAGGCAAAGGCTCAAGGAAGAAGCACAGAAGAAAGCTGAGCTAAAAGGCAAGAAGCCAGCTGAAGTTACTGAAGCTCCTGTGAAGGCTCAAATCCAATCTGGCAAAGGAATTGTCATAAAAGAGCCTGATCAGTCTTAGTTCTAAGTTCTTTCAAAAGTGTTTTGTAATGTTTTGTTTAATCATTCAATGTAAACATCTGTAATCAAACATTACCAAGTTATAAACAAAATTTTGTTTGGAATCATATATTCATGTTCACTCTGTGATGAATTGTTAATATTTTGTTTATATTAAATATTTCTGTAATGTCATACATCATCATATTATATTTGTTATAAATGGTGTATATCATTAACTAAAAGGGTTATGACTTCTCCAAATAGGGGGAGATTGTTGGGTACATTGGAAAATGTGTACCTGATTTGAAGAAGCCTAACTTAGCTTAATGATATACATCAAGGTGTATTTGATGTTGCTTTAAGTTCACATATGCAGGTGAAGAAGTATTAAAGAATACAGGAAATTATTCTAAGTCCATATGTCGACACCTGAAGAAATTGTGTCGACACTTCAGAATAATTGTGTCGACACTTGAAGGAAGCAGTGTCGACTCACAGAAAGATAGTCGACCACATTTGTGTCGACACTGGGAAGCAGTGTTGACTCACAGAAAGATAGTCGACCACATTTGTGTCGACACTGGGAAGCAGTGTCGACTCACAGAAAGATTGTCGACCTCAACTATGTCAACACCTGAAGGCAGAGTCGACACATACTGAGTTCTGAATCTACAACAACTGTGTCGACACACAGGACTTGTGTCGACACACTGCCAAGTCAAGACCAAGTTATTTTCTGAAGAAAGATGAAGTGTTGAGTCGACACAAATTCTCTATGTCGACTCATTCTCAAGATGAAGTTCTGAAGAAGCAGTGTCGACTTAAAGGCAAACTAGTCGACATCATCAAAGGCTGTGTCGACACCAAAGTCACTTGTGTCGACACATATAGACAGTTGGTCTCGACACTTTCTGACAGTCTGTCTCAACACTTTGCTGTCCAAGACTAAGGCACAGGATCTGTTTGAAGACTTGACAGCTTTGGGTTGCAACCGGTTAACTGATGTTGTCAGACTTGTCAGAAGTCAGTTAGAAACCGGATTAGCCGGTTACCATGAAGAAGATATATAAATTGACAGATTCAGAGAAAAAAAGGGGAGATTTAGAATTTTGGCAATCAATTTGAGAAATCAAATCAAGAAGGAGTAATACACAAAAGAAGATCTTCATCAGAAGATCTAAGAAGACGATCTCAGGATCTGTCTAAGTAGAGTTCTTTCAAGAATTCAGAAGTATCATCAAAGGTGTTGGATAGAGAGGGATCCAGCCTCTTGAAGAAGAAGAAGGAAGCCATCATTGGTTTCTCAAGAAGCTGTTTGGAAATCAACTCAGCTAAGTTCAGATTCAAGAAGCTTTGAAGAAAGCTCAGATTTAGTTGATTTCATCAGCTGATCAAGATTTGTCTTGTTCTTTTCTCTCTCAACAAAGGCAAGACATTAAAAACTTCTTTTCTAATTTCTGTAGGATCTGTCAATACAGATCTGAGTTGTAAGCCTGTGTTATAAAGGCTGAGTGTAGGAGAGTTGATCTCTGAGTGGTAGGGCTGTTTGCCTGAGTGTAGGAGAAGGTTCTTCTCTAAGTTGTAGGCTTTTTGATAAGGCTGAGGTAGGGCTGTTGAGCCTGAGTTGTAGGAACCTTTTCAGGTTCTGAGCTGTAGGATCTGTGGATCTGAGTAAAGAGGAAGTTTAGCTGAATCTAGCATACTGCTAGATAGGTGAAGGGGGAAAGTGGATGTACCCAGACCTTGGGGAACCACTATAAAACAGTGTGCAATCTGTGATGATTAAATTTCTGTGACTGCTGTGTTGTGTGTTTTTAATTCTGTAATTGAATTTTGCCAAAAAGTGTTAACAAGCTTTAGAACCTATTCACCCCCCCCCCCTCTAGGTGTTTAGGTTGTCTTGAAAGTAAAACTATCATAAATTCTGTGTGTCGATGCAGTTTCTTCAGGTGTCGACATAGCTTTTCCAAGTATCGACACAGACTTCCTTAAGTGTCGACACATGGACTTAGAAACTTTTTCTGCATTTTAGCCAATACTTAACATGCACATATAAACTCAAAATAACATCAAATACACCTTGATGTATATTATTGAGCTAAGTGAGGCTTCTCCAAATCAGGTACACATTTTCCAATATACCCAACAATCTCCCCCTATTTGGAGAAGTCATAACCCTTTTGTCAATGATATACACCACTTATGATAAATAAACAGATGATGTATAAGCATTATTTAACAGGGTAAATTATAAACAAAACAAATAATAAAATCACATCACAGAATAAGGATGCAATTTAAATGAACATGTAACATGGTTTTGTTTATTATAACAAAAAGTTTCTTAACACAAATTACATAGATTTCTTTTAAAAAACTAAAAGTTACATAGTTCTTGAACAATCTAGTAAAACTTAAACTAAGGCTGGACAGGCTCCTTGATGACTATTCCTTTCCCTGATTTAATCTGAGCCTGCACAAAAGGTTCTGTATCTTCAATGGGCTTCTTGCCTTTCAACTCAGCCTTATTTTGAGCTTCAGCCTTAATCCTTTGTCTTTCAAAGTAATGAAAACGCTTAGGGAAATACTTGCTAGGCTCCTGAGCATCAGGAGGTAGCTTCCCACTCTTAGCCTTTCTTCTGTATTGAACTATAGCTTCCTGCCTAGCCTCATACTTCTGCCACTCCTGCTCATTATATCATTTACCTCTTTCATGAACTTGGCCTTTTACAGCTTTCCAGGCAGTTAATATGATATTTCTAGAAGTGGGGCTCCATTGTTCAAAATTAGGTTTTAACTCTGCCTGCTCTCTGAATATTTTCTTTGATAATTGAGCATCTTGCTGAGCTTTCAGACCAGCTTCTAGCATATCTACTTTTTCAATAACAACATTAGTAACTTGTTGTGGAGGGCTGTATATAGACTGAACTTGTTGATGTATCATTTCAAAATCTGTAGGGGGGCAAATGACTTGGGCAACCTCAGGTTGATCACCTTCAAATAGAGGTTGTTGCACCCCTGACTCAGCCACATTATCATCATCACATAAGGGTGGATATCCCAGAGTGGCTCTGATACTATTGGTTATCCATTTGGCATGATAAGAGCCTGCATATACTAATACCCTCTCCCCCTTTATGACTTCTCTTGCTACATGATCTCTTAAATCATCTTTCTGAAATCTGATTTGCCCATCTAGGAAATTTATACCATCTTTAAAGAATAGCTTTAACTTTTGAAGCATGTCAGCAATTAACTTTTCAGATGAAGTAATGGCAGTTTGAACTGAATCTAGCGCAGCCTGTAGCTTCTTATCATATTCTTCCATTTTAATAGCCCTTGCAGCAGTCAATCCAGTAACAGTATTTTTTAACTCATTTAAGATTATATTGTGAGAATCTGTCAGATTCTCATTCATCCTCAGCTGGTTTTCAAGGACATAGCCTTGTTTGATGGCAATATCATCCACTTGTTTCTTGATATCTGCTTGTTGCTTAGCCAGAAATACTACAACATTGCCTCCCTTGTGGAAACAATCTGTCATTTCTTTCTTATTCTGATTTACCTCAAATCTGATTGATTTGATATCTTGTGCTAGATCAAATTTAAGGGCCTTATGGCTTTCATCCACATATTTTTCCAAAATCAGTCTCTGCTCATCCAATTTCACTTGTAAGTCTACCAAAAATTTATTGTAATCAGTCTCAGGAGCTGGGTGTGAAGTAGTACCTTGCAAAGCCTTCTTATAGTTCTGGCTTCTCCTCTTAAAAACCATCAGTTTTCTTTTCTTGATATTTGCAATCTCCTCATCCTCTGAAGCAGAAGTACTAGCAATATCAACTCTCTCTGTTGGACTAGAAGGCATCTCCTTTTCAGTCCTATGCTTCACCTTCTCAAGGTTAACTTGCTCCCCCTCAACTGCTGCTCCCTCTATTTCAGGAAATAATTCTTCTAGGGTGAACTCTTGTTGAGAATGAACTTCTTTTTCTGGAGCATCAGAAACCATAGATGTATCCTTCATGATCACATCTAGTGCTGGACTGTTGACATGAGGTGTTTCAAGAATAGATTGTGAACTCATTTCACTTGCCAAGTGAATGCTTCCTTCCCCTTGTCCTTGTGCAGAATGTTGCTCCCCCTGCAACTGTGAAGTAACTGGCTCTTCATGGACTTGGGCATTCTTAGACAGGTCCTGGACCTGTTCCCTAATTTGCTCCCCCTGCACTTGTGCATTCATTATGTCCTCCTGCACATGATCATGATCAGTAATGTCATGGACTGGTGAATTTGCTGCAGTCCCTTGGTTATCCAAATCAGGTGTGTCCTTGGAGAGAACCCTATCCCATCTTGATATTATCCTGATGTCCATCCTTCTCATATGATTTATTTTAGATCCTGGAAGCTGATGCATTACCTCTGGAATTGCTCCAGCCAAGTATAAACTCATTAATCTAGCCAAATTAGGCTTTTTGATTCCTTCCATTATCTTTTCAAACAAAACTGCAGACCAGTCTGTATTAATCTTATATATTATCCTTGTCATAAGACTAAACATAAAGGAAGATAGCCTATCATGTCCTCCTGTTTTACATAAAATCACCTTCTCTACCACCTCAGATAGAAATTTGCCTTGTTGATTCATCCCTTTTCTGTTGATGGTTGCTCCAATCTTCATGGATGGATCCAATCAACACCACTGAAGTGCCTCCCTTGTCTTTGAGGATGGGACCTCTTCTTCATCCTGAATCCTAGGAAGGTGAAGAATTTTTCTTAAACTTTTCAGAGTAAGTTTCACTTTATTTCCATGAACTGACGATTTGATCTTGAGTCCAGTGGAGTCCACTGTTGCAGCAGCATAGAACTCAAATACTTCTTTCTTCCAGATCTTGGTAGGTTCAGAAAAAAGAAACTCCAACCTAGTATCAGTAACAAGGGTAATGACCCTTTTAATATCCGTCGGCGCATCATCAAAAGCATTGCGCACCAGCTCGTAGCCTTCGCTGATGTTGTCTTCTACCTTTGGCATCATTGGAACGATGAGAAAGCTTGAATGGAGAGAAGAGAGTTTGTCGACACAGGTTTCTAGTCTCGAAAACCTTGTGAGCATGTCAACAGAATTTGTTCTAGACCTATTTATACCTTTTTAAAGAAAGAAGGTCAAAAGGCGGGCAAATATTTTCTAAAAGTGTCGACACTGTTGAAAAGTGTCGACACATACTTCTATTGTATCGACCACGGCGCTGACTACTATGTGTCGACACCAATTGATGATATGTCGACACTGGACATACTTAGTAGTTCATCAGAAATTCTATGGCGACTCTTATTACAAGTGTCGACACAATTTCTGTAAGTGTCGACATCATTACTCTGGTTGTGTCGACACTACTTTTCTGGATGTGTCGACTCTTTGTCCCTTAGGTGTTGACACTACGATTCTGTGTCGACACAATTTTCCTGAATTGTCGATACAAATCCTCTGTGTCGACACAATTTCCCTGAATGTGTCAACACAATTTTACTTAGCAACTTTTGGTAATCTAACATATGGTCAACATACCTAATTCAATTTTAAATCTATTGAATTTAGTTTCATCTAGAGGCTTAGTAAATACATCTGCAATTTGATAATCTGTCTTAACAAATTCTAGTGAGATATCCTATTTCTCTACATGTTCTCTTAGAAAATGGTACCTTATTTCAATATGCTTAGTCCTACTATGTGAAACAGGATTATTATCAATAGAAATAGCACTGGTAGAATCACAAAACAAAGGTGTCCTACTTACCTGAATACCATAGTCTTTTAGCTAATGTTTAATCCATAACAGCTGTGCACAGCAACTTCCTATAGCCACATATTCAGACTCAGCTGTGGAAATTGCCACACTAGTCTGCTTCTTACTGCTCCAAGATATCAATCTTCCTCCCAAAAATTGACATGTACCTATAATGCTTTTCCTATCTTCTTTACAACCTGCAAAGTCTGCATCTGAATAGCCTGTAAGTAGAAAATCTCCAATCCTAGGTTACCAAAGGCCTAGATTAGGTGTGCCCTTTAGATATCTCAAAATTCTCTTTACTGTAGTGTAATGAGATTCTTTAGGGCATGATTGGTACCTAGCACAGACACATGTTGCATACATAATGTCTGGTCTACTAGCAGTGAGATATAGTAGAGATCCAATTATTCCTCTATACAAAGACTCATCTACAGGTTTACCTACATCATCTTTGCATATAGGCATACTTGTTCCCATAGGAGTTCTCATGGTGGAGGATGATTCCATACAAAACTTCTTAATTAACTCTTTGGTGAACTTAGACTGGGATATAGAGAAGCCATCATCAGTCTGTCTTACTTGGAGTCCCAAGAAGAACTTAAGTTCCCCCATACTGCTCATTTCAAACTTCCCTTGCATAAGTTTTTCAAACTTCTTGCAAAGGTTGTTTTCAGTAGATCCAAAAATTATGTCATCTACATAGATCTGAACTAAGATTATCTTTCCTTTGGACTCCCTTAGGAATAGAGTTTTGTCTATTTTCCCTCTTGAGAATTTGTTCTCAATAAGGAAAGTAGACAGGGTTTCATACCAAGCCCTTGGGGCTTGCTTAAACCCATACAAAGCTTTCCTAAGTCTATAAATATAATCAGGTTTGAGAGAATCTACAAAACCTGAAGGCTGCTCTACATAGACTTCTTCTTTTAGATTTCCATTCAGGAATGCTTATTTTACATCCATTTGGAATACTTTGAATCCTTGATATGCTGCATAGGCAAGGAACATTCTAATGGCCTCCAGTCTTGCTACTGGTGCAAAGGTTTGATCAAAGTCTATTCCCTCTTCCTTCATGTACCCTTTTGCAATAAGTTTTGCTTTGTTCTTCACAATAATTCCACTCTCATCCAATTTGTTCCTAAAGATCCACTTTGTTCCAATGATATTGTGGTCTTTTGGTTTAGGAACTAACTCCCAGACCTTGCACCTTCTGAACTGATTTAGCTTCTTCAAATTTCTTTGGCTCTAATTGAGATAGAAAGCTTGAGTGCAGGACTGTGTTAAAATTCTTGCTTCTGATTTGCACTCCTTGTCTTGGATAACCAATTATCTAATTTACTGGATGATCTTTTAAGTGTCTAACAGCTGGAGGTAGTCTTTCTTTAGGCTAAATACCTCCAGTTTCTTCAATGTGTTGCACCTCTTGGTTTTCTTCATCTTCTAGAGAGTCTTGTACTCCCCCTGGACAGTTGCCACCATTTTCCATTTCTTGATCTGCAGTTGAATCTTCTGTAATGGAAAGCTTGTCCAATCTCTAATTTATACCTGTTGGACTGCATGAACTACAAGGCAACTCATTGTTGATCAATCTAGTTTCATCAAATACAACATGTACAGATTCTTATACAACCTTGGTAATCAAGTTGTATACCCTATAAGCCTTACTATTATTGATGTACCCAACAAATATCCCATCTTGGGATTTGGCAGCAAACTTAGTTAGATAAGACTTGCCATTGTTAAGGATATAGCACTTGCAACCAAAGATCCTAAGATAGGATAAATTTGGTTTTCTACCTTTCATGATCTCATAGGGAGTCTTTTTGTGGTACTTGGTGATAGAAGCCCTGTTGAGCACATGATATGCAGTGTTTACTGCCTCAGCCCAGAAATATTCTGGGAGAGAAGTGTCACTCAATAGAGTTCTACCAGCCTCAATCAATGTTCTATTCTTCCTTTCAGCAATACCATTTTGCTGTGGTGTTCTAGGTGAGGAGAATTCTTGAAAAATCCTAAATTCTTCACACAATCTTATCATACTTTCAGATTGAAATCCAGTGCCATGGTCACTTCTGATTTTGACCACTGTACTGTCTAGTTCATTCTGAATTTGCCTGACAAAACTATGTAAAACACTTGGTGTTTCTGATTTTTGTCTCAGAAAGAACACCCAGGAATATCTAGAATAGTCATCTACTACCACAAAAGTGTAGATCTTCCTACCTAGACTATGAACGGGCATAGGACCAAAAAGATCCATATGCAAGAGGTATAGACACCTCACTGAATCCTTGTTTTCAAGACTATGAAAGGAGTATTTTGTCTGCTTGCCCTTTTGACAAGCTGAACATATCCCTTCCTTTATACACTTAACTTGAGGACCATTCCTCACTAACTCTTTGCTAAAGAGTTGGCCAATTGTTTTGTAGTTAAGATGGGCCAGCCTCTTATGTAATTTGACACAATGAGAGGCTTTCTCATCAACTACAAGACAAATAGGAGAACCTTTGTTCTCACACTCAAAATTGAGACAGTACACATTCCTCTTTCTATATCCTGTCAAAATGATCTTTTGATCACTTGACCTTTTGATATGACATCCATTCTTAACAAATGAAATATCATATCCTAAATCACTCAGCTTACTTATGCTTATAAGGTTGTGTTTCAAACCCTTCACATAGGCCACTTGAGTGATAGTAATCTGGTTACTAGAAATGTTACCAAATCCTTTGATGATTCCTCTTTCAGAGCCACCAAAGATTACTTTAGGCCCATTTGAAATAAATAAATACTCCTTCAGTAATCCCTTTATTCCAGTCATGTACCTGGAACATCCACTGTCCAAGTACCATATAGGGGTATGGTAACTTGGACTCACCTGCAATAAATAATTACCTTCCCTTAGAACCCAAGTAAGTCTTGGGTCCTTGGTTCAAGTTAGCTTTATTCTTAACAAATCTACCTGCGGCTCTTCTAATAGGTAGACTGTTGTTCTTCCTGACACTAGTGTTGTGCCAACAATCTATGGCATAAGGACCTGTCTTGCCACAGCACCAGCATTCATACTTATTGTATCTATATTTAGATACATTCTTGATAGTCTGGTTGATAGCAAATCTTTTGTATTGTGCTGGTACTGCTGCAGCTACACCCACTAGTTTATCACAAACATGGGGTTTATGAACATGGGCTGCCTTATTGACATAAGCACCCTTGTCATTCAGAACTTCAGTCTTATTATGACCAAGAGTATTCTCAAGGTCATACTTGTTAGAAGGCACTTGTACCTTTCTAAAAACTATAGGGATTTTAAAATTCAATGGCTGGACTGAGGCTTTGCCCTTTCTCTTGAATTGGAAAGCCCTGGTATTACCTTTGAAGCCTATTCTAGCCTTACCCTTTTGATCCACAAACTCATCTATTAAGGGTAAAACTGATTTTGGCTTGGAGTAACTAGCCACCAAATCTTTCTCCTTTTGAAGTCTGACTTCCAGACTTTTGATTAGATCATTTTTATATGTGATTGTACCCATCTGAATAACAGTAATAGTTTTCAGCTTGGCAACCTCATTCATTTTTTGATCCAATTCTTTCTCTAAACCAGATGCATTTATCTTAAGATCTGCAATTTCCTTAGCCTGAGTTTTGGCCAGGTTCTTGCTTTTCTTTAGTGCATGCAACAAGTCCCCATATTAATCTATCAGCTTATGAATATCACCTTTAGACTCAGATCCATCCACATCACTTGATGCAGATGTAGCTGACTCTGTGCCAATACTACAAACTGAATTACTAGACAAACATTATACCTTGCTAGGACCAGGCTGATCCTGGCACTTGTCTTTTTCTTATACAGCCATCAGTCCCATACACTGATGGTCTTCTTGTGCATAGATAGAGTTTAGCAATTGTATAAACTCATCTTCTTCATCTGCTGCATATAGGCCAATGTATGTCTCAGCTTCAGACTCTGAAGATGATTGGTATGTCAAGCTCTTCTCCTTCTTAGCAATAAAGGATTTCTCCTTCTTGCTCTTTTGTTGAGTCTTCCTTTTATTAGCAGACTCCTTTCTTTTGTCTGGACACTCAGCAATAATATGTCCAGGTCTATTACAGCAATAACAAACTATCTTTGATGTTGTAGATTTTCTAGGCTTAGACCTGCTCCTGTCCTTCCTAGATGACTTTCTCTTTTGATAATAGTCATCAGCTGGCTGTGATATGGAGGGCCTTGACTTCCACTGCTTCTTCTTCAGAAATATCTGAAACTGCCTTGTGAAGGTAGCAAATTCCTTATCTGAGTCACTGTTGTCTGAACTTTGATTGTCTGAATTATCTGAAGCAATTTTAGCAACTTCTCTAGGAGGTGATGGAGACATCCTCCTATTCTTTCTAGTGGCATCAACCTTGAAGGCCACAGACTTTTCTTTATGCTCCCCTTTAGCATTTCTCTCTTCCTCTTTTCTAGTCATTAGTTGCATTTCATAAGACAGCAACTTTCCAAATAAAGTTGGAGGAGAAATATCTGTAAGTTTGGCCACTTCCCTAATGGCACAAATCTTGGTGTCCCAATCCTTTTTCAAGGATCTTAGGAATTTGTCATTCAGTTCATATATACTGAAGACCCTTCCATAATCCATGTTGAAGTTAGAGACTGGGCGGTCTGGCGGTCTGTCTTAGCGGGTTAGAGACCGCGCGGTCTGGCGGTTTCCCTTCAGCGGTTTGATTGCTATGCTGTTGCTGTCTGGTTGTCGAGCTCTCAGGCGGTCTCCCCTTGCGGTCTCTCTCTCTCTCTCTCTAGTGGTAGCCGTGCGGTTAGCCCTTCTGTCTAACCGCGCGGCTTGTGCGGTTTGTTCTGTACAGTCCGCTTAGTCCAGTAAATTTTTAGTCCCACATCTCTTATTTGTATTCTCTCATCTCTCCTCCATTCTATATAAGGGAGGGCATACCTTTATAATAGGTACCTTTTTCTGATAATAAAGTTTCAGTTATACTCTTTTCGGTTTGTTTTAGTTCATTTCTAACATGGTATCAGAGGATTTGATCTTTGGCTCCTGATTCTGTGCATTCTCATGTCCGCGCGACCTGCCTCTTCTTCTCGCGGCCTGTCTTCCGCGGCTTGTTTCTTCCGCCTGTTTGCTTGCGCCCTGTTCGCGCGGCATGTTTTTGTTGTTTGCTTCTTTCTTGCGACCTGTTCTAGTCGCCGCTTCCTCCTTCTCTTCTCTAGTTGCCGCGACCTGTCTCCGCGGCCTCTTTTGCCTTGTTCGCCTTTTGCCTCCCGATATCCTCCACTTCTGTTCGCGCGGTCTGTCTGCTAGCCGCCCCACTTCTCTCCCTCTGTTTGGTTCTGCGACTTGGTCGTGGTTTTTCTGGCCGCTGGTGTCTGACATCGTGACCGCTGCAGATCTTCTTCTTCCTATCCGCACGGATAGTTTTCTAACCGCGTGGCTTCCTGTTGTTTGTGCGGCAGATCTCTTTCTCCTAACCGCTGCGATTTCTCTCTGTTCACGCGAGTTCTTCCTTGTTTAGGCGACCTCTCTGCCCTTCTTCCTTCGCCGCTCTCTCTCTTGTCCCCGCGACCTGTCTCTAAGTCGCAGCGGCTTGTTCTCCTCTGTGCGGCTCTTCCTTTAGCCGTTCCTGCTTGTTAGTCGCCGCGACCTCCTATTGAGTCGCGCGGCTTGTGCTTCCCTCTTCATCCCCTTTTGCCTTGCTCTACATCTTGGTCGTGGCCCTTCTTGCCGCTGGTGTGCTGTCACCGTGACCGCTGCAGTTCTTTTGTTCCTCCCTTCATGGCTTCCATATACTCCTCAAATCCGTTCGCCTCGGTGGTCACGTCTTCTGGTATTGCCCACATTGTTACTCAAGGAAAATTGTTGATCGACACCAATGCTACTAATCATATGACCGGCAATCTCCAGTGTTTTTCTCTCCTAGAAACACATGGTCGGTTACCCTCGGTTACTCTCGCTGACGGCTCTTCATCATCGGTTCATGGGAAGGGGATAGTTCATGTCACTCCGTCTCTTCGCTTGGAGGATACTCTCTACGTGCCCAAGTTCCCATGCAACTTATTATCTGTTACCTCTCTATGCAAGCAATTACACTATTCTGTTACTTTTACTTCTACTACTTGCTCTTTTCAGGATCCGGACTCCCAACGGACGATTGCTACTGGGACTGAGAGTGGCGGCCTATACTTCATGGACAACATTTCCGCTTTCTCCACCTTCTCCTCCACCTCCACAGATCTTCTCCAATGGCATCTCCGCCTTGGTCATGCTCCTCCTCATCTTCTTCGTCAACTTTTGCCCCACCTTCCTCCCCAAAGTCCTCCGCTCAACTGTGAAGCCTGTCAGCTTGGCAAGCATCACCGCTCCTCCTTCCCTCCAAAGCACGTTTGTGGATCCACCCGTCCGTTTGATCTCATCCACTCCGATATTTGGGGTCCTTCTCCTACTCTTACGGTTGGTCGGGGTAGTTCATATTTTGTCACATTCATTGATGATTTCTCTCGCTGTACGTGGGTGTATCTGTTAAAAGATCGCTCTGAATTATTCTCTGTATGGACGTCCTTCTATCTCATGATCAAAACTCAGTTTGATGTTTCTATTAAAGTTCTTCGATCTGATAATGTCCAAGAATATAGCAGTCATGACTTTTCTGCCTTCTGCATGCAAAATGGGATTATTCATCAAACGAGTTGTGTCTATACCTCACAACAAAATGGTGTGGCAGAACGCAAAAACCGTCACCTTCTGGATATCGCTCGCTCCTTGATGACCCAGATGCATGTTCCTCGCTCCTATTGGGGCTATGCTGTCCTCCTTGCCTGTTACCTCATCAATCGTATTCCCTCCACCGTTCTCCATAGAAAAACCCCTTTCTCCATTTTGTATCCGGGCAAGGAGCCGTTTCCTCTCCCTCTCCAAATATTTGGATGCACTGCCTTTGTGCATGCCCCTTCTGCCACCTGTGATAAGCTATCTCCTCGCTCCACCAAATGTATCTTTCTGGGGTACTCCACCACTCAGAAAGGTTATTGTTGCTTTGATCCCATCCTTCGTAAGCAGTTCGTTTCTGCTGACGTCACCTTCTTCGAGAATACCTCCTACTTCTCGGATGACTCCCCTCCTCTTCTCCCAGCCTCTAATTCTCCTACTGTTCCCTTTGTTCTCTCGTCTCCCACTATGATATTCACCCCTACTCCGCCCCCGTCCACTCCTCTTCTTCCACCTCTCTCTCCCTCTTCTCCACTCCAGTCTCCCCCATCTCCGCCGTCGTCGCTCTCTACTCCCGGGCAAGCTCTCTCTGCCACGGATGCTCCGGATGCCGAGGAACCTGCTGACCTGGATCTTCCTATAGCTCTTCGCAAAGGGGTGCGGACGTGTACCCTACACCCTCTTACTACTGTTGTTTCATATGATCGTCTCACCCCTTCTCGCAGGGCCTTTGCTCTAGCTATCTCCGCCACTGCCACGCCCCGCTCCTACCAGGAGGCCCTTACTATTCCTCACTAGAAGATGGCCATGGATGAGGAAATGGCCACCCTAACGGAGCGGGGTACCTGGACTCTTGTTCCTCCTCCCTTCGGTACTGATGTTGTCGGCTGTCGCTAGGTCTTTGTGGTGAAATTTGCCCCGGATGGCACTGTGGACCGTTATTAAGCTCGCCTTGTTGCTAAGGGCTTTACTCAAACCTATGGGGTGGATTACTTTGACACCTTCTCTCCCGTGGCTCGTCTCAGCACTATACGGGTTCTTCTCTCTATGGCGGTCAATAAGGATTGGTCGATTTCCCAGCTGGATGTAAAGAATGCCTTCCTTTATGGTGATCTTCAGGAGGCCGTCTACATGGAGCAACCTCCTGGGTATGTTGCTTAGGGGGAGACACGAGTATGCCGGCTGAAGAAGGCAATTTATGGCCTCAAGCAGAGCCCTCGAGCTTGGTTTTACAAGTTCAGCGGCATCGTGGCGGCCGTTGGTTTTGTGCGCAGCTCTGCCGATCACTCTCTATTTACTCGCAAAACCTCCTCGGGACTGGTGGTTCTTGAAGTGTATGTTGATGATATTCTTCTCACTGGCGATGACCAGGAAGGGGTAGCCTTGACAAAGCGGCATCTTCGTCAACATCTGGTCACAAAAGATATGGGCTCTCCAAAGTACTTTTTGGGGATTGAAATCTCTCTGAAGCCCAATTCCTTAGTCCTCTCCCAGCGTAAGTATGCCCTTGATCTTTTAAAAGATGCAGGATTGACTGGGGCCAAACCTGCTCGATGTCCCATGGCTGTTGGAGAAGACAAAACCTGGACAGATGATTCGCCTCTTCTTTCAGATAGTATGAGGTACAGACGTCTTGTTGGTAAGCTCATATATCTCACAGTGACCAGACCCGACATTTCCTATGCTTTTGGCAAGGTGAGTCAATTTATGCAAGCTCCTAGGGAGTGTCATCTACAGTCCGCCTTACGGATCATGGAGTACGTCAAAGCCGCACCTGGGAAAGGATTGCTTTTCCAGAAGAATGGTCATTTGAGGGTTGAAGCTTACTCAGATGCGAGTTACGCTGATGACAAAGGGGATCGCAAGTCTACCTCCAGTTTCTGCACCTTTGTTGGGGGTAATCTAGTAAGCTGGAAGAGCAAGAAGCAGTCTGTTGTTTCCAGATCTAGTGTTGAAGCAGAGTATCGGAGTATGGCGTCGACCACTTGTGAGCTAAAATGGCTACGGGCTCTAATGCTGGATTTAGGAGAGGTCTACAGCCATCCGCTACCTATGTTCTGTGATAACAAGGCTGCCATATACATCTCCAAAAATCCGGTCTTCCATGAAAGAACCAAGCACATTGAAGTCGACTGTCATTTCATTCGTGAAGAGATCTTAAAGGAACAAATTTGCACTCCCTTTGTCACTTCTGATAAAGAGCTGGCTGACATCTTCACCAAGCCAGTTTCCGCCTCGTTTCATCATATTTGTGGCAAGCTGGGCATGATCGATATATATGCTCCAGCTTGAGGGGGAGTGTTGAAGTTAGAGACCGGGCGGTCTGGCGATCTGTCTTGGCGGGTTAGAGACCGTGCGGTCTGGAGGTTTCCCTTCAGCGGTTTGATTGTTGTGCTGTTGCTGTCTGGTTGTTGAGCTCTCAGGCGGTCTCCCCTTGCGGTCTCTCTCTCTCTCTGGTGGTAGCCGTGCGGTTAGCCCTTCTGTCTAACCACGCGGCTTGTGCGGTTTATTCTGTACAGTCCACTTAGTCCTGTAAATTTTTAGTCCCACATCTCTTATTTGTATTCTCTCATCTCTCCTCCATTCTATATAAGGGAGGGCATACCTTTGTAATAGGTACCTTTTTTGATAATAAAGTTTCAGTTATACTCTTTTCGGTTTGTTTTAGTTCGTTTCTAACAAGACATCAGCTCATTTACTATTCTATAGAACTTCTTATAGTACTCAGATAAGCTATCTGACTTCCCTTGTTTGAAACTTTCATATTTCTGATTTAGACTTTCTATCTTGTCTAACTTTTTCAGAACCCTCCATGTAGACTATCAAGGTGTCCCACATTTCCTTGGAGGTCTTGCAGTGAATCAAATTTTGAAAGGTTGAATCATCTATGGCACTTACTATGATATTCTGGGCTCTTTTATCCATAGTTGCCAGGATGATCTCATCCTTAGTCATCTCAGAAAAATCTTTGGGAGTTCTTTGATTTGCATCTAGACCAGACACATTCATTGGAATATAAGGACCTTCTTTTACTATAATATAGATCCTTGGGTCAGAAGCCTCCATAAAAACCTGACTCTTTCTTTCCAAATTCCAAATATCTCCTTCCTGCAGATGGATAATTTCATAGAACCTAGTTCCTTGTGATTTTCTCAGGAACCCATTTTATTGATTCTTGATTCTGCCTTAGGGATCTAACTATGACTGTTAAGTCCTTCTTTGAGTAACCTGGCTCTGATACCACTTGATAGTTTAAACTTTAAGACAACCTAAACTTCAGAGGGGGGTGAATAGGTACTTATCCTTATTTTAACTTAAGGCAGAATATAACTACAGTTCTTTAATATAAATCAGATATCTCTACAGCTAACACAGCACATACAATCACATAAACTATAATAACACAAATCACAGATTGCACACTGATTTATAGTAGTTCCCTAAGGTCTGGGTACATCCACTTTCCCCCTGCGCCTATCCAACAATATGCTAGATTCAGCCTAACTTCTTCCTTTTCTTCTTAGATCCACAGATCTTACAGCTCAGAATCCTGAAAGATTCCTACAACTCAGAATGTATCCACACTCCTACAGCTCAGGCTAATAAGCACTACCTCATCCTTGCCATAAGTCCTACAACTCAGAGAACTAATTCTCCTACCCTCAGGCTCAAACAGCCTTACCACTCAGAGATGTAAATCTCCTACACTCAGCCTTTATAACACAGGCTTACAACTCAGATCTTTGAAAAGATCCTACAGAAATTGATGAGTATTTTTGATAGACTCTTACCCTTGATGAGAGAGAAAGGATAAGAGGATTCTTGATCAGCTTCTTCATGAGACTGATGGCTGAAATCAACCTGTTCTTAGCTTTCTTCAAAGCTTCTTGAATCTGAACTTAGTAGGGTTGATCTCCCTTGAAGTTGACTGACTGGCAGCTTCCTTCTTGGATTCGAGAAATAGATTTGGATCTACTTTATAGATTAGTTCATGATCTACTTCTTGAGAGACTTGTGATTGTCTTCTCCTTGACCTCAAAACAGCTGGAGCTCTCTCTCCCCAAACCTTCTGAAGTTACTTCTGAATTCTGGATTGAATTCTCCTTAGACAAAATCTGAGTGGATGATCACTTCAGAATGTCTTCTTAGATCTTCTCACGAAGATCTTCTTCTGTGGCTTGCACTTTCTTGAACAGAGATCAATTCCACAATAGTTGTGTTAGTTGTATCAATTCATAATTATCTTTTGATTTGACACAGTCCGTCTATATATAGGCTTCGCCCATGGTAACCGGCTGATCCGGTTTCTAATGAACTTCTGACAAGTCTGACAGCTTAAGTAAACTTGTTGGAAAGTACAGCTGTCAAGTCTTCAAATAGTTCTTGAGCCTTTGTCTCTGTCGGCAAAACGTCGAGACTGACTGTCTTTAAGTGTCGAGACAATCTGTCAATATGTGTCGACACAAGTGACTTAAGTGTCAACACAGACTTTGGTGGTGTCGACATAGCTGCCTTGATGTCGACACAGCTTCTTGACACTGCATCTTGAGAATGTGTCGACACTGATTATTTGTGTCGACACAATCACTTCTCCATTCCAAAGCAATTTACTATGTTGAAACTCTACTGTGTGTCGACACAAGTCTTGTGTGTCGACACAGTTTCTTGACACTACATCTTGAGAATGTGTCGACACTGATTATTTGTGTCGACATAATCACTTCTCCACTCCACAGCAATCAACTATGGTCAAACTCTGCTATTTGTCGACACAAGTCCTGTGTGTCGACACAGTTGATACAGTCTAAAAATTTGTGTGTCGACACTGCCTCCAGGTGTCGACATAGTTGATGTCGACTCTACTTTTATGTGTCGACACTGCCTCCTGGTGTCGACACAGTTGATGTCGACTAACTATTATGTGTGTCGACACTACCTCCCAGTGTCGACACAGTTGATGTCGACTAACAATTTCTGTGTGTCGACACTGCCTCCCGGTGTTGACACAGTTGATGTCGACTACTAAATTATGTGTGTCAAAACAGTTGCTTCAGGTGTCGACACAGCTTTTCCAAGTGTCGACACAGACTTCCTTAAGTGTCGACACATGGACTTAGAAACTTTTTCTGTATTTTAGCCAATACTTAACCTGCACATATAAACTCAAAATAACATCAAATACACCTTGATGTATATCATTGAGCTAAGTGAGGCTTCTTCAAATCAGATACATATTTTCCAATGTACCCAACAGGCTGCTTAGAAGAAGCATCCCCTCCACAACCACAATGGCTGAGCTTGGTACGAGGGAAACGAGCTAACAAGTCGCAGGTCGCGGCTTGGTCTCCAAGGAAGGGGAATCTGAAGGGCTCGCGAGTATCTATCCGAGATTCTTGATCCCTTTCCCTCGTACCCCTAGGGTCCTATGCATAGGGAAATCCAAAGGGAGGGGGGTCATACTTATAACCCCCACCCTAGCGACTTCCAGAGGAGCTCGCACGGGTTGGGCGAGTATCTCGCCCTAGTCGCCTACTTGGCGAGTATGCGAGGGGAGCTCTCCATGCTCTCCTAGGTCTTCCGCAGTCTTGGGTGCTGACTTTGAATTCCATCTTGACTCGTTGACCTTGACTTCTGCTGACCTGGTTATGGTAGGACCCATCTTCATCGAATACGGGTTGTACACATGTCATGATGCCACGTCGGCAGGAGATATCTACGAACGCTCAAGCAAAACTCCTACTAAGCATAAAAAGAAAGATCATTAAGTGATTTAGTAAAAATCCAATTTAAGTTAAGCAATAACCGTATCCCTCGGCTTGGTGTCTCCTCATGTCTACGAAAGGAAAATAGTTTATACGCTACGGAAAATACTTCATTTATGAGATTAAACATCCTACATGAGTATAGACGTTCCCTAGGGAACAACTCATGGTATAAAAGACTATAGATTTATATTAGTAGTAAAAATAGCTTTACGGTCGCTAAATATAATGAGTTAGAGTTTTAAAATATGCAATACATGAAGTAATAGTAGTAGATTTAATACTTGAAAATACCTAACTTTGCATTCCTAGCATAAATTATCCCAGAGAGCAAGTAATCCAATCCATCACAAGGAGAACAACTAGCAGCAAGCGAGTATCCAAAATCAACAACCATGTGGGCGTCAATAATCTGACACGAACCCACATAAAACAATACTATGTCTGAACTAAGGGAAATAAACTGAAACAACAACTACCTCGCAATGGCGAGGTGAAAACCACAGCCAACACTGCTGCTCGGGAACTCAAAAATTGGCTCCACTACCTGCTAAAGCTCTGAACCTGAGGCATTCTAAACACAGAACACCTCTGCAAGAAGGTACAAACGGTGGCAGAAAAGTAAACAAAAAAAAGTATACAAAGGTCAAAAGGGGTACCAACCCAAGACCGAAAATACTGTAGTAAAGTACAAAAGTAAGGTACAAAAGAGTCGGAAAATAAAACTTACGTGAATCGTCACACACATCAAAATACACCGAATGCACATGGCTAAAAAGGTGGAGATCATGATTAAATCATAAGATAGAATATCACAACAACCCAATTAGCCACATATGGTCAACTCTACCCAAAAACATGGGTGAGGTGGTCACTCATCTGGACACACCCTCACAGATATAATATCTATCTAACTGCAGGAGAGACTCATATACTCCACCATTCACCGCAGACGCCCAAACACTCGGTAGAGTTCTACAATGTACTAATAAGTCTCAAAACAATGTGGAGGTGGATACACCAACTAACTCCCGCAAACTAGAAAATCATGATATATCTCAAGACTTGGCACATCGAATTCTATTAGATATTTCTAGAATAAGAAACGATTGTTCAACCTTAGGAAAGATTTCACAGTCCTAAATAACTCTTAACACATCCTACATAATAGTTAGGAACGATTAAAGCCGACAATTAAACATTTCCATTAAATCTCTACAACACTTACAAGATTAAATCATCATGACAAAACTAATAACACAAGTGAATTCAAAGGAAGATTAAATATACCTACAAATTGAAATGATAATAGTGCAGAAAGATTGAAGAAACAAAGATTACCAATTATCATCAAGATTGGAAATAAGAGGGTAAAGGGAAAACCACCACTTGCCTTGGATTTGCCAGAAAAACTCTCCAAATCGCTTATTGTCGTAGATCGGGGTTAAAGAAGACGAGGAGAGTCGAAATATAACAAGAAATAGCCAAGATAGAGGTTAGGGACAAAACCCTAACGAGAAAAACTCAAGAAATGGGGAAGATTTTACCACGATGATGAAGCTCTCGCTTAGAGCTTTCCGGAACTAAGATCAGTTGACGATTTCGAGCACCGGAGCACCATCGGCGGCCACGGGAAGAATCACGAAAAAAACTTTCTCTCTCTCGCTCACGCTTCTATGGTTCGGGAGATGAACAGGAATTTTGGTCAAAATGATGGAGGAAGAAGAAGTAGGGTATTTATATTTTTATATATATATATATATAATATAATATAAAAATCTTTACACTTAGAAGAATGAACCAGGGTCGGCTGAACCGATTTTTGGGATGAAGACATGGATTACTTGAGTATTGAAGAGAGCTTCTGGAGTATAGAAGGATTGTTACTCGAGTACTAGAAAGATACTCGAGAACTAAAGGCAGGACTTCTCGAGTACTAGGGAAGGGTTACTCGAGTACTAGAAGGCTACTCGAGAACTGAAGGCAAGACTTCTCGAGTACTAGGGAAGGATTACTGAGTACTAGAAGGAAGATTAAGAGAACTTCTCGAGAAAGAAAAATAGGACTTCTCGAGTACTAAGGAAGAATTACTCGAGTAATGAAAATGGATTTCTCGAGAGCTAAGATACTTCTCTAGAGCAAACAAGGGCATCTCGAGAACAGCAAGCCAGTACTACTCGAGTAGAATAAGGCTTCTCGAGAACTAGCAAGGTCTTCTCGAGAACATCAAGTCATGACTACTCGAGAACAAATAAGGACTTCTCGAAAATGAATGGGGAGATCTTGAGTACAAGCAGAACAAATTTCAGAAATTCCGATTTGACTAATATTTCGAAATAAATCGCTGACTCTATGAATTTGAAGTGAAGATAACACTTGAATCCGACGCACCATTCCTGAGATGCTATCACCAAATGCATACATAAGAATAAATCATCGCAGAAATCCAAGCACGTGCCAGGACCCAAAATGCTCGAATCGTAATAAAACTAGACAAGTCCAAAACCTCAAAACTCAATCCTTTCAATCAAGGAAAACCTTCAATCCAAATCAAAATCCGAAAAATCTAGTCAAACAAACCCAATGGACGCAAAAACGCACTAACGGTACAGCGCCGTCAACATAATGTAAAAAGTAACGTCTTGATGTCATAAATATGATGATACCAAATCAAATAATATTATCAGAAACTCGGGATCATTACAGTCACTCCCCCTAAGAAAAAGTTTTGTCCTGAAACTTAACACAACTCCAAAATCAAACCAAAATAAGAAAATCAAACACTACTAAAAGCATGGAGACATACCAGAACTAAGGGAAGAGGTGCAGATGAGATTCCCTCATCACCGACTCCAATTCCCATGTCGCGCTCTCGACGTCTTGATTTCTCCAAAGAACCTTGACCATGGGGATGGTCTTTCTCCGCAACACTCAATCTTGAGATTCCAAAACATGAAAAGGCTTTTCCACATACGAAAGGTTGGGCTAAATCTGGGGCACCGAGTCAAGGACTTGATGATCACTAAGAACACACTTCCGCAACTGGACCACATGGAACACATCATGGATACCAGGGATGGTAGCAGGCAAATCCAATCTATACGCTGACACTTTGATGCTCTCAAGAATTTGAAAACATCCAACATAACGGAGGTCTAACTTGTGGTTCCTTCCAAACCTTTTAACACCATACATCAGAGATACTTTCAGAAAAATCAAGTCCCAAATGGCGAACTCCAAATCGACCCTTCGTTGATTAGCATACTTTTCGTAATGCTCTTGTGCTATACGGAGCTTCTCTCGAACATGAGTCACCGCATAATTCATCTCTTCAAGGGCTTCAAGGCCTAGCAGTGGTCTCTCACCAACTTCAGCCCAAAATAAAGGAGTCCTACAACGCCTTCCATAGAAGGCCTCAAACGGGGTCATCTGTAGACTCTCTTGATAACTATTATTGTATGCAAATTCCATGAGTCTGAGGTGTTCATCCCAAGCACCACCATGATCCAATATAAAACACCTGATCATATCTTCCACGATCTGATTTACCCTTTCCATCTAACCATTTATTTGTGGATGATAGGCAGTGGAATACCTTAAATCGGTACCAAACTCCTCTTGTAAGCTCTTCCAAAAAAGAGATGTAAATCAGGAATCTCGATCTGATACAATGCTAAAAGGCACTCTATGTAATCTGATGACTTCATCAAGGTATAACTCAGCTTTCTTCTTCATAAAATACCCAATCTTAAAGGGCACAAAGTGAGCACATTTGGTCAATCTATCGACTATCACCCAAACAGAATTGTGCCCACGGGGAGATTTTGGTAAACCGGTGATGAAATCCATTGAAATACTCTCTCATTTCCATCCTAGAATATCAAGTGGTGTTAATTTACCACCAGGCCTTCTATGGTCAGCCTTAACACGCTGACACGTATAACATTCCGACACAAACTTTGCTATATCATTCTTCATTTCCGACCACCAAACGATTTGCTTCAGATCTTTATACATCTTTGTGGAACCAAGACGGTAGGCAACACTAGAACCGTGAGCTTCATTACAAAATTTAGCCTGAATATCACCAAAAGCGTGGATGCAAAATCTACCCCGATATTTTAGAGCATCTAACTCGTCCAAAGAGAAATCAAGTAGCTCTTCCTTCTCAATTCTATTTCGGAGATGCAAAAAATCAGGGTCATCCTTCTAGTGCACTCTAGTAAGGGAAATCCAAGAGGGCTCTTCTACTTCCAAACTAGGAGGCACAGTACTACTCCCAACTTCAATGTCCATCAATAAGAATTCTTCCACCAAGGACTTTATAGATAGATTGAAGATTTTGGCAGTCTTCCAACTCAAAGCATCGGCAACTACGTTAGCCTTTCTTAGATGGTAATGGATCTCCACTTCATAATCGGCCACATACTCTAACCACCTATGTTAGCGAAGATTCAGCTCCTTCTGAGTGAAGACGTACTTCAAACTCTTATGGTATGTATAGATCTTGCACAGCACTCCATATAGTAAATGTCTCCAAAGCTTCAGCGCATAGATTACAGCAGCAAATTCCAAATCATGCATAGGATAGTTTCTTTCATGGATCTTTAGTTGTCTTGATCCGTACGTGATCACCTTTCCTTCTTGCATCAAGACACAACCAATTCCAATGTGTGATGCATCCACATACACAACGTACTCGACTCCTTCAGTATGTAAAGTCAAAACTAGGGAAGTACACAATCTCTTTTTCAATTCTTAAAAAGCTTCTTCACACTTATCGCTCCAAATGAACGCAGTGTTCTTCTGAGTAAGTCTAGTTAGAGGAGTAGACAACACAGAGAACCCTTCCACGAATCTTCTATAATAACCGGCCAGGCCTAAGAAGCTCCTAATCTATTTAGGAGTAGAAGGTCTCTTCCATTCCATCATAGTAGAAATCTTGGTAGGGTCTACAGAAATACTATCCTTGCTCACAACGTGGCCCAGAAAAGACACCTGGTGTAACCAAAATCCGCACTTACTCAACATAACATAGAGTTTTTTCTCCCTCAGGGTTGACAAAACTAAGGGCAAGTGTTGGGCATGCTCCACAACACTGCGGGAATACACAAGAACGTCATCTATGAACATAATCACAAAATCGTCCAAGAAATCTTTGAACACTCTATTCATTAAGTCCATAAAAGCAGAGAGTGCATTTGTCAAACTAAAGGACATCACCAAAAACTCAAAATGCCCGTGCCGGGAACGAAAAGTCGTCCGTGGTATATCAGCCTCACGGACCCTCAATTGGTGGTAGCCTTAACGAAGGTCAATCTTTGAAAACACAGCGCATCCCCACAACTGATCAAATTGATCATCAATCCGATGCAATAGATATCTGTTCTTGATGGTTACCTTGTTTAACTCCCGATAATCTATACATAGCCTTATGGAACCGTATTTCTTTTTTATGAACAAAATAGGGGCACCCCTGAGGGAAGAACTTGGCCTAATAAAACCATACTGCAACTCATCCAGCTGAGTGTGCAACTCTTCTAATTCACGCGGAGCCATACGGTATGGTGCCTTAGCAATAGGACGAGTACCTAGCTTGAGGTCTATCACAAACTCCACCTCTCTCTCAGGTGGAAGTCCTGGAAGGCTATCAGGAAAGACATCTGGAAACTCTCGCACCACCGAGATATCCTCAAGACATGGTGTAACAAAAGCTGTTCCCAAAGCAGTAATAGACACAAGATACGCCTCGCAATATGACTCAAGAGCTCGACAAGCACGTACTACAGAAATAGTGATGGAACCCTTGTCCTGAAATCCATAGACACTCATAGGTTGGTCGTTGTCCATCTTGAAGTCCAGTCGCTTTGCCTTGCACTAGATTACCGCATGAAACTTGGACAACTAGTCCATGCCCAAAATCATGTCGAAATTTGCCAGATCCAACACCATCATATCCATAAAAGCTAGGAAATTGCCTAAACAAATAGGACATCTCTGAATTCCTTGATTGGATATCACCAGATCTCCGAAGGGAAGCTACGTTGAAGGAAACTCCTAATTGATCCACGTTCAAAGGATATTTATCTACAAAACTTCGCGCCACGAAGGAATGGGTGGCACCCGAATCAAAAAGAATGTGCGCCCACCTATTCTTCACCTTAAACTCCCCTAAACCGTAACATACATAACTAAACGAACGAAAACTAGGACAAATAATGGAGAGTAAAAGATAAACTAGAATCTAACCTGATATCACTTGGGTAGAGTTCTGAGCTTCCTCTCTAGTCACCACATTTAGATTCCCTTTCCCTTTGTCCTGGTATGGCGGCGGCAGCAGCGGCAGATCCCGGAGTGGGGCAGGTTATAGTAGGGACTGAGCCTAGGGGCATGAAGACTTCAGGTGCACCTTCTGCCTGCACTGGAAGCAAGCCTTATCCTTCGACCAACAACAACTCATGTCATGTCCTTTCCTTGAACAGAATGAGCACACTAGCTCTCCCTTAGGTGCACCTTGGATGGCGAGCACCTGCTACTGCTTCAGAGTGGCAGTCCTCTTAAAATACCTCTCGTAAGGGTGGTCGGATCAACCACAGAAGCTACATATTTCTCCGCTTTTCTTTTTTGAAGAAGGGTCAGATGCCCTAGAGATTCCATCCTCAACACCTTTCCTCTTCTCTTTTCTCGCCGCGGCACCTCGATTCTTGCCATTTTAAATCGCCTCAACTTTCATAGCGGCTTCCACTACCACAGCATAACTTTCAGCTCTATAAGTGCATGCCCACTGTTGGGAATCGCTTCTCAGTCCTCCTAGGAAACGTTTCACTCTTCCCTCCTCTGAAGCTACCAAATCAGGAGCAAATCTTCTCAACTTACTAAAATCAATCTCATACTCGCTCCCTGTGATATGTCTCTACTTCAGATGCAGGAAGTTATTCATCAGGCGGTTCTGCTCGACCGAGGGTAGAAACTTTTTCAGCAGCATCTTCTTAAAAGATTCCCACGAGCATCCTTCATTTAGGCTCTCCTTTTCCCTAATCCACCAAATCTTTGCCAAGCCTTTTAGATGATAGGCTACAATCATTACCTTCTTGGGCTTCTGTAATCCCCGAATACGAGAACATCTCTTCTATAGCGATGACCCGATCATCTAGAACCATAAAGTCGGCTCTCCCGTCATAAGTGGGAGGTCCTAATCGCTGGAAATGCGAGATAAAAATCATCTCTGGTAGTAGCACCACCGGGGGAACAAGCGGAGCATGGGCATCGGGTATGGCTCGATCCACAGCAGAATCTTGTACTAAGGGTTACAAAGTCTGAATTTGCAATTGCATCGCAACTACTTGCCTCGACAGAGCCTCGTTGCTATGGCGCAAACTCTCAATCAACGCATCGCTCTGCGCACCTGATGACTCACCCTCCTATTGGGGAGTTAACCTCATCGTAACACGCTTTGGTGGCATTTCTAAAAGGGCAAATGAACGACTCATCAAAATCCTAGATTACTACTAGGCCACACAACTTAGTTTAGATCATACTTAAAAGACACTTGCTTATGCTGCAACTTGCTCTTGGAATTTATAAATGATACCATGTCCTATTAGGATGATATCCTCTCATCCTACTGACTCATGTGCCTATGATATGAATGCATGGATTCTTTATTCAGACTTGAAATCATGTGTGTATATGTGTCATCATATAAACCTTAACATAGCACGTGTGCTCATGCGTTGATATGCTATGTATGCAATGTTATGCATTCTAAAAAGGCCTTAATGCATGCTATGAGGGGCGTACACATGCAATATTATGCATCTCATACTACATAACATTGCATGCAACGAGAAAATAAAACGTGCTAATGGGCATCCATGTGATTGTGGTTATGCATCCCATACTACATAACAGTCACATGTTGCCTCCTATGGTAGATCCATATACAAACACATATTATGCATCCCATACTACATAGTATACCCCGTATATTTCTTATCATGCTATAAGTGTAGTGACTATGCTTTGGCTAAGACGTACTGATGACACATCGGTGTGTGTATGAAAATGAATGAAGGAAAACAAAACTATATCAGATTGGCTGGTTTGACCAACTTGTCAAACCAACCTCCCTCTGATACCAACTATCACAGCCCATTTTTCACCGCATTAAAGGTGTATATCAGAGTAAGGGAAAATACGCGTCATTATGCCACGTCAGTCAGGGATATCTGCGGACGCTCAGGCAAAACTCCTACTAGACACAAAAAAGAAAGATCTTTAAGTGATTTAGTAAAAATCCAATTTAAGTTAAGCAATAACTATATCCCTCGGCTTGGTGGCTCCTCAAGTCCACAAAAGGAAAATAGTGTATACACTGCGGAAAATACTTCATTTATGAGATTAAACATCCAACATGAGAGTAGATGTTCCCCGGGGAACAACTCATGGTATGCAAGACTCTAGATTTATATTAGTAGTAAAAAAATCATTTACGGTCGCTAAATATAATGAGTTAGAGTTTTAAAATATGCAATGCATGAAGTAACAGTAGTAGATTTTAAACCTGAAAATACCTAACATTGCATTCCTAGCATAAATCATCCCAGAGAGCAAGTAATCCAATCCATCACAAGGAGAACAACTAACAGCTAGCAAGTATCCAAAATTAACAACCATGTGGGCATCAACAATCTGACATGAACCCACATAAAACAATAGTATGTCTGAACTAAGGAAAATAAACTGAAACAACAACTACCTCGCAACTGCGAGGTGAAAACCACAGCCAACACTACTACTCGGGAACTCCAAAATAGGCTCCACTACCTACTAAAGATCCAAACCTGAGGCGTTCCAAACACAGAACACCTCAGCAAGAAGGTACAAGCGGTGGCAGAAAAGTAAACAATGGTAAAAAGGGGTACCAACCCAAGACCGAAAGTACTATAGTAAAGTATAGAAGTAAGGTACAAAAGAGTCGGAAAATAAAACTTACGTAAATCATCACGCACATCAAAATACACCAGATGCACAAGGCTAAAAAGGTGGAGAGCATAATTAAACCATAAGCAAGAATATCAAAACAACCCTATTAGCCACATGTGGTAAACTCTACCCAAAAAAACGGGCGAGGTGGTCACTCATCTGGACATACCCTAACAGAGATAATATCTGTCTAACTGCGAGGGAGACTCGTACACTCCACCATTCACCGCAGACGCCCAAACACCCGGTAGAGTTCCATAAACTCTATGATGAAGCTCAGTTGGTGATGAGGAGTGATAATAAGACTCTCTTATCAAGGTTGCGGGTTCGAAACTCCATGGCAACAACCTACCACTACTGATAAACAGGCGCGGAGATTTGGTTGGGGTGCAATGGGCCTAGAGGCCTTGATGTTTAGGCTTACTACTAGTGGTATCGTGGGGCAGTCTAAAGGGCCTAAACCCGGGCTGCTGTTATGCCGGCGACGCTTGGTGCCTGGCCTAGCCAGACCGGGTCGTTATAGCTCTGGTGCACGAAATCATCATCAGAGAGTAGATTCGTTTAGCTCTCACCAAGATCTACGTTGCTACGGTGAGTTTTTCCAGTTTCGTGAAATTTTTGGTGTTAAAAATTTCATTTTTGACCTTCTCTCCTCTCAAAAAGTTTTAGGTTTTCATGCTTAGGTGTTCGTCGAGTATAAGACTTGGCGTTGAGAGAATTAGACCTGGCGTTGAAAGCATTGAGTGATCTTTAAGTTTAAGTTAAATTCGTCGAGTAATCTCGACAAATTCATCAAGTAATGCTAGTTTGGCATTGAGTGCGTCGAGTGATGTTTTGGTGCTAAGGCAAAATCATTGAGTGTAGTCAACGCAACGTTGAGTTAAGCCTTGGCATTGAGTGTATAGCGTTGACTATAGTCTGGGCATTGAGTAGTTTTGATACCAAGTCAAAATCGTTAAGGGTACTCAACGCAGCGTTGAGTGAACTTTCACTTAACGCGGCATTGAGTGAAGGCAAAATCATTGAGTTAGCTAGTTGGCGTCGAGTGCGATGAATGCACTCAACGTGGCGTCGAGTGTACTCGATGCTTTTTCGTGGACTTAGGATTTTTCACTGAATCGTTGAATATCTCTATTGAATTGGTTTTGTTATGTAAAAATTGTCGAGTTCCTGTTTTATTCGTCTAATATACTCGACGAATCAGTATGGGCTTGGTTTTCAATGGCGGAATTGTATCTATTTCATCAGGTTTGGCCTTAAGTCAATTTTTGGGATTTATTACTCCATTTATTATTGGAGAAGCCCAGTTTTTCGGTTGTGGTTTGCCTGTGTTTAACTATGGTGGTCAGTGTTTTGGTGGTATGTTTATTGTTGGGTCCGGCGTTCCTTCACTTGACCCGTGGCGCTCTGCTACTTATAAAAAAAATTAAGTAGCGCCCTCTCCAACAGTCCGGGCTTTTGGTGCAGTTGGGTATGTGCTTGATCCTTCAATTGGTATCAGAGGAGGTCACGGGTTCAAGACCGGAGGGGCGCTATTAAATCCTGATTTTTCCCTTCTACCTGTGTGGGTCTGGTGGGTCAGGCAACCGTGGACATGTGTTAACCCCACCTCTGAGTTGTGTGGGCCATGTGGTAACCCCACCTCTGAGCCGACGGGTTGTACTAGACGCCGGGGGGGATTGTTGGGTCCGGCATTCCTTCACTTAACCCGTGGCGCTCTGCTACTTATATAAAAAATTAAGTAGCGCCCTCTCCAACAGTCCGGGCTTTTGGTGCAGTTGGGTATGCGCTTGATCCTTCATTTATGGATGGGTTGGCAGTGGATAAAGGACCACCAACCTAATGGCTTTTGGTGAATTATTGCCTTGGTGGGTTTGCCCGGTGTGGGTATGTGACTGCTGGTGTGTTGGGTAGGTTCCCACCATCGTAGGTACCGGTTTTTTCCCAGTTTTGGGTTTTTCAAGGTATAAGACCACCTTTTCTTGGGCCCTTGTGAAGTTTTTGTTATTGGTCTTATGGGTAAGTTCCCACCACTGTAGGTGCAGGAATGGTCGGTGTTTTGTTGCTCACAGATTTATGGGCTAATTAATTCCTTACACTTATAGTTATTTATTTACATGTTCCATAAAGCATAATTCTTTATAGCACTTGGTGCAAATTCCGTACTTTTTGACTTTATAGGTTAATTAAACGTTTTAGTATTTTGGATTAATTGCTGAGGTTTGTTAGCTTCTTCCTCATGTTAGAATTGGTAAGCCTTGTACCTTTGGTTTATTGTTAACCTTTTTCACCACTTGTATTTTCTTTCTTGCTGAGGTGTTTTTTAATGTCTCAGGTTTGGAGAAGTAGCTGGTTTAGCGGCTAGGGTTGGTTTTTGGCTGGTTCTCTGCAGTTGTCGTTCCCTCACCGACTGTGAGGTAGTTGTTGTTTATTATCTTTTAGTTCATACATACATATCTTTTAGTGGATTCATGTCAGGTTGTTGACGCCCACTGAATTTTTGTTTCATGTAAAGTACTTGCTAGCTGTTAAGCCTTTTTTTATATGATTGTGTGGATTTACTTGCTCTCTGGGAAGGTTTCATGCTAGATTGCATGTTAGATATTTTAAAAGTATAAAGGTATTACCTCTATCACCTCATACATGGCATTTTTCAAAACTAAAGTCACTATGTTCGATGAACATAAAAGCTATTTTCATACTTATACTAAATCTAGAGTCACGCATACCATGAGTTGTCCTATATTGATGTTTTTGCTCATGGAGGATGTCAAATAATATAAACAAACTATTTTACGCAGCGTATAATTATATCTTTGTGGACTAGGTTATCCACTGAGCCGAGGGATACGGCTATCCAATTAAACATAACAAGATTTTCTTCGCAATAACTCATGAATTTCATATAAAATGTAGAGTTAGAGTCTTGCATAAGCGTCTGCAGTTATCCCCTGCACAGCGTGACATCACGACGCATATTTTCTCTTACTCTGATTCATATTTAAATTTAGAGAAAATGCGGGTTGTGACAGTCTTTCTTTTCCCAGTGGGCTTGTAATAGAACTTGATAATTATTATTATGTTCCTTCCATAACTAGAAACATTATATCCATTTCATGTTTGTACATGATTGGTTTTTCTTTTATTATTAAGAACAATTGTTGTTCGATATTTAAGAATGATGTTTGTTATGGTATAACCCAAATGTTTAATGGTTTATATGTTTTGAACTTAGACCATCAGATCTATAATATAGAAAAAACTAAAAGACAAAAAATGAATGACTCGAACCCTACGTACCTTTGGCACTGTTGTTTGGGCCATATAAATGAGAAATTCATATCCAAGCTCCCTTGAGATGGACTATTGGACTCATTTGATTATGAATCATTTAAGAGATGTGAGTCTTGTTTGTTAGGCAAGATGACTAAGGTCCCTTTCATGGATTTCAATGAGAGGGATGGTGATCTCTTGGGTATAATACATAGTGATGTATGTGGACCCATGAGTTCTATGGCTAAAGGTGATATTTTTTACTTTGTTATATTTACTAATGACTTCAGTAAATATGGATACGTGTATCACATGAAGTGTAAATCTAAAACCTTTGAAAAGTTCAAAGAGTTTAAGAACAAACTAGAGAACCAATTGGGTAAGAAGGTTAAAGCACTCTAATCTGATCGAGGTGGCGAATACCTAAGTCATGAGTTTTGTGATCATCTAAAAGAGTGTGGTATTGTATCACAGCTCACTCAACCTATAACACTACAGCATAATGGTGTATCTGAGCGGAGGAATCGTACTCTGTTAGACATGGTACGATCGATGATGAGTCATACAGATATGTCTGTTTCTTTTTGAGGTTTTGATCTAGAAACCGCTGCTTTTACACTGAATCGTTCTCCAATAAAAGCAGTTCTAAAGACACCATATGAGATATGGATTGGGAAGCATCCAAGTATGTCGTTCATTAAGATTTGGCACTATGAGGATTGCGTAAGATAAGTGCCATCTTGTGGGGTATCCTAAGGAAACTAAAGGGTACTATTTATACCTACCATTCGAGGGCAAAGTGTTTGTCGTAAGGAATGGTTTCTTTCTTGAGAAAGAATTCTTAAGTAGAAAGACTACAAGGGTAGAACTTGAAGAAGTTCAAGAACCCCAAACTGTGAATGAACCGGAATTAGGACCTGAGCCAGGACAATAAGTTATTGTAGCTAGAGAGCCTTCTTAAGAAACACAAGTTCCACATAGATCTGGTATACCAAGGTTTGAGCCTGAGAGATATGGATTTCTCGTGTCTCAAATATGTAATGTATTGCTTATGGATCATAGTGATGAGCATGCAACCTACCAAGAAGCTATGAGTGGACAAGACTCTGAGAAGTGGCTTGAGGCCATGAAATCAGAAATGGACTCCATGTATGAAAACTAAGTTCGGACCATGGTGGAACCACCTGAACTAGTATTGACCCATAGGGTACAAGTGGGTCTTCAAGAAGAAGACTGACCTGGATGGGAATGTATAGACATTCAAAGGGCGACTGGTGGTTAAGGGTTTCAAGCAAATTCATGGTATTGACTATGATGAGACATTTTCCCCTGTTGTCTTGGTTAATTCCATCAGAATTCTGTTTGTTATTGCTACGTATTATGACTACGAGATCTGGCAGATGGATGTAAAAATGGCTTTCATAAATGGAAACCTCCTTAAGGAAGTGTATATGATACAACCCGAGGGTTTTGTATCTCCAGGTGAAGCCGCTAAAATATGCAAGCAGCAGAGATCCATTTATGAATTAAAATAGGCTTCTCAAAGTTGGAATCTTAGTTTCGATGAAAAGATCAAAGAGTTTTGTTTTATCAAGAACGAGGATGAACTATGTGTTTATAAGAGGATTAGTGGGAGCATTATTGTCTTTCTGATATTGTATATAGATGACATACTGCTGATCGGGAATGACAAACCGACCCTACAAGTTGTTAAAACAACCTATGGAGCTGCTTTTCTATGAAGGACTTGGGTGAAGCAACTTATACTTAGTATTAAGATCTGTAGAGATAGATCGAAGAAGTTACTGGGTTTGACCCAAAGTACAAACATTGATAAGGTGTTGAAACGGTTCAACATGCTTGAGTCCAAGAAAGGATTCTTACCCATATCTCATAGTGTAAGTCTCTTTAAGGACCAGTGTCTTAAGACTTGTGAAGCTAAGGACCACATGAGGTTTATTCCATATGCTTTTGTAATAAGGTCAATCATGTATGCAATGATATATACTCGACCTGATGTATCTTATATCTTGAGCATGACTAGCAGGTATCAGTCTGATCCCGGCGAAAGTCACTGGATTGCCGTTAAGAATATCCTGAAGTACTTGCAAAGGACTAAGGATATGTTCTTGGTATTTGGTGGAGATAAAAAGATCGTTGTAAAGGGTTACATGGATGCTAGCTTTTAAAATGATAGGGATGACTCAAATTCTCAATCAGGGTTCTTATTTTGCTTAAATAGTGGTGATGTTAGCTGGAAGAGTTCCAAGAAAGAGACAGTTGCCGATTCTACAACTAAGGCGGGGTATATCGTTGCAGAAAATACAGTGGAGGAGGCTGTATGGATTAGGAAATTCATCAGTTAGTTAGATGTAGTTCCTAACATTGTTCATCCCATAGATCTCTACTGTGACAACAATGGTGCAATTGCACTTGCTTCGGAACCTAGATCTCATCAGCGCTCCAAGCATATACTTCGGCGATTCCATCTTATTCGAGAGATTGTCGATCGAGGAGATGTGAGCATTTGTAGAGTGCCTACTAAGGAGAATATTGCGGATCCACTAACAAAGCCTCTCGCACAGAGAAAGCATGATGGTCATGTTAGATCTATTGGTATGCGATACCTTAATGACTAGCTCAAATTAGAGTCTTATGGTTTATATTTTGTTGGCTGTAATAATTCATTTGATGAATAGAGTATTGTATATATTTCATTTATATAATTTTGGCAAGTTATTTTATTTTGTAAATTTATTTCTTTTGTGATAGAGTAATTTAACATAATAAATGCCCTTAGAGTGTTTGCTTCCATAGGAGTCAAGTAGTGACTTGAATGTGAGAGCCTATATTATTAGAAGCTTCATTCTTAAATAATCCCTAGTCGAGTGTCATCTTAGAAGCTAAGGGCAATGATGATACATTAAGACTAGCATGTGCGTTGACTGATGACCGGTTCTTACAGGTCATGATATTTTGATATCAAGTCATCATATGGGTACTTGTTAGTGAACAAGTTGTACTGGACAGACCCACCATGAGAATAATTTGTGGATTGTTATATGAATGTGTCACAAGTATGGCTCAAGTGATAATGGTGTTTGTAGTCCTTTGACCTGAAGTTACAACATTCATCGAGTGACGAAGAGCGTGCTTTGATGCTATCAAAAGTCCAGTCTTGAGAAAGTTGGATGATAAAGGTGGTTATTGGGCATATTACGAATCATTTGGGTGTTTGTGTGTAAGAAAAGATGGGATTTGTCCTCCTATATGACAGGAGTTGCATCCAAGGGCCCCTTGATGGAATGGGACTGAGAAATACATGGCCATGCTTGGTTGAGTCAATATATGATATTGGGCTCACCGAATTCTGGAATTCTGTTCTAGATCAGGAAACTAGGATTAAATAATTATGAGGGTGACACGGTATATACCTCTAGTTCTATCTGGATGTAAGGGATGAAGGGACATGACAACACTGATACATTGGTCACGAAGGCTTTAGATTTGTAAACTCTTATTGCTTGGGGAGCAATGATGCATTGCTAGATGTCATTCATTATTTATGAAGCTTTTGTTTGATACTTTCAAGATCAAGTGGGAGACTGTTGGTGTTACCATTGTGATCTGAAAGTGATAAAGTATGTAGTCTCACTACCAACACAGTATGAGCCTATCAGGGTCACACAAAGAATGTTTTGAGAAA
Organism: Platanthera zijinensis; assembly: GCA_039513925.1. Lineage (NCBI taxonomy): Eukaryota > Viridiplantae > Streptophyta > Magnoliopsida > Asparagales > Orchidaceae > Platanthera > Platanthera zijinensis. The sequence continues at coordinate 97,804,606 of CM077094.1, forward strand.
TTGGGAGATTGGCTTAGTATAATTTGCTCATATCATGAGTGGAAAATACTTAGAACAACTAAGCTTGGAAAATGTCGAGTGCGTTGAGACCACTCAACACTTTTGTCGAGTCAAGAGTTGACTCGTCAAATGATGGTGTTGAGTATGTTGAGTTTACTCTACACTTTGTCGAGTCAAAGTGTTTATTCGACGAGTATGGCACTTAAGTATTTAGTGTGTTGGGTATACTCGATGATTCATTGAGTCAAGGAGTTAATTCGACGAGTCTGAGTCTCATGCATTGAGTGTGTTGAGTCCACTTAATGCCTTCGTAGAGTTAAAGGTTGACTCGACAAATCTAGCACTTAGGCATTGAGTGCGTTGAGTCCACTCAATGCCTTCGTTGAGTCAAATGTTGATTCGACAGGTTTTGGCGCTGAGAGCATTGCGGAGTTGAGTTCACTCAACACCATTCGTCAAATATCATATGGATACTCAATGATTCATCGAGTATAGTTTGTATACTCGACGATTCGTCATATATGTCATTGATACTCGACGATTCGTCGAGAAAATGGTTGTCTGGTCGAAAATGCTGGATTCTAAGTCCCGGGTCTGCGAATAGTGATGGGAGCTGTTCTATTTATTCCTTTGGTATAAATAAAGGATTTTAGGGTTCCTGAAGTAACTGTTCATTCTGTCTAAGCACACGAGTCACACTATGCGAAATATACGAGACCTAAAAGCCGACGGAAGTCATTTCGCCCACCGGCGATCTCGTCGCCGCCGCTTAGCTTGATTTCGGTGAGTGTCAATGCCGCCTCTTCTATAATGGGCCTAGCAATCCGTGAAGATGCAGAGCTTTCTCTCCTGACCTAGATCTTGTGCGACAAGATTCTATGGGTTCTCCCGTTCATGTGGACTTCCTTTAGAGGTATGGACAATAATCTGCACTAGGGACTATAGCCGCAAAGTTATTAGCTGATCTCCTGGAGCATCTAGGTTTAGTATAGACTTGATCCCACATAGGTAAAATTTTATTTACAACACTTTCTTCTTGATGCATGTCCATTGCTAGATCCGAACTTCTTTTGGGTTTTCTTGTTCTTTATTTCTGTTGCGTGCACAACTATTGTGCCATCAAGTAAAACACAACATTTTGAATGGCCACGAGCACCTGCGCCTGTGTGGTGTTTAGAGGGGTGAATTCCTGATGTCAGGGAGTCCCCTAATCCCTTTGAGGGTTGCTGTGGTGGTCGTCATTCTTGAGATCTGCTGGAGATGTGGGATTTGGCTCCCACTTCCAATTAGAGGTTCCTTTGAACTGTTGGCGGTGAAGTTTGATGGCCTCATCCGCTGCAATTTGGTCCTCGGCCAGGTGAACGAAGTCTGTGCCCTAATCCATTTGGTTGGGGCCCCTGAGAAAGGTGTCGTGAAGGAGTTCGGGGTAGACCCCCAGGATTTGTCGTGCCTCAGAGGTGATGTGGCATAAGAACTCCGTAAGCGATTCTCCTTCGATCTGGCAAATGCCAGAGAGATGAGATGGATCTCTAACGATTTGATCATTTGCTTTGAATTAGTTATTGAAGAGGAGTGTGAGCACCTCAAAGTTGTTGATCTCCCCCTTTCCGTAGGGAGTGAAACCAGGTACGCGCTTTACCCTTTCGATTCATGGGGAACACTTGACATATAAATTGATCTGGCGCGTTGAAGACATGCATGATTGTCTCGAAGTGATTGAAATATTCTAGGGGGGTCCTCCATCCCATTGAAGGCCCCAAATTTGAGCATCTTGAATACATGCGGTGCGGGGTCCTTGGGATGAGTCGTGTCCCGGGGCAGGACACACTCTGGCTCGACTACTGGTTGTGTTGTATGTGTAGCAGCTGGGTTGGTAGTGTTGGAGCCAACTTTTCACATTTCCTTAGTTTGATAATATTAATTCCCATGTTGTATTTGATCATATTTTGTGTTTTGTAGAGTGTGCAGGTTTATAGGTTCAAGCGAAGCAAGAAACTCTCCTCTAGTACCTACCCCCGAGAGGTAGTAGTTACCGTTGGGCGGTAGCATGAATTAAATTTACATGGAGCTTGGGTTGCTACCGCGCCGCGGTATCTCTACTGTTTGCGCTAGTCTAAGGATTTATTCCAGCAGGGCGCTCGGGATGCTACCGTGCCAGGCGCTAACTTCTTACCGCGCCGCACTAGCTCACTCAACACTCACCGAGACTGAGGCATTGAGACCGAGCTATCGCCGAGTGCAAGCTTGTTACCATGCAGCACTATGTCACTCAACGCTCGTCAAGTGCGTTGAGTGTGTCAGACGACTGGGCTAACGCCATGCGCTAGCTAACTACCATGTCGCGCTAACACGAAAAAGAGGAAAATATTTGTTTTGAGTATTTTTCCAAATTTGCAGGACAGCTATCAGCATCAAGCACGTAAACCTACCGCCGAGCGCTAGTCTTAACGCCGTCGGTAGCCTATTTTTGAAAAATGTATAAAAGGCTTCATTTTTTGTTCTAGATACAAAGAGACACCTATTCTCAAGCCTAGGGTTTGTGTGCTGCATCTGGAGCACCGAAACACTGTGTCCGTCGAAGGAAAAGAAAACCGCCTCCCACCCATTTTCGTACGAAGATCTTCGGCGAGCCAAGGACTACAATGACTACGACGAGTTGATCGGTTGCAACCACACAAAGATCTCTAGCACCGATCGCAGATTGCGCAATGGAGAAATCGTCTTGAGGAAGATTCAAACTTTAATCTTTTAGACTTGTTGTACTTTTTCTCTTTTCTCTATTCTTGTGGTGAGGAAAATTGTCGGGTTAAGGTCGTCAGAATTTGAGGAGGATTCCGTGATAAATCGTCCCGGGGAAGGAATGTCTAGATTGGGTGATTTAGCAAGGGCTCTAAGATACTCCTTGCGTGAAGGTGAAGAGCCGGCTCGAAGACCTTTTTTGGAGGGAAAGGGAGAGAGCCAACTGGTCCATATAGTGGGTCGGTATAGAAAACAAAAAGATATTTGATTTTCACTGCCTCTGATCTTCGGCATCATGGAGATCAAGTTTTTGTAATTGTAAAAACACTCTTTGATTTATTTTAATAAAATTCATTTGTTGCTCTCTTTAATTGCTTGTAACATTGTGGTTGTTAGTCGGTGATACTCTAAAGGGTGCGTAGATCTCCAAGGTGGAATTTTCCCAGGAAAATGAGGTCTGTGACCTACCATCGCGCGTTAGAAAGCTAACGCCCCGTGGTAGCTTCCAGAACTTGTTTTCTCTAGATGAAATAGTTCGAATTTTTAATTAACACTCAAACCCTTATTCACCCCTCCCCCCCCCCCTCTACGGTTGGCCACACGATCCAATAAGTGGTATCAGAGGGAGGTTACTTTAAAAGACTTAATATCCTGAAGTAAGATGGCCAACACCGTTCACGCTTTACCTGAGGGACAAGGTATGAGCAGACCTCCACTGTTTATGGGGAGCGACTACAGTCACTGGAGAATGCGGATGAAAATTTTCTTAATAATACAGAACATGGACATTTGGGTCATGATTGAAACGAAATACACGGTGCCCAGTATCACTATAGGTGATCAAGTTCTGGAGAAATTGCATGATAAATGGAATGACTCCGATAAACTAAAATGCACTAAAAATGTGAAAGCTATGAACTCTCTCTTTTTTGTGTTAGACAAAACTAAATTTAATCGAATTTGTAATTGTGAAACTACATTTGATATTTGGTGATTACTAGAGCTAACGCATGAAGGTATATCTTAGGTAAAGGATTCAAAGCTATTTTGATTGGAGTCTGAATATGAACAATTTCGGATGGAGATCGACGAGGAAGTTGACAACATGTACACACGCTTCCCAAAGATCGTCAATGCCTCTAGATCTCTCAGGAGGACATTCTCAAATGGAGACTTAGTGCGGAAAATCTTGCGATCTCTTCCTCCACGATTCAATACAAAAGTGACCGTCATCGTTGAATGACACAATATCAACACCTTGGAAATTGAAAGCCTCATTGGGAATCTTAAGACCCATGAACTAGAGCTGAAGATACAAAGTGAGGAATACTCAAAGGACCCAAATAAGAAATCTCTAGCACTGAAAATAGAAGAGTCTGATGATGAAGGTGAATAAAGCGTATATGTTCGGGAATTTTGAAAATTCCTAAAGGATCCAAGAGGCTAGAGAAGTACAAAAATTTTCTAAAGAAAGGTGCAGTAGAGAAGAGGAGGTGGACCAGATCGCCAAAGGGGTCAGAAAGAGATGAAGAAATGCTTATTCATGAGTGCTTCCACTGTCACAAGTCTAAACACATGAAGAGAGATTTCCCAAAGCTCCAAAAGGAAGAAAAATGGAGGCAAGGCAGATACAAAGGAAAGAGGAAAGTGCTCAAAGCCTCGACATGGGATGATGCTATTTCTGACAAGTCGAGCACCTCCGACTCAAGCTGTGAAGATGAGGAGAATCCCTGTCTAATTGGGGGAACATCACATTGACTCAGATGGTGAATCCAGTGTCCATAGCGACACTGAGGTAACTCCTCCCACCTATATAGAAATACTTGAATTATACAAAATTCTTTTTGATAAATTAGATGATATCGGTAAAAAGAATAGTTTTTCGAAATCTGAAAATAAACAAATGAGAAAGGAATTGAAATGTGTAAATAGTGAATTAGTGAAATGTGGAAAAGAGAAGGTTGAGTGACAAGAGTGCTCTTACTCCTTGTGGACAATAAAATAATTAGAAGAGAACATCTCCGAGACTTCCTCCAAAATTAACACTCTCACTAAAGAGAGGAAGTACTTGAAAAGGAAGCTTCAAACTTCTTGTAGTCACATTGAGAACGAAAAGAAGAAATTCTTAAACCGGTGTGTGATGCTGGTCACAGAAAACACCGTGTTAAATGCGAAGATCCATGACCTGAAATTTTCCATACAAAAGTTTGGAATAGGCCAAAAATCTCTGGATATATTATTGGGCCATCAGTATCTAGGATCTGGAAAATTCGGGCTTGGATACAAACACTGTGAGCTACCACCCGACAATATCTCTACAGCCGGCAATAGTTAATTTCTAGCAAATCCAGCCAAATGGTTTATGAAACACAATGTTAATCATGTTAAATCTAAAAAGCCACATCCTTCTTCTAGCAGGAGCCCTACTACCACGCAAAAGGCGATATCTACCTCCTATGTGAAGTGTGCCAAATGTAATCAGTTTGGTCACACCTCTGGCTCTTGCTTGAAGAGACGAATGAATAAAATGACTCAAGTCTGGATGCCGAAGTCGACTACCTACACGATGGGTTGAACAACCTGGGTAACTAGATCTTTATGCTCATCCTTTTATTGAGTGTGTTGGCAGGCTAAGGATATGAAAAAGTGTGGAATTTAAAGACAAGTTTCTTAGCTTGGAGGACTAGAAAGGAGACATGATGATTTGTGGAGTAGACTGCAAAGGACATTTTCTTGGTGTCGACAACATGGGTAATAAAATAATTTTTACTTCAAATGTTTATTTGTAAAAGTTTAAGAACAAAATTTAATTTTTATTAGTCAACTTTATAGTAAGGGTTTGATTGTGTTGTTTTGAAACTTCTACAAATACAAATTATAAACATTACATCGAACATCATGTTGCTCAATGCACATAGAAATCATAATTCTATATATGTATCCTTAAGAACTAATGCATAGGTATATCCACGATCATTCACCCATTGTATGTGTCTCACAATAGCGGGGTGCATAGGGTTATGTACATTAGGAACGCTAACTTGTAATCCACGACTTGTCCTTAACTGGGGAAGGGTTCTAGTAGGTGCGTGTATGGCGCTGGCGGGAAAGAGTGTTAGGTTGAGAGGGTCCTTGTGTGGGCATATGGGATTACCACCCCCATCCTACGGCACTTGTGCAGCTCCTCATGCCCATCTGTCACTTAGTACGGGGCTATGGTGTCGACATATTGTTTGGGTCGAATGTGTTTTAAGTATTTTCATAATTTTTCATATGCAGAGCTCGGACATCATTTCATGTCTCATGGTCATCGATGTCATGCATCGTACTCTATCGTGCTAGTCTATTTATGTTTGCATTATTTTCGTTTGTTTTTGTCTGCTTTGTTTATTTGTTTTTTTTAGAAAATCAAAAACAAAAAATTATATATAAAACCCAAAAAAAGTTTTAAAAAAATGGTTTCATCACTATTAGGACACACATGGCTAGTGTAAGACCCCTTTTTCCCTTAAAACTACCGGGGTCTTATGGCCAGAACCACCGCTTTGCGGTAACACCAACACACCCTGGAAGGTCGTCACTACAAAACGTCGATCCTGTCAGTCATACCGATTGCAGAAGAGTAGAATAAGTATAAAGAGTAAAGTAAACTCAAATACAGGTACACCAGAAATCACATAAATATAAATAATTTTCCACGAAGGGAGAGTCCAAAGCAATGATAAATCCAAGTACTAAATATAAAAAGGGCTCCTGCCCGATACATCAAATCCTCACTACAAGTAACTCAATCGCGGAAGCAAATCTATAATATCTACTAATGATCGGGACTCACTGTCCCTGCTGGCTGGACTCCCGTGCTAGACTTCCCCATCTCCATGTGTATCGACCTCTGGGGCTGCGTCTCCTAGTTCGGCTCCACGATCCTCTAAAATGATTTGGTCAACGACCGATAGTCTAAAGACTAAGTCATATCATCCCCCACCCCTCCCCCATGGATCCTAGGCACCGAGCGGAGAGGAGGAAAGGGAAGGTAATGAAGGTGGAGAGTAACAAAGGTAAGCAAATGGCGGCGAAACTAGTCTATCATGAGTTCATAAACAGAGAAAATAAATGTAAGCAGTGGTAGGTAAACAGTATAAGTATACACAAGAGCGAGAGAATAGGTACAGTATGAGAAAGTAAACTAAGTAAGTAACCATGTCATATAGGAATGCCCATACAAATTTATAGACCAAGGGGTCATTTTGCAAGGCCTATTGTATAAAGTGTCTTATACCAATTTATACAATAAGTGTCAAGGGTTATATATAATGATGATGTTATGTCATGGAAGTATGCTATGATATGAACATGCAAGTCCAACACACACACTCAACTCTATGCATACAAACCTTTAGTTCCCAATTTCTGGAGCCTAACCTCCCAGGATACTTCTATAGTGGTAAACGGAAGCGGTGGGTTAGGCCTCGCCCACCTCTAAACCGATATCACACTACCAGTTAGACCTATCGTATGCCTCAACGCTAGTGCACTAAGCGGAGCTCCTGCGTACTCTTACCGGCTATGCACCAGACGTTATTTATCCAAGTGCCAAACCACACTTGCTGAGTCAACGTACTGGTGTTGGTGTGATGACTCTCTAATACCAAAGACCCACCACCTTTTATATTATGCACATGCAATATTACTATATTTTCCCACCGAACTGAAGCTCCCCGTACTATCCTGTTCGTCACAATTATCTACCGAGCCAAAGCTCTCCAGACTAACCTGTCCGGTACCAATATCTATCGAGCCATCGGCTCGTCGGGCTAACCTGCCCATCACTAAAACCACCGAGCATATCGCTCAAGTGATCCAACCTAACTCCCACAATACTGAGAAGTGTGAGTGTAAGTGTAATCCTAGAATAATTCTAATTACTCTTGTAATCCATTTAGTCTTATGGTTTACATTAACCTTGGACTGCCCAGGGCATTCCCTATGAAGGGCTCTCGGGGGCACTAGGAACTACGATGGGCTGAAGGCCAAAACTCCCTTTCGTAAGGCACTTACTATTATTGGTTATTACCTAATTCCCGATCCCTTTTAATGTTATTCTGGATCTAATCCTAGTATATTTTGACTCTCTCTCTCTCTCTCTCCATAGGAAAGACGATCTTTTGTCGATCCTGAGCACCTCTTAACTCGAGCCAACCCAACACTCTCTTCATCATGACTCCTAATGAAGCTCTCTTTTTTCTTTTTCACTTTACTAAGATCAATAAACTAATAATCCCCATCTCCCTATGTCCATTCCACATGTTACCACAATTTCGGCAGTTTTACTAAATGCAGACCAACTTAAGCTATATGATATACATGATAGGAGGTACTCCAAATTTTCTTCCAAATAACCTAATATAATTATTGTGGGTCTATCATGACATATTTAGCCTAAATCCAGAAACTTGTAATTTTCCTAACTAATTTAGTATTTATTAAATTTTCCCAAAAGTTTTGCCACGGGTAAATTTGAACATGAAGTACTATATTTCCTTGAGTTGTGGCCACTCAAAAATTATGAACAGTTTAAGATGGAAAAATATCAGTTAATACCAAATTTCACAGACTATCAAAAACGTAATAATCTCTAAATAATTAATTCAAGATAATTCAAATAATTTGAGTTAAAGAAGAGAGTACCATAAATCATAGTCTAAAAATTATGTAACAATTATTAGAGCCTTATAATGATCATAAAACACTACTGACTAAGTTTCATGCAATTCCAAGGTCAGTGAGCTATGTATAAAAATACTTCAAATAATTCTATTAAAGTGCACTTGTGAAGGAACATTCTCTTAAAGTCATCCAAATGACATGTAATAATTTTCTAGCCTTTATTATGCCCTAAAAGGTTCTTTTGCCAAGTAACACAATTTTCCAACAATATATACCGTTTATTTTATATTTACCAAAATGTGGTGCACTAGTTCACTTAGCACAAGAGGTACTAAGAGGAAATGCCCAAATAATCCAAATAATTTACAAGTGCCTTTAAATAATATTTAATTAACCTTGCCAGAGTTTCACATCATTCTAAATTAATCTAACCATGGTTACTTCAAAATCATCTCATGGGGTAAGATGAAGGTTATAACTACAAGTATAAGCTACTGTTTTCTAAACATCCTATAATAAATTACAGAGCTAAATAATACTATAAAATTACTCTTACCAAAATTTCATAAGGGTCCAAGGTCATATGACCCTTCAATATTTTCATAAAAGGTATAGGCCTAAGCTATCCCTAATTGGTTTATGTTGTATTCCTAAGTCTAAATATCACCAAATTCCTTCCTAAGGCATTTCACCATCCTAAGACCACATGTACTAAACACCAAGTCCATACAAGGAAATATCACCCCATGTCCTTCACAAACCCCCAAAGTTCATCCTTAGGGTTTGAACTAGGGTTCTAGGTCAAATCCACCCGAATCTACCCCAAACTCCATGTGAGGGTATTTAATGTCTTAACAAATGAGTGGCCCAAGTTTCAACCTCTGTTGAGGTGATTTGGTCACCGAATACCACAAAGGGCGTTTTACCCTAATTAACCCTTTTTGGGCCTAGGCTAGGGTTTACCAAATTCTATACCAATTCTTCTCCAAATTGAATCAAATTTTACACAAAGTCTTACATTCACCCAAAGGACCACTCACCAGAATTTTGGAGGGTTTGGAGGTCATTAGACCTTTTAAATATATACTATATGGATTATTAAATTTCTACAAAAACTATAGGAAACTGTTTTCCAAAAATTCCCATTTTTGGATATATTCTAGGTATAGGTAAGTGTGATCCCCATCCATAATTTCAAGTCATTTGGATGGCTGGATTGATGGGGGCACTCAAAATAATCGCTGCTCTAGCCTAGGTATAGACCTCACCAAAATGAGAGTTGTGGTCTGACCTGAATTCCAAATTGGTTCAAACTAATTTTAAAATAAAATAGACTCATAGGGATACAACTTTTTTTATACCACTTTTACTTCAGAGGACCCTAGGTATTTTTAATAATTAATTTAAAACAGCCCAGTAACTGTGACAGAAAATGAAATAAAATTAATTAATAGATTCAATCACTGCACGAATCTTAAAGCAGATGGGACGATTCCTGGTTTTCTTCTTCCTCCATCTAATGGCTTAGATCAACCCGACCTAGAGCACATTCCAAGCCCATTTTCCAGCCCCCCATCCACCTCCTTGGCCGGCCACCACCGCCACCACCTTCGTTGAGGTGGGGGCTATCGCCAGGCGGCGGTAGGGCCACTAGAGGGGCGGTTTTCGGAGAACCCGCAAGGTAGAAAAACCATGGAAATTTCAAAAAATTCTCTCACCCGATCGGGCTCAATTGATCCCTATTTTTCTCCTAAAATACTTAAGATGCTAGCCCACGAAGAGAGGAGTAGAGGAGGACCTTTAACTTGGCTTGCCGATGAGTGTGGTGGTGGTGCGCCATGGCCGGTGGTGGAGCTTTTCGGTGCTCTAACGTAGCACTGTCAAAGGGCTCGGTTTCTTTAGGAGAAGAGTGGAAACTTCTCTTCTAACCTTGGGGAAGCTTTTAAAAGAGCCAAAAGGGGGAGGGGAAGGGTTAAGGCATGAATTCCCATTTTCACCATTAATGGTGAAATTTCGGGTAACTGAATTCCCATTGTTTTAAGCCCCTTCGTGATCTAAAAAATGCTAGAAACTCTTCCCCTACACCTGTGGAGTTGAATCCAGCCATCAATGGCGGGATTTGTGGGGGTTTCACCTGTAATGCCATTATTGACCCCTCTTTCTCTCTCCTCCTTACTGAAGAAATTGATTTCAGCCACCTTGGGTGGCCGTACATGGCTATTCAACTCCTCAAAACTGATGAGGGGTAATGTGTCCATCCTTTGTAATCAATTGGAGAGGCCCTTGATCTCCCTTGGCCATGAATAGCCTCTTTTTTCACTTTCTCTCTCCTCCATTAAAGAGATAAATGGAGTTTTTCTCTCTCCTAGTCATCGAGGCTGAATTTGAGGACTAATCCAGCCTAATGGCAGACCATTAGCTTATAATATTAAATAAAATAAAGTTAGCCCAAGTGGGAGAAATGGGCTTGAGCTTGGGTTAGCCCATTTGAGCTAGTTTGACCTAATCTTAGGGTAGAGTTGACCTTGGTCAACATGACCATTTGGGTTGACCCCAGTGCATCCTTGGTGACCCATTGGCTTCCCTTAAAGTCTAGTAAGTCTTGGGTAGGGTTGGTTGGGCATCTTGAAGGTCACTTGACCCTTAGATAGGGCACTTTGACCTTTTTAGAGCTAGGTTTGACTTGGGTCAACTTAGCCTCTTTGGTTGACCACAATGGGTCCTTGGTGACCCATTGGCCTCCCTTAGGGCTTGGGTAGGTCTAGGTGGGTCCCTTTTTCTAAGGGGATGTCAATTGGGCATGAGTGAGCTTAGTTTGACCTAATCATGGCTTGGGTTGACTTTGGTCAACTTGACCTTTTTAGTTGACCCCAGTGGGTCCTTATGGCTCTAATGGACCCTCTAATAGGTTAGTGGTATTGTGGTAGGGTCATGGAGTCATGGTGAAGCCCTATGACCATCCCTAAGCTAGTGATTGGGATTCTACTATTTGCAGACTAAGGTTGTCTCACCTTCATGCCTAGGTTCACTTGATTTTCTTGGGCTTCATAGGGTTTTGTCATGACCTAGTCATGACAAAACCACTCAGGGGTCTAGTTTTCTGAGGGATGTTACAAATCCCAATACATAAAAATAAAAATTTCTTCCTCGAAATTCAAGTTAGGCCTACGGGGTTTCAAGTGTGAGAAGTAAAATGTAACATCCCGAGAGGTTAAAGGGAATACCTGACGCGAAAAGTTTTTGGTACCTTTGCTGCATCAAGTATTATGGCTCTCATGTGTGCTCCTCTTTTCCATGATTCCTCCACAAGACTTTGACCAGCGGAACCTTCTTGCGCTGCAAGACCCGCATCCCAGTATCATCTATCCGGATCAGCTCCAGGTGAACCGATCGATTAGAAGCTATAGGCCCAGCTGTCGTCGTAATCTGCTGCTCCGGCCGATGTAAAGCTCTCTTGATGGAGGAGACGTGGAATACGTCATGCAAACCCACTAGCTCTAGCGGCAGCTCTAGTCTATACGCCAAGGGACCGATCCGCTCCAGGATCCTATAAGGCCCCATGTATCTCGGACTGATCTTCTTCTGACCACGCACCCGTGAGACTCCAAGCATCGGTGGTATCTTCAGAAACACCCGATCTCCTACCTGGAACTCTACCTGACGATGTCGAACATCATAATACTTAGCCTGCCTGCTCTAGGCCTCCAACATCATGTCTCGAATAAACCACACCTGAGCATCTGTATCCTCAATTAACTCCAAGCCAAGTACCTTCGAATCCTCATCCTGGATCCAAGACAAAGGAGTCCTGCATCTCCGCCTGTATAAAGCCTCATAAGGGGCCATGCCGATGCTGTCCTGGTGGATGTTGTTGTACTAGAACTCGATCAATGGTAGATGCCTCTCCCATGGATCTCCGCGGTCCAGTATGCAAAGACGCAACAAATCCTCCAGTGTACGATTGGTGCGCTCTATCTGTCCATCAGTATGAGGGTGGAAGGCAGTACTAAAGGTCAACTTGGTCCCCAAATAATCCTAGACTGACCTCCATTCCTTAGACGTAAATCGTCCATCACGATCGGACACTATCATCCTCGGCACTTGATTGGCCCGCGAGCAAACTCTTATTTGAGTGGTTGGTTCGATGAGTCGACCATCGCAAACTGATAGAAAATCGAAGTTTCTAACGAAAGGTGCAAGTGCACCTATCGTAAGTAATACTCGATATTCAGGAGAAACCGAGGTCGTATTGTTCTCGGGATCGGGTTGATTATTCTTACTCCTCCAGGAGGACTATTATTTTACTGAAATTAAGGTGGATATTTGTTTGTCACTAACAACAGAAATAAAAGAAAGCAGCAAATTACTAGATTATTCGATGACGGGTTAACGCTTGGCACCGAATCAGATTAAGACTAAAATAATTCTTAATAATTATTGAACTTAGTTTTCAAGTTAATAAAAGGAACTTGGCCGTGGAGGTTCCACAAATATGAGCACACCTATCTCTAGGTAATATCGCTCACCTAAACGCTAAGACTATTCGACCGAACATTAGTCCGACGAAGGATTCCTCTTAACGCCTGCTTTACGCTAAGAACACCGCTATTGGATGGGGAACCCAATCCGGTAGAACTATTCTTCTCCTCTCTCGAGGGTATGTACGCAATTCTATTTACCCAAGGGGGATCAGTCCATACGCACGGCCTCTCGACTAGCTAGCATATGGATAATGGAAATAGAGCCCACACATCGATTATGTGGACCTACACGTCGTTAACCCGGGATAAACCTTAAGTCCTAATATTAAACAAAAAATAAAGAACTTTAATTATTTCAAATCATTTTATATGTCCCAATGCTCTTCAATGCCAAGGGATAAAAATGATTAGCCACTTATTGGTATGAGGACGGTTTTATGGTTTTAATGAGGTGCGAGTTCTAAATTAAGCACTAAATAGTTATAAGAAAGAAAACATAAAACAACAAACATTTAGAAAAATTGGGAAGCTAATTAAAATGAGAACTCACGCACTCTTCAAAAGCATAAAAAAAGTAAAGACAATTCCTACTCAAACGAGTAGGCGGGAAATAAGGCGAGTCCTACTCAAACGAGTAGGTGGGAAATAAATGCAAATACGAGTTCTACTCAAACAAGTAGACGGTAAATGAAAAGTCCTACTCGAATTAGTGGGCGGGAAATTAAAACACGCCATTTAACTCTTAACGAATAGGCGGAAATAAATGCGCAAACGCACACACTCTCTATGAATTGAAAGAAAGCGATAAGATAAAGCACTAAAATTTATCTCATATACACACGCACACTAGAAGATTGAGAAAGCGATAAAATTGTGAGTCCCGGCTCAAATGAGTGGGCGGGAGAATGTAAGCAATAAAATTATCCTCATAGACTCACACACACTAACATGAAATTAAAAGATCATAATGAAACTCTATCCTCATACACACACACACACAAATTAAAATCAAAACTAAAGTTACCTAAAAATTAAAACAACTACTTTTTTATACTTAGGATTTGCTAGAAATGAATAAAAAGACAAAATAAAATTAAAAAGAGCAAAAAGTTTTCGAAATGAAAGTTAAAATCAAAGGTGCTTAAAATTTAAAATTATAACTTTTTCATTCTTAAGAGTTCATAAAAATGATGAAAAAGTAAAAATAAAATTTAAAAGATACCAAAAGTTTTACAACCTACACAAAACCTATGTTAAAGAAAATAAAAATCACTTTTGAAATCACTTTTACAAGTTCATAAGGATGAAGAAGATATACTTTTAATGTAACATAAAGCTTGAAGAAAAATTACCATAATAACATTTCATTTTTGAAATAAAAACTAAAATAAAATCTAACATAACAACTAATTAAGAGCATGAAAAAACTAGTTACACTCATACACACACACACACTTTTCATAAAGAGAAAAGAAACAAAGAGAAACATGAGAATAAAAAGAAGAAGAAAGTGGGCACACAAGTTCATTCCAAAGACAATCAAGAAGAGAAAAGCTAACATATTTTATTAATGAAGGGAACTATTATAAAGCTATTACAAAGCTAAAGCTAAAGCAAAAGCAAACATAAAAGGAAGGGGGAGAAATCTCCTTACATGGCTATTAAATCACCAAGGGCAGCCCACAAAAAGACACTAAATTTGGCTCAAAAAAGTGAACCCTTGGATCATTCAGAAAATTTTTATTTATAGACAAAAAAGTTGGGTGACACGGCCTACCATACGGGCGTGTCGGTAGGGCATGTCACAGTTGTTGTGTTTGACTTTGCGAAATCCGGCGAGCTCGCTTCTTTCTGGAAGCTTTTGGAAGGGACACGTGTCTGACACGGGCATGTCGGGTTACTTGACACGGGCGTGTCAAGACACATATCAAGTTGCTGTTGAGTTGAGCTGGTGACACGGGCTACCACAAGGGCGTGTTGTTAGGCGTGTCCTTCTCGGGTCGAAGAAGGCATTGAGTGTAGACTAGCGGGAGGCGTTGACTGGCTTGACACGGGTGTTGAACACGGGCGTGTCACTAAGCGTGTCCTTCTCGGGTGGCATTGAGTGGCATTGAGAGGTGAACAGTAAAAGCGTTGAGTGGCTGACACGGCCGTGTCGGGTCTAAGGACACGGGCGTGTCTTGCTCGGGTCGAAGAAGGCATTGAGTGTCGAGTTGGGGTCAACGATGGTTGATCGTCGAGGGGCGACACGGGCATGTTGGTCATGGGACACAGGCGTGTCAGGTCAATTTTTGACCAATTTCTGAAATTTTTCTGGAATCAAAATTAAGCTAAGTTAGATCAGTTTTTTTACAAAAAGAAGCATATTTATTAAAGAAAAATAACATAAAAATACTAAAACATTCTAAAACTACTTAAATAAAATATTAAAAAAATATATATTTATAACTCATCAAATACCCCCATACTTAAGCTTTTGCTATTCCAGGGCAAAAGTTTGAGGTAAATTTATAAGGAATAAAAAAAACTCTAAGTTTAGCTACCGTTTTAAATCAATTATAAGAGAGATCTAAATAAATATACGGGATATAAGAGTTAAGTCCTAAAATTATGTAGATGATTTAAATAAAGCAAAAAGTTTTGGCCAAAAGACTTCTTAATATAATCAAATAGAAAGAAATAGTTGTAATGGTTAGGTTAACAAGAATAGTTTGGAATTATATGAACTTTAGCTTATAGAAGTTTTACCGGAAATAATGTAATTTACGAATTATACTCTAGAAAAGATTTTTGAATTAATTCTAGAGTCATGAAATTGGCTAAGGGGGGTTGATGTTGGTTTATGAAGAGGCTTGGATTTTGAGACGATGGAATTTTTTTCTCAAACCACCATTTTTTTTTCTTTTTGGATTATTAGGAAAATGAAATCTTATTTTCCTAATATGATTTTTTTTTCTTTTTTCAACTTCATAATAATAAAATTAATCTAATGTATATGTGTAGGAGTAATGAATTTTATCCTTTTATTCCATAACATATAATCTTTTTAAATTATTGGGTGTCTTTGTTTACGGAACGAAATTATATTCCCATTGACATAGGATCTTTTAAGGGTAAAATTTTCATCATGCCAAGTTGGACATGATAAATAAGGGAAAGAAAAGAAAACTAGATTTTTAATTAAAAAAAATTTTGAGAGCAACCTTTATAAAGTGTACATTCCAATTTTTCAGAAAGCTAAAAGTAAGCATAATTGAATTATATAGTCGTTATTTTCTAACATGATACACTTTCTCCTATCTATGAAAAATTAGAAGTAGTGCCTAAAACAAGTTCGCTATTTTTAACAAAACATAATAAATTCTTTAAAACTTAACCTCAGTTATTTAAATTTTACAATCTATAATTAAGAAACTAATAGTGCACAAAGAATTAATAAAATTCGCATATAAATAAACTAAAAACAAAATTTTTGGATAACAAGAAAATTAAGAATGGTATATTTAATTTATTTGTTTTATAAAATATTTTTGAATTTTTAAATTTATTATCTTTTTTTTGTATTTATGTATTTATTTCTTTAATATATACATACTAAAGAAAGAAAAATGCGAAAATAAAATAAAAAATTTAGATTTTTAAGTTTTGTAAAAAAGTTTCGAAAATTTTCATTTACAAAAATTGGGAGAAAAAGAGAAGTTATTTATAAGGATGAGAGAGAAAAGGGGAGAGGGGAAAGAGAAAAGAATATTTACAAAAAAATACTTACAAAAATTTATCTACAAAAAATATTTATAAAGTAAACCAAAATATTTTTGGAATTTTTGTTTTATAATTGTTTTGTTTTGTAATTTTTCTAAAAATTGTTTTATAAAATTTTTTTTTGAATTTCTAAGAAATTTTTTCATTTTATATAAAGTAAAATGTTTTTGGAATTTTCATTTTATAAATTTTTTTTTTTTGGAAATAAAAGTGCAAATAAGAGAAGTGCAGAAAAGAAAGCAGGGAAAATACAAAAACACCCCTATACTTAGTTCCAACATTATCCCCAATATTGTAAGATAAGTATACGGAACGAGTAAAAAAATGCTATATGTGCAAAAAGAAAGAGGGAGGGTAGAAACGTCCCTGATGCGTGTTCGGGGATGCCCATTAAGAAACCCTGAGGATTGATCCGTTTTGGATCGACCACCTCCTTACCGCTACGGAGGGTTATAGCTTTGAGGTTCTCCCGTGGGTTGGGCTCTGTATTCCCTAGCAGTGCCCCCTGTGCGCGTTCCGACATGAGTCGCGCCAACTGTCCAACCTGTAGTTCTAAATTTTTTAGCGATCCGGTGATGTTCCGGATATTGGACTCATTTGACGCGACGTATTTATTAAAAATTTCCTCCACCGGAAAAGGCTTCGGAAGAGGAGGAGGGCGCTGCGCATTGTTCGGGTTGCTCCATGAAAAATTCAGGTGGTTCCTCCAACCCGGATTATAGGTATTATTATAAGGGTTGTTTTAGGGGAAGGAGGGACGAATGGGATTTCCCATGTAGTCCACGAACTCATCGACTACACAGATGTTAGAGGGGGGGGGAGAAAACAAGGCGGAGTGGAGGAGGTAGCAGTCATCTCCGCCACCTGCTTTGTTAACCTTTCAACTTAAAGGGTTAACAGAGCAGTGGCATCCACTTCAAAAAGGCCAGCCGCCGACTTCGGGCGTCCCCACGGGACGTTCCATTGATAGGCGTTCATAGCCATCTCTTCGAATAAAGTCTGGGCGGCCTTGGGGGTCTTATTGTTAAGGGTGCCCCCAGCAGCCGCGTCAATCATTTGACACGTCTAGAAGTTAAGGCCGTTATAAAAAATTGGTACCTGCAACCACGTTGGCAGCGCGTGGTGCGGGCACCGGCGGAGGAATTCCTTAAACCGTTCCCAAGTCTCATATAGAGACTCAGAATCGTTTTGCACAAACGAAGAATGTCCGCCCGTAACTTTGCAGTTTTTGCAGGCGGAAAGTACTTCGTTAGGAACCATTCAATCAATTCAGCCCAGGTGGTGATACATCCTTGTGGGAGGGAATTCAACCACGCCTTGGCTTTGGATTTGAGGGAGAAGGGAAATAAGTGCAGGCAAATGGCGTCATCAGTGACGCCATTAATCTTGAACGTGTCGCAAATCTCCAAAAAGTTGGACAAGTGGACATTAGGGTCCTCATCCGGAAGTTCATCGAACTATATGGAGTTTTGGATCATTTGGATTACACTTGACTTTATTTCAAAATTGTTATTCGCCACTGATGAGTTGTAAATATACTTATTTTTTAGTGTATTTATTTCGTCATTTTAATTTATTTTCATAGTTTTTAGCTTGTTTTATTCAATAAAATGTTTCTTTTCTGTAAAAATATATTCTAATTTAGCTTTTTTTTGTTTTCTGAATTTTTTCAGAAAAATCTTTTTTCGGCCTTGTCACGCCCGTGTCACCCCCCGACACGGGCGTGTCAGGCTCTCAAACGCAATCAGCCAGTCAAAACATGCAATTTCACTAACCTGTGCCCGACACGCCCAACGTCACGCCCGTGTCAAAGCTTGTCACGCCCGTGTCGAGGCCGACCCGCACGCTTAGTCAAACAGTCAACGCTGCCGACATCAGGATGCCAGCTGTCCGGGTCATGCCCCCCTGTCACGCCCGTGACAATCATGTCACGCCCGTGTTCGCCACGTGGACCGCCCCGAAGTCAAAGCGCGCGTCAAATCCCCAGAGCCAGCTCCCCGTCGCGCCCTAGTCACGCCCGTGCCTGACACCTGTCACGACCGTGACCTGGGGCGTGACCGCCACGTTTTCAGCCGAAGTCAAAGCTCCAGTCAAATCACCCGATCAGCTCATGAACAGTACCGACACGCCCCCCTGTCATGCCTGTGACCTAGGGCGTGACACACCCGAAATTTTGCATATAAAATGGCAGCTGCTGTATGAGAATTCTGTCCACTTTTTGGTCCAAATTCCTTAGGCTAGGTGCTGCCCAAATGGCTTCTCATGCTTATGTAAGGAGAATTTCTCCCCCCTCCCTTAGTTTGTAATAGCTTTTTATTTTATAAAAATAGTTTATTTTCTCTCTTGCTTAGTATGAATCTCATTTGGAAGCGCCCTAACTTAAGTAATTTTTCGTTCCCTTTTTTGTTCTTTTCATGTTTTATCTTTTTCAGCTTTATAACTTAGTTTAGTTAAGGATTTTATCGCATTTACTAGCCGTTGTAATGCCCATTTTATTCTCGTTTTCCGCACCCGTTTAGCTTTAGTTTATTTTTATTTGCACTTTTTATGCATTTCTACCGCATTCTAGCGGTAGAAATGCACTTGTTTTAATCTTTCGCCAACTTCCATTTTGCGTTTATTTGCAAAACCTTTTCGCTCCGTTTAATTTTTATTTTCTCTTTTTATGCATTTCTACCGCATTCTAGCGGTAGAAATGCAGTCGTTTTAATTTTCCGAGCACTTAGCTTTTCGTTTTAATTTTCAAAACTTTTTGTCCGGTTAATTTTTATTTTAACTTTTTATGCATTTCTACCGCATTCTAGCGGTAGAAATGCAGTTGTTTTAATTTTTCAGTCACTTTGCTTTTTCTTATTTTTTTGCAAGTGTGCGTGCGTGTATGAGTTAGATTTTATAGCTTTATTTCAATTTCTGTAGAGTGTGTGCGTATGCATTTATTTCCGCCTACTCGTTAAGAGTTAAATGACGCTCTGCTTTCATTTTCCGCCCACTCGTTTGAGTGGGACTTGTCTTTTTACTGCTTTCATTTTCTTCCTACTCACTTGAGTAGGATAACTTTGTGTGTGTGTGTGTTTACTTTTCTGTAGAGTGTGTGTGTGTGATTTTACTTTTCTGTAGAGTGCGTGCGTGTATGAGATAAATTTACCCCCGCCCACTCATTTGAGTCGGGATTCGCATTTACTGCTTTCTTCAGTCCTACTCGTTTGAGTAGGACTTGCAATTTTCAGCTTTCTTTACTGCTTTCTTACTGCTTTCTTTATTGCTTTCTAGCGTAAGTGTCCCCATTCCGATGAGTGGCTAACCGCCCTTAGCCCTCAATATCGAAGAGCATTGGGACAGATAAAATCGCTTTAAATAATTAAAGGTCATGTTTTCTATTTAATTAAATTTCTTAAGGTTTGCCCCGGGTTAACGACGCGTAGGACCGCATATCGATGTGCGGGCCCTATTTCCGTTATCCATACGCAACGCCGAGAGGCCGCACGTATGGACCGATCACCCTTGGGTAAAGAGAGCTCCGCGCTAACCCTCAAGAGAGGAGGCGTGTGACTCTACCGGATTGGGTTCCCCACCCAATAGCGGGGTTCTCAGCGTAATGCGGGCGTTAAGGGGAATCCTTCGTTGGACTAACGTTCGATCGAATAGCCTTAGCGTTCAGGTGAGCGATATCCCTAGACCAAGGTGAGCTCATATCTAAGGAACCTCCACGGCCGAGTCTCCGCCTTAATTAATTTGAAAATTAGGATCTCTTTTTATTAAAAGTTATTTTAGTTCAAATTCTCTTTTGATAGCGTCGCGCTAAGTTGGTCATCGGCTTTCTGCACTTCATTTATTTCCGCACTTTATTTTCAGCTATTATTATTATTATTATTATTATGCATTTTATATTTTTGTTGTCATTTCCTTTTTTATCAAACATAAAAATTATCGGTAGAATAATAGGCTTTCAGGGAAAGAGTAGATATAGCTAAGCCGGCCCCGAGAACAATACGACCCCGATATTCCACACACGGAATATCCTGTACTACACGCAATAGGTGCGCTTGCCTACCTCTCGTTAAAACTCGGTTTCTAATAAAACAAAAACGCTCTTCTTTTTCTTTACAAAATAAAATCCCACTCATCTTAAAATAAAATAAAAAGAGCCGCGTTTTAGCACATCAAGTTTTTGGCGCCGTTGCCGGGGAATATTTCGACTTACTATTTTGAATTCCTGAAACATATTAATTTTACCCTTTATTTCTACTAATACATATATATATAAAAAAAAAAAAAAAATTTTGATCAACCAAAAAATTTTATATTAATAATAATAATATCAATATTAATATTAATAATAAATACTAAAATAAAAAAAAATCAAAAAAATAAAAAATTTTAAAAACTTTAAAACAAAAAAATCAGAAAAATTTAAAACTTAAAAAAAAAAATCAAAAACTAAAAAAATAAAAAACTAAAAAACTTTAAAACAAAAAAAATTATAATAAAAAAACAAAAAAAAAAAAAAACTTAAAAAAAAATGATGAAAATTTTTTCTTTCTTTTCATCCAAATATTTAAAATTCAAAAAAATATATATTTCTTTTTTATTTTCCCTTTAACTTATTTTCTTTTTATTTTTATTTTCAAAAAATCAAAAACTTAAAAAAAAAAAAAAACTAAGAAAAAAATATATAAAACAAAATTTTTTTTACTAATTATGTATTTATTTTGCCGTTTCGGCGCGCTTCACAATCGTGAGCGCTAGGGGATCACATATCGGTCGCGCTCACTTAGCTAAGACGTTAGCTTCTGAGTCACACCCACTTGTCGCCCCCTATCACCCGCACCATTTTGCCGAATTTTTCTTTTTCGTTTTTTATATTATATTTTTGCTATTTCTTTTAACTTTTGCAGGGTTATTCTTAACGGGCTTCCCCGAACGTGGTTTAGGGCAGATTTCTAAACCCCTATTTTTACTTTTTGTACATCTCTGTTTTTATATATCTCGTTCCTCATACTTAGTGCAATATTGGGGACAATGTTGGACTTAAGTATGGGGGTGTTTCCTATTTTCTGTCCTTTTATTTCTCGTACTTAATAAAAAAAAAAAAATTCCAAAAAATTGCAAAAATTAAAAATTTCAAAAATATATATATATATATATTTTCATGCTCATAATAATAATAATAAAATTTCAAAATTTCAAAAAAAAAATGAAACATCGCTCCGCGACGTTCGACTCATCGAATCAACCACAGATAAGAGTCTGTTCGCGGGCGATCCTTTTTCTACTTTGTAAATACTTTGTAAATATTCTCGTCACTTTCCACTTCTCTTTCCTTTCTTGTAAAAATTCTCTCTCTTTTCTTGTAAATATTTCTGTAAATCCAAAAACTCAAAAAAATCTGTATAACTCAAAAATCTCAAAAAATTTGCATAACCTTTAAAAAAAATTTCCAAAAAAAATGATGATAATAACCCCAAAATATCAAAAACAATTAGAAAAACTCATAAAAATCAAAATATTATTTTGTAATAAATAATTCAAAACCTCATTTCTTAACCTCTTTGCTCTTCAAAATAATTGTTTCGAGTTTATTTATAAGCGGATTTTAATTAATTCTTTATTTACTATTTGTTTTTTAATTGTAGCTCGTTAGACTTAAATTTCTGGGGTTAAGATTTTAAAGAATTTTTTATGGCTTTTTCTTATTATAGGGAACTTGTTTTTCTCATTTTCACTTCTTATTTTTTGAAATAAAGCACATTTTTATGTTAGAAAATAACATTTATGGATTTTACATTATTTCTACTTATGCTTTTAGAAACGTAGGAACGTCCAAATTAAAAAGGTTGCTCTCGAAATTTTTATTAAACTCTAGTTTTCTTTTAGAAATTCACTCCTTCTACTTTTTTTCATACCTTAATTGGCATGATTCCTCACTCACCCTTAAAAGATCTTATGTCAATGGGGATAAGATTTCGTCCCGTAAACATAGGCACCCAATAATTAAAAAGATTATATGAAGGAGTAAGAGGATAAAATTCATTACTCCTATACATATTCATTGGGTTTATTTTATTTTATGAAGAAAGAAAAAATGAGTTAGGAAAATAAGATTTCATTTTCCTAATATTCCAAAAAGAAAAAAATGTGGAGGTTCGAGAAAAAATTACCTCGCCTCAAATCAAAGCCTTCTTCATAACCGCCAATCCACTTATCCATTTTTCATGATTCTAAAATTAATCTAAAACTTTTTGAGAGCATAATTTTTAAATTGAATTATTTCCTGTCAAATTCTTTTTAGCTAAAGTTTTTTCGATAATTCAAATCCATTTTTGTTAAACTAACAAAAATAATTTTCGCTTTCTTTTTTCCATTTAGAAGTTTTTTTTGAAACAGTTCCTCTATTTTTAACACTTTCATAATTTAGGATTTAATTCCGAAACCCCGGAAATTCATTTCGATCTTTCGTACAATTAACTTAAGCGTTAGTTAAATTTAGGATTCTTTTTTATTCCTTATAGGTTCATCTCCAACTTTTGCTCTGGAATAGCAAAAGCTTAAGTATGGGGGTATTTGATGAGTTGTAAATATACTTATTTTTTAGTGTATTTATTTTGTCATTTTAATTTATTTTCATAGTTTTTAGCTTGTTTTATTCAATAAAATGTTTCTTTTCTGTAAAAATATATTCTAATTTAGCTTTTTTTTGTTTTCTGAATTTTTTCAGAAAAATCTTTTTTTCGGCCTTGTCACGCCCGTGTCACCCCCCGACACGGGCGTGTCAGGCTCTCAAACGCAATCAGCCAGTCAAAACATGCAATTTCACTAACCCGTGCCCGACACGCCCAACGTCACGCCCATGTCAAAGCTTGTCACGCCCGTGTCGAGGCCGACCCGCACGCTTAGTCAAACAGTCAACGCTGCCGACATCAGGATGCCAGCTATCCGGGTCACGCCCCCCTGTCACGCCCGTGACAATCCTGTCACGCCCATGTCCTCCACGTGGACCGCCCCGAAGTCAAAGCGCGCGTCAAATCCCCAGAGCCAGCTCCCCGTCACGCCCTAGTCACGCCCGTGCCTGACACCTGTCACGCCCGTGACCTGGGGCGTGACCGCCACGTTTTCAGCCGAAGTCAAAGCTCCAGTCAAATCACCCGATCAGCTCATGAACAGTACCGACACGCCCCCCTGTCACGCCCGTGACCTAGGGCGTGACACACCCGAAATTTTGCCTATAAAATGGCAGCTGCTGTATGAGAATTCTGTCCACTTTTTGGTCCAAATTCCTTAGACTAGGTGCTGCCCAAATGGCTTCTCATGCTTATGTAAGGAGAATTTCTCCCCCCTCCCTTAGTTTGTAATAGCTTTTTATTTTATAAAAATAGTTTATTTTCTCTCTTGCTTAGTATGAATCTCATTTGGAAGCGCCCTAACTTAAGTAATTTTTCGTTCCCTTTTTTGTTCTTTTCATGTTTTATCTTTTTCAGCTTTATAACTTAGTTTAGTTAAGGATTTTATCGCATTTACTAGCCATTGTAATGCCCATTTTATTCTCGTTTTCCGCACCCGTTTAGTTTTAGTTTATTTTTATTTGCACTTTTTATGCATTTCTACCGCATTCTAGCGGTAGAAATGCACTTGTTTTAATCTTTCGCCAACTTCCATTTTGCATTTATTTGCAAAACCTTTTCGCTCCGTTTAATTTTTATTTTCTCTTTTTATGCATTTCTACCGCATTCTAGCGGTAGAAATGCAGTCATTTTAATTTTCCGAGCACTTAGCTTTTCGTTTTAATTTTCAAAACTTTTTGTCCGGTTAATTTTTATTTTAACTTTTTATGCATTTCTACCGCATTCTAGCGGTAGAAATGCAGTTGTTTTAATTTTTCAGTCACTTTGCTTTTTCTTATTTTTTTGCAAGTGTGCGTGCGTGTATGAGTTAGATTTTATAGCTTTATTTCAATTTCTGTAGAGTGTGTGCGTATGCATTTATTTCCGCCTACTCGTTAAGAGTTAAATGGCGCTCTGCTTTCATTTTCCGCCCACTCGTTTGAGTGGGACTTGTCTTTTTATTGCTTTCATTTTCTTCCTACTCACTTGAGTAGGATAACTTTGTGTGTGTGTGTGTGTTTACTTTTCTGTAGAGTGTGTGTGTGTGATTTTACTTTTCTGTAGAGTGCGTGCGTGTATGAGATAAATTTACCCCCGCCCACTCATTTGAGCCGGGATTCGCATTTACTGCTTTCTTCAGTCCTACTCGTTTGAGTAGGACTTGCAATTTTCAGCTTTCTTTACTGCTTTCTTACTGCTTTCTTTATTGCTTTCTAGCGTAAGTGTCCCCATTCCGATGAGTGGCTAACCGCCCTTAGCCCTCAATATCGAAGAGCATTGGGACAGATAAAATCGCTTTAAATAATTAAAGGTCCTGTTTTCTATTTAATTAAATTTCTTAAGGTTTGCCCCGGGTTAACGATGCGTAGGACCGCATATCGATGTGCGGGCCCTATTTCCGTTATCCATACGCAACGCCGAGAGGCCGCACGTATGGACCGATCACCCTTGGGTAAAGAGAGCTCCGCGCTAACCCTCGAGAGAGGAGGCGCGTGACTCTACCGGATTGGGTTCCCCACCCAATAGCGGGGTTCTCAGCGTAATGCGGGCGTTAAGGGGAATCCTTCGTCGGACTAATGTTCGGTCGAATAGCCTTAGCGTTCAGGTGAGCGATATCCCTAGACCAAGGTGAGCTCATATCTAAGGAACCTCCACGGCCGAGTCTCCGCCTTAATTAATTTGAAAATTAGGATCTCTTTTTATTAAAAGTTATTTTAGTTCAAATTCTCTTTTGATAGCGTCGCGCTAAGTTGGTCATCGACTTTCTGCACTTCATTTATTTCCGCACTTTATTTTCAGCTATTATTATTATTATTATGCATTTTATATTTTTGTT
Source organism: Platanthera zijinensis (assembly GCA_039513925.1). Taxonomy (NCBI): domain Eukaryota; kingdom Viridiplantae; phylum Streptophyta; class Magnoliopsida; order Asparagales; family Orchidaceae; genus Platanthera; species Platanthera zijinensis. The sequence continues at coordinate 97,830,189 of CM077094.1, forward strand.
GTCATTTCCTTTTTTATCAAACATAAAAATTATCGGTAGAATAATAGGCTTTCAGGGAAAGAGTAGATATAGCTAAGCCGGCCCCGAGAACAATACGACCCCGATATTCCACACACGGAATATCCTGTACTACACGCGATAGGTGCGCTTGCCTACCTCTCGTTAAAACTCGGTTTCTAATAAAACAAAAACGCTCTTCTTTTTCTTTACAAAATAAAATCCCACTCATCTTAAAATAAAATAAAAAGAGCCGTGTTTTAGCACATCAGCCACCATAGGGCGAATAACACTCGACCCGGTATCATCCAAATTTGGTCGGGCGTAGTAAGACATTGTACGCTCCGCGACCACATTTGGAACTTTGTTGGCCATAAAAATAGCTGGGGGTTCTCCGATAGATTCTTCGGGTTCTAAAGTTTGATCTTGGCATTGAGATCGAATGCGTGCAAGTGTGTGGTCGATCTCAGGATCAAAATCAAAGGTTCGAGAATCCGAAGGTTGTCCACGGGTCATACACCCAAAAAAGAAAAAAAAGAAATAAAGAGAATTAAAACAAAGGGGAAAAATCTCTTTTTTGTTGTTTTTAGAAAATAAGTAAAAGTAATAGACTCTGGAATTCGAAATAATAACTCGAAAGGATCCCCGGCAATGGCGCCAAAAACTTGATTGGCCCGCAAGCAGACTCTTATTTGAGTGGTTGGTTCAATGAGTCGACCGTCGCGGACCGTTAGAAAATCGAAGTTTCTAACGAAAGGAGGCAAGTGCACCTATCGCAAGTAGTACTCGATATTCAGGAGAATACCGAGGTCATATTGTTCTCAGGGTCAGGTTGATTATTCTTACTCCTCCAGGAGTACTATTATTTTACTGAAAGTAAGGTGGATATTTGTTTGTCACTAACAATAGAAATAAAAGAAAGCAGCAAATTACTAGATTATTCGATGACGCGTTAACGCTTGGCACCGAATCGGATTAAGACTAAAATAATTCTTAATAATTATTGAACTTAGTTTTCAAGTTTAGAAAAGGCACTTGGCCGTGAAGGTTCCACAAATATGAGCACACTTATCTCTTGGTAATATCGCTCACCTGAACGCTAAGACTATTCGACCGAACGTTAGTCCGACGAAGGATTCCTCTTAACGCCCGCTTTACGCTAAGAACCCCGTTATTGGGTGGGGAACCCAATCCGGTAGAACTACGTTTCTCCTCTCTCGAGGGTATGTACGTAATTCTATTTACCCAAGGGGGATCAATCCATACGCACGGCCTCTCGGCTAGCTAGTGTATGGATAACAGAAATAGAGCCCACACATCGATTATGTGGACCTACGCGTCGTTAACTCGGGGTAAACCTTAAGTCCTAATATTAAATTGAAAATTAAGAACTTTAATTATTTCAAATCATTTTATATATCCCAATGCTCTTCGATGCCAAGGGCTAAAAACGATTAGCTACTCATCGGTATGGGGATGGCTTTATGGTTTTAATGAGGCGCGAGTTCTAAATTAAGCACTAAATAGTTATAAGAAAGAAGACATTAAACAACAAACATTTAGAAAAATTGGGAAGCTAACTAAAAGGAGAACTCACGCACTCTTCAAAACCATAAATAAAGTAAAGACAAGTCCTACTAAAACGAATAGGCGGGAAATAAATGCAAAAACGAGTTCTACTCAAACGAGTAGACGGTAAATGACAAGTCCTACTCGAATGAGTAGGCGGGAAATTAAAACACGCCATTTAACTCTTAACGAGTAGGCGGAAATAAATGCGCACAAGCACACACTCTACATCAATTGAAAGAAAGCGATAAGATAAGGCATGAAAATTTATCTCCTACATACACGCACTCTACGAGATTGAGAAAGCGATAATATTGCGAGTCCCGGCTCAAATGAGTGGGCGGGAGAATGAAAGCAATAAAATTATCCTCATACACTCACACACACTAACATGAAATTAAAAGATCATAATGAAACTCTATCCTCATACACTCACACACACAAATTAAAATCAAAACTAAAGTTACCTAAAAATTAAAACAACTACTTTTTTATACTTAGGATTTGATAGAAATGAATAAATAGACAAAATAATATTAAAAGGAGCAAAACGTTTTGGAAATTAAAGTTAAAATCAAAGGTGCTTAAAAATTAAAATTATGACTTTTTCATTCTTAAGAGTTCATAAAAGTGATGAAAAAGTAAAAATAAAATTTAAAAGATACCAAAAGTTTTACAACCTACACAAAACCTAAGTTAAAGGAAATAAAAATCACTTTTGAAATCACTTTTACAAGTTCATAAGAATGAATAAGATATACTTTTAATGTAACATAAAGCTTGAAGAAAAATTACCATAATAACATTTCATTTTTGAAATAAAAACTAAAATAAAATCTAACATAACAACTAATTAAGAGCATGAAAAAACTAGTTACACTCATACACACACACACACACACACTTTTCATAAAGAGAAAAGAAACAAAGAGAAACATGAGAATAAAAAGAAGAGGAAAGTGGGCACACAAGTTCATTCCAAAGACAATTAAGAAGCGAAAAGCTAACATATTTTATTAATGAAGGGAACTATTACAAAGCTATTACAAAGCTAAAGCTAAAGCAAAAGCAAACATAAAAGGAAGGGGGGACAAATTTTCTTACATGGCTATGGAATCACCAAGGGAAGCCCACAAAAAGACACTAAATTTGGCTCAAAAAAGTTGTTGGTACCCTAGTTTGATTTGAGTTTAGTCCTCTCCTTTGTGCCCCTTGACCCAAGAAATATCTATGGTCAATGGTTAGAAGTCTAGCTGTAGAGTCCTCACTTTTCCAGATTGAGAATTTGGTTAAGTAGGTTTTTCGTTCGACTATAGTCGAACGCCGCTCGACTATCATCTATCGGCTGATCGACGATCGTCTATCAGTTGGTCGACGCTTTGTTTGCGCTGATAGTTCGACTATCTGTTGATAGGTCGACTATCTGTTCTGCGCTGATAGTTCGACTATCTGTTGATAGGTCGACTATCTGTTCTGCGCTAATAGTTCGACTATCTGTTGATAGGTCGACTATCTGTTCTGCGCTGATAGTTCGACTATCTGTTGATAGGTCGACTATCTGTTCTGTGTTGATAGTTCGACTATCTGTTGATAGGTCGACTATCTGTTCTGCGTTGATAGTTCGACTATCTGTTGATAGGTCGACTATCTGTTCTGCGCTGATAGGTCGACTATCTGTTGATAGGTCGACTATCTGTTTTCTGAGGTAGGTCGACTATCTGCTTGATAGGTCGACTATCTGTTTGTGCTTGATAGCTCGACTATCTGTCCTGATAGATCGACTATCTGATAGTTCGACTATCTGTTCTGATAGGTCGACTATCTGGCGGGGTAGTTCGACTATCTTCTTCGATAAGTCGACTATCTGGATCGTTCGATTATTTGCCCGATAGATCGACGATCTCCGTGCGTCGGTCGACGATCTCCGAAGGTCGTTCGACGCTTTCTGCCTGCCTTTATATTTTGTATTTATTTATTATATTTAATTAATTAATACATTTTCTGGCACATTGTTTTAAGCTGTATGATAGAATTTCCAGGCAATATTTGCTCCATCTCTTTTGCCTGAGTCAAATCTTTTTGAGATAAAGTTGTTTGTCTTATTAGCTGTCTTTATAAAATTACTTTATCTGCTGACAGCCCTTTATAGCCGTTGGACTGAAAAGTCTTCTTTTTGCTATAAAGAGATTATTTCTGATGTGACTTTATTTAGTCCTTTGTTATTTGATTTGGTCCTGCAGCTTCTTAGAAAAAGGGTTATTCCTTTTATAGAATGTTTTGCTGCAGAGATGTTTCTGTCTTCTTGATATTTACAGCCCAGGTCTCAAGGCTCAGAAGAAGACAAATAATTCAAATGGAAGAGAGCCGTTGCTTGCTGCTATTATATAAAGAACCCTTTGAAGAAGGATTCAAGCTAGCTAATAGCTAACCAGTTGTTCATTCAAGCTTTCAAGCCTTCATCAAGTTCAAGCTTTCTGCTCTCAGCAAACTCCATCTAACTGAGAAGTGTTAAGATCTTTATCTCCTCTTCAACCTGAGTTCTCCTGCCTTCAGGAAGTTCAAACTCAGAGATCCTTTGAAGAAGAAGAAGAAGAAGATAGCTGCTTGAAGAGATTTCTTTTGTTATTTATTTTCTTCCTGTAGCTTTTCCTTCAGAATTTTCTGAAGAGTTTTCTGCACTGAAGCAAGACTTCACCTGGACATCTTTGAGCCAGGGGGAGCCTTGATTCTTTAGAGCATTCTAGCTCAGTGCAAGTTTTTGTGCTTCTCTAATCTATTGTAAAATAGAGAAGACATCTTAACCTTCTTCCCCCTCCTGTACAGGGTTATTACTCCCTTCAAAAGTATCCCTTGGTGGCAGGGCACCTGATCAAAAACCTGTGCTTGGTTTTTAGACACCTAATCAAAAGTCTAAAGGGTTTCTGAATCTACCTGAAGCAGATTCTGTTGGTGGCAGGGCACCTGATCAAAAACCTGAGTGGATTCCTACCGTGTGGGTAGAAGAGTGGACGTACCCAAGTTGTTTGGGGAACCACTATAAATTTCCTTGTGTCGTCTGGATTCCATTGTTTAATTCCTGTATTGTGGCTGTGATTAGATATAACTAGGCTGCTAGTTGCTGATTAGGTTTTTCCAAGCCTTAACTGTAATTACAGTTAGCTTGTGTTTGTGCACTTCACTTGTGTTAGGCTCTAGGGTTAAACATATATCTATAACCTTTCATTCCGCACTTCACTCCAAGGGAGTTGGGTAGACCATTAAGTTTTGTCTAGTACAAAATTTGATAACTCTATTCACCCCCCCCCCCTCTAGAGTAGTATCTATCCCTTCACTTTTAATTGGTATCAGAGGGAGGTTGACTGACTGAATAGGCTAACACCTAAGTCACAAGATCCTGATAGATACCAAAGCTTATAGATATTCACTATCATGGCCCAGTCTAAGGATTATTCAAGCACCAGACCTCCAGCATGCAACTTAGCTAAGTTTGGCATCTGGAAGGCAAGGATCAAACTTTATATGAATTCTATTGATGAAAGTATTTTTGCTTCTATTTTGTCAGGTCCCCCAAGAGCACCTGCTGCTGCCACTGCCTCATCATCTGATATGAGTGCAGTGCCTCCTCCAGATTATAATGATGAGTACAAGAAGGCCAAAATTGCAGATGCCAAGGCAATGAACATACTGGCTCAGACAATGTCTGATGAGGTGTTCCAGAAGGTTGCTGATTGCTCTTCAGCAAAGGCCATGTGGGACACACTGAACCAGATTGTAGCTGGTTCAGCTGATGAAAGGAAGGACAGAAGGTCCAACCTGATCTCACAGTACGAGAACTTCAAGAAAACTGATGCTGAATCAGTTGAAGCTATGTACACCAGGCTCAGCTCAATCATCAATGAGCTGAGGACCCTGGACAAGGACATATCATTGACAGAGGTCAATGATAAGATTCTTATGTGCTTCCCTAGCACATGGGATCTAAGAATCTGGCCCATCAAAGAAGCCAGAAGTACTAATGAGATCTCAACTGAAGCTCTCCTCGGCAAGCTCAAGTCTTTTGAGCAAGTGCTGAAGACAAGGGAAGCTGAAGCTGAAGCAAAGACCCCCACTCCAACAAGAAAAGAGCAATCTCTAGCTCTTAAGGCTGCAGATGTTTCTGAAAGCAGCCAATCTAATGAGGAACTTATGGCACTGTTTGCCAAAAGGTTTCTCAAGATGGGGAGAAAGGAGTTCAGAAAGAAGTCTTCACGCTATGAAGACAAACCAAGGTATGACCGCTCTCCTGCTAAAGAAATTATATGTTATGGTTGCAGGAAGCCTGGACACATCTTGCCAGAGTGTCCAGAGGAGAAGAACAAAGAAAAGAGAAAAGATAAAGAACAGCACAGGAAGCACTCCAAGCCATCCTCCTACAAAAGCAAAAAGAAGGAGAGAGGTTTCATTGCTGAAACCTGGAGTGATTCTGATGAAGAATCCTCCTCATCAAGCTCCAGTGAAGATGAGGAAGAGAAGAAGGCAAAAGAAGTTTGCCTCATGGCAATAGATGCCTGCAGCAACCACTCTGCTGTAGAGAGTTCTGATTCTGATGAAGAGATGCCTACAGAAGATGAGGTACTTTCTTCTTATGATTTTACTTCAGAAGAATTTAAAGTAGAATTTAAATCTTTATGCTTAGATTTGATTAGTTCAGAAAAAGAAATAAAAGAACTTAGAAGTGGGTTAGCTGACTCAGAATCAATAGCCTCTGAAAACATTAGGTTAAAGGAAGAACTCACTACTTGTAGTGAAGAAATCAAATTTCTTAAAATAGAGTTAGCTAAGTCTAAGAGATTAGAAGAATCCCTTAATGGTAGAAGCCTTAAGCTGTTAGAAATTACCAGCATGACTAACACTAGGTCAGGTAATGATAAACTAGGCTTAGGAGCTTCTCCCAGTGAACCCCCAGTCATTCTTAAAAATAACCTTTCAACTCCAGTGAACTTCATTTCAGCTAGTGGAAAGAAGTACACTGAGCAAGTAAACCTTGTTAATAAAACCCTAAATAAAGCTAAGAGAGAAAAGAGAAAGAAATTTTTTAAAGAAATGCAAAGAGCGTCGAACGCCGCTCGACGATCGGAAGCTCCATGGTCGAACGAAGGTCGACGATCTGAGCACCCATCGTCGAACGTCGATCGACGATTTCAATATGATTTTCAAAATCATAATCAATTCCATAGAAACCTAAATGAGAATAGAAACCCTAGGTGTGTTGACCCATCATCAGCATGGAGAATCCCACCTAGGAGATCTCACCCACTAGGTTATCACCCTCAGCCTGCATTCTCATACATTTCCAGTTTTTCTTATGTGAAAAACAAGGGACCCAAGGTTACCTGGGTCCACTCTGTCTAAATAATTGTCTTGCAGGTGAAGGCCTATCCAATCACTCAAAATAAGTGGTATTTGGATAGTGGATGCTCTAAGCATATGACAGGAAATAAAGATTTACTGTCAAAATTCAAAGCTAAGCTCGGCCCAAAGGTTATCTTTGGAGACTCCAGCTGTGGTCAGACAGAAGGCTATGGCAAGATCACAATTGGAGCAGTTACTTTCAAGAGAGTTGCTTATGTCAATGGACTGAAGCATAATCTGATTTCAGTCAGCCAGCTATGTGATGCTGGCTACCAGGTTTCATTTTCTAACTCCTCTTGCAGTATTACTTTAAATAATAATATTGTTTTAGTAGGTATTAGAATAGGTAACATTTATTTAGTAGATTTTAATTCATCTCAATCTGAAATCTGCCTGTTTAATGAAGTAACCCTTAATAATAATTCCCTATGGCATAAAAGACTTAGTCATGTAAACCTTAAAAATATATCTAGGTTATCTAAGCACAACCTTGTTAGAGGTTTACCTTCTTGCCCCTACAAGAAGGAGAGCCTATGCAAGGCTTGTCAGCTAGGCAAGCAAACCAAGAATTCTTTTAAATCTGTAAATAAAAGTGATTCTCCTAGGATCCTGTATTTATTACATTTGGACCTTTTTGGCCCAATAAATGTACAGAGTTTAGGAGGGAAGTATTACACATTAGTAATTGTAGATGACTTCTCTAGGTTCAGTTGGGTTTTCTTTTTGAGAACTAAGTCTGATAACTTCAAAGCCCTTACAGACTTTCTACTATGTGTGCAGACTGAGTACTCTACTCATGTGGCCTTGATCAAAAGTGATCATGGTACTGAGTTTGACTCTCTTCTCATGCAAGAATTCTGTGAGAGAGAAGGTATCAAACATAGCTTCTCAGCTCCTAGAACTCCCCAACAAAATGGGGTAGTTGAAAGGAAGAATAGAACACTTATTGAAGCTGCTAGCACATTGTTGGCAGATGCTAACATGCCTCTATCCTATTGGGCAGAAGCTGTTAGTACAGCCAACTATGTCTTGAATAGAAGTTTGATACACAAACTTAAGTGTAAAACTCCTTATGAGTTGCTTAAAGGAAAGAAACCAAAAATTAATTATTTTAGAGTTTTTGGCTGTATTGTTTATATTCATAATAATAATAAAGAATATATTAGAAAGTTTGAAGCAAAAGCTTCAATGGGAATCATGCTTGGATATTCCCAAGTAAGCAAAGCTTATAGGGTTTATAACAAATCAACCTGTAAAATTGAAGAATCTGTGCATGTGACTTTTGATGAGTCTCAGATGTTTTATAAGGAGAAAGAAAATTCTCCTTCCTCAAGTTCTTTGCAGGTACATGATGCCCCTCAAGAAATTCTTCAACTTTCAACTCTTCAGATCACTGAATCAGACAGTGATGAAGACATTGCTGAAGCTGTTGAAGCTATTGCTGTTCCACCAACAGTAGATCAAATTCCTCCTGAGGAATTAATCCCAACTGTTGCTGAAGATCACATCCCACCTGCTGATATTGTCACACTTAGAGATCACCCCACATCTCAAGAGATTGGAGACATATCAGCTGGTGTGCAAACAAGACATCAATTAAGACAGGATGTGATGCATGCTTGTTTCCTCTCACAGGTTGAGCCCCTCACCTTTAAAGATGCAGAGCTAGATCCCCACTGGATCATTGCAATGCAAGAGGAGCTCAATCAGTTTGAGAGATGTAAAGTTTGGACTTTGGTTCCAAGACCTAAAGGCCAACTGATCATAGGCACCAAGTGGGTGTATAGAAACAAGCTAGATGCAAATGGAATTATAGTAAGGAATAAAGCTAGGCTTGTAGCTCAGGGCTACAGACAGGAGGAAGGTATAGACTATGACCAAACCTTTGCTCCTGTTGCAAGGCTAGAAGCAATAAGGATCTTCTTGGCCTATGCAGCCTTCATGAAGTTTAAGGTGTTCCAAATGGATGTCAAAAGTGCATTCCTGAATGGTGAGCTTAAGGAAGAGGTGTTTGTTGAACAACCACTAGGGTTTGTTTCTTCAACTCAGCCCTCACATGTGTTTAAGTTGCAGAAAGCTCTTTATGGACTAAAGCAAGCTCCTAGGGCCTGGTATGAGACCTTAGCTAGTTTCCTGTTAGAGCACAACTTTACTAGGGGAGTAGTTGATAGAACCCTTTTCGTCAAGCATCACAAGGACACAATCCTGTTAGTTCAGGTGTATGTAGATGATATTATTTTTGGCTCCACTGATCCCAAACTTTGCAAAAGGTTCTCTGACCTGATGCACTCTAAGTTTGAGATGAGTAGTATGGGTGTGCTGTCTTACTTTCTTGGTCTCCAAGTTAAGCAAGATGCTGATGGTATCTTCATCTCCCAATCCAAATATGCCAAGGAATTGGTAAAGAAATTTGGGATGGCTGATGCTTCAGCAATGCCTACACCCATGGCTACTAATGTAGTTATTGATTCTGATGATCACGGCAAGCCAGTTGATCAAAAGAATTATAGGGCCATTGTTGGTTCCCTATTATATCTAACTGCAAGTAGGCCAGATATAATGTTTGCTACATGCCTTTGTGCTAGATTCCAGGTCAACCCCAAGGAATCTCATCTGATTCTTCTAAAGAGAATCCTGAGATACCTGAAGGGATGTCCAGATCTAGGACTTTGGTACCCAGCTGAGTCAGAGTTTGAATTAATTGGATATTCTGATTCTGATTATGCTGGTTGCAGAGTTGACAGGAAGAGCACCTCAGGAACTTGCCAGTTCCTGGGAGAGAGATTGGTCTCTTGGTTCTGTAAGAAGCAGGCTTCTGTCTCAACTTCAACTGCAGAGGCTGAATATATAGCAGCTGCTAGTTGTTGTTCACAGATCCTGTGGATTCAAAACCAGCTTGTGGATTATGGTTACTCACACAAGAACACCAAGATCATGTGTGATAGTACCAGTGCTATCTCAATTGCACAAAATCCAGTGCACCACTCTAGAACGAAGCACATTGAGATTAGGCACCATTTCCTGAGAGATTGTGTGGAAAAGAACAAGATCTGTCTTGAGTTCATATCCACTGAGTTTCAGAGAGGTGATATATTCACCAAGCCTTTAGATGAACAGAAGCATCTGTTCTTTTTAGTTCAACTAGGCATGATCAATGGACGAGACTAAGTGTGACTTTATCTGCCTATGTTGAAATCTGTTTGAAGATAGTCGAACGATGATCGAAGATCGTCGAACGGATTAAGCCTATCGTCGACCTCTGGTTAATGATAGCTTATCTGTTTGAAGATCGTCGATCGACGTTCGACCATCGTCGAACAGGTCGAGCTCATCGTCGATCTCTGGATGACGATAGCGTGTTGTTTGAGAAGCCAGAAATAGTCGAACGATTGTCCGACTACTCTGCTTCTGAGCCGATCGTCGAACGTCCGTTCGACCATCGGGTCTAGATCTTTTTAATAGACCGACTATATCCGGTCTGATATAAAGCCGATAGTCGACCTAGGTCAAAAGATCTTTTGCTTTATCGTCGACGGAGCGTGCCTTTTCGCATTCTGCTTTCCCACTTGCGATTTTTCTGCCGCTTCGTCCCCTTCGTCTTCTTCGTCCTTCTCGCGTTTCTCCAGCAGATCCATGGCGGTTTCTCCAGCAGTTCTGGCCGTCGTCAAGTTTGATGCAGGATTTAGCGTGGATTTTGATGCTTTCAGCAGCTGCGATGCAGGAATCGTAGAAGTTCTCCAGCTATGCAGGGATCAAGGATTAGAGAAGTTAATGTCTGCAAGGATTAAGATCAACATTCCAGAAATCAAAGAATGGGCTTTCACGTCGTCTTCCTCAGACGAATCGATGACTGGTACCATCGGCGGAGAGGAGGTAATCCTGACTCCGGCCGTTCTATCTGATGTTTTTGATTTAGTTAATGGTGACGAGGATTATGAGCAAGATGCTCAGGAATTCGGTAGAATGCTTGTTGAGCTGGGACATGCAGAAGGCATTCCCACGAAGCTGCTCAAAGTGAATTTTCCTTTCAAAATCAAGTTTCTGGCTGAGATAGTAGGAAAAGTGCTCCTGGGCAAGCACTCTGCCCACGATAATATAACAAGGCAGCAATTCGCACTCATGTGTGCAATTGTTAATCGAAAAAGGATCAATTGGGCAGCAGTGATGTTTGATTTAATAAGGAAAAAGAATGGCAAGAAAGAAGTTACCCTAGGAAGGGTTATCGGTATTTTCCTGAAGGAAAGATTCCCCCATCTGCTGAGTTCAACTGCAACTACAATCAACGCCAGCAAGAAGATGGATCCCCATCTGTTCTCTAAGTGGAAGAGAACGTTTGTGAAACCTGCTCCAGCAACATCTGAGGACACAAGGACTGTATCAGTCGCTCCTCACCATGGTGAAGCTGGCTCAGCTATTCCTTCCTCCTCCTCTACATTGTTGTCTGCCTTAGTTGAAGTTCCATCAACTTCAGCTGAAGTATGACCCTCTTCCTCTGCTGCTCCAGAAACAACTACGGTTGTTCTTTCTTTCCCTCCAGCCTCTCCTCTACCTACACATCTGGCTAGGATATCTGCTCCTAGCTTCGATTTGTTAGGATCAGAGAGAATTCCTACTCCTCCTCCATCTCCTGTTCATTCCCAAATTAATTCCCCATTTAACTCTCCTGCTCCCTCTCCAATTCAATCCCCTGTCCACACCGTTTCTCATCCCAGCACCTCTCCCATATCTGCTGCAGCTCCATCCACTTCACATCCTTCATCTATTGAGATCTCTCCTGAGCTTATCTCCCGCATTGTGGAGCTGATTACCCCGTCAATCAAAACCATGATTGAAGAGGCAATCGCTCCCCTTGCAGCCTCCATCGATCTCTTAACTACCTCCATCAAATCCCTTTCAAAATCTGCTGAGCCATCTTCCTCCAGGGGCCTGGTTTCAGTAGCCACTGAAATCAGGCAGGGGGAGATGTTCCATGAAGATGTCTCAGACCATCCTGCCTCCCCTCCAGCCATAAAAGATGCAGTCATGTCTGCCCAGGAAGAATCTGCTCAAGCTGAGATAGAAATAGCTCCAGTTTTGTCTGATAAAGAAATAACAGATGGAATCATGTTGTCTGAATTTGCAGTGAAAGTCTGCCTGGAAGACCTTACCACTCCTGTGATTGCTAGATTCTTAGAAGGAATTATAACTTCATATCTGAATGAATCATGGGAAAGGGTTAAATATGAAGGTAACTCATTCATTCGTTTTGTTGATGAATCAATTAATTTGTTAGTTTGTGAATTCCTGGAAGGAATGATTTCTGTTTATTTAGCAGATCTATATTCATAATTCTACAGATGATATTAGAGAGGATTTATCTGCCCAGATAATAGAAATTGTTTCTGAAGCTGCCCCAAGTATTCCTGATATTCAAGTTGATCCTGAACTAGAATCTTTTCTAGATGATAGAGATGAATCTGAAAATCAAGATAAAGTCAAAGAAGACACTCCCGTTCTGAGTGTGGAAGAAGTTCAAGCAAGAGCTGCCTGGTTTTTAAGAGTACAATCTTTGTTAGAAGAGAAAGAAAAGGAATTGCTAGTTGAAAAGTCAACCATCTGGGATGACTCTCCAGGGTTGGACTTAGACTCCCTTCTGGCTCTGGATGCCATGGAAGAGGAAAGAGAAAAATCTGCTCTTAAGCTTAAAGAAAAGGCTGTTTCTGAAGCCTATGATCCGTATGAAAATCCTCCATCATCTCCCTCTGATGATGAGGATGATTCTGATGTTTCTGAGAGATCAAAGAGAAAGAAAGCTATTTCAAAGAAAAGGAAAGCTGCTCCTCCTCCTCCAAGTAAAGATAATGACACTCCCTATTACATTCTGAAGGGCATTGACCCTAAATCCAAGGATTTTCAGCACTGGATGTGGATTTCAAAGAATCAGCAGAAGGAAAGAAAAAGGACTAAGAGGTATGATAGTCCTGTCTCAAGATGGACTCCCAGAGGTCCTCCTCCTCCTCCTCCAGGTGCAGGAGCCTCTGGGAACCTATCAGCTAATCCTGCTGCCTCTTCTGGAAGATCTGCTTCTTTTCAGCCCCAGCAAAGACAAAGTTATCATAGCTCGCAAGGCAAATCGCTTTCTGGTTCTCAAAGACAAATGAAGGAGACTGTGTTTCAAAGACCAACCTTTTCCCCACCTCCTTCTCCAAAGAAGAAAGTTTCATCTCCATCTCCAGTTCAGTCTGAGAAAAGTGATTCGGAAGGTAAATAGTTTACTTTGCTCTAAAATTTCTAGCAAGAATCTGTTGCTAAGTATTCTCTAATATCTTATCTAGATAAAGTATCTGAGGCTGCTCCTCCTGAGCCTGTTTATGAAAATCCAGAGCTTGATCCTAATTTTAGGATGGCTCGCTTTCAAGAACTAGTAGGAGCAGCTCAAATTAGAAAAGCTAGAGCCGAAGGAAAAGATACGACAGGTCTAACTACCATGTCTGTTTATAGAAAGAAAGAGCTTGAAAAGTTCCAGGTTAATCCTGAGGTTTTTGACCCCTCCAAATACATGGAAAAGCATCCGGAAGCTGTAGTCCCAAGAGCTACAGAATTAAATATCATTGGGGTGCAGGACTTAAAATTGTCAAAGAAAGAATCAGATGATCCGTTAAGGAAAATATCTTTTGTTTCTAGCTCCTCTGTATCTAAGCCTGACTCTGTTGATCCATAGTTTAATTAACTGTTGTGCTATATTTGTTTATCTGTTTGATAATCTGCTAGTCTATTTCATATTTGTTTTAGTGTTCTATAGCTACCTGTTTGTTTTAGTTTTTGAGAGACTTAACTCAAATAGGGGGAGATTGTTGGTACCCTAGTTTGATTTGAGTTTAGTCCTCTCCTTTGTGCCCCTTGACCCAAGAAATATCTATGGTCAATGGTTAGAAGTCTAGCTGTAGAGTCCTCACTTTTCCAGATTGAGAATTTGGTTAAGTAGGTTTTTCGTTCGACTATAGTCGAACGCCGCTCGACTATCGTCTATCGGCTGATCGACGATCGTCTATCAGGTCGTCGACGCTTTGTTTACGTTGATAGTTCGACTATCTGTTGATAGGTCGACTATCTGTTCTGCGCTGATAGTTCGACTATCTGTTGATAGGTCGACTATCTGTTCTGCGCTGATAGTTCGACTATCTGTTTATAGGTCGACTATCTGTTCTGCGTTGATAGTTCGACTATCTGTTGATAGGTCGACTATCTGTTCTGCGTTGATAGTTCGACTATCTGTTGATAGGTCGACTATCTGTTCTGCGCTGATAGGTCGACTATCTGTTGATAGGTCGACTATCTGTTTTCTGAGGTAGGTCGACTATCTGCTTGATAGGTCGACTATCTGTTTGCGCTTGATAGCTCGACTATCTGTCCTGATAGATCGACTATCTGATAGTTCGACTATCTGTTCTGATAGGTCGACTATCTGCCGGGGTAGTTCGACTATCTTCTTCGATAGGTCGACTATCTGGATCGTTCGATTATCTGCCCGATAGATCGACGATCTCCGTGCGTCGGTCGACGATCTCCGAAGGTCGTTTGACGCTTTCTGCCTGCCTTTATATTTTGTATTTATTTATTATATTTAATTAATTAATACATTTTCTGGCACATTGTTTTAAGCTGTATGATAGAATTTCCAGGCAATATTTGCTCCATCTCTTTTGCCTGAGTCAAATCTTTTTGAGATAAAGTTGTTTGTCTTATTAGCTGTCTTTATAAAATTACTTTATCTGCTGACAGCCCTTTATAGCCGTTGGACTGAAAAGTCTTCTTTTTGCTATAAAGAGATTATTTCTGATGTGACTTTATTTAGTCCTTTGTTATTTGATTTGGTCCTGCAGCTTCTTAGAAAAAGGGTTATTCCTTTTATAGAATGTTTTGCTGCAGAGATGTTTCTGTCTTCTTGATATTTACAGCCCAGGTCTCAAGGCTCAGAAGAAGACAAATAATTCAAATGGAAGAGAGCTGTTGCTTGCTGCTATTATATAAAGAACCCTTTGAAGAAGGATTCAAGCTAGCTAATAGCTAACCAGTTGTTCATTCAAGCTTTCAAGCCTTCATCAAGTTCAAGCTTTCTGCTCTCAGCAAACTCCATCTAACTGAGAAGTGTTAAGATCTTCATCTCCTCTTCAACCTGAGTTCTCCTGCCTTCAGGAAGTTCAAACTCAGAGATCCTTTGAAGAAGAAGAAGAAGATAGCTGCTTGAAGAGATTTCTTTTTGTTATTTATTTTCTTCCTGTAGCTTTTCCTTCAGAATTTTCTGAAGAGTTTTCTGCACTGAAGCAAGACTTCACCTGGACATCTTTGAGCCAGGGGGAGCCTTGATTCTTTAGAGCATTCTAGCTCAGTGCAAGTTTTTGTGCTTCTCTAATCTATTGTAAAATAGAGAAGACATCTTAACCTTCTTCCCCCTCCTGTACAGGGTTATTACTCCCTTCAAAAGTATCCCTTGGTGGCAGGGCACCTGATCAAAAACCTGTGCTTGGTTTTTAGACACCTGATCAAAAGTCTAAAGGGTTGAATCTACCTGAAGCAGATTCTGTTGGTGGCAGGGCACCTGATCAAAAACCTGAGTGGATTCCTACCGTGTGGGTAGAAGAGTGGACGTACCCAAGTTGTTTGGGGAACCACTATAAATTTCCTTGTGTCGTCTGGATTCCATTGTTTAATTCCTGTATTGTGGCTGTGATTAGATATAACTAGGTTGCTAGTTGCTGATTAGGTTTTTCCAAGCCTTAACTGTAATTACAGTTAGCTTGTGTTTGTGCACTTCACTTGTGTTAGGCTCTAGGGTTAAACATATATCTATAACCTTTCATTCCGCACTTCACTCCAAGGGAGTTGGGTAGACCATTAAGTTTTGTCTAGTGCAAAATTTGATAACTCTATTCACCCCCCTCTAGAGTAGTATCTATCCCTTCACTTTCAAAAGTGAACCCTTGGATCATTCAGAAAGTTTTTATTTAGTGACAAAAAAGTTGGGTGACACGGCCTACCACACAGGCGTGTCAATAGGGCGTGTCATAGTTGCCGTGTTTGACTTGGCAAAATTCGGCGAGCTGGCTTCTTTCTGGAAGCTTCTAAAAGGGACACATGTCCGACATGGGCGTGTCAAGACACGTATCAAGTTGCTATTGAGTTGAGCTGGTGACACGGGCTACCACACGGGAGTGTTGCTAGGCATGTCCTTCTCGGATCGAAGAAGGCGTCTAGTGTAGACTAGAGGGAGGCGTCTAGTGGCGTGACACGGGTGTTGAACACGGGCGTGTCACTAAGCGTGTCCTTCTCGGGTGACGTTGAGTGTCGTTGAGAGGTGAACTGTAAAAGCGTTGAGTGGCTGACACGACCATGTCGGGTCTAAGGACACGGGTGTGTCCTACTCAGGTCGAAGAAGGCGTTGAGTGTTTAGTTGGGGTCGACGATGGTTGATCGTTGAGGGGCGACACGGGTGTGTTGTTCATGGGACACGGGTGTGTCAGGTCAATTTTTGACCAATTTCTAAAATTTTTCTTGAATCAAAATTAAGCTAAGTTAGATCAGTTTTTTTACAAAAAGAAGCATATTTATTAAAGAAAAATAACAGAAAAATACTAAAACATTCTAAAACTACTTAAATAAAATACTAAAAAAACATATATTTACAACTCATCAGCACTCTATAGTATCGGATGAACTGCTCCACAAACCTCCGCACCAAGTCACCCACTGGAGCATCCTTCCTGATCGGTAGAAATCTGGCCTCCTTCGTCAGTCAATCGACGATCACCCATATTGAGTCGTTCCCTGCATGTGACTGAGGAAGACCATGTATGAAACCCATTGCGATATCATCGAACTTCCACTCTGGCACCGGAAGTGGCTGCAATAACCCGGCCGAACTCTTACATTCTGCCTTCACTAACTGACAAGCCTCGCAATAGGTAATGAAGTATGTGATGTCCCTCTTCATGCTCGGTCAGTACATCATCTTCTTCAGGTCGGCCGTCATTTTGGTGATGCCCGGGTGCACCGAGTACCTGTTATAGTGAGCCTAGTCATAATGTTCTCCTGAATCCTGCCCCCAGCCGGTATGTACATCCGTCCTCTAAAACATATCAACCCATCTCTCTCTGTATACTCCCTGACTGTGCCTTCCTCCAAGGCCCTGAATACTGGCTCTATCTTGTCATCCCTTCTCTGCTCAACCCTGATGCAATTTCGGATATCATCAGTAGTGCTCATCATGGCCAAATACTCCTCATAAAGCTCTTAGTCGTCCGAGGACACCACAGTAATCTACATATCCTCCATCATCAGACTAGCTCCATATCCATCAACTAGGGCTCTGCTTCTGAAGTGGTAGCCCTCCGGCTCAGTGCGTCTTCCGCCACATTCGGCTTCCCTGGGTGATAGTGTATCGTGTACTCATAATCAGATAAGAACTCTACCCATCGTCTCTGGCGGATGTTCAACTCCTTCTGCGTATCGACATATTTCAGATTTTTGTGATCCGAAAATATTTCGCAGTGCACACCATAAAGGTAATGCCGCCAAATCTTTAGAGCGAACACCCCTACTCCCATCTCCAAGTCATGCACAGGGTAGTTCTTTTCGTGCTTCTTCAGCTGGCGGGAGGCGTATGCTATCATATGTCCATGTTGCATTAATACAACGCTCATCCCCTGAAACGATGCATTAGTGTACACCTAGAATCCCTCCTTCCCAGACAGGAGAGCGAGGATAGGGGCCAACATAAGCCGACCCTTCAACTCTTGTAAGGTCGCCTCACACAACGGCGTCCAAAAGAACGGAGTGTCCTTCTTCATCAAAGAACTGAGTGGGAGGGCTATCTGAGAGAATCCCTGCACAAACTTCCTATAGTACCCGGCCAATCCCAGAAAACTTTGGACATCTGTGGCCATCTTCAAATGAGTCCAGTCTCACACTGCTTGAATCTTTGCGAGATCCACCGCCAATCCTTCTCCACTAATGATGTGGCCTAAAAAGGCCACCTCCGTTAGCCAAAACTTGCATTTGCTGAACTTGGCATACAACTGATGCTCCTTGAGCTTCTCCAGGGTCAAGGCCAGATGATGTGCGTGCTCCTCCTTCATCCTTGAATAAATCAGGATGTCATCCATGAACACACTGACAAACTTGTCGAGGTATGGCTCGATCACTCAATTCATTAAGCTCATGAAAGCCGATGGCGCATTCGTGACCCAAAGGGCACACGATAAACTCATACAGGCCATATCTGCTGCTAAATTCCGTCTTCAGGATGTCTTCTTCCTGAATCCGTAACTGATAGTATCCCGACCTAAGATCCAGCTTCGAGAACCAATGTGCTCCTTCTAGCTGATCAAATAACTCGTCGATCCTTGGTAGTGGATATGTGTTCCGGACTGTCAACAAGTTTAGTGCACGATAATTGATGCACAACCTGAGGGTCCCATCCTTCTTCTTTACGAATAAGATCGTATCTCCTTAAGGCGAGGAACTTAGCCTAACGAATCCAACCTCCACCAGTTCCTTCAGCTGACTCCTAAAATCCACCAGCTCCTTTGGAGCCATCCGATAGGGTGCCCTATACACCAACTTAGCTCACGGCACCAACTAGATATGAAAATCCTTCTCTTGATACGACGGCAATCCTGATAGCTTCTCTGGAAACATATCCGCAAAGTCTTACACCACAGAAATATTAGCAACCGTCCCCTTGTCCTCGACCATCTCAAAGAATACCTGATATACCTCATCTCCCTGCATCTGGGCCTTGATGGCCTGAATATAAGATAACATCCTATGAGATATGGGAGTAGTACCTTTGAAGGTCACGAAGGTGCCATCATAACTCAGTACAACCCTCTTTGTCAGGCAATCTATCTAGGCGTGGTTCCAAGTAAGCCATGTCATGCCCAGAACTAGGTCAAAGTCCGGCATCCTCAAGACCGTAGTTGGGGCCTCGAGTGTCAGTCCATCAATAGTCACCTTCAGGAGGCACATAGTAGTAGCTAAGACCTCCATCCTGTTGGGGAGACACACCCTCTTGAAGACTCCCGAATAATGCCTGACTCCTACTAGTCCCTTTACGAACTCCTCGGAGACAAAGTTATGCAACGCCCCTGTATCCACCAAGGTATGAGCAGGTTTGCCACACACCATAACTATTCCTGTTTATTTAAGTATGTTTAGGTAACTGGGCCAATGGTTTTCTTTCCTAATATGCTACTGTTATTTGTTGTTTTAAAGATTCCAAAAGTAAATAACAACATAAAATATTAGCATACCTGCAATCACCCTGCCCGGGTCCTGAGGTGGAGCCAAGTCCAGAGCATACACCTGCTCCCTCTCTTGCCTCCGGTCTCCGCCCTATAAACCACGTCCTCTTCCACGGCTATGGCCTACAAACTGCTGAGCGTATGGGGACACCTGTGGTGCCGGTAGAGGTTCCACTCTCATAGGACGGTTCCTCCAGATGTGCCCTACCTGATGACAGTTGTAGCGCTCAGGCGGGGGAAGTGCCACACCTCTGGGCCTCGGTAACTCCCGCATCTGAAGGGGTTGAGGGGCCAATACCACCGGCTCCCTCAGCTCCTCTCTCACCTCCTAGTAGGGTTGGTACTCTTCCCTTCTCTCATCAGCAAAGCGGCCCCTTCACTCATCATTCCTGCCTCCCCAGCCATGATCCTCAGTTGGCCTCTTCTGGCCTCAAGTCGTACGCCAATCAGCCTCTATCCTCTTTTCCATTTCTAGAATCTGAGGTATAGGCTCGTCGGATACAAATAAATGAGCCTCTCTCAAGCCCTCTCGAAGGCCCTTATAGAACCTCTTTATATACCATGCTTCATCCAGCTGATAGGAGTCCGCAAACCGGGCTAAGTGATTAAAATCCCGGTGGTACTCCACCACCGTCCTGTTGCCCTGTCTCAGCTGCAGGAACCAATCTTCCAGCTCATCTCTAGCCTACTGTGGGACGAAGTGCTCTAACAGTGCGGACCTAAACTCCTCCTAAGTGACGTCAGCAACCTCCCGATCTGCAAATATCGTATCCAGAAGTGTCTTCCACCATCTCTTGGCATGAGATTCCAAGCAGGAGACCACCAAAGGTACCCTCTCCTCCCACAGGCACTGTTTCCCGGTCAGCATCTCGAACATGATATCGAGACACTCTTCCGTCCATACAGCCGACTCTGTCCCAATGTAAGATAGGGGAGAGAGTACCTGGAAGATGCTCAACCAATTGGCCCCCGAGTTTGACTGCGGTGCTGGAGCCTGCTGGGCTCTGAAGCCCTCCAGAATGGTCGTCAGAGTCTGCCCCATCTCCGACTGTAGAAATGGAGTAGGAGCCGGGCTAGGTGGTGCAACATTCGTAGTTTGTTGAGCTCCGCCCTACGGTGTTGATTGTGTCGGGGGCTACATAACAAAGGCCAATTGTAAGAAATCTGACCCGAGCCTAGTTAAAAGTGGATAATTACATGTGTTCCCCCATATGGGCACACCACTCTTCCGCTGCTTAGTATCCCAAAACTAAACTCGAGCGGGGGTGACCCAGGGTTGGTGTACTTTTACTCTTTTTGATCGAGGTTTCCTCTGATACCAGTTTGTAAGACCCCTTTTTTCCTTAAAACCACCGGGGTCTTATGCCAAGAACTGCCGCTTTGCGGTGACACCAACACACACGGGAAGGTCATCACTTTAAAACGTCAATCCTGCCGGCCATACCGATCGCAGAAGAGTAGAATAAGTATAAAGAGTAAAGTAAAACTCAAATACAGGTCCACCAGAAATCACATGAATATAAATAATTCTCCACAAAGGGAGAGTCCACAGCAATGATAAATCCAAGTACTAAATAGAAAAATGGCTCCTGCCCGTTACATCAACTCCTCACTACAAGTCACTCAATTGCGGAAGCAAATCTATAATATCTACTAATGATCGGGGATCACTGTCCCTGCTAGCTGGACTCCCGTGCTAGACTGCCCCAATCTTCATGTTCACGGACCTCTGGGGCTGCGTCTCCTGTTTCGGCTCCATGATCCCCTAAAATGATTTGTTCAACGACTGTTAGTCTAAAATTCTAAGTCTTATCATCCCACACCCCTCCCCCATGGCTCCTAGGCACCAAGCGGGTTGGAGTAAAGGGAAGGTAATAAAGGTGGAGAGTAACAAAGGTAAGCAGATGGTGGCGGAACTAGTCTATCATGAGTTCATAATGAGAGTAGATAAATGTAAGCAGTGGTAGGTAAACAGTATAAGTATACACAAGAGCGAGAAAACAAGTACAGTATGAGAAAGTAAACTAAGTAAGTAACCATGACCTATAGGAATGCCCATACAAACCTATAGACAAAGGGGTCGTTTTGCAAGGCCTATTGTATAAAGTGTCTCATACCAATTTATACAATAGGTGTAAAGGGTTATATGTAATGATGATGCTATGTCATTGATGAGTTGTAAATATACCTATATTTTTGTATTTTATTTAAGTTAATTTTGTTTATTTTTTGTCTTTTTTATTAAGTTTTATTCAATAAATTGCTTATTTTTATAAATATTATTTCTAACTTAGCTTTATTTTTATTTCAGAAAAATTCAGAAAAATTCCAGAAAAAGTCAAAATGTTGACTGACACGCCCGTGTCACATGACCGACACGCCCGTGTCACGCCCTCGACGATCTCCGACCACAGGTGCCACCTAGACGATCGGCGATCATCAAACCGAGCTCGACACGCCCCAAGACATGCCCGTGTCAAGGTGTGACACGGGCGTGACTTCGCCAGCTGGCCCGACGTGACGTGCGCGACTTTGCGGCCGGACCGCGCCCAGATCGACCTCCCCGACACGCCCCAGTCACGCCCGTGACTGACACTTGTCACGCCCGTGACCTAGGGCGTGACTGCCACGTTTTCAGCCGAAGTCAACTTTCTAGTCAAGTCACCCGATCAGCTCATGAACAGTATCGACATGCCCCCCTGTCACGCCCTAGTCACGGGCGTGACCAACCCGAAAATTTGCCTATAAGTAAGAGCTTCCAGGAAGCTTTTCTTGTCCAATTTTTTGACCACTTTGCTTAGGGGAGGTGCTGCCCATTTGGATTCCATGCTTATGTAAGGAGAATTTCTCCCCCCTCTCTCTCTCTTAGTTTGTATTAGGGTGTTTGCTTTAATAAAATTTGAAATTTTCTCTCTTCCTTAGTATGAAAAATCCATTTGAATGCGCCTACTTAAGCAATTTTTCGTTCATCTTTTTGTGTTTCTTTTTATGTTTTCATTTTTATAGCTTTGATAACTTAGTTAGATTTAGGATTTATCGGCATTTCTAGCCGTTGTAATATCCTTTTTATTTTCATAATCCGCACTTGTTTAGGTTTAGCTTTTCCTTTTTTTCCTTATTTTTCATTCTTAAGGGTTTATAAAAACAACTAAAAAAGTGCTCATTTTGATTTTATTTAACTTAGGCTCTTTAGGATTGTAAACCTTTTCGTCTTTTTTTAGTTTTATTTTCACTTTTTAGGAGCTTTTATAAAAACTTAAGAATGAAAAAATCATTGTTATAATTTTTCGTCAACTTCATTTTAGCTTTTTAATTTCAAAACTTTTTAGTCCCTTTAATTTTTATTTTCACTTTTTATGCATTTCTACCGCATTCTAGCGGTAGAAATGCAGTTGTTCTAATTTTTCGCCAACTTTCATTTTGCGTTTATTTGCAAAACTTTTCGCTCCGGTTAATTTTTATTTTCACTTTTTATGCATTTCTACCGCATTCTAGCGGTAGAAATGCAGTCGTTTAAATTTTCTGAGCACTTCGCTTTTCTTATTTTTTGCCAGGGTGCGTGCGTGTACGAGTTAGAATTTACAGCTTTGTTTTAATTTCTGTAGAGTGTGTGCGTATGCATTTATTTTCGCCTACTCGTTAAGAGTTAAATGGCGCTCTGCTTTCATTTTCCGCCCACTCGTTTGAGTGGGACTTGTCTTTTTACTGCTTTCATTTTCTTCCTGCTCACTTGAGTAGGAAAACTTTATGTGTGTGTGTGTGTGTTTACTTTTCTGTAGAGTGCATGTGTGTGTTTTACTTTCGAGTAGAGTGCGTGCGTGTATGAGATAAATTTACCCCCGCCCACTCATTTGAGCCGGGACTTGCAATTTTATCGCTTTCTCAATTATGTAGAGTGCGTGCGTGTAGGAGATAATTTTGACGCTTTATTTATCGCTTTCTTCAATTAAGAAGAGTGTGTGCGTGTGTGCATTTATTTCCGCCTACTCATTTGAGTAGGGCTTGCTTTATTTAATTTTCTTTTTGGTTTTGAAGTGTGCGTGAGTGCCTACATCAATTAGCCTTCAATTTATCTAATTGTCCTATTTTTTGTGTTTTCTCTTATAATCGTTCAGTGCTTAATTTAACACTCACGTTTCACCTAAAAACATAAAGCCGTCCCCATACCGATGAGTGGCTAATCTCTATTAGCCTTCGGCATCGAAGAGCATTGGGACAAATAAAATGATTTGAAATAATTAAAGAACTTTATTTTTATTTTAATTTAAGGACTTACGGTTTGCCCCGGGTTAACGATGCATAGGACCACATAATCGATTTGTGGGCTCTATTTCCGTTATCCATACGCAACGCCGAGAGGCCGCACGTATGGACCGATCCCCCTTGGGTAAAGAGAACTACGTACACCCCCTCGAAAGAGGAGAAACGTAGTTTTGCCGGATTGGGTTCCCCACCCAATAGCGGGGTTCTTAGCGTAATGCGGGCGTTAAGGGGAATCCTTCGTCGGACTAACGTTCGGTCGAATAGCCTTAGCGCTCAGGTGAGCGATATCCCTAGACCAAGGTGAGCTCATGTTCTTGGAACCTCCACAGCCAAGTGCCTTTTATTAAATTAAAAACAAAGTTCAATAATTGTTAAGAATTATTTTAGTCTTAATCCGATTCGATGCCGAGCGTTAACCCGTCATCGAACTAACTTAGCAAAATTCAGCTCTCTTTCTTTCCATTTTAATTAGACCAAAAAAATCTCGCCTTACTGATAGTAAGATAATAGTTTTCCTGGAAGAGTAGATATAATCAACGCGTCCCCGAGAATAATACGACCTCGGTATTTTCCCGAATACCGAGTACTACTTGCGATAGGTGCACTTGCCTCCTCTCGTTAGAAAACTCGATCTTCTAACCGGCCCGCGAAATCTGACCATTTCGAACCAACCACATTCGGTCTCTGTTCCGCGTCCATCAAGTTTTTGGCACCGTTGCCGGGGATACGGTTGTTATATTGAATTCGGGACTCTATTAGTTTTACTTTATTTTCAAATAAAAAATTTTTATACAAAAAAAAAAATCCTTCCCCCTTTCGTTTTTTTTAGGGTGTATGACCCGTGGACAACCTTCGAGTTCTGAAAATCTTGAATTCGACCCCGAGATCGACCGTTCTCTTGCGCGTATCCGATCTCTCCATCGAATTCCCTTTTTAGACCCCGCGGAATCCATCGGAGAACCCTCTTCTTCTATGGGCGACCCAAATAATGCCCAACCGGCCGAGCGTACTATGTCTTACTACGCTCGGCCCAACTTGGATGATACGGGGTCGAGTATTGTTCGGCCAGCTGTGGCCAACAATAATTTTGAAATTAAGTCGAGTGTTATTCAAATGATCCAAAATGCTGTGCAGTTCGACGGACTGCCGGATGAGGACCCCAATAACCACTTGTCTAATTTTCTTGAGATTTGCAATACTTTTAAAATTAATGGCATCACTGATGACGCCATTCGTTTGCGCCTTTTTCCCTTCTCTCTTAAGCCCAAGGCTAAGGCGTGGTTACTCTCCCTCCCGCGGGGATCCATCACGTCCTGGGCGGAGTTGGCAGAGAAATTCCTTACGAAGTATTTTCCGCCCGCGAAAACTGCAAGACTGCGGCGGACATATCTTTGTTCGTCCAAAACGACTCCGAGTCTCTTTACGAGACTTGGGAACGCTTTAA
Source organism: Platanthera zijinensis (assembly GCA_039513925.1). NCBI lineage: Eukaryota > Viridiplantae > Streptophyta > Magnoliopsida > Asparagales > Orchidaceae > Platanthera > Platanthera zijinensis. Next base: position 97,855,134 of record CM077094.1, read on the forward strand.
GGAGTTTCTCCGCCGGTGCCCGCACCACGCTCTGCCAACGTGGTTGCAGGTATAAATTTTTTACAATGGACTGAACAGTTAGACGCGTCAAATGATTGACGCGGCTGCCGGGGGCACTCTGAACAATAAGACACCCGAGGCTGCCCAGGCCCTTTTCGAGGAAATGGCGGTGAACTCCTACCAGTGGAATGTCCCGCGGGCGCTCCCTAAGTAGGCGGGCATTTTTGAAGTGGATGCCACTGCTCAGCTAGCCCTCCAAGTGGAAAGGCTAACTAAGCAGGTGGCGGAGATGTTTGTTGCCTCCTCCACTCCGCCTTGTTTTCTTCCCCCCTCTGACGTCTACGTAGTCGACAAATTCGTGGACTACATGGGAAATCCGGTGCGTCCCTCCTTTCAAAACAACCCTTATAGTAGCCACTATAATCCGGGTTGGAGGAACCATCCGAATTTCTCCTGGAGCAACCCGAACAACGCGCAGCGTCCCCCTCCCCCTCCTTTTGCGCCAACGTTTCCTCCTCCCCCTCCTGTGAAACCGTCCCCGGTGGAGGAAAATTTTAATCGTTATGTCGCGTCCAACGAGTCCAATATCCGGAACATCACCGAATCGCTAAAAAATTTAGAAATCCAGGTTGGACAGCTGGCGCGACTTATGTCGGAACGCGCTCTGGGGGCACTGCCAGGGAACACGGAGCCCAATCCAAGGGAAATCGCCAACGCTATAACCCTCCGTAGCGGTAAGGAGGTGGTCGATCCAAAACGGATCGATCCTCAGGTACATATTTCACCTCCGACCCCTCTTCCCTCTTCTTCGATTATGCAACCCTTACCGATTTTTAATGACAAAACTATTTTAAACAAGGCGTTGCCCTACCCGCATAAGTTAGATAAAGAGCGAGTAAACGCGCAATATGAAAAATTTATTTTATTACTTAAACAAATTCATATTAATGTTCCTTTTTGCGAGGCTATCTCGCAAATGCCTAAATATGCGAAATTTTTAAAAGAACTACTTTCTAATAAACGCAAACTCGAGGATATTTCGCATATATCTCTCAACGCTGTCTGCTCGGCGGCTCTTACTAATAAATTGCCCCCAAAACAAAATGACCCGGGACGGTTCTCCATCCCGTGCCTTTTTGGCGATGTATTAGTAAAATACGCCTTGGCAAACTTAGGCGCGAGCATTAATTTGATGTCATTCTCGCTCTTCCTGCATTTAGGTTTGGGTACTCCTGCTCCTACCAATATGCGCATCCAACTAGCGGATCGCTCGGTTAGGTTCCCCATCGGGGTTGTTGAGGATGTCCTTGTCCGAGTAGACAAGTTCACCTTCCCGGTGGACTTCGTCATCTTGGACATCGAGGAAGACGCCAACGTACCAATAATACTTGGTCGCCCTTTCCTCGCAACCTCACGTGCGTTAATCGATGTAAGTAATGGTCAGCTTCTCCTTCAGGTAGGAGACGACCAAGTTACTTTTTCTATTAACTCCGCTATGGAAGACTCGTCGCCAAGCGACGATTTCTGCTACTCTTTAGATTCTTTTTATAGAGATTGTTCTTCTCCGGTTTTCGAGTCCGAGTTTTTAAACGAAAATATTTTTTCGCTCGAAAATTTTTATTGCAATGAGGATGCGTCTACGAATATGCCTTTTGAACCAATTGTTTCAAAAGACATTAGCACAAAAACCTCACTAGAAGAACCGCCCGCCTAGAACTCAAACCATTACCCGAATCCCTAAAATACGCCTTTTTGGGGAAAAATGATACACTCCCAATAATCATTTCTTCGTATTTAAGCGATTCGGAGACCTCCGATTTATTGGAGGTTTTGCTTAAACATCGTCACGCAATTGCGTGGCAAATTTCTGACCTAAAGGGGATTAACCCTTCTTTCTGCACTCACAAAATTTTCTTAAACGATAATTGCCGCAAAACCATTCAACCGCAGCGACGTCTTAATCCAAACATGAAAGACGTCGTGAAAACTGAGATAATCAAATTATTAGATGCGGGGATTATTTATCCCATTTCTGATAGTGCATGGGTTAGTCCCATTCATGTCGTGCCCAAAAAGGGCGGTCTAACCGTAGTGACGAATGAGCACAACGAGCTCGTCCCAACTCGTACTGTTACGGGTTGGCGTATGTGCATCGATTATCGCAAACTTAATGATGCCACCCGCAAGGACCATTTCCCACTACCGTTCCTTGACCAGATTCTCGAGCGTCTTTCCGGTCATCCATTTTATTATTTTCTCGACGGTTTATCGGGGTTTTTCCAAATCCCCATTTCCCCCGAGGACCAAGAGAAAACAACTTTTACTTGCCCCTTTGGCACCTTCGCCTACAGAAGGATGCCATTTGGCCTCTGCAATGCGCCAGCTACATTCCAAAGATGTATGCTGGCAATCTTTGGCGAGCTAGTAGAAGATATTATGGAAGTATTTATGGATGACTTTTCTGTATTCGGATGCTCATTCCCGGATTGTCATCGTAATCTCGATCGTGTCCTCCAGCGATGCGAGGGCACAAATCTTGTTTTAAATTGGGAAAAGTGTAACTTTATGGTTCGAGGAGGTTTGGTCCTCGGCTATAAGATTTCGATTAAGGGGATAGAGGTCGATAAGGCCAAAGTAGAAATCATAGAAAAACTTCCTCAGCCGACAAACATAAAATCCATTAGGAGTTTCTTAGGCCATGCGGGCTTTTATAGGCGCTTCATTCAAGATTTTTCAAAAATAACAAAGCCGCTTACTCACCTCGTGGAAAAGGAATCACCTTTTGTCTTTAGTAGCGATTGCGAGTCTGCTTTTAATTTTATAAAACAAAAACTTATCAATTCTCCAATTCTAGTGGCCCCTAATTGGTCCCTTCCGTTCGAAATCATGTGCGACGCTAGTGATATTGCCTTAGGCGCCGTTCTTGGCCAACGCGTAGAAAAACATTTTCATCCTATTTATTACGCTAGCAAGACGCTCACTTCCACACAAGTGAATTACACGACGATGGAAAAGGAACTCTTAGCCGTTGTTTTTGCTTTCGATAAGTTTCGCTCGTACCTTACGCTATCTAAAGTTATCGTTTTCACCGATCACTCCGCCCTTAAGTATTTACTAGCCAAAACCGACGCGAAGCCCCGCCTTCTTCGATGGATTCTCCTCCTACAAGAGTTTGACTTGGAGATCCGGGATAAGAAGGGCGCGGAGAATCTAGCGGCAGACCACCTCTCCCGTTTAGAAAATCCAGGTGCAGAAGCGCTTGTCGAATCTGAAATAAATGACAAATTCCCCGAGGAACGCCTTCTCGCTATTCGTTCGTCTTCGTCATCTTCGCCTTGGTTCGTAGATTTTGTGAACTACTTAGTCGCGCGGGTACTTCCAAAAGATTTTTCAAGTCATCAAAAGAAGAAATTCTTTTCCGACTTGAAAAATTTCTTTTGGGATGACCCATTTCTTTTCCGTATCTGCGCGGACCAAGCGGTTCGAAGATGCATCGCGGGAGTGGAGTGCACACAAATATTGAGGCACTGCCACGAGGGTCCAGCCGGGGGGCACTATCAAGCCAATCGGACCGCTAGGAAGGCGCTTGAGGCGGGCTACTTTTGGCCCACTCTCTTCAAAGACGCGCACAATTTTGTGCGCGCATGCGATAGCTGTCAGCGGTCGGGTAACATATCACGACGAGACGAAATGCCCCAAAATATGTTTTTAGAATGCGAAGTCTTCGATTTATGGGGCATAGATTTTATTGGCCCCCTACCTCCTTCTTATAAAAATTCATATATTTTAGTGGCGGTCGACTACGTATCACGGTGGGCGGAAGCACAGGCTCTCCCCACCAACGATGCGCGAGTCGTCGTTACATTTCTAAAAAAAATATTTTCTCGCTTCGGAACGCCTCGCGCTATTGTTAGTGATAGGGGAACGCATTTCTGTAACGCTCTAATGGCTAAGACGTTAGCTAAATACGGAGTCACGCACAAGCTTGCCACCCCCTACCACCCGCAAACAAGTGGCCAAGTTGAGGTAGTAAATCGAGAGATAAAACGCATATTAGAAAAAACCGTTTCACTTAATAGGAAAGATTGGTCCGCTAAGCTCGACGACGCGTTATGGGCGTATCGTACGGCATACAAAACCGCTACCGGTTGTACTCCGTTTCGATTAGTCTATGGCAAAGCGTACCATTTACCCGTAGAACTGGAGCACCGCGCACTTTGGGCATTAAAACTCTTAAACCTCGACTCTGACTTAGCCGCTCAGAATAGAAAACTGCAACTAAACGAGCTCGATGAATGGCGTGCGAACGCTTACGAGAGCAATAAGTTCTATAAGGAGCGTTCTAAGTTCTATCACGATCGAAAAATTAAAACCCCCAAAATTTTTTCTCTGGGCGATCTAGTCCTTCTTTACAATTCACGTCTTAAGCTTTTCCCGGGTAAGCTTAAATCGCGATGGTTCGGCCCCTTCAAGGTTGAAGAGGTTTGGCCATATGGGACCATACTCATCTCCCACCCCGAAAAAGGCACTTTTAAGGTGAACGGTAATCGGTTAAAGTCTTATATAGCGGGCGACCCTGTGATCAGTAGGAGCGAAATGATAACCCTTCTCCATATATAAACCCGCCGAATTAGTCAAGCTACGCGACTATAAACAAAGCGCTCCTGGGAGGCACCCCACGTCTATCTTTTTTTTACGTCTTTATTTATTATGTTTTCTATTTTTCTAATAAATGCAGGGTTTCTAATGGGCTTCCCCGAGCGCGGATCAGGGACGTTTTCTGCCCCCCTCTTTTTCCTTTTTTGCACATATACCTGCTGTCTTGTTCCTAATGTTTAGTATACAACATTGGGGACAATGTTGGATCTAAGTATGGGGGTGTTTTCGTATTTTCGTACTTTTTTTTTTTTAAACAACAAAACAAAACAAAAAAAAATTTAAAAAAAAACAAAACTTCAAAAACAAAAAAAAAAAAATATATATATATATATATAACACAAAAAATTAAAAAAAAACAAAAAAAATTTTAATTAAAAATTTTGAAGTTTCATTTTTGAAACTTTGGCTTAATTTTGACTTTATCCGTGAGATCCGGCTCATCGAGCCATCCACATAACGAATCATCTCGCAGCAACCTAGTTTATATTTTTGTAAATATTCTTGTAAATATTTTTGTAAATAATTTTTATAAGTACTTTTTGTAAATATTCTTTCTCTTTCCCCTCTCCCTTTTTCCCTCTCATCCTTGTAAATATTTTTTTCTTTTTCCCAAATGTTTGTAAATAGAATGAAAATTTCATTAAAAATACAAAAAAAAAATTCACAAAACTTAAAAATCCAAAAAATTTTATTTTCGTATTTTTTTTTCTTTCTTTTTAATATGTATATATTAAAGATAAAAATACAAAAAAAGAGCATAACTTCAAAAAAACAACAAAAAAAATTTATGTAAGTTATGAAACAAATAAATCAAACATCTCATTCTTAAGTTTCTTGTTATCCAAAAATTTAGTTTTGAGTTTATTTATATGCGAATTTGATCAATTCTTTGTTCACTATTCGTTTGTTAATTATAGATTGAAAATCTAAATAGCCGGGGTTAAATTTTAAAGAATTTATTATACTTTGTTAAAAATAGGGGACTCGCTTTAGGCACTACTTCTAATTTTTCATAGATAGGAGCATGTGTACCATGTTAGAAAATAACGTCTATAGAATTCAATTATGCTTGCTGTTAGCTTTCTGAAAAATTGGAACATACAATTTATAAAGGTTGCTCTCAATTATTTTTCAATTAAAAATCTAGTTCTCTTTTCTCCCCTTACCTATCATAACCTACTTGGTATGATAAAAATATTTCCCCAAAAAGAAAAAAAAAGATCTTATGTCAATGGGAATAAGATTTCATTCCGTAAACATAGGCACCCAATAAATTAAAAGATTATACGTTACGGAGTAAGAGGATAAAATTCATTACTCCAACACATATACATTGGGTTATTTTTATTTATGAAGAAAAGAAAAAAATTTATGTTAAGGAAAATAAGATTTCGTTCTCCTTTAACATCCAAATCAAAAAAATGGAGGTTCGAGAAAAAAATAACCTCGCCTCAAAATCCAAGCATCTTCATAAACCAACATCAACCCCCCCTTAGCCAATTTCATGACTCTGGAATTAATTCAAAAATCTTTTTGAGAGCATAATTCGTAAATTGCATTATTTCCGATAACACTCCTATAAGCTAAAGTTCGTATAACTCCAAACTATTTTCTGTTAATCTAACCAATACAATTATTGCTTTCTATTTGATTACATCAAGAAGTCTTTTGGCCAAAACTTTTGCCCTGTTTAAATCATCTAAATAATTTTAGGACTTAACTCTTATACCCCGTATATTTTTATTTGATCTCTCTTATAATTAATTTAGCGGTAGCAGAACTTAGGGTTTTTTATTATTCCTTATAAGTTCACCTCAAACTTTTGCTCTGGAATAGCAAAAGCTTAAGTATGGGGGTGTTTGATGAGTTGTAAATATACCTATATTTTTGTATTTTATTTAAGTTAATTTTGTTTATTTTTTGTCTTTTTTATTAAGTTTTATTCAATAAATTGCTTATTTTTGTAAATATTATTTCTAACTTAGCTTTATTTTTATTACAGAAAAATTCAGAAAAATTCCAGAAAAAGTCAAAATGTTGACTGACACGCCCGTGTCACATGACCGACATGCCCGTGTCACGCCCTCGACGATCGCCGACCACAGGTACCACCTCGACGATCGGCGATCATCAAACCGAGCTCGACACGCCCCAAGACACGCCCATGTCAAGGTGTGACACGGGCGTGACTTCGCCAGCTGGCCCGACGTGCCGCGCGCGACTTTGCGGCCGGACCGCGCCCAGATCGACCTCCCCGACACGCCCCAGTCACGCCCATGACTGACACTTGTCACGCCCGTGACCTAGGGCGTGACCGCCATGTTTTCAGCCGAAGTCAACTTTCCATTCAAGTCACCCGATCAGCTCATGAATAGTATCGACACGCCCCCCTGTCGCGCCCTAGTCACGGGCGTGACCAACCCGAAAATTTGCCTATAAATAAGAGCTTCCAGGAAGCTTTTCTTGTCCAATTTTTTGACCACTTTGCTTAGGGGAGGTGCTGCCCATTTGGATTCCATGCTTATGTAAGGAGAATTTCTCCCCCCTCTCTCTCTTAGTTTGTATTAGGGTGTTTGCTTTAATAAAATTTGAAATTTTCTCTCTTCCTTAGTATGAAAAATCCATTTGAATGCGCCTACTTAAGCAATTTTTCGTTCATCTTTTTGTGTTTCTTTTTATGTTTTCATTTTTATAGCTTTGATAACTTAGTTAGATTTAGGATTTATCGGCATTTCTAGCCGTTGTAATATCCTTTTTATTTTCATAATCCGCACTTGTTTAGGTTTAGCTTTTCCTTTTTTCATTATTTTTCATTCTTAAGGGTTTATAAAAACAACTAAAAAAGTGCTCATTTTGATTTTATTTAACTTAGGCTCTTTAGGATTGTAAACCTTTTCGTTTTTTTTTAGTTTTATTTTCACTTTTTAGGAGCTTTTATAAAAACTTAAGAATGAAAAAATCATTGTTATAATTTTTCGTCAACTTCATTTTAGCTTTTTAATTTCAAAACTTTTTAGTCCCTTTAATTTTTATTTTCACTTTTTATGCATTTCTACCGCATTCTAGCGGTAGAAATGCAGTTGTTCTAATTTTTCGCCAACTTTCATTTTGCGTTTATTTGCAAAACTTTTCGCTCCGGTTAATTTTTATTTTCACTTTTTATGCATTTCTACCGCATTCTAGCGGTAGAAATGCAGTCGTTTAAATTTTCTGAGCACTTCGCTTTTCTTATTTTTTGCCAGGGTGCGTGCGTGTACGAGTTAGAATTTACAGCTTTGTTTTAATTTCTGTAGAGTGTGTGCGTATGCATTTATTTTCGCCTACTCGTTAAGAGTTAAATGGCGCTCTGCTTTCATTTTCCGCCCACTCGTTTGAGTGGGACTTGTCTTTTTACTGCTTTCATTTTCTTCCTGCTCACTTGAGTAGGAAAACTTTATGTGTGTGTGTGTGTTTACTTTTCTGTAGAGTGCGTGTGTGTGTTTTACTTTCGAGTAGAGTGCGTGCGTGTATGAGATAAATTTACCCCCGCCCACTCATTTGAGCCGGGACTTGCAATTTTATCGCTTTCTCAATTATGTAGAGTGCGTGCGTGTAGGAGATAATTTTGACGCTTTATTTATCGCTTTCTTCAATTAAGAAGAGTGTGTGCGTGTGTGCATTTATTTCCGCCTACTCATTTGAGTAGGGCTTGCTTTATTTAATTTTCTTTTTGGTTTTGAAGTGTGCGTGAGTGCCTGCATCAATTAGCCTTCAATTTATCTAATTGTCCTATTTTTTGTGTTTTCTCTTATAATCGTTCAGTGCTTAATTTAACACTCACGTTTCACCTAAAAACATAAAGCCGTCCCCATACCGATGAGTGGCTAATCTCTATTAGCCTTCGGCATCGAAGAGCATTGGGACAAATAAAATGATTTGAAATAATTAAAGAACTTTATTTTTATTTTAATTTAAGGACTTATGGTTTGCCCCGGGTTAACGATGCATAGGACCACATAATCGATTTATGGGCTCTATTTCCATTATCCATACGCAACGCCGAGAGGCCACACGTATGGACCGATCCCCCTTGGGTAAAGAGAACTGTGTACACCCCCTCGAAAGAGGAGAAACGTAGTTTTGCCGGATTGGGTTCCCCACCCAATAGCGGGGTTCTTAGCGTAATGCGGGCGTTAAGGGGAATCCTTCGTCGGACTAACGTTCGGTCGAATAGCCTTAACGCCCAGGTGAGCGATATCCCTAGACCAAGGTGAGCTCATGTTCTTGGAACCTCCACGGCCAAGTGCCTTTTATTAAATTAAAAACAAAGTTCAATAATTGTTAAGAATTATTTTAGTATTATTCCGATTCGATGCCGAGCGTTAACCCGTCATCGAACTAACTTAGCAAAATTCAGCTTTCTTTCTTTCCATTTTAATTAGACCAAAAAAATCTCGCCTTACTGATAGTAAGATAATAGTGTTCCTAGAAGAGTAGATATAATCAACGCGTCCCCGAGAATAATACGACCTCGGTATTTTCCCGAATACCGAGTACTACTTGCGATAGGTGCACTTGCCTCCTCTCGTTAAAAAACTCGATCTTCTAACCGGCCCGCAGAATCTGACCATTTCGAATCAACCACAGTCAGTCTCTCTTCCGCTTCCATCAGTCATACAAGTATGTTATGATGTGAACATGCAAGTGCAACACACACACTCGACTCTGTGCATACAGACCTTTAGTTCCCCCTTTATTGAGCCTAACCTCCCAGGATACCTCCGTAGTGGCAAACTAAAGTGGTGGGTTGGGCATCGCCAACCTCTAAACCGATATCACACTACCAGTCAGACATATCGTACGCCTCAACGCCGGTGCACTAATAGGAGCTCCTGCGTACTATTATTGGATGTGCACCGGACTTTATTTGGCCAAGTGCTAAACCACACATGTCGAGTCAACGTACTGGTGTTGTTGTGACGACTCTCCAATACCAAAGACCCACCACATTTTATATTATGCACATGCAATATTATTATATTTTCCCATCGAGCTGAAGCTCCCCAGACTATCCTGTCCGTCACAATTATCTACTGAGCCAAAGCTCCCCGGACTAACCCGTCCGTCACCATTACCAACCGAGCTATCGGCTCGCCAGGCTAACCTGCCCATCACCAAAACCACTGAGCCTACCGCACGAGTGACCCAACCTAACTCCCACAACACTGAGGAGTGTGAGTGTAAGTGTAATCCTATAATAATTCTAATTACTCTTATAATCCATTTATTCTTACGGTTTACGTTAACCTTGGACTGCCCAGGGCATTCCTTGTGAAGGGCTCTCGGGGGCACTAGGAACTACGATGGGCTGAAGCCCAAAGCTTCTTTTTGCAAGTCACTTACTATTATTAGTTATTACCCAATTCCTGATCCCTTTTAATGTTATTCTGGATTTAACCCTAGTGTATTTTGACTCTCTCTCTCTCCACAGGAAAGACGATCTTTCATTGATCCTGAGCACCTCTTAACTCTAGCCAACCCAACACTCTCCTCATCATGACTCCTAATGAAGCTCTCTTTTTTCTTTTTTACTTTACTAAGATCAGTAAACTAATAATCCCTATCTCCCTATGTCCATTCCACATGTTACCACAATTTTCGCAATTTTACTAAATGCAGACCAACCTAAGCTATATGATGTACATGTAAAGGTGGTACTCCAAATTTTCTTCCAAATGACCTAATATAATTATTGTGGGTCTATAATGACTTATTTAGCATAAATCCAGAAACTTGTAATTTTCCTAACTAATTTAGTATTTATTAATTTTTCCCAAAAGTTTAGCCACGGGTAAATTTGAACATGAAGTACTAGATTTCCTTAAGTTGTGGACACCCAAAAATTATGAACAGTGTATGATAGCAAAATATGATTGAATACCAAATTTCATAGACTTTCATAAATGTAATAACCTCTAAATAATTAATTTAAAATAATTAAAATAATTGGAGTTAAAGAAGAGAGTACCATAAATCATAGTCTAAAAATTATGTAACAATTATTAGAGCCTTATAATGATCATAAAACACTACTGACTTAGTTTCATGCAATTCCAAGGTCAGTGAGCCATGTATAAAAATACTTCAAATAATTCTATTAAAGTGCACTTGTGAAGGAACATTCTCTTAAAGTCATCCAAATGACATGTAATAATTTTCTAGCATTTATTATGCCCTAAAAAGTTCTCTGGCCAAGTAACACAATTTTCCAACAAGATATAACGTTTATTTCTATTTATCAAAATGTGTTGCATTAGTTCACTTAACACAAGAGGAACTAAGAGGAAATGCCCAAATAATCCAAATAATTTACTAGTGCCTTTAAATGATATTTAATTAACCTTGCCAGAGTTTCATATCATTTTAAATTAATATAACCATGGTTACTTCAAAATAATCACATGGGGCAAGATGAAGGTTATAACTACAAGTATAGGCTACTGTTTTCTAAACATCCTATAACAAACTTCAGAGGTTTATAATACTATAAAATTACTCCTACCAAAATTTCATAAGGGTCCAAGGTCATATGACCCTTCAATATTTTCATAAAAGGTATAGGCCTAAAGTATCCCTAATTTGTTTATGTTGTGTTCTAAGTCTAAATGTCACCAAATTCCTTCCTAGGGCATTTCACCACCCTAAGACCACATGTACTAAACATAAAGTCCATACTAGGACATATCACCCCATGTCCTTCACAAACCCCCCAAAGTTAATCCTTAGGGTTTGAACTAGGGTTCTAGGGCAAATCCACCCGAATCCACCCCAAACTCCATTTGAGGGTGTTTAATGTCTTAACAAATCAGTGGCCCAAGTTTGAACCTCTGTTGAGGTGATTTGGTCACCTAATACCACAAAGGGCATTTTACCCTAATTAACCCTTTTGGGACTAGGCTAGGGTTTACCTAATTCCATACCAATTCTTCTCGAAATTTAATGACATTTTATACAGTCTTATATTGATCCAAAGGACCACTCACCAAAATTTGGGAGGGTTTGGAGGTCATTAAACCTTTTAAATAATTACTACATATATTATTAAATTTCTACAAAAACTTTAGGAAACTGTTTTGTAAAAATTCCCATTTTTAGATATATTCTAGGTATAGGTAATCGTGACCCTCATCCAAAATTTCAAGTCATTTGGATGTCTAGATTGATGGGGGCACTCAAAATATCGCTATTTTAGCCTAGGTATAGACCTCACCAAAATGAGTGATGTGGTCTGACCCGAACTCTAGATTGGCTCAAACTAATTTTATAAAATAGACTCATAGGGATACAACTTTTATGTAGACCACTTTTACTATAAAGGACCCTAGGTATTTTTAATAATTAATTTAAAACTGCCCAATAACTCTGACAGAAAAAGAAATAAAATGAATTAATATATTCAATCACTGCACAAATCTTAAAGATGATCGGATGATTCCTGGTTTTCTTATTCCTCCAGCCAATGGCTGAGATCAACCCGACTTGGAGCACATTCCAAGCCCATTTGTCGGCCACCATCCACCTCCCTGTCCAGCCACCACCGCCACCTCCTTCGTTGAGGTAGGGGCTATCGTCGGGTGGCGGCACGGCCGCCGGAGGGGCGGTTTCTGGCGAACCCATAAGGTAGAAAAACAATTAAAATTTCAGAAATTTCTCTCACCCAATCGGGCTCAATTGAGGCCGATTTCTCTCCTAAAATATCTAAGATGCTAGCCCATGAAGAGAGGAGTAGAGGAGGACCTTTAATCGGGCTTGCAGACGAGTGTGGTGGTGGTGCGCCATGGCTGGTGGTGGTGCATCATGGACGGTGGTGGAGCTTTTCGGTGTTCTACAACAGCACTGTCAAAGGGCTCGGTTTTTTCAGGGGAAGAGTGGAAACTTCTCCTCTAACCTTGGGGAAGCTTTTAAAAGAGTCAAAAGGGGGAGGGGAAGGGTTAAGGCATGAATTCCCATTTTCACCATTAATGGTGAAATTTCGGGTAACTGAATTCCCATTGTTTTAGTCCCCTTGGTGATCTAAAAAATGCTGGAAACTCTTCCCCTACCCATGAGGAGTTGAATCCAGCCATCAATGGGGGGATTTGTGGGTGTTTCACCTTTCTCCTCCTTATTAAAGAAATTGATTTCAATCACCTTGGGTGGTCGGCCATGGCTATTCAACTCTTCAAAACTAATGAGGGGAAATGTATCCAGCCTTTGGAATCAATTGGAGAGGCCCTTGGTCTCCTTTGGCCATGAATGGCCTCCTTTTTCACTTTCTCTCTCCTCCATTAAAGGGAAAAAAATGAGTTTTTATCTCTCCTATCCATCAAGGCTGAATTTGATTACTAATCCAGCCTAATGGCAGCCCATTAGCTCATAATATTAAATAAAATAAAGTTAGCCCAAGTGGGGGAAATGGGATTGGGCTTGGGTTAGCCCATTTAAGCTAGTTTGATTTAATCTTAGGGTAGAGTTGACCTTGGTCAACATGACCTTTGGGTTGACCCTAGTGGGTCCTTGGTGACCCATTGGCTTCCCCTAAAGTCTAGGAAGAATTTGGTAGGGTTGGTTGGGCATCTTGAAGGTCACTTGACCCTTAGTTAGGGCACTTTGACCTTTTAGGGCTAGGGTTGACTTGGGTCAACTTAGCCTCTTTGGTTGACCCCAATGGGTCCTTGGTGACCCATTAGCCTCCCTTAGGGCTTGGGTAAGTCTAGGTGGGTCCCTTTGGCCAAGGGAATGTCAATTGGGCATGGGTGAGCTTAGTTTGACCTAATCAAGGCTTGGGTTGACTTTGGTCAACTTGACCTTTTTAGTTAACCCTAGTGGGTCCTTATGGCTCTAATGGACCCTCTAATAGGTTAGTGGTGTTGTGGTGGGGTCATGGAGTCATGGTGAATCCTTATGACCATCCCTAAGCTAGTGATTGGAATTCTACTATTTGTAGACCAAGGTGGTCTCAGCTTCATGCCTAGGTTCACTTGATCTTCTTGGGCTTCCTAAGGTTTTGTCATGACAAAACCACTCCTAGGGGTCTAGTTGTCTGAGGGATGCTACAGCTAGAACCTAGAGCAAGATGATTATGTACAATGTTTGATTTTGGATTGTTAATCCCTGTGAACATATTCTACTTGTCATGATGTGTCAAATCTATAGGTGCTTAGCTACTAAGTGCGACTAGACATGATAGTGTATGTTGAATATGCCTCTAGGTATGTGTGAGGATTTAGGTAGCGTAATGGCTTTACATTGTTCACACATCCCTATACGAAGCACTCATGTAGAACCTCTATGCTTATATGGTATAACTCGTGATTTTGTGTCTAACACATTAGAAATAACTTGAATAATCAATGTCATGATATACATGTTTTTATATAAAGGTTAGAACTTTGAGTCAAATCCTTAATGGTCAAGTCGTTTATATACAGGTTAAAGTACATGTATCTATGTGGGTATATTTTGATTGATTCAGGGTCCTTGAAACAAAGCTATAATATTGATAGTTCAAAAGAAAATAAATGAAAAAAAACAAAACTATGCATGCATTCAAATGATATGTCAAGGATACCCCTCAAGCACTAGTCATTCTTCCTGATAAGTCTTTATGAGCATTGTGAGGATGAGCACCTTGGTCAAAAGAATCGTCTTGATCTTGTGCAAAGACTAGACCTTAAGCTTAGTGCCCCTAGTTCTACTCTTGGTATGATGTAGATAGAAACGTGACGTGATTTTTCTCTCTATTTCTCTCGTGATAGAATATTAAAATACTGAGATAAAATATGTACTAAATGTTAGTTCCACTTGATGCTCTCTCTTTTGATGTTATACGTTCACACGTCATTGGTCTATCTAACGCTTCCATGCACACGATTTCTATTCTTGACTTTTACAATGTTTCACTGTATTAGTTCTATAAATCTCTTACCATTGTTCTCTAAATCATTACGTGCTTATTTTAACCAGTGCTGTCCAATTCTTTTTTACTCTGAACACTCATTTAAATTGCTTCTGTGTACTTCGTTCATCTGTTTGACCTGTATCCTTCATATTCTCTGATTTACATTTTTGGTCACCCTTATTGTATTTCGCCTCTCGATTCACTTTTTATAATGTGCACTGTTTGATATCTTTATCACGCTCATCATATATTGCATTTTTCCTCGTACATGTGTATGTTTTCATCTATTTTAGCCCACCCCCTTTCGATAATATCAAAGGGAGAGATTAGAATGTTCATGAGTCAGAGGGTAGATAGGGGGAGCGTGCAGAACACGTATATATGGGGAGCGTGTGTGTTGGGGAAGTTATATGTAACCTGAAACCTGACCCTTTAAAGCTTATCTCTTATTTGCATTGTATCAGGATTCTCAATTATTATATCTCATGAATGGGATTTGATATTATCAAAAGGGGGAGTTTGTTGGAGCCGACGGTTCTCATTTTCTTAGTTTGATAATATCAATTCCCATGTTGTATTTGATAACATTTTGTGTTTGGTAGAGTGTGTAGGTTTACAGGTTCAAGCGAAGCAAGAAACTCTCCTCTAGCACCTATCGCCGAGCGGTAGCAGTTACCGTCGGGCAGTAGCCTGAATTAAATTGACATGGTGCTCGGGTTGCTACCGTGCCACGCTATCTCTACTGCCCGGGCTAGCATGAGGATTTATTCCAGCCAGGCGCTCGGGATGCTACAGCGCCAAGTGTTAACTTCTTACCACGCCGCGCTAGCTCACTCAACACTCGCCGAGACTTAGGCGTCGAGATCGAGCTACCGCCAAGCGCTAGCTTGTGACCGTATAGCGCTATCTCACTCAACCCTCGTTGAGTGCGTCAAATGCATCGAGACGACTGGGCTAATTCCGGGATCTAGCTTACTACCGCACCGCGCTAGCACGAAAAAGAGGAAAATATTCATTTTGAATATATTTTTCCAAATTTGCAAGACACCTGTCAGCATCAAGTGCGTCGACCTACCGTCGAGTGCTAGTCTTACTGCCAATAGTAGCCTATTTTTTAAAAACGTATAAAAGGATTTGTTTTTCATTCCAGAGACAAGGAGACGTCTATTCTCAAGCCTAGGGTTCGCGTGCTGCCTCTAGAGCACCGAAAAACCGTCTCTGTCGAAGGAACAGAAAATTTTTCTCCCTCCCGTTTGCGCACTAAGATCTCCGATGAGCCAAGGACTACAATGACTACAAGAAGTTGATCGGTTGCAACCACATGAAGATCTCTAGCACCGATTGCGGATTGCTCAATGGAGAAATCATCTTGAGGGAGATTCAAACTTTAATCTTTTATGCTTATTGTAATTTTTCTCTTTTCTCTATTCTTATGGTGAGGAAAATCGACCGGTGAAGTTCGTCGTAATCCAGAGAGGATTCCGTGAGAAATCGTCCCAGGGAAGGGACGTCTAGATCGGGTGATCTAGCGAGGGCTCTAAGACACTTCCTTGTGTGAAGGTGAATAGCCGGCTTGAAGACCTTTCTTAGAGGGAAAGGGAGAGAGCCAACCAATCCAGGTAATGGGTCGGTATAAAAAACAAAAAGATATTTGATTTTAACCGCCTCCAATCTCCGATGTCATGGAGATAAAGTTTTTGTAATTGTAAAAACACTCGTTGATTTTGTTTGAAAAAAATTCATTTGCTGTTCTCTTTACTTGCTTTTAATTTTGTGGTTGTTAGCAGGTGATACTCTAAAGGGTGCGTAGATCTTCAAGGTGGAATTTTCCTAAGAAAACGAGGTATGTGACCTACCGCCGCGTGTTAGCAAGCTAACACCCCGTGGTAGCTTCCAGAACTAGTTTTCACTAGACGAAATTGTAAGCCTTTATAATTATGAGTCAAATAATTCAATAGAGTCGTCTCGATCATGTGTATACGTCAGTACGAGTTTATTTATATCTTCCGTGAGTGTGCCGTAAAAAATGGCTTGCACGAATAGTTGAAACCCGTGATAGGTGCGCTAGATTATTTTGACCTTTAGTTACGCAAGCTTGGTCTCGCTCTTGGCACGTTCGGAATGATTGGGTTCAATTTCGTGCATCCATTTAAGTCTGGGGACGACTTGGAAATTCATAAACAATTGAGGGACGTATTTGGTATTCTCGCCCTTAATTTCTCTAGCTCTCCTTGCCTATTAAAGGTGAGTTTGGAGAACCGATTTACCGTGAGATCCATACGTGAACAGGAGCGACGATAGCAGCGATTACTATTTCCTCTCCATCGATCGTGAACAGCACTCCGACAAGAACCACCGTCCTCACTGTTGTCTTCCCCAAACGTTTGGATACAGGCAATATTCACCTTTTTGCAGATCCGAACGAGAATGGAGTGGCCTTTTCTGGTTCTGTTTTGTCTTCCACATGGAAGTGAAGGCTTAAGTTTGGCTCCTCCTCCCTTTCTGCGTTCTCCCTTAGGTTTGACATCTCCTTCATTTCGAATGAAGAAGGAATACTTTCATTGAAGTTTATCACTGCTTAGGAACTGTGCTTTGCATTTATGGCTCTAATTTCAGAAACAGTGACTTCTCTAATTCATGACAAATAAGATAAAGTTAATTTGACTAAATTCAGATAAAGTTAAAATATTTTGTGGCCACACAATACACTTCATTACAAATCAGGTTTGATTATATATTGTGTATGTCTACTTCTTCTTCTAGTGCCGTAGATTTTATTCACAAAAACACAAACACTTTGTTAAGAATGTCGGCCACTACGCGACACAAAGCAGAATCTAAAAATGTTACGCTAATTTATTTTGTTTCCGCGCTTTATAGCTTATTGCATTTGTTTTCATAAATGTCATTATCTGTGATCGCATAAATTATATAAGTGATTAATTTTACTACCCTATTGCAAAGAAATTAATTAATTATGTTCATGGCGATCCTGTGCACATTGGTCATGTAAGATTATTTGATTTTATTGATCTCATTTCAGAAATGATTGTGACCTATGCACTTCATATAAATTTTTATCATTTGGTATCAATGCGAACTTGAACATATTAATTAGTTTCATTAATTTTCGGTGTAGTTGATTTGAATTAATCGCTAGTGATCATACATTTAAAACCAATTATTTCATTTCAAAGTATATCGATGCGATAGGGACTTTTGAAGTGCATTAATTTTAAGTCCCTACGTAGCCGTGATCTTTAAACACTTTAGTGCCCTTTGTCATTAATTATAAGATCATGACACTTAATTTGAGGATATTTTAGAGAATCCCAGTGAAGTAGGATCTTGTGGGTTCATTGAACTATAGCCTCCAAAGTGGCTTGTTTGATTGATTCGAGATTTCAGTCCTACACTAATTTTGGATTACTCTAGTTCTAGCCCGTGATCATTCACCCAATTATGGTGGTTGTGTGATGCGATTAGAGTGTTGCATACGGGCATTTGAGTTGAAGTATGAAGGTTCTAGTGATCTATTCACCCAAAGGTGGTAGTTTTACAAAAGCCTAAATGTTGTCGTGTCTCACTTGGTGTAGAGGATTTCTAACTGTATGGCACGTATTCTGTACAAAGGTGTTGCGTATTGACGCGTTTGAATTCTCATGTGTGTGTTAATTTAAGGTTTTAGAATACACTAGTCCTCATTGCTAAATATTGCATTGTTTTCTTTTTCAGTCACCTTTACTGTGCATAATAATTTTGCAATCATTGAAAAACTTACTGGGTCAAACTTTAAGAAGTGGAAGTCCTATATCATATTCATCATGCAAATGGCAGACATAGATCTGCCCTTACATTTGATAAGCCTGAGGAGTTGACTGTGAACAGTACACGTACTCAAAAAGATCATTATGCTGTGTGGCATAAGTCCAATAAGAATTATCTACTGGCAATGAAGAGGTCTATTCATGAGCACCTACTTAGTGGACTGCCAGAGACTATTGATGCGCTTGAGTTTCTTACTATTATGGGACAAAGGTATAAGGTGTCCTTTAATGTTGAGATAGGGACACTCATGCAAGATCTCTTTTCTATGTAGTACACTAGTGATGGAGGAGTTCTTGATTACATTCTAAAGATGGTTTACTACCAGATGAAGCTCCAAGAGTTAGATATAGTTCTCCCCGAGACCTGCATAGTGCATCTGGCACTTAATACTTTGCCACCTGAGTTCAGTATCCTAAAGACTACATATAATTCTCAAGATGAGGCTAGGAAACTGAATGATCTGATCACTCAATGTGTTGCTGAGGAAGAGAAGCTAAATAATGAAAAGACTTACATCGCATTGTATGTCTTAAAGGCTTTATTGAAGTAGAAGATGCAGAAGTCCAAGGCTATAATTAAGTTTCTGGACGGTCAATCTAGTTGAGCAAAGGATACTGTTGGTGTCATTAAGAAAGTTCTGACATGTTTCTTCTATAAAAAGAAAGGACACGTGAAAAGTGAGTGCCTAAAATTCAAGGCTTGGATGGAAAAATGGGGGCTCACACACATAAAGGTAATCCTCTTGCACTCGTCCTAGGTGAATCTTACTTAATTGAAGCCCCATCAAGTTCCTGGTAGCTTGATAGTGGAGCAACTAAACATGTTTACACATTACAGAGATTCACCAACAGGAGTAGCCCAAGCAAGCAGGAGTGTAGGCTTACTGTTGGAAACAATGCTAAAGTTGAAGTCAAGTTTATAGGAGATATCTGCTTGATTTTAGATTCTAATTTTAAGCTCTTGTTAAAAGACACATTTTATATTCCTGCATTTCGGAGAAACTTAATTTTATTTTTGCTTTAGACAAACTTAATTATGATTTCAACATCTCTGGTGGTTTAATTCAGTTGTTTTATGAATCACATGTTGTTGGCCATTGCACTTTGTCTAATGGTTTATATAGAGTGTGTCTTGCTCCTAATGAAATTTATGCGACTTCATTTAATATTGAAAATGTTGTTTCTAAAAGACCTCTAATTAAGAAAATGTTTTCCATGTTGTGGCATAAAAGGCTCTGCCACATCTTGTAAGACCCCATTTTTTTTCTTTTTAAACCACAGGGTTCTTATGCCCAGAATCGCCGTTTTGCGGTGACACTGACACTCAGGAAAGTTATCACTACAAAACGACGATCCTGCCAGCTTTTATAATCACCAAAGATAAAGAAGCTTATACACAGTTCAGATAAAACTAAGTCCATACTCACATATAATATGAAATATAAGAAATCGCATAAATTCCACAAGATTATAAAAGTACTGTAATAGAACAGTACATAGAAATATAAACGGGCTCAAGCCCGATATATCAAATCCTCACTACAAACTCTCGCGGAAGCTAAGTAAACTAATCACTCACGGAGCCAGTAGTCGGTGCTCCTATGCTAGACTGGCTCACCTCCATGAGCACCGTACTCTGCTGGTGCTGTATCCCCTGCTACTGCTCTGTATCTCCCATTCGGAGCGCCTGAAATATTGTGGTTGTCAACAATTAGTCAAAAATACTAAGTCCTATCATCCCATACCCCTCCCCCATGGCTCCTAGGCACCGAGTGGGGAGAAGGGAAGGGAAGGTAATGAAGCTAGGGAGTACAAAGAAAGCAGGTGGCGGTGGAGCTACTCTAACAGTTATTTATAATGATAAATAGAACTAATAAAGGGAAGTACAAGCTAGCAGTTCTATAATACCAAGCAATAAGTATAAAAGAAAAAGTGCATCGCAAGGCAGGTATTAAATATCCATAAGAATATAACCATAACTTATAAGCATGCCCACACAAGCTTATAAACTAAGGGGTCATTTTACAAAGCCTAATGTATTAAAAGTCCCATACTGATTTATACGCTAGGGGTAAGGGTTTAATGATGATGTCAGGGTATGATATGTTATGCTGGTTTAATGTTATGTTCATGTAGTGCAACACACACACATGACTCTATGCGCACAGACCTTTAGTTCCCCCCATTTGGGCAGCTAGCTTCACTCCTAGGAACCTCCGTAGTGGAAAACAGAGATAGTGGGTCAGTCCCCCCACTCCTAGGCAGGTATCCACACTACCAGAAATAACTCTTATATACGCCTCTTGAAGGACACAACCCAGAGTCACCACATACTAATGCTGGCCATATCCACCAGTCTTCCTTTGGCTGAGTGTAAACAACACCCGCCGAGTCAGCTTATCGATGTCGGTGTGAACGACAGTCTAATACCGAAGACCCACCAACTTTTGGTCATGTATCTAAGAACTCCTGATCCATCGGCTCCCCGGACTAACCCGTCTGTTATAACTACCCCCGAGCCCACCGCTCGGATAACTCAGCAAACTAACCTCCCGAGTTATCGGGGTATGTGAAGGTGAATCACTAGTTATACTAGTTTCTCTTTAACATTTATTCTTACGATTTAGGTTAACCTTGGACTGCCCAGGGTATTCCTTGTGAAGGGATCTTGGGGGCACTGGAAACTATGATGGTAGCTGAAGCCCATCGTTCTCTTTCGCAAGGCACTTACAAATATTGGTTATTACTCAATTCCCTGATCCTTTTAATATTATACTAGATCTAACTCTAGTGTATTATGACTCCTTCTCTCTCCACAGGAAGACGATCCTTCGTCGATCCCGAGCACCACTTACGCTAGTCAACCCATCACTACTTCTCATCCTTACACCCAATGATGAACTCATTTCTACTTCACCATAACCAGTAAACTAATAACCCCAACTCCCTATGTCCATTTCACATCCTATCACAATTTCTGCAGTTTTACTATATATAGACCAATCTAAGCAATATGATGTATACGATAGGAGGTACTCTAATTTTCATCCAAAATCCCTAAGATATTTATTGGGGGTCTATCATGATATTTTTAGCCTAAATCTTGAAACTTGTAATTTTCCTAAATAATTTGGCATTTATTTAATTTTCTCAAAAATTAGTCCATGAGTGATGTGAACATGAAGTACTATATTCTCTTAAGTTATGACCATACAAAAAATTATGAACACTATAGAATAGGAAGATATCAGTGAATTCCAAATTTCATAGATTTTCATAAATGTATTATCCTCTAAATAATTAACTCAAGATAATTCAAATAATTAGAGGTAATGAAGGGAGTACCATAATTCCTAGTACAAAAATTATACAAAATTTAATAGAGCATTATTATGATCATAAAACCTTACTAATAAAGTTTCATACAATTCTAAGGTCAGTAAACTATACAGAAAAATGCCTCATTAGAATCCATGATAGTGCACTTTGTGAAGAAACATTCTTGTAAACTCATCCAAACAACATGTAATAATTTTCTAAGCTTTATTATGCTTTGAACAGTTCTCTAGATAAGTAACACAATTTTACAGCAAGCTATATTATTTATCATCTATTTATCAAAATAAGATGCATTAGTTCATTTTACACATAAAGTACTAAGAAGAAATGTCCAATTATTCCAAATAATTTATCAGTGCATACAAATGTTATTTGATTTACTTTTCCAGAGTTTCATATCATTCTAAGACAATTAAACCCAAGTTACTTCAATATCATTAAAAAGGGCAAGATGAAGGTTATAGCTACAAGTATGAGCTACTGTTATCTAAACATCCTATAATAAACTTCAGAGGTTAATATTACTATAAAATTACTCCTATCAAAATCTCATGAATATCCAAGGTCATATGACCCCTTAATTAATCCATAAGGTGTATAGACCTAAATAATTTCCAAGTGATTATAGTGGGGGGCATGTGTCCAAATACAAACAAGTTCCTTCCTATGGCATTTCACCACCCTAAGATCATATGGACTAAACCCCAAGTCCATACAAAGGCATATCACCCCATGCCCTTCACAAATCCCCAAAGTTCAACCTTAGGGTTTGATCTTGGGTCCTAGGTAAACTCTACCTTTATCCACCCAAAACTCCATGTGAAGGAGTTTAATGACATAACAAATAAGTGGCCCAAGTTTCAACCTCTGTTGAGATGATTTGGCCACCTAATACCCACAAGGGACACTTTGACCTAAATACCCCTTTTTGGCCAAGGCTAGAATCTACTAAATTCCAAACCAAATCATCTCCAAATGGTAGCAAATTTTATACAGAGACCTATATTGACCCTAAGGACCACTCACCAAAATTTGGGAGGATTTGGAGGTCATTAGATCCATTAATTAATCCATTCATGAAAAATAAAATGTTTACCAAAACATTAGAAAAATATTATCCAAAAATTCCCATTTTTGGATATGATATAGTTCTAGGTATGAATGGCCTATGTTCCAAATTTCAGGTCATTTGGAGGTCAGGATTGATGGGGGCACTCCAATCATTCACTGATCAACCCTATGCATATTCCTCACAAAAATGAGTGTTGAGGTCTGACCTGAACTCCAAATTGGTTCAAATCAATTTTAAAATAACTATACTCATAGAGCTACAAGTTTCATGTTGACCACATTTCTGAAATGGCATCTAAGTATTTTTAATTTAAATCCTAAAGTAACTAATATTATGTGACAGAATATACATATAATACAATTAATAAAATTAAATATGCACAGATCTTGAAGCAGATCGGGCAACTGCTGGCCTTCTTCTTCTTCCAGCCAAGGGCCCCGATCATCCCGACCTGGAGAAAGTTCCGGCCGCATCTCCCGGCACCGGCCACCTCCCTAGCCGGTCACCACCACCTCCGTTGAGGTGGTGGATATCGCTGGGCGGAGGCACGGCCGCCGGAGGGGCTGTTTCTTATTGTTGGGTATTGTATCCACAATAACCTAGATTTGTATAAAGTCACCCTTGAACTAAGATGAATTAAGTTGTATTTGATGTATTGTTTGAGTTATGTGTTTGTAGTACTTATTGCCAAGTGTAGACCAATGTCAGTCTACAATGAGTCACTAAATACAGGACCATACAATGTAATCCCTCATTATGTGATCCATGGTGTTGACTCATGTGTAGCCTCTCTATTGGGAAACACTTCATTTTCAAGCACTAGGTTTGTTGGAGAAATACATGTTGCTGATTCCATTGAAGAAAGGAAAATTTTTATAAACCAAAATTTTCTAAGTGTTTCACTCGAGTAGAATCTTTAGTTGTACTCGAGTAAGTCTAGTCTGGATTTCGAGTAAAGGAAAAAGTTCTCGAGAAGTTTGAATCTAGTTCTCGAGAGGCCAAGTCTATTACTCGAGTAGACCTCTTCTCTTTCTCGAGTCAACAAATTTTTTTATCTCAAAAATTTTCTAAGTAAAGTACTCGAGTAGTTATATTGAATACTCGAGTAATACAAGATTATCCCGAGTAATAGAAGTCAAACACGCGAGTTATATTTCTTGTTCTCGAGTAGTGAAGTCCTTGTACTCGATAAGTCCTACTACTTCTCAAGAAGTCTAGACCCAGCACTCGAGTAACCAGAATTTTCTATCCAAAATTCTCTTTAAGTCTTTTTCTCGAGAAGTTCACTTCCACTTCTCAATTAACATTTCTAGCACTCGAGTGATAATAAATTTTGTCCTGAAATTTCCTGGAGTGCTTCTTCTCAAGTAGTTTGATATTGGCTTCTCGAGAAACCGTTTTAATACTCGAGTAGTTCTTCCTTCACTCGAGTAATCCAGTCATCTTTCAGAAAGTTTCGCCAAGTCCTAACATACGTGATTTTCAAATGACTTGACGTGATTGGTTCACGTAGCCGTCATTAATGTTAATTATGACCGTTTGGGATATCTTATATAAGGTCTTGTCATTATGACTAACCCTAACAAGCGTGTAAAAGAAATATTCAAAGAATTCTTAATCGCAATTCTCTTTCCTAATCGTAAGCCGCCGCCGCTCATCGTGCACAACGCCAAAGGCTTTCAATCAAAAAGATTCAGACCAGTCGACTTGCATATCAAGATCATCTTCAATCTCTTCATCTTCTGTTTGATCTTGTGAGTCAAGAAATCTCAGATCAAGGATCTAGCCAAGAGTCTTCTTCAACAAGTTCTGATAAAGCCGCAAAGATCAAGAAGGAAGACCTAGGCAGAAATTTCCAGATCTGAGAGAGATATTCTGTTTGTATTTCTTAAATCCATTTTATTTTTGTAGGATATTATTCTACGAGTGTAGGAGCTTTGTTCTCCGAGTTGTAGGAAGTTTTTATCTTCTGAGTGTAGATCTATTTTGTAAATCAAGTTTTAGGAACATTGTTCCGAGTGGTAGGATTGTTTTAAATCCGAGAATAGTGGAGTAGCTGAGTCTAGTGCTTTGCTAGATCAGTGAGTGGAAAGTGGACGTACCCAAGGTTGGGAAACCACAATAATTCTTGGTATCTTCTGTGATTGCTTGGTTATTTCTCTGTGTATAGATCACTATATTTTTTATTCCGCAAATAGACGCACAACTCACCTATTAACCCCCCTCTAGGTGATTTAAGTAGATAACTTAAACATTTTCAATTGGTATCAGAGGGAGGTTGATCATTAAAAGGTTAACACCTTGATCAGATCTGCTCCAAATTGTCTTTTGAGTTATCCAAGCATGGACAGAGCCAAGGATTTTGCCAAGCTTCCTTTGTGCACAAAGAACAATTTTGCTATGTTGAAAGAAAGGATAAAGTTCTTCATGGAAGCTGTAGATCCAAGGATCTTCATGATTGTGGAAGAAGGTCCTCATGTCCCAATGATAGCCTCTACCATTAATCCAACTAAGCTAGTTCTTAAGAAGCTGATGGATCTTGATAAGGATAAGATTGCACTTGTCTCTTTAGACAAGAAAGTCAAAAATATCATCGCAAGTGCAGTCGATGATTCTATGCTGCAGAACTTGATTCACTACCAGTCCTCTAAGGAAATGTGGAAATCTCTTATCATCTTGATGGAAGGCACTGAAGAAGTTAGGGATGACAGAAGATCCCTTCTAAATCAAAAATATGAAGCCTTCTGACAAGGACCCAAGGATACTATTGCAAATACATTTGAAAGCTTCTTCAAGATAGTTAACGGCCTAAGAGTCTACGACCGAGTCTTCACCAATGGAGAACTGAATGATAAGTTCTTGAGATCCCTGAATAAGGAATGGGATAAAAAGGTTTGTACTATTCGGGAATTTGGAAAGCTAGCTGAGACTGACTCGTAAAATCTCTTCGGAAAGCTTATGTCATATGAGCTGCAAATCAATTCAAGAAAAGCTGAAGAAGAGAAGAACGGGTCTTCATATAATGAGAAGTCGGTAGCTCTCAAGTCAAATACCTCAAGGAATTGTAAGGCTACCTCTCCTGCCCTAGCACAAGAAGAAATTGAAGAAGAAACCTTGAATCCAAGTACCTCGGGCTCAGAATTATCTGAAGATGAGTTCTCTCTACTCTCAAGATAGTTAAAGAAATTCTTGAACAAGAAGAAGCAATGGAGAGGCAAGGATGCCTCATACAGAAGATCATGTCATGATGGTGATCGACACAAGAAAGGCTCAAGTAGCCAAGACAGGTATAACACTAAACAAAAAAAACATATTTCTACTGACATCATTTGCTATTGCTACAATAAGCCAGGTTACGTTATTGCTGACTGCCCACACAAGAAGGAGGGTGGAAAAAGGGAGGAGAAGAAATCTTCTTACCACAAGAAGAGAACCGAAAGAAGCCTAGTAGCCAAAAAGGGCAAGACTCTCAGCGACTCTGACTCATCTGAGTCAAGTGAAGAAGATGAAGCCTACTTTGGGCTAATGGCACAAACTAACGAAGAAGAAGAGCCCCAGTTCACTGGGAAGGTAAACTCACACTTCTTTCTGAATCTGATGATTCTGACCATGAAAATGAGGAATGTTCTTCTGACGAGGAATCTGAACTCATGTCTCAATATAAAGAGTTGATCAAATCCTATGACAAATGTCGTAGAGTGGCAAGAGCTCAGGCTAAGGAGATCAAATCTCTTAAGGCTGAAGAGAGCAATCTGAGAGAGGAAATTGTAATAATGGACTCACTCAAGAAATACTTCCATAATGCTATGGAAGAATACAATAAGGCTCTCGAGCACCTAGATCTGAAGGATAAAATAATCAAGGGATTGGAAGAACAACTTGCAGCCGAAAAGAAACTTGTTGAAGGTTTCTCCAAGCCCAAGACAGTTCTTCTGCTTGTTGCTGAATTCTCTGCTCAGGTCAAAGGTGTTTGATTAGGCCATGTGGCTAGTCCTAGTAAATCTTCTTGGAGAAATAAAGCCCAAAGGAGAAATAAGGCTGCTAAGAAAGCACTAGCTAAGGAGAAGGGGAAAGCTCCTCTAGAACAAACGTCATTTTGGAAGGTTATCTTCCTGACAAATAAGTTTGATCTGGATTCGTCCTATGGTCACTTTGCTATGCCTACTTACGTAGAGCCCAAGTCTCATTACCAAGGTTGGACTCATCCCCGGAACTTTGGCGAGAGTATCTTCAAGGCACCTTATGAGGAGATCACTCTTCAGAGCTACGGACCTTACAATCATGGTCACAACATCGAGAAAGCTCCAAGAGTTAAACCCGTTGTAGAAAAGCCTACTAAGGAGAAGAAGTCATGTGAAGGTCATCATTATGAAGCTTCTACTTCTAATTCTACTGCCTCTGCTAGACCACAATCTCAAAAGGTAAAGAAGGATATCTTTAGGAAAAGATACAACAGATTTGACTGTTGGTGTTGTGGCAAGATTGGCTACTTCGCCATAGATTGCCGGTTTAATCCCAGACATTATGAAACTCCTCGATTTTATAATGTGAGAAAGACCACTCACAATGTTAACATACGTAGAAGGAGTGTGCTAACTAGAGACCAAGGACCCAAGCAAGTTTGGGTTCCTAAGGCAAACTTACTTGTGATTGCAGGTATGTCCAAAGACCACCAAAACTCCTATCTGGAATTTGGACAATGGATGCTCTCGGCATATGACCGGGATAAGAAGCCTTCTCCAAAATTACTCACCAGTCATGAACGGGCCAAAGGTCATCTTTGGAGGTTCTGACAGAGGAATCACTAAAGGCTACGGTATGATTACAAATGGTAGTGTATCCTTTTTGGATGTGGCTTATGTTGAAGGATTGGAACACAATCTCATAGGCATAAGCCAACTTTGCGATAAAGGATACATCGTAGAATTTCATGCAGACAAGTTCTTGAAAAAATTGGTAGATAATCTGGAAATGATTCTATCAGGCACTCGTAGTAAGAATATCTTTTGTTTGAATTTTAATTGCATAGACTATTCTACACCAGTGTGTCTTTTGGCAAAAGATAGTGCGTCTCTTAGTGACCAATGACACAAGTTATTAGCGCATATTAATTTTAAAACTATTAATAAATTATTTTCTCTTAATTTAGTGCGTGATGCCCCAAATGTCAAGTGCGTTAAAGATAGACCTTATCACGCATGTGTAAAAGGCAAGCAAACAAGGGCTATCTTTAAAAGAATTATTGGCAAAGACTCTAATAGGTGTTTACACCCACTTCATATGGACTTGTTCGGTCCACTACAAGTTAGAAGTTTGGGAGATAAGGATTATACATTGGTCATTGTTGATGATTACTCGTGTTTTGCATGGGTGTTCTTTCTAAAACACAAGTCAGATACTTTTGACATCTTTACAAATTTTATCAAGCAAATCAAGAATGAATGCAACTGTTCCGTAGTCAAAATCAGAAGTGACAATGGAACTGAGTTCAAGTCTGGGGCCATGACAGAATTTTGTGAAAGCCTAGGGATCTTTCATGAATTTTCCTCTCCTCGTACTCGTCAGCAAAACGAAGTAGCTGAGAGAAGGAATAGAACACTTATAGAGGCTTGGAGGACCATGTTGAGTGATGCCTCACTACCAGAATATTTTTGGGCTAAATCCATCAACACTGCATGCCACGTGTAAAATCGAGCACTCATAAACAAAAACCATAATAAGATACCTTACGAACTACTAAAGGGCAGAAAGCCGATTGTTTCATATTTTAGAATCTTTGGTTGTAAGTGCTTTGTCCTTAACAATGGCAAGTATCACACTACTAAATTTAGTGAAAAGAGCTTTGAAGGTATTTTTGTAGGGTGTAGTAGCCATAGTAAGGCATATAGGGTATTTAACAAGAAAACCCTGGTTGTAGAAGAATTTATTCATGTTGTATTTGATGAGACGAGCTTGCTGCAAGGCAACTCTTCTAGTGTGTTCATTGAAGATGCAGGTTCAAAGATGAAAGAACTTAACTTGGGTGAGCCAACTGAATAAAAAGGTGAAAAGTTCATCAAGATCACAACTCCAACCCATATTGAAGAGGTTGATGATCAAGATGAAGAAATCATCCAAGTTGATGAAGTCACTTCTGTGGTTGAAGACACTCCAGATGCAAGGACTCTAGAACTCAGACATCTGAAGGATCACCCAATGGAACAAATCATAGGAGATCCCTGGGATGGCGTCAGAACATTTAGAGGTACAGCTAACGAGAATTTATATTTGAGTTATCTCTCACCGGTTGAATCGAAGAAGTTTGAGGAAGCCAACTTAGACGCATCATGGATAATGGCTATGGAAGAAGAACCAAATCAGTTCAATCATTGTTAAGTCTGGAAACTTGTTCAAAGACCCAAAGGCAAGAATGTCATCGGGACAAAGTGGGTCTACAGGAACAAGATGGACGAGGATGGAACAATCATAAATAACAAGGCCAAACTCGTCGCTAAAGGATATTGACAAGAAGAAGGAATCGACTTCGACCAGACGTATGCTCCAGTAGAAGGACTGGAGGCCATCAGGTTGTTCCTAGCATATGCTGTACTTAAGGGCTTCGCTGTCTATCAAAAGGATATGAAGTCTGCCTTCCTTAATGGTGACATAAAGGAAGAGGTGTATGTGGAACAACCTCCAGGTTTCATTGATTCTAACTTTCCTGATTTTGTCTTTCTTTTATTTAAAGCTTTGTATGGTTTGAAACAAGCTCCTCGAGCTTGGTATGAGACACTATCTAGCTTTCTTCTTGAGAATAAGTTCACAAGGGGAAAGATAGATAAGAAATTATTTCTTAGGGAAATAAAAGGCAAGATTTTGCTAGTGCAAATCTATGTCGACGATATAATTTTTGGCTCTACTGACGACAACCTCTGCAAGAAGTTTTCAAAACTTATGCAAGGGAAGTTTGAAATGAGCAGTATGGGAGAGCTGAAGTATTTCTTAGGGCTTCAAGTGAAACAATCTGAAGATGAAATTTTCATCTCGCAGACTAAGTTCACCAAGGAGCTAATTAAGAAATTCGGATTGGAGAATGCAACCTCTATGAGGACTCTAATGGGTTCAGTTGTGTCTTTAGACAAGGATGAGAAAGGAAACCTTTTGATGAAACCAAGTACAGGAGCATAATTGAATCCTTGTTCTACCTTACTGTCAGTAGACCAGACATAATGTTCTCAACATGTATATATGCTAGATTCCAAGTGAACAGTAAGGAATCTCATTACGCTGCTGCAAAGCAGATTTTGAGATACCTTAAAGGTACACCGAATCTTGGCTTATGGTGTCCAAGAAGTAATTACAGCGAACTAATTGGTTTCTCAAATGCAGATTTTGCAGGTACTAAAGATGATAGAAAGTGCACTTCCGAGACTTTCCAATTCCTTGGAAGAAGACTCATTTCTTAGAGCAGCAAAAAGCAAAATTGTGTCGCAATTTAAACAGCTGAGTCAGAATACATTTCTACTGGCAGTTGTTGTGCACAATTGCTTTGGTTAAAGAACCAAATGGAAGATTATAATATGCAAGTCAAAGACATTCCCTTGTTTTGCGACTCCTCAAGTGCGATTATAATAGCCAACAACCCAGTCTCTCACAGCCGGACAAAGCATATAGAGTTATGATACCACGTCATTCGGGAGCATGTGGAGCATGGGGACATAGATCTACAATATGTCCCTATTGATAGGCAAATTGCAGATATATTTACGAAGCCGCTGGACGAGACCAAGTTCTCGTTCTTCAAAACAGAACTTGGAATGCTCAACAAAGAAGGTTAGAGAAAGAGGACTCACAACACAAAGCTCAGAGATCAAGGAATACGTCAAAAGTCAAAATTTCTCAAGTTCAGACTTAATTTCTCGAGTAAGAAAATGACTACTCGAGTACTTCTTTAGACTACTCGAGAACTCAGCAAGTCACTCGAGTAATACCACTCGAGTAATGAGTTTCCTCTCGAGAAGTATAAAGATATCACTTGAGTACCCTCATTCTCTCACTCGAGTACTGCCGGTCCACTCGAGAAATGGTAAGCAAATTTCTCAAATTCTGTTCAAATCTCTTTATTCGCAACCCGAAGCTTATACCGCCATTTTCTAAGGTATGTTTGATTAATTACTCCTTCAATCATCGATAGTTAGGGTTATATAAATAGAAAAACCAGATTTCATTTTCTACACAATTTCAAAAACCCTCTCTCTCGACAAAGAAAGAAAGTCCCTTCGCCTTCCGTCGCTGTTACAGAGCTCACTGTCGTCGCAACTTCTAGGAGTCGATTTCTCTAGTTCACTAGAAAAATAGTATCGTCTTCCAAGGTTGGCATTGGCAGTGAACTCGTTGTCGCCGGAATTGCAGAACTTTCAGACGATTTCAGAAATCTTCTTATTCTTCTCGACATCGCTGGTTTGACCTTCATTCTCTAGCAGCCCTGCAAGATTCTTTTTCCTGAAGTAGAAGAATTCTTTCGAAATGTCAAAGTGAAGAGAAATGGCAAGATTCTTAAGTCCAAGGTTAAAGGGATTAAGATCAAACTCACCAAATCCTTTGTATCTACACTTCTTCGGCTACCATCAGTTGATGAAGAAGATGACCTAGCTCCTGAAGATTATGACAGGGCATATAGCTTTTGTGGAATTTCTGAGGTTATCAAGAACATTCGTCGTACAGACCTCAATGCTGAGGGAAAGCTTCTAGTAGATATTCTGGGAAAAGTCCTACTATGTAAAATAACCTCCATAAGTTTTATCTCTATTGATCTCTTCTACATGATGACAGCCATTGTTTAAAGAAAGAAGTTTCAATTTGGTATGCTGATTCTTGATAAGATAAGGGAGAGCATTAAGGCTCCTAATTATTCCAGGATCATCTATCTGATGCTGCATGAGATAAATCCTCAAGTTTTAATTTCTCTAAAGGAACCACCCTTCACCATATGAAGAAAGTATCAATCTCTTCTATTCAGAGATGGGAACTGAAATTGCTGAATCCTGCCCAGGCTATTAAAGCTCATGAACATCCAGCTGCAGAGGACATGACTCCATCTCCCACTCAACCTCATATTGCTAGCACATCTGGTACAGCTGCTGAGGGGGAGCCTGCTCCATCTGTTCAAGAAGAAAGAATACCTACCCCTCCTGCTGCTGCTTCTCTCCCTCCAACCACTCTTGAAGGAACTCCATCAGCTACTCAAGTACAAGAAACCATACTCTATACTGCAGAAGACATTAACTAGATGATGGAAGAACTAAGCTATGAAGAGCCTCTTCCTCCCCTCCGGAAAGACAAACCTACAGAACCATCCAAGGAACCAACTTCAGTACCATCACCTACTCCATCTCCAGGATCCCCTGTTCCCTAATCTCCTGCTGCAAACAAAGAGTAAAATGAGACCATTCTGATTTCTGATGAAATAGAACAATCCCCTGAACCAGCTGAAGCTCCTCTGAAGAGCTTGCACTTTACTCATCCCACCATCATTGGTGAGGAAGGAGATGTTCTGATTCACACTTCCAGATCTCAGAGCTCAGTGATCATTGAAGAGATTACTCCATGGACTGCTCCTCCTCCTCCTCCAGTTCCTCATACTACAACTCCAACTCTTGCTGTCAATGATCTTCTAGGTAAGATAGAATAGATGTTGATGGACCAGAGAAAATATTTTGATAACTCCTTAAAGGCTGTTCAAGAGAAAGTTACTGCTCTTGAAAAAGAAATGACTAGAGGCTTTGCAGAAATTCAGCACAACACTGATGAGCTAAAATAGTTATTCACAATATGTGGAAAAGTACTGGACCACACCATCACCAGTGTTGGTTAGGTGATGGACCAAGCAGTTACTCTAGATAACAATCAAATATATCTAGAAAAGAAGGCTCAAGAGCACAATCTCAAGTTATGTGAAGAGGTAGGAAAATTCAAAGATGATGTTATAGCTTCCGTCTATGTAGAAGTCAGAAAGGGGGAGAGTCTAGTCAAAGAGTACTTAGAAAAATCAGATGCTAATGTGAAAACTCTTTGGACTGCCAAGATGAATGAAATTCATGCTGATGTACAGAATCAAATAAATGGTGTAAAATTTCATACTTATGATACTACAGTGTGGATGCATAACTAGATCTTCCCTGAGTTCCAAGCTGACCCAAACATTATCCCTCATCATCTCAATCCTCTTGTTTAACATCAACTAGCTCAGATGTCTTCTCCTCAACCTATATTCTCTCCAAGGCCTAAAGGCTCAGAAGTTCCTCCTACAGAATCATGTGCTCAGGTATAGGAATCAGATATACCACAAGATCAACCTAAAGTTCAGATCCCCAAAAGAAGAAAATATGTTGATGGAGCTTCTGCCAGCAGGTCCTTTCCAAACCCAGAGGCAGAGAAAAAAAATCTCAGGAATTTGCAAAAATCTGGAGTCCTACTTCAAAGTCATTGATCCTTGATTTTCATAAGTTAGTGGACTTTAATGAGAATAGACATGACCATTATAGCTCCTATGAGTGGGACTTGTATGAGAAGTCTATGACCAAAAGAAGAATTTATGATCGAGAACATGGAAGGAATAATCCTGCTGCACCTCCAAAACCTCCTAAATACTACCCAAAGCCATACAGCTATCAGAGAAGGCAATAAGAAAAGAAGGACAGACAGCAACAGCAATAGCAACATCAAGCCAGAGAATGATCAAAGATTTAGATTGTTGATTTGAATTGTGTAGAAATGAATTTTGGACAATTCTATTTATATAAATCCTTAATTTTTATGATCTATTCTTTGTCTTAAGTTTCTAGCATGTTACTCTGCTTTTTTTCTCTTTTATATCTAGTCTTTTTACTTGTTTATGTTGATATAATTCACCTTAGTGTAGAGGGTTTTGACTTCTACAAATAGTGGGAGATTATTGGGTATTGTATCCACAATAACCTCGATTTGTATGAAGTCACCCTTGAACTAAGATGAATTAAGTTGTATTTGATGTATTGTTTGAGTTATGTGTTTGCAGGACTTATTGCCAAATGTAGAACAATGTCAGTCTACAGTGGGTCATTAAACACAAGACCATATAATGTAATCCCTCATTGTGTGATCCATGGTATTGACTCATGTGTAGCCTCTCTATTGGGATACACTTAATTTTCAAGCACTAGGTTTGTTGGATAAATACATGTTGATTCCATTGAAGAAAGGAAAATTTTCATAAACCAAAATTTTTTAAGTGTTTCACTCGAGTAGAATTCTAGTACTCGAGTAGAATCTTTAGTTATACTCGAGTAAGTCTAGTCTAGATTTCGAGTAAAGGAAATGTTTCTCGAGAAGTTTGAATCTAGTTCTCGAGAGGCCAAGTCCATTACTCGAGTAGACCTCTTCTCTTTCTCGAGTCAACAAATTTTTCTATCTCAGAAATTTTTTAAGTAAAGTACTCGAGTAGTTATATTGATTACTCGAGTAGTACAAGATTGTCTCGAGTAACAGAAGTCAAGCACTCATGTTATATTTCTAATTCTCGAGTAGTGAAGTCCTTGTACTTGAGAAGTCCTACTACTTCTCGAGAAGTCTAGACCCAGCACTCGAGTAACTAGATTTTTCTTTACAGAATTCTCTCTAAGTCTTTTTCTCGAGAAGTTCACTTCCACTTCTCGAGTAACATTTCAATCACTCGAGTAATCCTTATTCCACTCGAGTGATAATGAATTTTATCCTGAAATTTCTTGAAGTGCTTCTTTTTGAGTAGTCTGATATTGGCTTCTCGAGAACCCGTTTTAGTACTCGAGTAGTTCTTCCTTCACTCGAGTAATCCAGTCATCTTTTGAGAAAGTTTCACTAAGTTCTAACAGACGTGATTTTCAAATGACTTGATGTGATTAGTCAACGTGGTCGTCATTAATGTTAATTATGACCGTTAGAGAGATCTTATATAAGGTCTTGTCATTACGACTAACCCTAACAAGAATGTAAAAGAAATATTCTAAGAATTCTGAATCGCAATTCTCTTTCCTAATTGGAAGCCACCGCTCATCGTGCACATCGCCAAGGGCTTTCGATCAAGAAGATTCAGACCAGTCGACTTGCAGATCAAGATCATATTCAATCTCTTCATCTTCTGTTTGATCTTGTAAGTCAAGAAATCTCAGATCAAGGATCTAACGTCCCAATTCGCGCTAGGCCCCTCGCACGAGTTTTGAGTCAAGAGACTTGACTCGGGCTTAGGGCGCACTGGCAAAAGGTGTCAAGTGTGTTGGATGGAGTGTAGGGTTGAGTGATATCCAACGGATCGAAAGGGAATGGCCTAAGGGAAAATCGTCAAGAATGCCTGGTGATTCTCGTCGATCGTCGAGTATCGATGAGAATACTCAATGCTCTCAACGCCAGATTTCCGATAAGAATTGCCCAAGGGAAAATCGTCGAGAATGTCTGGTGATTCTCGCCGATCGTCGAGTATCGATGAGAATACTCAACGCTCTCAACGCCAGATTTCCGATAAGAATGGCCCAAGGGAAAATCGTCGAGAATGCCTTGTGATTCTCGTCGATCGTCGAGTATCGATGAGAATACTCAACGCTCTCAACGCCAGATTTCTGATAAGTATGGCCCAAGGGAAAATCGTAGAGAATGCCTGGTGATTCTCGCCGATCGTCGAGTATCGATGAGAATACTCAACGCACTCAACACAAGATTTCCGATAAGTTAGGCTAAGGGAAAATCGTCGGGTATCATTGTTGATACCCGACAAATTCGTCGAGAATGCCTGACGATTCTCGCCGATCGTCGAGAATGACAAATGATTCCCGTCGAATTTGACTTGTGCGTTTTCTTCGCCCAGGCAGATTCGCCTACTTGTACAGGCGGACCGAACCGGATTTTGGTATTCGCGCTGGATGGTTCCTTGGACCGGGTCACTTCAATATGACCCATTATGGGCGGTCCAATGAGGCGTTGACACGTGGTAGAAGGTGTAACCTAATACATCGGCTTATAAAAAGGGAGTTAAAGTCGAACCCTAGCTTTTGCGCCGATCGACCCTTGTCGTCATCGTGGATCTCGCGAAACCGACGGAGCCGGCAGAAGCAGGCGGAGCTCTTGGAGGCGGCCTTCTTTCTCTCTCTCCCTCTCCTTCCTTTACCGTGAAGAACAACCGCACCAAGCGAGAGATGCCGCAAAGAAGAACGACTAGATCCATGGCCGGGAACGGTGGTACCTCTGGAAACGAGGTGAGCTTCCTCCCCTCTCCCTTAGTGCTAGATCTGTAGATATATTCTAGGAGAGATATCGACTCCATAGAGTCTTGATGGTGAGGAGGAGATTTCCTAGGAAAGCCATGCCTAGGTTTGTTTTCTAGGTTTTAGCCCCCTCCAACCTCTTCATCCTTCAAAGTGAAGATGATTGAAGGATTCGTGGAGAAATATGGCTTCGTGAGGGTGAATAATGGTGGATGATTTTCTGGAGGAGATTTTGGGAGTTTGGTGCAAGGAGGAAGATGAACGGATGCCGTTCATCTCGCCTTAAGATGCGTGCAGAAATTTGTTTTCTGCACGCAGCGAACTTCGTGGCCAATTTCGGGGGTGTTCTGGTCATATCTGGGCTTTTGACTAAACACAAAAGTTGTAGCCCACGAAATTAACTTTCCAACGAGTAGTTACACGCACTCGTAGGATTTCTGTAGCCTCAATAATCCTTGGTCGAAGTGGCTGCCCGGATTAAGGCTGCACCTAAATTCTGGGCTTGTGTAACGTGGAATGCGATGTGGTGGAATTTAATGTTGCGATCCAACTCGAGGCTTGGGTGGAATCTTTTGACATAATCATCATAGTGACGTGATAAGTTGAGGTTATGAATCTAAATTCATATAACGAGTTGTGGACAAGTTTAATTGAAGTAAAGAACCCGATATAAATGGGTAGATATAATTTGATAAATATATAAATGATTTAACTATGGCCATGATATATGTTGGATGGATAAAAGGGAATTAGTAATCCAATGCTTAGAGTGTCATCTCCTTATGGGTAGCATTGTGGAAGTAACAAGTGCGGTGTTGACTGTCACTAGTTGGAATGAGATTGAGATGAGTAAAGTTGGATGGTTGGGCTTGGCCCTCGGTGTTCATGTCCCGAGGCTCCTTCCGCATTTGATGGATGGTTGGGCTTGGTACTCGGTGTTCACGTCCCGAGGATCCTTCCATGCCATGATATTGTGAAATTGCATGTGGTGTGAGTCGACACACGGTGTCGTAATCCCGGGTTAAGGATAGTGTGGCAGGTCTACGGGCTCGCCAATCGTCACACCGATGGGAGTCGACAGCTAGACCTTGGACGGTTGGGCTTGGTCCTCGGTGTTCATATCCCGAGGCTCCTTCCGTGCCAAGTGAACGGTTGGGCTTGGTCCTCGTGTTCATTTTCGAGGCTTTTTCCGTGTCACGCATAGGCTAGTTCGGGGCTAGGATCTTGGTGCTCACTTACCCAAGAGAACCCGCTGAGCCGTAGTATGCATGTGAGCTCCACTGTTATGTCCTTAGCGTTGAGGCGTACGGAGGCCTAGGCTAGGTAGCGTGGAGACCAGCCTAGTAGTGGAGATGCCCGCTCTACTGTCATCGTTTGGCCATGACGGTTGACGTCTGAGAGGTTAGGTACCTGCTCGAATAGTGGGAACTATAAGTCTGTGTCGACATAGCGATTGCATGTGCTTGATCATGGGTGTGTCATTGCATTGCATTCATAGCATTACACTTCATTGCATACATAAGAGCCTCATCGTATAAGTTTGTATGGGCACTCCTATATGATGAGTTACTTATTGCTGAACGACCCTCAACTTATATGCTTGTATGGGCATCCATATAAGTTGAGTTACTTACTGTTATAGCTATATACTCTCTTGCTGCTGTAGATAGTAGATTTGTAAAATAAGAGCTTGTTTATTATACACTACTGCTGTTGCTGTTTATGATATGTATACTCACTTCACCTGTTGTACTACTGTTATTTATATATTGTACCTGTTCCTTTCTCCGCCCGGTGTCGAGGAGTCGCCGGGGGAGTAGATGTGAAGCCACTTAGTCTTCATGACTAACGGTTACTACGTCTTCCTTTTTAGGAGGAAACCCCGCAGGTGGAGCAGCAGGCTATGCAGCTGGACAGCCAGGCCAGGACGACAGGGCCTGAAGGGACGGTACCGTTGCTACCATCGGTTACAGATGTGAGTGAGAGATATTTTGTTGTAGCCCTTCGAGGCAAATATATTCACGTACTCTGATTATGTAGAAGCTTGTTAGCTTCTCTTTTGTTATGTTTATGGATATATGCTTAGTGTGGATTTACTTTCTTATATTATTTTGGTTGGGTTGGCAATTATGTGTTGATATTGGTGTCGCCGACAGAATAGGCGTCTTGTGGTACAGGCTAACCCGAGTTCTAGTGTTACCGCAAGGCGGCTGTTCTGGGCATAAGACCCCTCTCGTGTCGTGTCTTGTATTCCGAGAGGGGGGTCTTACAAAGGGTATCAGCTTGCTATGATTCTCCAAGGCGAAAGTAACTTAACAATGGTGCCACCCCCGTTTGATTAGTCAGTTTGGGGACAAGCTTACTTAGCGGAAGCAGTGGTGTGCCCATAGGTAATTCACACTAAGTTGTCCATCTTTAACCTTAGAT
Organism: Platanthera zijinensis; assembly: GCA_039513925.1. Classification (NCBI taxonomy): domain Eukaryota; kingdom Viridiplantae; phylum Streptophyta; class Magnoliopsida; order Asparagales; family Orchidaceae; genus Platanthera; species Platanthera zijinensis. The sequence goes on from CM077094.1 coordinate 97,893,627, forward strand.
TAGCCAACCTAACCCTAGGTTTGTACCTTATGTGTAGATCCCAGTACATGCTGAGCCAGTAAGGGGCACCCCCGCCCCGTCCGTACCTACACAATTCCAACAATCAGAGCTGGGGCAGTGATGGCGACGACGGCCCTCAACAAGGTGAAGACGATGATGGCGCGCTTACGGATTCCATTTCTCTGCCTCCAAATAAAGTCTGGCGGCGCTGTGACGATCATGTGGAACGGCGCCAGAATATCCGCCCGCGGCGCAAGCCCATTTTTAGTTTATTAATAATTATTATTAATAAACTAATATGGAGAATTAATATAGTTTATTATCTATTTTATCGCGAGATTAATATTTTTATTTCATGTATTAATTTCATGTAGATGGAGACGTATAACCATCCTAGCTATTTTATTTCATGTACGGACTATAGTTATTTCATGTCATGATGGGTGTTATTAGCCATCATGAGTGTTTTCATTTGTATGGAGGAGATGGAGTGGTGTAGCCTATATAAAGGCATGTTTGTTCTCATTTTGGAATTGAAGAATGAAATATTGAAACCCTAAAATTCCCCCCCCCCCCCCCTTGGAAATTTCCCTCCTCCTTCTTTCTCCTTGGCCGAACTCCCCCCTCCCCTCTTCCTCTTGGCCGCCGGCCCTCCTCCTCCTTCCTCTTGCTCGGCTTCTCCTCCTCCTCTTGCCTCCATAAATTCGGCCACCACCATAGCCGCCAACCTCCATCTCCTCCTCTTCATTTGGCTCGGCCACCACTATAGCCGCCAACCTCCATACCCCAAACCCGTCCATCCCCCTTTTCCCCAATCCAAAATCCGACTACCCTCAAAGGCCCCAACCCCTTGGTGTAAACATCGGCCAAGATCAAAGGTGTTTCCTCCTTTGTGGTTTGCCTCCACCGGCGTGAAGCGACGAAGGCGAGCAAGATCTTCATCTCCTCCCGGCGCAACTCCAGCGGATCCGTTGAGAGGCGATCCAAGTAGAGAGTAATCGGAATCACCCATTCCGATTGGGTAACGAATCCCCTCCTACCTCTTGTGTGTTTTCATTTCTTAGAATAGATCTTGTGGTGGAATGTTTTCGGCGTTGTTTTGGATAACTAGAAATTGAATCATGGATTTCTTCGCTTGATTAGTATTTCCCTTATCTTTGTTTTATATTCGAAAAGGTTTGGCGAACCTCGTTTGACTTTTGTTGGGAGAGATCTACCCATTCCGAATCGAATTTTTCGGTAGATCTCTTTTGGTACAACATCGCTCGGTCGGACCCAATATTGGTCCTTTTAGCTCGATCGGACATTGGCCTTATAGCCCTTGTTGGATCCAAACCGGCTTGGCTACCCGTGCGCTAGCAAAATATTGATAGATGTAATTGTGTGGTGTCGCGTAGAGCGATTGTGCGAGTGTAGGGTTTGGATCGAAGAGTGTTGTGGCGTTAGGCCGTAGTTCCTAATGGTGTGAAACGTGTACGCCTACATCAGGCAGACGCTCACAGCTATTTTGGATGCATTTAGGTCCCAATCTCAGCAGGCACCTGTACAACGACAGGGTCTGGGATCTAGTTGGTTAAGCATTTTCCGAGCTCTCTCCCCTCCCGCTTATATTGGGACAGAGTCAGCGGTGCGTACGGAAGAGTGGCTCGACACTATACAAGAGTTGTTGGCAGGAATAAGATGTCAAAACAACATGGCGGTGACCCTTGTGATGACACTCTTAGAGCTGCACGTCAAAAGGTCGTGGAAGTCCCTCATTGGCTCCACTTTTCGTGGAAGAGTGTACACGGACATTAGTTGGAGCGAATTCTCCGAAGCCTTCTTAGAGCATTTCATCCCCTCGGCCGTTCGGGATGGTCTGGAAGAGAGATTTTTGCAACTAAAGCAAGGGTCCATGTCGGTGATGGAGTACCAACAGGAGTTTCAGCACCTGACTAGATTCGCTGACTCCTATGAGCTGGATGATAGAGGGTATGCCAAACGATTCTACAAAGGCTTGCGAGATCCCCTAAGGCAAGCCCTTTTGTTTATAGCGGACTCTAGTCTGGCGGAGATTATTGATATGGCGAAGAGATTGGAAGCGGACCACTTGGGAAGTGGTAAGAGGTCAGCGGAGGGAGTGATGGAAGCCGGCCCCAGCAACAGAAGGAGATTCGACAATAAAAGAGGAAGAGGATATCAGAGGGGCGGCGGGCATTTCCCCCAAAAATTAAGAGAGGAGCGCCCGGTTCCACAACTGCCAGCATTACCCCCACCACAATAATATCAGCAACACGGCGGAAGGCAGGAACGGGTGTGCTTTGAATGCAACCAACCGGGACACATTCGACGCTACTGCCCACAACTGTTTGGAGATGCGCCTTTCGCTCTCCCTCCAGCAGCCCCACGGGGGAGAGGGTATGTACGTGGTCGAGGACGAGGACCACGAGGAAGAAACCCCGTACCCGCTCGAGATCAGATGTATGCCTTGGACATGACTCAAGAGCGGAATCCTCAAGAGATGATTGCAGGTACGATTTGAATTAGTTATTCTGCTTCCATTAATATTCTCTAGCGGCTTAAGATATACTAGACGTCTAGCTTAAGTATTATTAAATGACACTTAGGCACTGTGATGGTCGGCGGGAAACTGGCTTATACGTTATTTGACACCGGCGCCTCACATTCTTTCATGTCTGAAGACTTCATCAAGAATATACCTGGAGTGCAATATTTCACTGGTATTGCCCGAAGAGTACGCCTCCCAAACGGATCTGAGATGACGGAAACCGCAAAGTGTGAGTTAGAGATAACCATTGGGGGAAAGACGTTTGATACCCCTGCCACAATTTTGAGAAAACCAGAATTCGACCTCATCCTAGGTATGGCGTGGCTTGATTGGCACCATGCAAGAATCGACTGTACGGAGAAGCGCATCTATTTGAGACATGGGGATACTGATGTAGTCTTCCAAGGTATAAATTTTGCACCACGAATATTGTTATCCTCAATCCAGACCTTGAAAGCTCATATGAGAGGGGATGAAGTCTACATGATATGTTTCGAACTAAAAGAGATGAAGGTAGATGTGAAGGATGTGTGGGTAGCACGGGATTTCCCTGAGGTATTTCCTGAGAAATTGCCAGGGTTACCCCCGCATAGAAAATTGGATTTTCAGATTAAGCTTGTACCAGGAGCTAAGCCTGTCTCCAGGACCCCTTATCGAATGGCCCCAAAAGAACTCGCGAAGTTTAGGGTTCAACTGCAGGAGCTAGTAGAATCAGGGTTTGTTCGCCCCAGCTCATCACCTTGGGGAGCCCCTGTTCTATTCGTCAAGAAGAAAGATGGAACCCTGCGTTTATGTATAGACTATCGGGAACTCAACCGACTGACAGTACGGAACACCTACCCGTTACCTCAGATCGATGAGTTGTTCGACCAGCTGGTGGGAGCGCATTGGTTCTCCAAGCTAGATTTGCGCTCGGGGTACTACCAATTGAGAATACAGGAGGATGATATACAGAAAACGGCTTTCAGCTCAAGGTACGACTTATATGAGTTCACAGTGATGCCATTTGGGCTCATCAATGCCCCATCAGCTTTCATGAGCTTGATGAATAAAGTATTTGAGCCCTACTTAGATGTCTTCGTCAGTGTGTTCATTGACGACATCTTAGTCTACTCGAAGTCGGAGGAAGAACATGCCAGACATTTGGCCTTAGTTCTGGAGAAGCTAAAAGAGCACGCCCTGTTCGCCAAGTTTAACAAGTGTGAATTCTGGCTTAGGGAGGTGGCTTTCTTGGGTCACGTAATCAGTGGGGCTGGACTAGCTGTGGATCCGGCCAAGGTGCGTGCCGTGAAGGAGTGGTCGCCTTTGAATTCGGCGGCCGATGTGAGTAGTTTTCTTGGACTTGCCGGATACTACGGCAAGTTCGTAAAGGGATTCTCCAAGATTGCCCTTCCGCTTACTTCCTTGACAAATAAAGAAGTGACATTCGAGTGGACACCCTGATGTAGGCCCATGGTTTCGACAGATTAAACAACGCGTTCTTAGATTCGACAATTAGCAAATCAAACTAAGTTACGCGCAAACATTCACAAGACCAATACAAGAATATCCGGACTAAATAAGTGATTTTAAAACTAAGTCCAAAATAATCCCCAAAAATTAATTAATACAAGGGTTGCTTACCCGTTCCAATTTTCATGAGAATATTCGGATGATTTAGGCTTGAAAATTTAGATTTTAATTAAGCACAATATTCAATATAAATCAGGACCAAATACTAGCCTTCTGTTTCCACCAAAACTCACAATAGTTTAGAAAGAATCACACGAGAGATGGTATAGGAAATCGTTACCCAAAATCCCACGAGAATTCCGTCCACGAGATGGGTGGAGGATGCGCACACGACGGTGGTAGATTCTATTCCCACGCAACTCCACGATTCCGCGCCGGATGATGAAAACGCAAGTCATCTTCCTTCGCAAAACCCTAGAAGAGGGAGTTCCTTGAAAAGTCCAGTAATTATATAGGGAGAGAGAGAAAAGGTGATGAGAAAATAATTTTCTCAATATGATGGGGGGTGGCGGCTAGGGGAGAGATGTGGTGGCCGGCAGTTTTGTGGAAGGAGGCTGCTCGGGTTTTGGGAAAAAGGAGGAGGGTGGCCGGAAACGATCTTGGAGAAGGAGGAGGGAGGAGGAAAGGAGGCCGAGATAGAGAGGTGAAGGAGATGTGGCCGGCGGCCAAGAGAGGGGAGAAGAAAGAGGAGGCCGAAAATTGCCAAGAGGGGGGGAAAAATTCACTTTGAATTTCTTAGGTTTTCTTTTTCATTCTTCACTAATGAAATCAACAACAAGCATGGTTTTAAATAGCCTTACACCACTCAATCTCCACCATTCATAAAATAGGAAAACAATCTAAACATATAATGCATAAAATAAAATAATACATGCATGTATAAAAGATACTAAATAAAAGATACTCTTGAAATAATAAAATAGGACATAATAATAAATGATGAAATAATAAAATATATAATTATAATTATTTAATTTATAATTATATATTTTATTTTAAAATGGCAGCAGCGGACGTCGTGCAAAATATGTAGCGGCGTTGGCGAAGAACGTCGCTGCGTTGGCGAAGAAACGTCGTGGTAGACTCTCATCTTCAAGCTTGCGGCAACGACCGTCCCAATCCACAAACTTTCTATGTCGGGAATCAACGGCCGCATCAGCAACGTCGCCATCAATCCTCCCCCACTCAAAATTACTCATCTCCGATGAGTGGCCCGTGAGGGGGGAACAGGCAAAAGCAGCAGCAACATTGGGCAAATCTGGCCCCACAATCCATGTCGTAGTAGCATGAACATTCATCAGTACGGCAAACCTGTCAGGCATAGAAACAACAAGACTTTCGAGGAAACTCGAAAGGGTATCAAGCAAAAGAAATAAAACTTGAATCTTACCATCCGGTTTAAGAACCAAGGAGTCAACGTGGAAAATAGACACGACAGTACTAACACTCCCCAACCCAAAAGAATATTTAGTGGTAGAAAGAAACGACGGAGAAATACACTCAGGTGGAACAGAGACGTACAGTAAAAAGTCCGGAAACTTGAAATAAAGTGAAACACTCTGTGCTATATAAAAATCTAGAATAAAAGCATAAAATCCGACGTTCTTCATAATTTTGGATGGGTCGGCGTTCCTATATATTTATTTATTAACGGAGACCGAAGGTATCCGCTCGGGGACTGACCAGACTAAACCCAAATCACTAGCTCTAGCGTCGGACAGTCTCAGAAAGGAGTGGAAGTGTGTACGACATAACTTAAGGTGATATACTAACGTCCAAAACACATGAGGAGAGAATCCATGTGCTACATGACTAGACCCAAATACGGAGGATAAGGGGGTTAAGTCAGGTGGCACGAGAGCTTTCAAATCAGGGAAGAATTTCATGGGCTCCAAAACAGTAGTCTTAATTTTAATTTTAATATTTTCACGCTTGGCATGAAGACATGCCAAGGTGAACCGCTCATCACATACAATAGAATTGGACGCTCCCGAATGTGAAAAGATGTGCGAGCGAGACAACTCAAGAGACCCAACTATAGTCACAAATGTGGGTAAATGAGGGTCATCAAAAGGCGGTGGGTAAATGCGTGCGACCGGGTGTGGTATATAAGTATATCTATGGGACACCACATCCAGAGGCACAATTGCCGACGAATCAGAATCAGTCATAGTAGGGTACGGAATCGTAGACAGACACATAAAAAAATGAGCAGGCAAAAGTGACGTGTAGTCATTCCTATGAGGTGCGGTGAAAAGTCTAAATACTAGTGCGCTTAACATAGTAATATCTACACGTTGCGTCAACGTCAAAGTAGGAGATAAAATGGGCGTGACACCATAACTCAAACTAGGTATTCTGGTTCCTCGTCCTAAAAGGTCAACATCTGTGGGTAAATAAGTAGGGGGAAGGGTCGGTAAAATCAAGCCCGGGATAAAATTAAAATCAGTAGAAATTTCACCCAATGGTGACGACATCAAAGTACTCTCATCCGGGTGTACAACAACAGAATCGTCCAAAATTACCCTTCCCTCACATGGTAACTCATCCACAATAATAATGGGGACATCCACACAGTCAGACTCCTCAGGTAACTCAGATATAATCTCAGCACGTATAATCGTAGGCTCTAATACGATGGGGATCATAGCCTGGAGAGGGCTCTCAATACTAGGGTGAACAGTCACAGCGCTAGTAGGGCAAATAATAGGATTCACAATACTCTCACAGATTGGTACGTAATCATCCCATACATCGTCTTCTAAATCACTAGGGATTCCCTCAGACTCAGACACCTCAGAATCGTCAGGCACTAGCGAACATGTCAGAATACTATCACCTACGGGGTCATCCTCAAAATCCAGAGATAGTATATCAACATCAGCATCCTCAGAGGTAACAGTCACTATCTTATTGGGCTTATTCATCGAGGCTAACGGAGGCATAACCCTAGTAGTAACATTTTTTGATTCAAAAATATTGGGTTTAGGCTGCGTACTTTCCCTAGGAGTGGAATTAGGCACACTCGGTGTAGTCCTATCATTGTGGGGAAATGATCTAACCTGAGGCATAGGGTAACTCCTATGAATAGCTACGGGTCTAGTTCCACAATGATACTCACTCACAGGCTTGGTGTTAGTAGTGCGGAGATAGGCGGGATCAAATTGATCCGAGAGTAGGCTACGCATTGCCGACCAAACATGTTTATAACTACCAACACGACGCTCTTCGTTTAGCCAAAACACGCGGGCTCGACCTACTAATCGATCTCGGGCTATGTTGACCTTTTGGTGGTCGTCCCATACATGACACCTAAAATAATTTTCTAATCCTTTAAGCCAGTCTCTAAAATTTTGGGGATACCCTAAACTGTCATAAGTAGGTGCCTCAATTCTAGTGGGAGGATAAACGTGGGGATGGTTGGTATTCCTATGGTATGAAGGCAAGTCTGGATTTTGTTTAGCCATGGGATTAACATACCAATAATCTAAACGGGGAGCATACATGTCATAGGCCATAATAATGAGAACCGGAGAGAAAACTCACCCGGAATTGGTGCACGTGCAATGAATAATAAATCAGACCCTATATAAAATCCAACAGATGGATTTATTCCCGCTTAATAACTAAGGCAATAAAATATATTTTTTTGGATTTTCTCACTGAAAATAAATAAGAGATTATAAAAAAAAAATTTGATTTTTTTTTATTGCTAAAAATAAAATTTAGCCGGCTATTGGCAGACCACAAAATTATTATTATATATATTTTTTTTAATTTGGAGAAAAATTTGAAATTTGGAATTTTAAAATTTGAAATTTGAAATTTAATTTTTAAATTTTGAAATTTGAAATTGAAATTTGAAATTTGAAATTTGAAATTTGAAATTTTAATTTTGAATTTTGAAATTCGAAATTTGAAATTCGAAATTCGAAATTTGAATTTTGAATTTTGAATTTTAAAATTTGAAATTTGAAATTGAAATTCGAAATTTGAAATTTGAAATTTTAATTTTGAATTTTGAAATTCGAAATTTTAAATTTTAAATTTTAAATTTTAAATTTGAATTTTGAAATTCGAAATTTGAAATTCGAAATTGGAAATTTGAAATTTGAAATTTGAATTTTAAAATTTGAAATTTGAAATTGAAATTTGAAATTTGAAATTTGAAATTTGAAATTTGAAATTTTAATTTTTAATTTTAAAATTCGAAATTTGAATTTTGAATTTTGAAATTTGAAATTTGAAATTTCGAAATTTGAATTTTGAATTTTGAAATTCGAAATTTGAAATTCGAAACTGGAAATTTTAAATTTGAATTTTGAATTTTTAAATATTGAGAGGGGGAGGAGTGCCAATTAGGAAATTGACGAGAACCTCCCTCTGATACCAAATTGATGCAGGCCCATGGTTTCGACGGATTAAACAACGCGTTCTTAGATTCGACAATTAGCAAATCAAACTAAGTTACGCGCAAACATTCACAAGACCAATACAAGAATATCCGGACTAAATAAGTGATTTTAAAACTAAGTCCAAAATAATCCCCAAAAATTAATTAATACGAGGGTTGCTTACCCGTTCTAATTTTCATGAGATTATTCGGATGATTTAGGCTTGAAAATTTAGATTTTAATTAAGCACAATATTCAATATAAATCAGGACCAAATACTAGCCTTCTGTTTCCACCAAAACTCACAATAGTTTAGAAAGAATCACACGAGAGATGGTATAGGAAATCGTTACCCAAAATCCCACGAGAATTCCGTCCACGAGATGGGTGGAGGATGCGCACACGACGGTGGTAGATTCTATTCCCACGCAACTCCACGATTCCGCGCCGGATGATGAAAACGCAAGCCGTCTTCCTTCGCAAAACCCTAGAAGAGGGAGTTCCTTGAAAAGTCCAGTAATTATATAGGGAGAGAGAGAAAAGGTGATGAGAAAATAATTTTCTCAATATGATGGGGGGTGGCGGCTAGGGGAGAGATGTGGTGGCCGGCAGTTTTGTGGAAGGAGGCTGCTCGGGTTTTGGGAAAAAGGAGGAGGGTGGCCGGAAACGATCTTGGAGAAGGAGGAGGGAGGAGGAAAGGAGGCCGAGATAGAGAGGTGAAGGAGATGTGGCCGGCGGCCAAGAGGGGAGAAGAAAGAGGAGGCCGAAAATTGCCAAGAGGGGGGGAAAAATTCACTTTGAATTTCTTAGGTTTTCTTTTTCATTCTTCACTAATGAAATCAACAACAAGCATGGCTTTAAATAGCCTTACACCACTCAATCTCCACCATTCATAAAATAGGAAAACAATCTAAACATATAATGCATAAAATAAAATAATACATGCATGAAATATAAGATACTAAATAAAAGATACTCTTGAAATAATAAAATAGGACATAATAATAAATGATGAAATAATAAAATATATAATTATAATTATATATTTTATTTTAAAATGGCAGCAGCGGACGTCGTGCAAAATATGTAGCGGCATTGGCGAAGAACGTCGCGGCGTTGGCGAAGAAATGTCGTGGTAGACTCTCATCTTCAAGCTTGCGGCAACGACCGTCCCAATCCACGAACTTTCTATGTCGGGGATCAACGGCCGCATCAGCAACGTCGCCATCACACCCCAGTGTGAAGCGGCATTCCAGGAATTGAAGGATAGACTTACCTCCGCCCCCATCCTTGTCCTTCCGTCTGGGAAGGAAGGATTCCAAGTTTACATGGACGCGTCTTATCAGGGGTTGGGAGCGGTGTTGATGCAGCACGGGCACGTAATTGCTTATGCTTCAATACAATTGAAGAAGCATGAAATCAATTACCCGGTGCATGATTTGGAGCTAGGAGTGGTGGTGTTCACCTTGAAGGTATGGAGGCATTATCTATATGGCGTCCACTGCGAAATCTTCTCGGATCATAAAAATTTGAAGTACGTCCATACCCAGAAGGAATTGAACTTAAGACAATGGCGGTGGTTAGAGTTTCTATGCGACTATGAGTTCACCTTGAACTACCACCCCGGAAAAGGAAACTCGGTAGCCGATGCGTTGAGTAGGAAAGTACTCGGCTCGAGCCCAGAATCTAGATAGATGAGCATGGAGTTGACACGGATGATCGAGGAGATGGACATCACCTTAATATTTAAGGCTTCTTCGGAATATACGGAGTACCTGTCCAGCATGAGCATAGTTTGTGATATCTGGGACCGGATCCGAGTGGAGCAAGGATTAGATGCGGCTTTGGCCCCGGCACTAAATTTAATTGAAGACGGGACTACCGATGAGTACACACTAAAGGATGGCCTCGTTTACTTTCGCGGCCTACTCTACATTCCCAAAGGTGGCAGAATCCGGGAGGATATTATGAGAGAAGCACATTGCTCTCAATATTCCGTGCACCCAGGAATTTCAAAGATGTACGCCGGCTTACGGAAGACGATGTGTTGGCCAGGAATGAAGAAAGATGTCCGGTACTTTGTCACGCATTGTGTAGCCTGCCAAAGAGTGAAGGCGGAATGTAGGAGCCCCGGTGGCCTGTTGCAGTCGTTGCCAATCCCCGAATGGAAGTTCGAGGATATCTCCATGGACTTCGTACATGGGCTACCTCGCTCCCGCTCAGGAAATGATTCAATGTGGGTGATCGTTGACCGCCTGACGAAAGTTGCCCGGTTCATTCCTATGAAGAAGGAGGCTCATGTGGACGTCTTAGTACGTCTTTTTGTGGAACAATTTGTACGGTATCATGGCGTACCTAAGACGATGGTTTCAGATCGTGATGGTCATTTTACCTCCAAGGAGTGGAAGGCGGTACAGGCATATTTGGGCTCGCGCCTTTCCTTCAGCACCGCATTTCATCCACAGACAGACGGGCAGTCTTAGCAGACCATCCGAACATTGGAGGATCTGTTGAGGTTATGTGTGATAGATAGGGGAGAGTCGCGGGAAAGACTCTTGCCCTTAGTGAAATTCTCCTACAACAACAGCCATCAAGCTAGTATTGTCATGGCACCCCATGAAGCCCTATATGTAAGGAGGTGTAGAACCCCCTTGTCTTGGGTGCAAGATGAAGACCCGAAGAATTTGGGTGTTGAATATATAGATGACACGAATGCGGTGGTTAGGTTGATACGGGATCGTATGTTAGAAGCTCAAAGTCGGCAGGCGAAGTATTACAACGCTAAACACCAGATGGTGGAATTTCAAGTTGGAGACAAGGTGTTTCTGAAAATCCGACCGATGCATGGAGTATCACGAGTACGAGGAGTGAAGAAGCTCAGCCCACGGTATGTTAGACCCTATGTCATAGTGGAAAATATTGACCCTTTGGCCTATCGGCTGGAGCTACCGCCCGAGTTAGAAAATCTCCACGACGTGTTCCATGTCTCGTCGCTTCGGAAGGCTCTGTTGCGGCCCAAACAATACATACCCACGACTGATGGTGTTGTGGCGTCTGACAAATCTGTGCGACTGGAGCCGGTACAAATCATTGATAATGATATAAGAACCCTGCGCCGCAAAAGTGTGTCTCTGGTAAAAGTGCTGTGGTCTAATCATGGGAAGGAAGAATTTACTTGGGAGCCGGTGGACTTGATGCAGAAGCGCTACCCGAAGCTGTTCTTCCAAGGTAACATTTTATAGCGTATGTTACTTAGTACTTGCATCCCCATAGACCTAGCCTGATTTCGGGGACGAAATCTATTATTTTGTTTATAGGATTTGTAACATCCCAATTCGCGCTAGGCCCCTCGCACGAGTTTTTAGTCAAGAGACTTGACTCGGGCTCGGGGCGCACTGGCAAAAGGTGTCAAGTGCGTTGGATGGAGTGTAGGGTTGAGTGATATCCAACGGATCGAAAGGGAATGGCCTAAGGGAAAATCGTCGAGAATGCCTAGTGATTCTCGCCGATCGTCGAGTATCGATGAGAATACTCAACGCTCTCAATGCCAGATTTCCGATAAGAATGGCCCAAGGGAAAATTGTCGAGAATGCCTGGTGATTCTCGCCGATCGTCGAGTATCAATGAGAATACTCAACGCTCTCAACGCCAGATTTCCGATAAGAATGGCCCAAGGGAAAATCGTCGAGAATGCCTAGTGATTCTCGCCGATCGTCGAGTATCGATGAGAATACTCAACGCTCTCAACGCTAGATTTCCGATAAGTATGTCCCAAGGGAAAATCGTCGACAATGCCTGGTGATTCTCGTCGATCGTCGAGTATCGATGAGAATACTCAACGCACTCAACGTCAGATTTCCGATAAGTTAGGCTAAGGGAAAATCGTCGGGTATCATTGTTGATACCCGACGAATTCTTCGAGAATGCCTGATGATTCTCGCAGATCGTCGAGAATGATAGATAATTCCCGCCGAATTTGACTTGTGCGTTTTCTTCGCCCAGGCAGATTCGCCGGCTTGTACAGGCGGACCGATCCGGATTTCGGTATTCGCGCTGGATGGTTCCTTTGACCGGGTCACTTCAATATGACCCATTATGGGGGTCTAATGAGGCGTTGACACATGGCAGAAGGTGTAACCTAATACATCGGCTTATAAAAAGGGAGTTAAAGCCGAACCCTAGCTTTTGCATCGATCGACCCTTGCCGTCATCGTGGATCTCGCGAAACCGACGGAGCCGGCGGAAGCAGGCGGAGCTCTTGGAGGCAGCCTTCTTTCTCTCTCTCCCTCTCCTTCCTTTGCGGTGAAGAACAACTGCACCAAGCGAGAGATGCCGCAAATAAGAACGACTAGATCCATGGTCGGGAATGGTGGTACCGCTGGAAATGAGGTGAGCTTCCTCCCCTCTCCCTTGGTGCTAGATCTGTAGATATATTCTAGGAGAGATATCGACTCCATAGAGTCTTGATGGTGAGGAGGAGATTTCCTAGGAAAGCCATGCCTAGGTTTGTTTTCTAGGCTTTAGCCCACTCCAACCTTTTCATCCTTCAAAGTGAAGATGAGAGAAGGATTCGTGGAGAAATATGGCTTCATGAGGGTGAATAAGGGTGGACGATTTTTTGGAGGAGATTTTGGGAGTTTTGTGCAAGGAGGAAGATGAACGGATGCTGTTCATCTCGCCTTAAGATGCATGCAGAAATCTGTTTTCTGCATGCAGCGAACTTCGTGGCCAATTTCGGGGGTGTTATGGTCATATTTGGGCTTTCGACTAAACACAAAAGTTGTAGCCCACGAAATTATCTTCCCAACGAGTGGTTACACGCACTCGTTGGATATCTGTAGCCTCGGGAATCCTTGGTCGAAGTGGCTGCCCGGATTAAGGCTGCACCTAAATTCTGGGCTTGTGTAACGAGGAATGCGATGTAGTGGAATTTAATGTTGCGATCCAACTCGAGGCTTGGGTGGACTCTTTTGACATAATCATCATAGTGACGTGATAAGTTGAGGTTATGAATCTAAATTCATATAACGAGTTGTGGACAAGTTTAATTGAAGGAAAGAACCCGATATAATTGGGTAGATATAATTGGATAAATGTATAAATGATTTAACTATGGCCATGATACATGTTGGATGGATAAAAGAGAATTAGTAATCCAATGCTTAGAGTGTCGTCTCCTTACAGGTAGCATTATGGAAGTAACAAGTGCGGTGTTGACTGTCACTAGTTGGAATGAGATTGAGATGAGTAAAGTTGGACGGTTGGGCTTGGCCCTCGGTATTCATGTCCCGAGGCTCCTTCCGTATTTGATGGATGGTTGGGCTTGGTTCTCGGTGTTCATGTCCCGAGGCTCCTTCCATGCCATGATATTATGAAATTGCATGTGGTGTGAGTCGACATACGGTGTCGTAATCCCGGGTTAAGGATAGTGTGGCAGGTCTATGGGCTCGCCAATCGTCACACCGATGGGAGTCAACAGCTAAACCTTGGACGGTTGGGCTTGGTCCTCGGTGTTCATGTCCCGAGGCTCCTTCCATGCCAAGTGAACGGTTGGGCTTTGTCCTCGTGTTCATTTCCGAGGCTCTTTCTGTGTCACGCATAGGCCCGTTCGGGGCTAGGATCTTGGTGCTCACTTACCCTAGAGAACCCGCTGAGCCATAGTACGCATGTGAGCTCCGCTGTTGTGTCCTTAGCATTGAGGCATACGGAGGCCTAGGCCAGGTAGTGTGGATACCAGCCTAGTAGTGGAGATGCCCGCTCTACTATCACCGTTTAGCCACGACGGTTGGCACCTGAGAGGTTAGCTACCTGCTCGAATAGTGGGAACTATAAGTCTGTGTCGACATAGCGATTGCATGTGCTTGATCATGGGTGTGTCATTGCATTGCATTCGTAGCATTACACTTCATTGCATACATAATACCCTCATCGTATTAGTTTGTATGGGCACTCATATACGATGAGTTACTTATTGCTGAACGACCCTCAACTTATATGCTTGTATGGGCATCCATATAAGTTGAGTTACTTACTGTTATAGCTATATACTCTCTTGCTGTTGTAGATAGTAGATTTGTAAAATAAGAGCTTGTTTATTATACACTACTGTTGTTGCTGCTTATGATATGTATACTCACTTCACCTGTTGTACTACTGTTATTTATATATTGTACCTGTTCCTTTCTTCGCCCGGTGCCGAGGAGTCGCCGGTGGAGCGGATGTGAAGCCACTTAGTCTTCATGACTAACGGTTGTTACGTCTTCCTTTTTAGGAGGAAACCCCGCAGGTGGAGCAGCAGGCTATGTAGCTGGATAGCCAGGCCAGGACGACAGGGCCTGAAGGGACGGTACCGTCGCTACCGTCGGTTACAGATGTGAGTGAGAGAGATTTTGTTGTAGCCCTTCGAGGCAAATATATTCACGTACTCTGATTATGTAGAAGCTTGTTAGCTTCTCTTTTGTTATGTTTATGGATATATGCTTAGTGTGGATTGACTTTCTTATATTATTATGGTTAGGTTGGCAATTATGTGTTGATATTGGTGTCGCCGGCAGAATAGGCGTCTTGTGGTACAGGCTAGCCCGAGTGATAGTGTTACCGCAAGGCGGCTGTTATGGGCATAAGACCCCTCTCGTGCCATTTCTTGTGTTCCGGGAGGGGGGTCTTACACTAGCCGAGAGTCTTCTTCAACAAGTTCTGATAAAGCCGCAAAGATCAAGAAGGATGACCTAGGCAGAAATTTCTAAATCTGAGAGAAATATTCTGTTTGTATTTCTTAAATCCATTTTATTTTTTGTAGGAGATTATTCTCTGAGTGTAGGAGCTTTGTTCTCCGAGTTGTAGGAAGTTTTTATCTTCCTAGTGTAGATCCATTTTGTGGATCAAGTTGTAGGAACGTTGTTCCGAGTGGTAGGATTGTTTTAAATCCAAGAATAGTGGAGTAGCCGAGTCTAGTGCTTTGCTAGATCGGTGAGTGGAAAGTGGACGTACCCAAGGTTGGGGAACAACTATAAATCTTCGTGTCTTCTGTGATTGCTTGGTTATTTCTCTGTGCATAGATCGCTAAATTTTTTATTCCACAAATAGACGCACAACTCACCTATTCATCCCCCCTCTAGGTGATTTAGGTTGACAACTTAAACATTTTTCACCGACGAACCCGCAAGCTCATTTTTCGCGAAAAAATCAATGGAAAGCTCCACCCGATCGGGCTCAATTGAGCCTGATTATTATCCCTAAAGATTCCTAAGATCTATCCTAAAAGGAGTAGAGGAGGACCTTTATGGAGGGCTGGAGTCAAGCCGATCATCGAGTTACCATGGACAGTGGTGGCGCCGTCCGGTGTTCTGCAATAGCATTGTCAACTTGCTCAGGTCTTTTAGGTAAGGTGTGGAAAAGATAGCCCATTGGTCCAGGGATGCTTTTAGGTTGATCATATGAGGAAGGGGAAGGGCCTAGCACTGATGGACATCAATGGCCATTAAAGACTATTTTCGGCTAACTGAAACTTACTGAATTCCATCCCTTGGTGGCCGGGAAAGGCCTTTCATCGTGATGAATCCAGCAAGGGAAGAGGAGACCTTGGTCTTCCAAGCCATGAATGGCCTTTATTCCCCCCTTTCTCTCATTTCTCTCTCCTCCAATACAGGGGAAAATTGGAGTTTTCTCTCTCCTGATCATCAAAGCCGAATTTGAAGACTAATCCAGCCTAATGGCATCCCATTAGCTTATAATATTAATTAAAATTAAGTTATCCCAAGTGGATTGGGCTTGAGCTTGAGTTAACCCATTTGAGCTAATTTGACTTAGCACTAGAGTATAGTTGAACTTGGTCAATTTGAACTATTGGGTGGTCCCCAATGGGTCCTTGGTGACCCATTGGCCTCCCTTAAGGTCTAGGTAGGGTTGGGTAGGGTTATCTTGGCACCTTGGAGGTCACTTGACCCTTAATTAGGGCACTTTGACCACTTTGGGGCTAGGGTTGACTTAAGCCAACTTAGCCTCTTTGGTTGACCCCAATGGGTCCTTGGTGACCCATTGACTACACTTTAGGGTTAAGAAGGCATGTGTGGGGTCTACTTAGCTAAGGGAAGGTCAATTGACCCTAAGTAGGCCAGTTTGACCCATTTAGGATTAGGGTGGACTTAGGTCAACTTGACCACTTTGATTGCCCCCAATGGGTCCTTAGTGACCCTGTGGACCACCCAAGGGGTTATGGGTGTTGTGTGGGGTCATGGAGTCAAGTTGAAGCCCTAATGTCAAACCCTAGGTCTGGTGGTGAGGCTGTGCTATAGGCAGACCAAGGTGATCTTCACCTTGGCATTTGTTCACTTGGTCCTTTGATCTTCTTATGGTTTTGTCATGACCTAGTCATGACAAAACCACTCCTAAGGGTCTAGTTGTTTGATGGATGTTATACATCTCTAGGGATAGAGTGGAGAGATTGATTAAGGACAACATTCTTCCTACTCTTGGCTTTAGTGACCTAGAGACGTGTGTTGACTGTTGTAGAGGTAAGATGACTATGGTAAAGAAGAAGGGCGCTACACGTAGTCTGGACTTATTGGAGATTCCTGTCTATGTGATTCGGTGTTGTTTACTGCTTAAGTTGCTTAAGGTGAGCCATATTCCATCATCCATCCAACCTTGTCGCACTAGCAATTGCTAGTGGCGTGCGTTGCGAAGAGGTGCTCTCGACCCTCATTCCGCAAGCCTACTCGCCCATCCGCCAAGCAATTCGGTGCATAGCGGCCCGACTAGTCTTCCATCCCGCCTAGCGAAGCATTGCATAGCAGCATTGCATAGGAGTAGTTGTAAGTATTTTATTTTCTTTTTATAGCAACAATCAAAACCCCCCATCGTAAATTCCGACCTAAGGACTTCAATCTTAAGTCCTCCTCAAAAATTAACTCCACCTTACTGTTTTCCCTCGAGATCGATACTTGGGAAAATTCGCCCATTTTATATTACTTGTGTGACCGGTACACTTGCCATCTAACGCATCAACTTTTTGGCGTCGTTGCCGGGGAACACACTCGTGTGAGTTTTTGGAGAGGGAGATGGGAGATAGAAGCCCTTTTTCCATCTGTTCATTCCATGTTTTATTTTTCTTTGCTTTAGTTTTTATATTTGGTTGCTTATTTTTCTTTGTTACTTTTCTAGTTTTGATTTTTCAACAGCAGGTATTCCTTTTTATTTATCTGCTTGTGTGTAGTTAATTCTTTGCTTAGAAAATTCTGTTGGTGAATTATTTGTGCTTGCACAATGTATTCTTTTATGAATATCCATTGTCGATGGTGCGGGGATTATAGGCATGGAAGCGATGAGTGCCCCAATGAAGATAATGAGCATAATTCTTGTGGATCAGTGTATAGAGCACCGTCTTTTTATGGTACTTCATACACCGTACCCCAGTCTTATTGTCATCTCTCTTCTACGCCTACACCTTTTTCTTATTCCTCTCCGATTCCACCTGGATCGAGGAGTAATGGAAGACGGTGTTTTTGTTGTCAAAGCACCGAGCATGTATTGAAAGATTGCGCAGAATTTCAGCGCTAGTTGGAGGAGAATGATGAGTCGGATATCCGACTTGTTCCATCCACCTCTCATTTGGCTGCCCCTTCTGATTCTGATGATATATTCGCAGTACCACCTTGTCTATAGGGGACTGCTGCGGATATACCCATCAGACTTTCTACAGCTCGGTGTAACGACATCGCAGTGTCGTCTCTCCCCATGCCCTCTTCCCCTCTTATTGATTCACCCCCGGAGGAACCAGCACATATTTTCTCTGATGTAGTTGTTCCTCCACCTTCTTTGCAAGAATCATCTACTCTTATTTCTTGTGATTCGGTTGATGATGTTAGGCCGGATTGTGATTCTGAGTCTGAGGTTGCGTCATGGTGTGACGAGGACATTATTCTCATCGATGGAGAGTATTACATCTTGGAACATGATGACGCACCGAGGTGTGTTGATGAGGAGATCCTTTCTGATGAGGAAGTTCCCACTTCCCTGTTGGATGAGGGGATCCAAACCACCACTGAGGACCTCCTATTCTCAGATTCCCATCGTCATGACTCAAATGACGCCAACAGTGATCATTGTTCGGAGCCTGCTGGGAGTGATACCGGGACCACTCCCCTATTGTTGATTATTTTAGTTCTTCATCTTCTTTATTTCTTGATCCCCCTTCTTTATCTGAGCCTGTGCGGGTTGAGTCTTAGCTGGTGCTTCAGGAGGAATTGG
The DNA here is from genome assembly GCA_039513925.1 of Platanthera zijinensis. Lineage (NCBI taxonomy): Eukaryota > Viridiplantae > Streptophyta > Magnoliopsida > Asparagales > Orchidaceae > Platanthera > Platanthera zijinensis. The sequence continues at coordinate 97,912,329 of CM077094.1, forward strand.
AGCTTTCAGCTCGAGTCGTGGATGATATCAACCTCTTGCACGAGGAGGTTTATTCCTCCTTTGTTGAGGAAGCTCCATTCATCGCTTTCTCCTCCTGCCATCTCCCTATCGTAGACGATGCCTTGCTAAGCAAGGATATTTTTTGTGGTGAGTTGAGTGAGGACCAGTGCTCCTCCTCATCTTACTTCCAATTTCCTCTGCCTGCGAGGAGCAAGTATGATTATTCAGGTAGAGGGATAACAGCTCTATCGTCGTATCGGTACCCGTTACCGCAACGGATATTAGGCCAGTTGCCTGTTCACTTTTCTTTTTATAGGCCCATTAGCTAGAACTGTATAGAATTTAATAAGTCGTGCTGGGATGACAATAACCCCAGTAGTTCTCTTTCATTTTCTTTATTTTATTTTTCATGTCTATTTTAGTTTTAGTATTTCTTTGTAGTTGTATATTTTTATTTTGTTTTTGCGGAGCTCACCCCTGTAGGTTTTCATGGAAACTACGTATTGGCGGGGTTATGATTTTTCGTATGGCGGGCCTACTTCAGGTTTTCATGCGTCTTCTGGTATGTTCACTGGCTGAACATTGGGTAACCTCTTCCCTTAGCTCTTTTTGATTTAAAAGTCTATAGTTTATGTTATGTAGTTTAGTTTAAGTCTGGGGGTGAGCCAGTTTTGTTACCTTTTGCATGTGCACATTTTATATGCATACTAGAAGCTTTTATAGTTTTATTTTGATTAGTTCATTGCATCGCACACCACTGCACCCACATGAGCGCGTATTTAGCTATTAGCGTGCCGCGAGTTAAACTCATTTCTTTGTTAGATTTGGGAAAATTATTGTGCTGGCTTAGGACTGTGAGACGGAGTAAAATGTTGACTCATGTAGTGCTCCTAGTCAATTGCTCTCGTCTCGTGTAGAAATTCGAGTAGATTTAATTTTTCTGAATGCTTATAGTTTAATATTTTTCTATGTGCGTAAAATACTTTTTATTCTACTCAAAAGTTGGTGAATCCGGTGTGAATCAAACGGCAATGTAGGTATGTGTGTAGCCATCACTAGACTCGTTTTGCTCGAGTCGGGAGGAAGGATTATCTTTCTCGATGGCTAAGAACTTGCCCCAAGCTACTCTCGAAGCATGGGTACATGGTTAGTCAAGCACGAGTGTGATGTAGGCCATCATTTTGGCCCGGTTGAGCTTTGTACCGTTCCCTACATCATATCCTCGCTAAGCCCTGTTGTGCCTACCCATTCTTCTGATTCAGCTCCACCTTCATTCACCAAAGCATCATAGACGATCCTAGTCGCACACCAAAGTTGAGCTTTAGTGTTTTTTATTTTCATATTGGGGTGTGATGTGGTGGTACTCTTTGTGAAGAATGTGGATGTGCTCCAAGGTTTATTTGTTGAGATGAAAACGAAAAATGATAAAAAAAATGTTTGAAAAAAAGATATAGTTAAAAGAAAAAGTTTAAATTGAAAATCTCTTTGAAGATATGATTATATTTGGAGTAGGCGATGCACACACCCATGTGTTAAAAGTTAAGTCTGGGGGTGTGGCGTACTCATTTGTATTGTGATTAGCGGTTGGATTTCTTTTTATGATAGCTCATTTGGGTGCATAGCCTTCCTGTTTATCCTTGTTTACCTCACTGTAACCCAAGACCCATCTCTTACCCTTAAGTCCTACGGATTCACGCTTAAGTCGAACTAGTGTCGTGGAGAGAGTATGAACGGGCAAGCATATGGTCCCCGACATTGGTGGATTCCTTCGGAGGTGATCCTGAGTCTCGGTCTTTGGCAAAGCTCACCTTAATGGCCTGCCTACTTTCTTCCTACGCGTGACCGGATGATTCACCGTGATTCCATTTTTGAGTAATAATAAAATTTTGATACGCACTGTGAAAAGTATAAACTATTTTGTATACTTAAAAATTTCGTCTACTATATTTGTACGCGTATGAGCATGAGACTTCGCATGGTACTCTGTTTTTCAATTTCTTGGTTAGCTAGTAATTTTCCCTATCTGCTTAGATTTTGTTTGCTCGGGACGCGCAAACAGTTAAGTCTGGGGGTGTGATGAGTCCTATTTATATAGTGATTTTCGAACTTATCTGGGCTAGTTTTCTTTGTCATGCACTTCACTTTTAGTTCATTATCGTATATATTTCATCTTATCTTTATTTCTATAGGAAGTGCACATTTAGGCTCGTAGTTGTGAATTTTTGTTATTCTTATAGTTTGTACTCCTTTTTGTGATTTCCTGGAATGTCTGCGCATATCGGTGTTTGGTACAGGGGTCATGTACGTGTTCCGGGGATGTTTAGAAGCAGGAATACTGCACACGATCATCAGATCTATTGCACACGACCACTGGTCGTATGCCTATGATCGTGTGCATTGGTATTCTGATTTCCTGATTCTTCCTGGGATAATCGCATGACCACTGGACATAGTGCACACGACCACCGGTCATGCGCCACTGTTCGTGTGCATTGATTCCTCTTTTCCTGGAGTTCTGTCTGGGGTAATCGCACGACCATTGGACATAATGCGCATGACCACCGGTCGTACGCCATCTCTCGTGCATGTTACCCTAGTTCTTCTCTTATTTCTGCCACGACAATATGCACGATCACTGGCCATAGTGCGCACGACCACTGGTCGTGCGCCCGCGATCGTGCGCATTGTTAAATTCTGCTTCTTTAAATACGCAGGTTTCGCCCTAATTCTGGATCGATCGCCATTTTCCGCCATTTTTCGCCTCCTACGAAGGGTTCCGTCGTTCCCCTTCATCTTCCACCCTAAGGAGGTGCTCCGGGCAAGCTTTCACCGCCAAATCCAAGTTGGAGCTTCCTCTCGGCCTCCTCCATCATCTCTTGGGCTTTATTTCAAGGTTTTGGCGCCATATCCATCAAGCAAGGGGAAGCTTGAAAGTTTCTTCTGCAATCGTGACACGAAGAAGACGGGTCAATTGGAAGGTAGTGAAAGCCCTTCTCTACCCCGGACTCAGTTGAGGATCGAGCTAGGACGCGGATTGATATCCCGGAGATTCCTTCCATGAACCCTCAGCAAGACTTCGGATTCGGTCGATCTCTTGTCTTGTTCTTCCTTTATTGTTGTTTATGTGATGTAAAACTTTATTTATAGATGATGTGCTCTTAGTTGTAAACATTATTTGATTCATGTCTATGTGATTCGATGTTGTTTACTGCTTAAGTTGCTTGAGGTGTGCCATATTCCATCATCTATCCACCCTTGTCGCACTAGCAATTGCTAGTGGAGTGCATTGCGAAGAGGTGCTCCCGACCCTCATTCCGCAAGCCTACTCGCCCATCCGCCTAGCGATTCGGTGCATAGCGACCCGATTAGTCTTCCATCCCGCCTGGCGAAGCATTGCATAGTGACATTGCATAGGAGTAGTTAATAGTATTTTATTTTATTTTTATCGTAACAATCAAAAGCCCCCATCGTAAACTCCGACCTAAGGACTTCTATCTCAAGTCCTCCTCAAAAATTAACTCCACCTTACTATTTTCCCTAGAGATCGATACTTAAGAAAATTCGCCCATTTTATATTACTTGTGCGACCGGTGCACTTTTCGTCCAACGCATCAATGCCTATGTTGGACCGATGGCTATTGTTGTACGAGAATTCGATTAGCGGCAAAAGTCTCTCCCAGTTCTTGCCACGGTTCACAATGCATAGGAGTAGAAGATCCTCTAGTGTCTGGTTGGTGCGCTCTGTCTGCCCATCTGTCTGAGGGAGAAATTCATGCTTATTGTCAACCGAGAACCCAGATAAGCCTGAACCAACCTCCACTTCTTGGATGTAAACCGTCCATCCCGATCTGATACGATCGTCCTGGGCACTCCATGATAACGAACAAACTGCTCGACGAACCTCCGCACTAGAACACTGACTGGAGCGTCCTTCGCAACTGGAATAAATTTGGCCACTTTCATCAGTCTATCGACGATCACCCAAATCTAATCATTCCCCGGATGAAACCGGGGTAGCCCATGTATAAAATCCATGTCTATGTCCTCAAACTTCCACCCCAGCACCGGAAGTGGTTGTAGTAATTCGGCCGGACTCTTGCACTCCGCCTTTACGAGCTGACAAGTCTCGTAATAGGTCACAAAGTATGTAATATCCCTCTTCATGCCAGACTAATACATCGTCCTCTTCAGGTCTACTATCATCTTCGTGATCCCTAGGTGCACTAAATATCTGCTACCGTGTGCCTCTATCATGATATCCTCCCGAACTCATCCTCCTGCCAGTATATAAACCCTTCCTCTAAAGCATAGTATTCCATCTCTTAGAGAGTAATTCCCTGTCGTGCCTTCCTCCAAGGCCCTAAATATAGGCTCTATCCTCCCATCCAACCTCTGCCCGTCCCCGATGCGATCCCGAATGCTGTTGGTGGCAATCATCAATGACAGGTAATCTGCATATAGATCTGGATCATCCTCGGACACCAGAGATATCTGCATCTCCTCCAACATCTGCACCAACTCCATAGCCATCAGCTGAGGCCCTGCTTTAGATATAGTTGCTCTCCGGCTCAGAGCGTCCGCTACCACGTTTGCCTTTTTGGGATGATAGCGCATGGTATACTGATAGTCTGACAAAAACTCTACCCAGTGTCTCTGTCGGATGTTTATCTCCTTCTGTGTATCCACATACTTAAAGTTCTTATAGTCTGAGAATATATCACAGTGGACACCGTAGAGGTAGTTCTGCCAGATCTTCAGAGCAAAGATAATCTCTACCATCTCCAAGTCATGCAACGGGTAATTTTTTTTGTGTTTCTTCAAGTAACAGGAGCCGTAAGCTATCACGTGCATGTTCTGCATCAGAACGGCACCCATCCCCTAATATGATGCGTCTGTATAAACCTGAAATCCTTCCTTCCCAGATGGAAGACCAAGGATAGGGGTCGAGGTAAGCCAACCCTTCAGCTTCAGAAAGGTAGCCTCATACCATGACATCACAACAAATGGAGTCTCCTTCTTTGTCAGATATGTGAGAGTGAGAGCAATCTGATAGAATCCCTCCACAAACTTCTAGTAGTATCCAACAAGCCCTAGAAAACTCCTCACATCAGTGGCCATCTTTAGCTGTAGCCAATCCCGTACTGCCTGAACCTTTGCCAGATCTACTGCCAATCCTGCTCCACTGATAATATGGCCCAAAAAGGCCACCTCCTTCATCCAAAACTGGCACTTGCTGAACTTAGCATATAACTTGTGCTCTCAGAGCTTGTTTAGAGTCAGAGCCAAATGACGTGCATGCTCCTCATCAGTCCTCAAATAGATAAGTATGTCGTCAATAAACATGATGAAGAATACATCCATATATGGCTCGAATACCCGGTTCATCAAACTCATGCACGTGGATGGTGCATTCGTGAGCCCGAAGGGCATAACGGTAAACTCATATAACCCGTATTTACTGCTGGTAGTAACCTAACCTCAGATCCAGCTTTGAGGACCAATGAGCTCCCTCCAACTGGTCAAACAACTCGTCAATCTTTGGTAGAGGATACGTGTTCCGGATCGTCAGCCTGTTCAGAGCCCTGTAGTAAATGCATAATCGGAGTGTCCCATTCTTCTTCTTGACGAATAGCACTGGACCTCCCCATAGTGAAGAGCTTGGCCGTACAAATCCGGCTTCCACTAGCTCCGACAGCTGGCTTCAAAACTCCACCAACTCCTTCAGGTCCATCTGATAAGGAGCTCTGGATTCCAGCTTAGCCCCTGACACGAGCTGTATCTGGAAATCCTTCTCCCGATATGGGGGTAACCCTGGCAACTTCTCCGGGAATAGGTCAGTAAAATCACGTACCACTAGGATACTAGGACTGGAATCCTTGGCCTCGGCCATCTCAAACAGCACTTGATAGACCTCATCTCCCTACAGATGGGCCTTGACGACCTGTACAGACGATAGTAAGAGGTGGTAGGTAGATCTAATGCCTTCGATGATGACGTAGGAGTCCCCGTGCCTCAAGGTGATCCTCTTTGATAGGCAATCGATCTGGGCATGGTTCCAATGCAACCATATCATGCCCAGGATCAGGTCGAAGTCTGGCATCCTTAGGATTGTCACTGGTGCTTCAAATGCCCTTCTGCAAATTTTTGTCTCCATATTGCAATGGGCAGAGGTTAATAACTCTGATCTGTCGAGTAGACGCACCCTCATCATCAAGCATGTGAATCATTCCATGCCTTCTAGTCCTTCTACGAAGGCTTCTGACACGAACGAGTGCGAAGCACCTGTATCGAACGGTATATGAGCGGGCTTACCGCTGACAAAGACTATGCCTGAGGTGGTTAAATGTCTTAGAAATCTAGTTATAGTTTTCTTTCCTATTTCTAACAATTTTATATCCATGAGTCTAACTTTTAGGAAAGAAAATAACTTAAAATCATCGGCGTACCTGCTATCACCTACTCCGGGTTCCGGGGCTGAGCCAGGTCCTAGGCATACACATGCCCTCTATCCTGCCTGCGGTCTCCGCCCTGCAATCCATGTCCTCGGCCGCATCCTCGACCACCAAACTTCCAAGCAGGTGGGGCATCCTGAAGTGCTGGTAGGGGTGCTTCCCACATGGGACAGTTCCTCTTGAAGTGCCCGGCTGGTTGCACTAGAAACATACCTATGCCCTTTCCTCTATCCTTGGTATCTCCTGTATCTGTAAAGGCTAAGGAGCCAATACCACTGGGTTCCTCTGTTCTTGCCTGTCCTCCCGGCGAGGTTTATCCACATTCCTCCATTCTCCGATGACATGACCTCTGGGATGGTCTATCCTGCCACCAATCACTGCATCGTTAGCCGGTCTCTTCCGGCCCCGGACTGTAAGCTTATCCACCTCTTACTTCTTGGCCATCTCTAAGATCCTGGTCAGGATCCCATCAGAGACGAAGAGGAGGGCATGTCTCATGTCATCATATAGGCCTTTATAGAACCTCTTGGCGTAGCTCGCATCATCTAACTGATATGAGTCCGCATAGCGAGCTAGATGTGTGAACTCTCAGTAGTACTCTAACACTTTCTTATTGCCCTGCCTCAACTGCAGGAACCTATCTTCCAATTCATCCCTCACTGATTGAGGTACAAAATGCTCCAATAGATCTGCCCTGAACTCCTCCCAGGAGATGTATGCGCAATCCACACCAGTAAAGGTGGTGTCTAGCTGTGACTTCCACCATCTATTCCTATGTGACTCTAAGCAGGAAACTGCCAAAGCAACCGCCTCCTATGTCGGTCATCAAATTCCATCCAGCATCTCGTAGATGATGTGTAACCACTCCTCCGTACGGACTGCTGACTCCGTCCCGAGGTAGGATGGAGGAGAAAGCCCCCGAAAGGCACTCATCCAGTTGGCCCCGGGATTTGGTTGTGGAGTCACGGCCTACTAAGTCCTGAAGGCCTCTAGAATGGTCATTAGTGTCTGCCTCATCTCCGTCTGTTAGAACGGAGTCAGAGCCAGCAGGGTTGGAACCACATTCAATGTCAGAGGTGTACCCTGCTGTGGATTAGGGTTCGTCACAGGCTACAAAGGAAAAATTACAATTGTTAGATAATGTACAAGTGGAACTAATGAACAAAGTGGGCTTTTACATGTGATTCCCCTTATGGGAACACCATTACTTCCGCTGCTAGTTTGTCCGTAAACTAAGCTCGTGCGGGGTGGCCTAGGGTTTTTGTGGACTTCTTCTTTTTAGATCGATGTTTCCTCTGATACCAGTTGTAAGACCCCATTTTTTTTCATTTTTAAATCACAGGGGTCTTATGCCCAGAATCGCCGTTTTGCGGTGACACCAACACTCGGGAAGGTCGTCATTACAAAATGTCGATCCTACCGTCCTTTACGATCACCAAAGAGAAAGAAGCTTATACACAGTTCAGATAAACTAAATCCACAATCACATATAATATGAAATAGAATAAATCACATCAAGTCCACTAAATAATAAAAGTACTGTAATAGAACAGTATATAGAAATATAAACGGGCTCAAGACCGGTACATCAAATCCTCATTACAAACTCTCGCGGAGGCTAAGTAAACTAATCACTCACGGAGCCAGTAGCTGGTGTTCCTGTGCTAGACTGGCCCACCACCATGACCATCGTACTCCGTTGGTGTTGTATCCCCTACTACTGCTCCCTGTCTCCCATCCAGAGCCCCTAAAATATTGTGGTCGTCGACCATTAGTCAAAAATACTAAGTCCTATCATGCCCTACCCCTCCCCCATGGCTCCTAGGAACCGAGCGGGGAGAAGAAAAGGGAAGGTAATTAAGGTGGGGAGTACAAAGAAATCAGGTGGCAGTGGAGCTACTCTAGCAGTTATTTATAATGGTAAATAGAACTAATGAAGGGAAGTACAAACTAGTAGTTCTATATTAGCAAGCAATAAGTATAAAAGAAAATGTGTATCGCAAGGCAGGTAATAAATATTCATAAGAATATAACCATAAATTATAAGCATGCTCACACAAGCTTATAAACAAAGGGGTCATTTTGCAAAGCCTAACGTATAAAAAGTCCTATACCAATTTATATGTTAGGGATAAGGGTTGAATGATGATGTCATGGTATGCTATGTTATGTGGGTTTAATGTTATGTTCATGCAATGCAACACACACACACGACTCTATGCACACAGACCTTTAGTTCCCCCAATTTGGGCAGCTATCTTCACTCCCAGGAACCTCCGCAGTGGAAAATAGAGACACTGGGTTGGGCCTCCCACTCCTAGGCGGGTATCCACACTACCAGGCCAAGCCCTTATGTGCGCCTCTAGAAGGACACAACCCAGAGTCACCACGTACTAATGTTGGCCATATCCACCAATCTTCCTTTGGCTGAGTGTAAACCACACCCGCTGAGTCAGCATATCAATGTCGGTGTGAATGATAGTCTAATACTAAAGACCCACCACCTTTTGCTCATGTATCCAAAAACACGTGAGCCATTGGCTCCCCGGACTAACCCGTCCGTTATAACTACCCCTGAGACCACTGCTCGGATAACTCAACAAACTAACCTCCCGAGTTACCGGGGTGTGTGAAGGTGAATCACTAGTTATACTAGTTTCTCTTTAACATTTATTCTTACGGTTTAGGTTAACCTTGGACTGCCCAGGGTATTCCCTGTGAAGGGCTCTCGGGGGCACTAGGAACTATGATGGTAGTTGAAGCTCATCGTTCCCTTTCACAAGGCACTTACTATTATTGTTTATTATCCAATTCCACGATCCCTTTAATATTATACTAAATCTAACCCTAGTGTATTATGACTCCTCTCTCCACAGGGAAGACAATCCTTCGTCGATCCCGAGCACCACTTACACTAGTCAACCCATCACTACAACTCATCTTGACACCCAATGATGAACTCATTTATACTTCACCATAACCAGTAAACTAATAACCCTAACTCCCTATGTCTATTTCACATCCTATCACAATTTCTGCAGTTTTATTATATGCAGACCAATCTAAGCTATATGATGTATACGATGGGAGGTACTCCAATTTTCATACAAAAGCCCTAAGATATTTATTGGGGGGTCTATCATGACATTTTTAGCCTAAATCCAGAAACTTGTAATTTTCCTAAATAATTTGGCATTTATTTAATTTTCCCAAAAGTTAGTCCACGAGTGATTTTAACATTAAGTACTATATTTCCTTAAGTTATGACCATACAAAAAATTATGAACACTATAAGATAGCAAGATATCAGTGAATTCCAAATTTCATAGATTTTTATAAATGTATTGTCCTCTAAATAATTAACTCAAGGTATTTCAAATAATTAGAGGTAATGAAGAGAGTACCATAATTCCTAGTACAAAAATTAACAGAGAATTATTATGATCATAAAACATTACTGACTAAGTTTCATGCAATTCCAAGGTCAGTAAACTATACAATAAAATATCTCATTAGGATCCATGATAGTGCATTTTGTGAAGAAACATTCTTGTAAACTCATCCAAACAACATGTAAAAATTTTATAAACTTTATTATGCCCTAAAAAGTTCTCTGGATAGGTAACACAATTTTCCAACAAGCTATAGTATTTATCATTTATTTATAAAAATAAGGTACACTAGTTCACTTTACACATGAAGTACTAATACGAAATGTCCAATTATTCCAAATAATTTATCAGTGCACGCAAATGGTATTTGATTTACTTTTCCAGAGTTTCATATCATTCTAAGACAATTAAACCCTGGTTACTTCAATATCAACAAAAAGGGCAAACTGAAGGTTATAGCTACAAGTATGAGCTTGAAGTAGGCCCGCTCTTTCGAGCGTTTTGGTGGCCGACAAATTAACGCAACGCTCTCTGATAACTCTCACGTCACACTCAAGCATTTAACGTAGCAGTGGATTGATTAAAATTATTATTAGATTAACAATTACGTGGGGTTCGCAAAGCCCCTTAAGATAATACCAAGGCGATAGGCCAAGGTCCTCTCAAGCGAAAAGAACACACACGGTTCGATCGAGCGTGTTGTACCAAAAGAGAAACCACCGAAAACAAACGATTCGGGCAAGGATGGTTCTCTCCCAACAAAATACATACGAGGGCCGCCACGCCTCACGAACTTAAACCAAAATACGGTAAACAAGATAATAACTAAAATAAATTAAACCACAAAAAATCAAGCGTTACACTAGCCACACAATTTGCCAATGCCACAAGAATTATCTAGGGAAGAGAAATACATAAAGTAGAAATTTTCGTTACCCAACCGGATGGGATGAGTCCGGTTTCACTCGACTAGAATCGTTCCTTAACGGCACCACCAGAGATACGCCGGAGGGAGAGAAATTTGTCGCCTTCTTCGTGTCACGCCAACCGGAAAGCTTTTACACAAGATAACTGTGGGAGAATCACTCTCTCCACGGATCTGACGGCATCACACCGAGGGGTTTGCAACCTTCTTTCAAGGAGTCGCACCGAAGGAAGTCGCGCTGGAGTCGCACCGAACGGATGGAGGGAGCAAGGGGTGGCAGCGGCTTCACACCACAAGCCAAGTGGCGGCGGCAAGGAGGAGTTCTCTTTGGCCGAAATTTCTCTTAGAGAGGAATTAGGTTTTAAATTTTCATTCATCACTAATTAATCCTTGATAACATGGCTATATATAGCCTACACCACTCAATCTCCCTCCAATCAACATTCAAAATTCAAAATTCAAAATGAAAATTATGATGGTTATAAGCACTCATCATAATGCAAGAAATGAAATAATAAAAATAACCTATGCTGGTTATAAGCACCCCATCATTACATGACTTATCTAAATGTAATAAATATAAAAATGCTTGAAATAAAATTGCTTAAAATAATAAATTATTAAAAATATATAATTATAATTATTTAATTTATAATTATATATTTTTATAAAATGGCGGCGGACATCGAGCAAAACATGTGGCGGTGGTGGCGGTGGCGTCGCGGAAGAAAAGCCATCCTCGAGCTTGCGGCAACGATCGTCCCAATCCACAAACTCTCTCCGAAGGGGATCAATGGCGGCCACATCAGCAATGTCTCCATTCAAATCTACCAGGTCACCATCATCGTTAGAGGGAGGACGCTCCTTGGCCACATGTCATGGGAAGTCGGCTCCATCAATCCTCCCCCTCTTAAAAATACTCATCAGTGATGAGTATGCCTGTTTGTACTCGCCTGGAAGGTCGTCAGTGGGGAAGAAGAACCTGCATTGCAAAAGGTGGTCTTGGAGGGACCTCAAATACGCGTTAGCCAAAGAAGGAAAAAGAATTTCAACAACATCCACCAATGTACCTCCGATGGAGACCGGAAGGGGAATGATCCTATAAAACTATCACCACCCAACCCAATAGAAAGCATAGTGGAAAATATATACGGAGAGGTAGACATTTCAGGTGGCATTAAAGCATAAAGCGTAAAGTATGTAACGATGAAAATAGGAGCTATGCCCCAATCGGTGGAAAATTTTATCAGGAATGTCATGTCACCAAACTTCCGTAAAATTCATAAAAAAATGGACTAGCCTATTCGTTAATATTTCTAAAGTGCCCGGGGGCATCCGTTTAGGGGTGAGACAAACCAAAACCAAACCATTCACATAACGGTGGATGACTATTCGAAACAACCTCGCAAGTTATTTAAAGGACGCATTTAGAAGGGTCAAGGAATTAAAAATGCGCCTAATTAAATTAAAACCATGAGGGGAGAACCCATGTGCCACATGACTTGAATTAATAGTATAAAATAACGGAATTATGTCCGGTGGCACATGTGCTTTAAATTCAAAAATTAACATAGTGGGTTCCAACGTTTTTGTTTTAAATTTAAAATTAAATTTTTATTTAAAAATATCATAATAAATAGTCAGCGGAAAACGTTCGTCATCAACTACGTTCGCCCATGACCTTCTAAGTAAGTTTAACGGAATGGCGGGAATAATAAACTTCTCTAAATATGAAGGGCTAGAAATGACTAAATCATCTACTCGAGCTAAAGGAACTGGAGGGAGAGTCGACAGGGTTGACTCCGTAGGGGGAACCAAGTCACACTCAACGTCAAAGCATGGATTAAGCGTCCAAGAGAACGCCTCTGGTTGCAAGCCTTTAAAATCAAAAGTAAACTCGAATAGTGGATTCGTCCTCACTGAAAACTCATCCTCAGTTAACGTTTCACCCCAGAATGAATCCACCAAATCATTAGAAATTTTACTTAAGTCAGAAACAGTGATCGTCTCAATAGTAGGCAAATTCGTATCCGATAAGATTTCCAAACAAACCTGGGCCTCAGGAGAAGGGGCTATCATCAAAGAAAAGTCAGTTGGGCCCTCAGTGCTATCGTCATCCAAACATAATTCTTCCCATGAGGTGGGGACATCGTCTAAGTCAGAATAGGGGGATGGGCAAATCGAATCCAGGGGAGTATAATAATTAGCTTGAGTTCCAAGCGGCGATAATAACGTCAAAGGACAAACTCCTGGATGTATCACACTAAGCTTATCCCAAACTGAACATCCATCCCAAGGTGACTCTACCAATACCGTAGAAACCTCTAATAATCCTGGGTCAACTAATATAACATCAGATCCGAGCAAGTCTTCACCTAAAATAGTAACATGTAAGCTCTCAGCATCGGATGACTCTACCGACTCAACCGGAATGTCTACTGGCTCAAGGTCAATAGAAGATTCCATGACTAAATTATCGTCGAAGGGGATTGGAGATGATTCCTCAAGAGAGAAATCCTCTTCTAGGTCACTAGGGTAACCAATCTACTCAATGTCACTAAAAGCGTCAGTGAAACTTGCCTCGTCCTCAGTGACGGGCTCAGTCCTAATCACATCCTCAGGTTCAACAGGAGAGTCAGGCACTATCGTAAGTGAAGGAAGACTCTCACCTAGCTGATTAACTTCATCTTCTAGAGATTTCATATCCACATAAGCATCCTCAGAGGTTTCAGTCACTATATCAGAGGGCTTAGATGTCGAGGCTAAGGAAGCAAGCACCCTAATAATAACCTCTTTCGAGTTCAAATTTTGGGGTCGGAATGGCTTATGTTTCCTATAGGTGGGACTAGGCAGACTCTGGGTAATATGACCTCTCTAGGGATAGGATCTATCCTGAGGCATAGGATCACTCCTATAAGCAGATACGGGTCTACTGATGTAACTATTCTTACTAACGGGTGTGGTGTTATTAATGCGCAGGTAGGCGGGATCAAATTGATCCGAGAGGAGGTTACTCATGTGCGGCCACGCATAACGATAGCTACCAACACGACGCTCTTCGTTTAACCAAAATAATCGGGCCTAACCTACTAATCGCTCTCGGGCAAATCTAACCTTTTCGTAGTCATCCCATAAGTGATAATTAAAATATTGTTCTAATCCCTTAAACCAGTCTCTAAAATTTTGGGGATACTCTAAACCGTCATAAGTAGGATAAATGTGGTGTGCCCTAGGGGTGTGCTTAGCCATATCCTTAGCATAGGAATAGTCTAACCAAGAAGCATATACGTCATATGCCATTTAGTGAGAACCGGAGAGGAAACTCGATCCGATACTTGTGCACATGCAAAGAAAAGTAAACTGGCCCTAATTAAATCTCAAAGATTTAATTGTTCCCTCTAGTTTCAAAAAATAATATATGCATATTTTTTTATTTTCTGAGCAAGAAAATTATAAGGATTATTAATTAAATTTTTTCAGATTTTTTTATTGCAGAAAAAAAAAATTTAGCCGGCTATTGGCACACCAATTACTAAATTTTCAAATTAATTAATAAAAATAATTACTAAATGAAAAATAATTTTTTTTTGTTTTATTACTAATAATTAGATGGAGAAATACCAGAAATTTTAAATTTTAGATTTTGAGAAAAAAATAACATTTTAGGCCGCTGTTTGCAGACCACTATTATTTTTTTTTTGTAATTTTGAGAAAAATTTGAAATTTTGGAATTTGAAATTGGAAATTTGAAATTTGAAATTTATTATTTGAAATTTGAAATTTGAAATTTGAAATTTTGAATTTTATTATTTGAAATTTGAAATTTTGAATTTTGAATTTTGAATTTTGAATTTTGAATTTTGAATTTTGAATTTTGAATTTTGAATTTTGAATTTTGAAATTTTGAAATTTGAAATTTGAAATATGAAATTTTGAAATTTTAATTTTGCAATTTGAAATTTATTTGTTTTAAATTTGAAATTTGAAATTTTGGAATTTCAATGCATTTCATGAAAACTAATCTTCTAAATATTAATCTTCAACGAAACGGGTGAGTGCGTACGTAGGTGCCACATAAGAGGGGGAGGAGTGTCAATTAGAAAATTGACGAGAACCTCCATCTGATACCAAATTGATGTAGGCCCGCTCTTTTGAGCGTTTTGGTGGCCAACAAATTAACGCGACGCTCTCTGATAACTCTCACGTCACACTCAAACATTTAACGTAGCAGCGGATCGATTAAAATTATTATTAGATTAATAATTATGTGGGGTTCGCAAAGCCCCTTTAGATAATACCAAGGCGATAGGCCAAGGTCCTCTCAAGCGAAAAGAACCCACACGGTTCAATCGAGCATGTTGTACCAAAAGAGAAACCACCGAAAACAAACGATTCGGGCAAGGATGGTTCTCTCCCAACAAAATACATACGAGGGCCGCCACGCATCACGAACTTAAACGAAAATACGATAAACAAGACAATAACTAAAATAAATTAAACAACGAAAAATCAAGCGTTACACTAGCCACACAATTTGCCAATGCCACGAGAATTATCTAGGGAAGAGAAACACATAAAGTAGAAATTTTCGTTACCCAACCGGATAGGATGAGTCCGGTTTCACTCGACTAGAATCGTTCCTTAACGGCACCACCGGAGATACGGCGGAGGGAGAGAAATTCGTCGCCTTCTTCATGTCACGCCAACCGGAAAGCTTTTACACAAGATAACTGTGGGAGAATCACTCTCTCCACAGATCCGACGACGTCACACCGAGGGGTTTGCAACCTTCTTCCAAGGAGTCGCACCGAAGGAAGCCGTGCTGGAGTCGCACTGAACGGATGGAGGGAGCAAGGGGGGGCGGCGGCTTTACACCACAAGCCAAGGGGCGGCGGCAAGGAGGAGTTCTCTTTGGCCGAAATTTCTCTTAGAGAGAAATTAGGTTTTAAATTTTCATTCATTCACTAATTAATCCTTCATAACATGGCTATATATAGCTTACACCACTCAATCTCCCTCCAATCAACATTCAAAATTCAAAATTCAAAATGAAAATTATGATGGTTATAAGAACCCATCATAATACAAGAAATGAAATAATAAAAACAACCTATGATGGTTATAAGCACCACATCATTACATGACTTATCTAAATGCAATAAACATAAAAATGCTTGAAATAAAATTGCTTAAAATAATAAATTATTAAAAATATATAATTATAATTATTTAATTTATAATTATATATTTTTATAAAATGGCGGCGGACGTCGAGCAAAACATGTGGCGGAGGTGGCGGTGGCGTCGCGGAAGAAAAGTCATCCTCGAGTTTGCGGCAGCGATCGTCCCAATCCACAAACTCTCTCCGAAGGGGATCAATGGCGGCCGCATCAGCAACGTCTCCATTCAAATCTACCGGGTCACCATCATCGTCAGAGGGAGGACGCTCCTTGGCCACATGTCGTGGGAAGTCAGCTCCATCAGAACTACTATTATCTAAACATCCTATAAAAAATTCTAAAGGTTACTATTACTATAAAATTACTCCTACCAAAATCTCATGAAGATCCAAGGTCATATGACCCCTTAATTAATCCATAAGGTGTATAGACCTAAATAATTTCCAAGTGATTATAGTGGGGTGCATGTGTCCAAATACAACCAAATTCCTTCCTAGGGCATTTCACCACCATAAGATCAAATAGAATAAACACCAAGTCCATACAAAGGCATATCAACCCATGCCCTTCACAAATCCCCAAAGTTCAACCTTAGGGTTTGAACTTGGGTCCTAGGGCAAATCTACGCTAACCCACCCAAAACTCCATGTTAAGGAGTTTAATGTCATAAAAAATCAGTGGCCCAAGTTTCAACCTCTATTGAGGTGATTTGGCCACCTAATACCTACAAGGGACACTTTGACCTAAATACCCCTTTTTGGCCAAGGCTAGGGTCTACTAAATTCCAAACCAAATCATCTTCAAATGGGATGAAATTTTATATAGAGACCTATATTGACCAAGGACCACTCACCAAAATTTGGGAGGATTTGGATGTCATTAGATCCATTAATTAATCCATTCATAAAAAATGAAATGTTTACCAAAACTTTAGAAATATATTATCCAAAAGTTCCCATTTTTTGATATGATATAGGTCTAGGTATGAATGGCCTATGTTCCAAATTTCAAGTCATTTGGAGGTCAGGATTGATGGGGGCACTCCAATCATTCACTGATCAACCATATGCATAGTACTCACCAAAATGAGTGTTGAGGTCTGACCTGAACTCCAAATTGGTTCAATTTAATTTTAAAATAAACTAGACTTATAGAGCTACAAGTTTTATGTTGATCACTTTTTCCGAAATTGCGTCTAAGTATTTTTAATTTAAATCCTAAACTAACTGATATTATGTGACAGAATATACATATAATACAATTAATAAAATTAGATATGAACAGATCTTGAAGTAGATCGGGTGGTTGTTGGCCTTCTTCTTCCTCCAGCCAAGGGGACTGATCAGCCCGACCTAGAGCAAGTTCCAGCCGTATTTCCAAGCCACCCAGCCACCTCCCTGGCCAGCCACTGCCACCACCACCGTTGAGGTAGTGGTTATCGCTGGGCGGCGGCACGCCCGCCGGAGGGGCTGTTTTCGGCGAACCCGCAAGCTCATTTTTCACGGAAAAATCAATGGAAAGATCCACCCGATTGGGATCAATTGAGCCTGATTCTTATCCCTAAAGATTCCTAAGATCTATCCATAGAAGGAGTAGAGGAGGACCTTTGTAGAGGGCTGGAGTCAAGCCGATCGTCGAGTTGCCATGGACGGTGGTGGCATCGTCGGGTGTTCTACAACAGCACTGTCAACTTGCTCGGCTCCTTCGGGTAAGGTGTAGAAAAGATAGCCCTGGTTCCAGGGATTCTTTTAGGTTGATCATATGGGGAAGGGGAAGGGCCTAGAACTAATGACCATCAATGGCCATTAAAGGCTATTTTCGGCCAACTGAAAACTTACTGAATTCCCTCCCTTGGTGGATGGGAAAGGCCTTTGCCCTCCTCCTAATCCATTAGGGGTGATGAATCCATCAAGGGAAGAGGAGACATTGATCTTCCAAGCCATGAATAGCCTTTATTCCCCCCTTTCTCTCATTTCTCTCTCCTCCATTAAAGGGGAAAATTGGAGTTTTCTCTCTCCTGATCATCAAGGCTGAATTTGAAGACTAATCCAGCCTAATGGCAGCCCATTAGCTCATAATATTAATTAAAATAAAGTTAGCCCAAGTGGATTGGTCTTGAGCTTGAGTTAGCCCATTTGAGCTAATTTGACTTAACACTAGAGTAGAGTTGACCTTGGTCAATTTGACATTTTGGGTGGTCCTCAATGTGTCCTTAGTGACCCATTGGCCTCCCTTAAGATCTAATTAGGGTTGGGTAGGGTTGTCTTAACACCTTGGAGGTCACTTGACCCTTAATTAGGGCACTTTGACCACTTTGGGGCTGACTTGGGTCAACTTAGCCTCTTTGGTTGACCCCAATGGGTCCTTGGTGACCCATTGACCTCACTTTGTGATTAGGAAGGCATGTGTGTGGTCCACTTAGCTAAGGGAAGTTCAAATCACCCTAAGTAGGCTAGTTTTACCCATTTAGGGTTAGGGTGGACTTAGGTCAACTTGACCACTTTGATTGCCCCTCAATGGGTCCTTAGTGACCCTATGGACCACACAAGGGGTTAGGGGTGTTGTGGTGGGGTGATGGAGTCAAGTTGAAGCTCTAAGGTCAAACCCTAGGTCTGGTGGTGAGGCTGTGCTATAGGCAGACCAAGGTGATCATCACCTTGGCATTTGTTCACTTGGTCCTTTCAGCTTCTTATGGTTTTCTCATGACCTAGTCATGACAAAACCACGCTTAGAGGTCTAGTTGTTTGAGGGATGTTATACATCTCTAGGGATAGAGTGGAGAGATTGATTAAGGGCAACATTCTTCCAACTCTTGGCTTTAGTGACCTAAAAACGTGTGTTGACAATTGTAGAGGTAAGATGACTAAGGTAAAGAAGAAGGGTGCTACACGTAGTCTGGACTTATTGGAGATTATTCATACGGACATTAGTGGAACCTATTCATCTACGCATTACAAAAACACATACTTCATTACTTTCATTGATGATTTCTCCCGCTATGGTTATTTGTTTCTCATTAAGGAAAAATCTGAGTCTCTTGATAAATTAGAGATATTCAAGACTAAAGTAGAGAAACAATTGAGGAAAGTTATCAATATTGTTAGTTTTGATAGAGAGGGCGAGTATTTTCGCAGACACAATGCCTCCGGGCAGCATAAAGGTCCTTTTACCAAATACTTGAAGAGTTGTGGCATTGTAGCCCAATACTCCATGTCAGGAAGTCCTGAACAGAATGGTGTGGACAAAAGGCACAATCGCACCCTTAAGGATATGATGAGGAGTATGATGAGTAGGACAAATCTTCCTGAATTTCATTGGGGTGAGGCGCTTAAGACTGTAGTTTACATTCTTAATAAAGTTCTATCTGAATTAGTGCCCAAAATACCTTTTGAACTATTGACTGGGCGACGACCTAGCCTAAATCACTTACGAGTTTGGGGTTGTCCTACGGAAATCCGTTTATATAATCCATCAGAAAGTAAGATTGTTGTCAGGTCTTATCATTGCTACTTCATTGGCTACCCAAATCATTCGAAGGGGTTTAAGTTTTATTGTCCTTCAGGAGATCCCAGAATTGTTGAGTCACAAACAGCCAAGTTTTTGGAATTTGATGTTGCTGAGCAACCTAGTTATTCTCATACTACTGAAGAAGTCAATGAAATTAGGCCAATTAATTATAATATACATATTATTGAAATACTAGAGATACCTAAACCTATAGTTGAACTTATAGAGGGAGTGGAGCCAGCTTTACAGCAGCTTTACAGCTGCCTCCCATACAGTTACCTCAGCAGACCGAAGTAGTTCAGGCACATACTAGAAGATCAAATAGGGAGAGGAGGTCTGCAATTTACTCTGACTATGAGTTTTATTTGGGCGAGAGTGATTTTGACATAGTTCACGTGTTTGACCCAGTGATATTTACTGAAGTTGTTTCTAGACCTCAGGCAGATTTGTGGTGGGATGTAATGAGAGATGAGATAGAGTCTAGGCATAATAAAGTTTGGGAATTAGTTGAGTTACCAAAAGGTTGTAGGCCCATTAGTTCTAAATGGGTATTTAAGACTAAGAAAGACTTTATGGGAAAGGTTGAGCAGTTTAATGCTAGACTGGTTGCAAAGGGATTTACTTAAAGAGAAGGGGTCGATTACCACGAAACTTTCTCTGTTGTTTCATCTAAAGACTCATTTAGAGTCATTATGGCTCTAGTAGCTCATTATGATTTGGAGATGCACCAGATGGACGTTAAAACCGCATTCCTGAATGGCAATCTTGAAGAAGAAGTCTACATGATGTGGCCTGAGGGATTCAAGTCCGGTCATACTGACCAACTTGTTTGCAAGCTCAATAAATCCCTATATGGTTTAAAATAAGCCTCGAGATAATGGTATCTAAAATTTGATGAGGTGATTACTTCATTTGGTTTTGTTAAAAACAAAGTGGACCGCTGCATATATCTCAAGATCAGTGGCAGCAAATTCATCTTCTTAATTCTCTATGTAGATGCCATTTTGCTTGCGAGTAGTGATTTGGGACTTCTGCATGAATCTAAGCAGTTGTTATCCAAACATTTTGACATGAAGGATCTCGGGGAAGCTTCTTTTGTTCTAGGGATAGAGTTCATTAGGGATCGATCTCGTTATACATTAGAACTCTCTCAGAGGGCTTACATTGAGCATATACTTGAGCGATTTAGCATGCTTGAATGTAAAGCTGGTGATGTGCCAGTACTTAAGGGTGACAAGTTAATTCTGTCACAATACCCTAGAAATGATATTGAGAGAGAGTCCATGAAGAATATATCATATGCCAGTGCAGTAGGTAGCTTAATGTATGCTCAGGTTTGCACCAGGCCTGACATTGCCTTTATCGTGGGTCTTCTAGGCAGATATCAGTCGAACCCAGGACCTGATCATTGGGTGGCTGCCAAGAAGGTTTTGAGGTATTTAAAGAGAACAAATGATTTTAAATTGGTCTACTCTAAAGAACAGTACCTATAATTAGTGGGCTATACGGACTCAGATTTTGCGGGTTGTGAGGATGATCGAAATTCAACATCAGGGTACATTTTCAAGTTGGCTGGAGGAGTTGTTTCATGGAAGAGTGTCAAACAAACACTCATTACTTCTTTCACTATTCATACGGAGTTTGTTGCTCTTTTTGGCGCCGCTACTCACGCAGTTTTGCATAAGAACTTAATTATTGAATTGAAGGTTGTTGATATAGTTACTGGATTCATGCATTTGTACTATGATAATAATTCAGCTATGATGTTCTCTATGAACAACAAAAGTATCATAGCATCTAAATATATGGAGATTAAATTCTTGACCGTGAAATAATTGGTTAAGAAAGGATACATCATTGTGGAGCACTTTGGGACAGATAATATGATAGTTGATCCACTTACTAAGGGACTTCGACCCACTGTATTTAAGAAGCATGCCTAGAGTATAGGTCTTATGGATTCTATTGATGTACTTGATTTGAAATATCCCTCAAATAACTAGACCCCCTAGGAGTGGTTTTGTCATGACTAGGTCATGACAAAACCCTAGGAAGCCCAAAAAGACCAAGTGGACCTAGGAATATAGGTGAGATCACTATGGTCTGCAAATAGTAGATTCCTAAACCCTAGTTTAGGATGATCATGGGGCATCACCATGAATCCAAGACCCCACCATGACCTCACCAATCTATTAAAAGGCCTTAATGATCCATTGGAGCCAACCCAGGGTGGCCAAGTTGACCTAGGACCATCCTAGGCTTAAATTGGGCAAGGTGCCCTAACTAAGGTCAATGTGCCCTTAATAAGCCCAAATAACCCTACCAGGTTCTTCCTAGACCGAAAGTGGGGTCAATGGGTCACCAAAGATCTATTGGGGTCAACTCTAGAGCCTGAGTTGACCCAAGTCAACCCTAGCCCAAAAGTGGTCAAAGTGTCCTAACTAAGGGGCAAGTGACCTTCAGAGTGCAAATTTTACCCTACAAAACTCTTCCTAGACCTTAGGGGAAGCCAAGGGGTCACCAAGGACCCCTTGGGGTCAACCCAAATGGTCATGTTGACCAAAGTCAACTCTAGCCCTAACTTGGTTAAAGTGCGCTAACTAAGGGTCAAGTGACCCCCAAGATGCCCAACCAACCCTACCCAAGCCTTTTTAGACTTTAGGGGAGGCCAATGGGTCACCAAGGACCCATTGGGATCAACCCAAATGGTCAATTTGACCAAGGTCAACTCAATCCTAGAAATAGGTCAAATTAGCCCAAATGGGCTAACCCAGGCTCAAACCTATTTCCCCCACTTGGGCTAACCTCATTTTTATTATTAATATGAGTTAGTGGGGTGCCAAAAGGCTAGAGGAGAGATAAAATTCAGCCTTGATTGGCAGGAGAGAGAAAGATTCATTTCCCCTTTAATGGAGGAGAGAGAAAGGGGGAATAAAGGCCATTCATGGCATAGGGAGGCCAAGAGCTCCCTCTCTTCATGTTGGATTCATCCCCCTTCAGTTTTGAGAAGATCAATAGCCTTAGTCAGCCACATAGGGGCTGAATTCAGTGAACACTCCATAGGCCATAATTTTCCATTCATGGTCATTAATGGCCATTGATGCTACACCCATCCCCTCCCCCCCCATTTGATGGTTTTAAAAGTTTCCTTAGGACCAGAGGAGTCATTTCCACATCTTCCCTGAAGATTTTGAGCCATTTGGTAGTGTTGTTGCAGGATACCCGAAGCTCCAAAATGCGGCCATGGCGCACCACCACCAAACCCGTCGGCAAACGCGGTTGAAGGTCCTCCTCTACTCCTCTCTTCGTGGACTAGATCTTTAAATATTTTAGGAGAGAAATCGGGCTCAATTGAGCCCGATTGCGTGAGAGAAATTTCAGATTTTTCCATGGATTTTCAACCTTGTGGGATCGCTGGAAACCTCCCCTCCAGCGGTCGTGATGCCGCCCGGCGATAGCCCCCTCCTCAATGAAGGTGGTGGCGGTGGTGGTCGGCCAGGGAGGTGGCCTGGTGGTCGGGAAATGGGCATGGAATAAGCTACAGGTTTGGCCAATCATGGCCCTTGTCTGGAGGAAGAAGATGACCAGGAGCCACTGGATATGCTTTAAGATTCGTGCTGGATCTGGATTTATTTAATTTTTTATTATCAATTTCTGTCCTATTTACTGAGTTATTTTAAATTAAATATTACAAATACTAGGATCCCCTAAAGAAAAACTAACCAACATTAAAATTGTAGCCCTTGAAGTCTACTTTAATTTAAAATTAATTTCAACCAATTTGGGTAAGTGGTTAGACCATAGCACTCATTTTGGTGAGGTCTATACCTAGGCTAGATCAGACATTGTTTTGAGTGCCCTCATCAATCCAGCCATTCAAATGACTTGAAATTTTTTATGGGGGGCACTCATACCTATACATAGTACATATCCAAAAATAGAAATTTTTGGAGATATTTTTTCTATATTTTTTGTAATTATTTAATAATCTTAGAATAATTTAATTAGGGAGCCTAATGACTTCCAAATTCTCCCAAATTTTGGTGAAAGGTTATTGGGGTCAACATAGGTCACTGTATAAATTTTCATCCCATTTAGAGATGATTTAGTTTGGAAATAAGCAAACCCTAAGTTGGACTAAGAAGGGGTATTTATGTCAAAGTGTCCCTTATGGGTTTAAGTGGCCAAATCACCTCAATAGAGGTTGAAAATTGGGCCACTAATTTTTTATGTCAGTAAGCTCCCTCACATGGATTATGGGGTGGATTAGGGTGGATTTTCCCTAGGACCCAAGTTCAAACCTTAAGGTTGAACTTTGGGGGCTTGTGAGGGACTTAGGGTGTTATATCCTTGGAAGGACTTGGGATTTAGTCCATGTGATCCTAGGGTGGTGAAATGCCCTAGGGAGAGATATTGTGGTAATTGGACACATGCACCCCACTTAAACCACTTAGTAAGTATTTAGGTTCTTAAAACCTAGAAATTATTTAATGGTTCATATGACCTTGAATCTTGGTGGTACTTTGATAAGGTTAATTTCATAGTATTATTAGCCTCTGGAATTTATCTTAGGTTGTTTAGATATCAGTAGCTCACTCTTGTAGTTATAGCTTCCATAATGCCCTTTTTGATGATAATGATGTAATTATGATTTATCTGTCTTAGAATGATTTAAAACTATGGAAAAGCTAATAAGATCTCATGTAGTTGCACTAGTAATTTATTTGTGGTGGTTGAAGCTTTCTTTTTAGTACTTCATTAGTAAAGTAAATTAGTGCACCTTACCTTGATAAATAGGAAATAAATGCAATGGCTTGCTGGAATATTGTGATACTTAGCCAGAGAACATTTTAGAGTATATAGAAGCATGGAAAAATTGTTAAATGTTGTTTAATTGAGATTTCAAGGGTGTGTCTTCATAAAGTGCCTTATGATGGTTTTCCTTAGGATAATCTTTTACCTGGTTTGCTGACTTGGTAATTTTGTGAAATTTAGGAAGTGAAGTTTTATGATCATAATGTAGCTCTGTTAATTTTTGAGGAATTGTTGGACTAGTATTTTTTGTACTTCCTTCAATACCCCTATTTATATGAATTATTTTGGATTAAATATTTAGATGTTAAATGATTCGTGAAAGTTTATGATATTTAGTATTCAAAGATATATTATTATTCTACAATGTTCATAATTTTTTTATGATCATACCCTAAGTAAATCTAGTGCTTCATGTTCAAATCACCCATGGATTAATTTTGGGAAAAATTAATTAAATATCAAAGTTAATTAGAAAATTATAAATTTATGGATTTAGGCTAATCATGTCATTGTAGACCCCCATTAATTATTTTAAGGCTTTTGGATGAAAATTTGGAGTACCTCCTATCATGTACATCATATAGCATAGGTTGGTCTGCATATAGCAAAACTGCAGAAATTGTGTTGGAATGTGAATTGGGCATATGGGTTGGGGTTAGTAGTTAGCTGGTTTGGTAAAATGAAATTGAGTTCATCATTGGAAGTTGGGATGAGTAGAATGTTGGGTTGGCTAGTGTCAGGTGGTTCACGGGATCGATGAAAGATCGTCTTTCCCGTGGAGAGGAAGAGACAAAACACACCAGGGTTAGATCCAGAGTAATATTAAAAGGGATTGGGAATCGAGTATTAACCAATAATAATAAATGCCTTGCGAAAGGGAGCTTTGGGCTTCAGCCCATCGTAGTTTTTAGTGCCCTCGAGAACCCTTCACGGGGTATGCCTTGGGCAGTAATGGGCTAACCTAAACTGTAGGAAAAATAAAATGTAAGAGTAACTAGTATAACTAGGGATTCATTTTCACTAACCTCAATGTCTCGGGATGTTAGGTTGGGTGACTCGGGCAGTAGGCTCAGTGGATTTGGTGATGGGCAGGTTGGCCCGGCGAGCTTTGGCTCGGTTATTGGTCGAGACTGATGGGTTCGTCCGGGGAGCTTTGGCTCGGTGATTGATACATCAAGGATGCATGTGCATAAATTATAAGGTGGTGGGTCTTCGGTATTGGAGGGTCGATGCATCTACGCCAATACGTTGACTCGGCAAGTGTGGTTTTGCACTTCGCCAAGTTAAGTCTGGTGGGCTTGCCGGCAAAGAGTATGTGGGAGCTCCACTTTTTGCACCAGCATCGAGGCGTACAATAGGTCTGACTGGTAGTGCTATTACCGGTTTAGAGGTGGGCGAGGCCCAACCCGCCGCTTCCGTTTGCCACTACGGAGGTATCTTGGTAGGTTCGGCTCCAGAAAGGGGGAACTAAAGGTCGGTATGCACAGAGTCGGGGGGTGAGTTGCACTTGGATGATCGCATCATAACATATTTGTATGTCATAGCATCTTCATTGCATATAACCCCTGACACCTATTATATAAAGTGGTATGGAATGCTTTATACAATAGGCCCTACAAAATGACCCCTTGGTTTATAAGCTCGTGTGAGCATGCTTATAAGATAAGATTTATATTTTATAGATATATACATGCTTGCTAGAAAAAAACCGACACCCTATCGTATAAATTGGTATGGGACTTTTTATACGATAGGAGCCTTGTAGAAGATCCCTTAGCTTATGTGTTTTCATATAAGTTAAAATTACTTATTTCTTGTTCAGTTTTTCATACTTTTATTACTGTCATATATACTAATAGAACTGTTAGATTAGTTTCGTCATCACCTGCTTCTTGTTCATTCTCCACCCTCACTACCTCTCCTTTCCTCCTCCCCGCTCGGTGCCTAGGAGACATGGGAGAAGGGGTGGGGGATGGTAGGACTTAGTATTTTAGACTAACAGTTTTCGAACCACATCATTTTAGGGGACTGTGGAGCCCAGCATGGAGGAGCAGCCCCAGAGATCGGCACGCTTGAAGATGGGACAGTCTAGCATCGGAGTTCAGACAGTTGGGACTGTGAGTCCCGATCGTTAGTAGATGTTTAGTTTTTGCTTCCGCACTGAGTGCTACTGTAGTGAGGATATTGATGTACCGGGCATGAGCCCTATTTTCAGTTCCTATATTATTATTTTTGTGGACTCTCCCTTCGTGAAGATTATTTACTATATATGTGATTTTTGTGGACATGTGTAGAGTTATTCTATTTCATACTCTCATATTTTGCTACTATTCTATGATCGATTTGGCCGGTACGATCGTCGTTTTATAGTGATGACCTTCCCGGGTGTGAAGGTGTTACCACAAAGCGACGGTTCTGGGCCTAAGACCCCATGGTCTAAAAAGAAAAAATAAGGGGGGGGGGGTCTTACAAGTGGTATCAGAGGAGACCTCGATCGAAAAGTAGCAATCCACAAACCCTGGGTCACCCCCACGCAAGTTTGGTTTGGGGACAAACTAAGCAGCGGAAGTAGTGGTGTGCCCATATGGGGATCACATGTAAATTGTCCACTTTTAATTAGGTTGAGTCAATTACTTACAAATGGTTTTTGTTATACAGCCTCCGGCACAGCCTACACCACAGGGCGGAGTTCAGCAAACTCCGAATATTGCACCACCTCCCCCGGTCCCCATTCTGTTCCTACAGTCGGAGATGAGGCAGACTCTGACAACCATACTGGAGGCTTTCAGGGCCCAGCAGGTTCCGGCTCCGCAGCCAAACCCGGAGGCTAATTGGCTGAGTATTTTTTGAGGACTTTCTCCCCCATCCTACTTGGGGACAGATTCAGTCATTCGGATGGAGGAGTAACTAGACATAATGTATGAGATGCTGACCGGGATACGGTTCCCATGGGAGGAGAGGGTGCCTTTGGTGGTCTCTTGCTTGGAGTCCCATGCCAAGAGATGGTGGAAGACATCGCTGGAAATGATATTTGCTGATAGAGAGGTTGCAAAGATTGCTTGGGAGGAGTTCAGGGCCGCACTTTTGGAGAATTTTGTTTCGCAGTTGGCCAGAGATGACCTGGAGACAGATTTCTACAGTTGAGGCAGGGCAGCAAGACAGTGGTGGAGTACCACCGGGAGTTCAATCATCTAGCCCGGTTCGCAGACTCCTATCAGCTAGATGAGGCAGGATACACCAAGAGTTTTTACAAGGGCCTATGAGAGGATCTGAGAGAGGCTCTGCTGCTCATATCCGACAGGCCTATTCCTCGGATATTGGAGATGGCGAAGAGGATTGAGGCAAATTGGCACACTAGTTGAGGCCGGAAGCGGCCAACTGAGGATCAGGGTCGGGGAGCCAGAAATGATCAGCAACGGGGTCGTATTGTTGATGGGATAGATGGAAGAAGGATAGAGGACCAGCCTCGTAAGGAGGTGAGACAGGAGTAGAGGGAACCAGTGGTGATGGCTCCTCAGCCTCTCCAAATGCGGGAGCTACAGAGACCCAGGGGTATGGCATATCCCCCGCCTGAGTGCTACTACTATCATCAGGTGGGGTATATCTGGAGGAACTACCCCATGAAGTGGGCACCACTACCAACACCACTGGTTGCCCCTCCAACTCAGTAGTTTGGAGGCCGAGGATGTGGATACCAGGGCAGAGACCGCAGGAAGGAGAGGGAGCAAGTGTATGCACTAGATCTGGCTCAACCGCGGAACCCAGAGCAAGTGATCACAGGTATGGCAGTTAATTTTAATTTCTTTCTTTCCTAAATAATTAGACTCATGGCATAGAATTGATAGACTAGGAAGAAAAAACCATAACTAGATTTTTAAGAAATTTAACTACCCCAGGCATAGTATTTATTAGCGGCAAGTTCGCTTATACGCTGTTTGATACGGGTGTTTCGCACTCGTTCGTGTCGGAGGCCTTCGTAGAAGTACTAGAAGGCGTGGAATGATTTACTAGTTTGATGAGGAGGGTGCGTCTACCCGACGGATCAGAGCTATTCACCTCCGCCCACTACAACATGGAGGCGGAGATCGGCGAAAAGGCATTCGAAGCACCAGTGACAATCCTAAGGATGTAAGTTTTTGATCTGATCCTAGGCATGACATGGTTGCATTGGAACCATGCCCAGATTGACTGCCTTGCAAAGAGGGTAACCTTGAGGCGTGGGGATTCCTATGTCATCGTCGAAGGTATTACATTTACCACCTCGCTCTTATTATCATCTGTACATGCCGTCAAGGCCCACTTGCAGGGAGAAGAGGTATACCAGGTGTTGTTTGAGATGGCCAAGACCAAGGATCCCATCTCTAGTATTCGAGTGGTGCAGGATTTTGCTGACATGTTCCCAAAGAAGCTGTCAGGGCTACCCCCGCATCGGGAAAAGGACTTCCGGATACAGTTAGTGCTAGGAGCTAAGCCGGTGTCAAAGGCTCCCTACCGGATGGATCCCAAGGAGATGGTGGAGTTTAGGAGTCAGTTGAAGGAACTGGTGGAGGCTGGGTTTGTTAGACCGAGCTCTGATAAGTCCTATTCATATAGTGATTTTCGGACTCATCTGGGCTTGTTTTTTTCGCTTGCACTTCACTTTTAGTTCGTTATCATATATATTTCATCTTATCTTTATTTCTATATGAAGTGCACACGTAGGCCCATGGTTGTGTATTTTTGTATTTTTATTGTTTGTACTCCTTTTTTGATTGCCTGGAATGTCTGCACATATCAGTGATTCGTTTTTCACAGTGGTACAGGGGTCGTGTGAGTTTTCCGGGAGTGTTTGGAAATAGGAATACTGTGTACGATCATCGAATCTATTGCGCACGACCACTAGTCGTGCGCTGTTGATCGTGCGCACTGGTCTTCAGTTTTCCAAGTTCTGTCGGGGGTAAACGCACGATCGCTGGACATAGTGTGCACGACCACCGGTCGTGCGCCACTGATCGTGTGCATTGATTCAAGTTTTCCTAGAGTTCTACCTGGGATAATCGCACGACCACTAGACATAGTGCGCACGACCATCGGTCGTGCGACACTACTCGTGCGCGTTATCCCAGACTTCCTGAGTTCTGTCATGCCAATACGCACGATCACTGTCCATAGTGCGCACGACCACTGGTCGTACGCTCGTGATCGTGTGCATTGTTATATTCTGATGTCTATAAATATGCATGTTTCGCCCTAATTTCGGAGATCGCCATTTTTTCCGCCATTTTTCGTCTCCGAGGAGGGATTCCGCCGTCCTCCTCCATCTTCCACCGTAGGGAGGTGCTCCGGGCAAGCTTTCACTGCCAAATCTAAGCCGGAGCTTACTCTCGGCCTCCTCCTTCATCCTTGAGCTTCAAGGAAGGTTTTTACATTGGATCCAACAAGCAAAGGGAAGCTTGCAACTTTCTTCCGCAATTGTGACACGAAGAAGACTGGTCAATTGAAAGGTAGTGACAGCCCTTCTCTACCCATGATGCAGTTGAGGACCGAGCTAGGACGCGGATTGATAACCCGGCGATTCCTTCCGTGAACCCTCAGCAAGACTTCAGATTCGGTCGATCTCTTGACTTGTTCTTGCTTTCTTGTTGTATATTTGTGTTAAAACCTCATTTGTAGATGTTGTTGGACTATAATTGTAAACTTTATGTGATTCATGTCTATGTGAACTTGTATTGTTGTACGCTTTAGTTGCTTGAGGTGCGCCATTATCCACCCACCATCCACCCTTGTCGTTCTAACAATTGCTAGAAGATTGCGTAGCGAAGAGGTGCTCTCGACCCTCATTTTGCAAGCCTACTCGTCCATCTGCCCAGCAATTTCGTGCATAGCGGCCCGACTAGTCTTCCATCCCGCTTGGCGAAGCATTGCATAGCGGCATTGCATAGGAGTATTTGATAGTGTTTTATTTTCTTTTTATCGCAACAATCAAAACCCCCCTACGTTAACTCCGACCTAAGGACTTCAATCTCAAATCCTCCTCAAAATTAACTCCACCTTATTGTGTTCCCTCGAGATTGATACTTGGGAAAATTCGCTCATTTTATATTACTTGTGCGACCGGTACACTTGTTCAACGCATAAATTTTTTGGCGTCATTGCTAGGGAACACAATCGTGTGAGTTTTTGGAGAGGGAGATAATAGATTGAAGCCCTTTTCCATTTGTACATTTCATTTTCTTCTTTGCTTTAGTTTTTAGAAATTTTTATTTGCTCATTTCTTTTTGGCCCTTTTCTGAGTTTTGATTTAGACTGCAGATCCATGCTATTTTTTATTCTAGCTGTGTAGCACTCTTTTGGTAAATATTTTTGTTCGCGATGTATTCTAAAGCTGAGTGCCATCCACTTGACGCTTTGCACTGACGCATCGACGCCATGGCTGCTAAGAATACCGAGCACTGTATTCGTTGTTTGCTATGTCAAGGTGTGGGCCACATGTTGAAGGATTGCCCTCATTTGTACGAGCCTTCTCCCTCTGTGGGTGTGTGCGCAACAACCTCCCATTTGTGGAAGACTGTTGTTGATAGGCCTACCAGGGTATTGCCTGGCCCACACACTGACATAGCGCACCCTGCTCGTTTTTTACCCGTTATGACTACCGAAGAATATCTCACCGCATACAGATCTTTCATGGGTCCCTCGGTCCCTTTTTACAAGCTTTCCTTGAGTGATGATGATCACTCTTGTGTTAGCCGGCAAAAAGAGGATCAGGAATCCATGGGCGCTCCTGTATGGGACGCAGAGATTATTCTTGTCGACGGGGTGGCGTCTGCGGATGATTTTGCGATGGGGCCTGCTCATTCAGTACTTTATTTTGAGAGCAGCTTCTCCCCTCCGTAATTTTTTCCTGAGTTTGCTACGCCATTTTTGTGTGAGTCGGCTGATGATTCCATATTCGTGGATGATTCGGTGCCTGAGGATGCGCCGATGTGGGATGAGGAATATCCCCTTTCTGATGCGGAGGTCTATACCTCTTTATTGGATGAGGTCATTCCCCTTACCACCGCGACCTCGAGTTCTCGGATTCCCCACGATATGAATCGTATGATACCGACGATGATCTATGCTTGGTTCTCACTTAGAGTGATATCAGGATCACTCTCCTATATTCTGATTATTTTAGTTCTTCTTCTCTTTTATTACTTGATCCCCTTCTCTATCTAAGCCCTTGAAGGCTGAGTCTCCAAAAGTACGTTGGGATGATGATGAGCCTGGTGTTTATGTCGTTGCCATCGCTTCCTACACATCTGTAGGTGATGATGCCTTGCTACGCAAGGATATTTTTTATGGTGAGAAGAGTGAGGACCAGTGCTCCTCCTCTTCTTAATTCCTATTTCCTCTACCTGTATTGAGCAGGTATTATTATGAAGGTAGAGGGGTAACTGCTTTATCTCTGTATTGGTACTCGTTACCGCAACGGATAATGGAACAGTTACCTGTGCACCTTTCTTTTCATAGGCCCATTAGCTAGAATTGTATAGAATTTAACAAGTCATGCTGGTATGACAATAACCCCAGTAGTTATCTTACATTTTCTGTTTTTTATTTTCATGTCTATTTTAGTTTTAGAATTATTTTGTATTTTGTCAATTTTTCTTTTGTTTTTACAGAGCTCACCCCTGCAGGTATTCTTGGCAAATTTGTATTGGCAGGGTTGTGATTCTTCGTATTGCGGACCTGCTTGTGTTTTTCAAGCATCTTCTGGTATGCTCACTGGCTGGGTATTGGGTAACCTCTTCCCTTGTCTCTATTTGATTTAAATTTCTATATCATATGCTGTGTAGTTTAGTTTAAGTCTGGGGGAGAGCCAGTATTATTACCTTTTGCATGCGCACATTTCATTTGCATACTAGAAGCTTTTATTGTTTTTATTTTGATTAGTTCATTGCATCGCACACCACTGCACCCACATGAGTGCGTGCTTAGCTGTTAGCGTGTTGCGAGTTAAACTTATTTCTTGGTATGATTTGGGAAAATTATTGTGCTGCATAGGATTGTGAGACGGAGTAAAATATTGACTCTTGTAGTGATCCTAGTCGAGTGCTCTCATCTCGTGTAGAAATTTGAGTAGATTTAATTTTTCTGTATGCTTATAGTCTTATATTTTTCTATTTGCGTAAAGATTTTTTTTTATTCTACTCAAAAATTGGTGAATCCGGTGTGAATCGAACGGTAGTGTAGGGATGTGTGTAGCCATCACTAGACTTGTTTTGCTTGAGTCGGGAGGAAGGATCATCTTTCTCGGTGGCTAAGAACTTTCCCCAAGCTACTTTCGAAGCATTGGTGCATGGTTAGTCAAACGTGAATGTGATGTAGGCCATCATTTTGGCCCGGTTGAGCTTTGTACCGTTCCTAACATCTTATCCTCGCTAAGACCCGTTGTGCCTACCCATTCTTTTGATTCAGCTCAGCCTTCATTCACCAAAGCCTCGTAGCCGATCCTAGTCGCACACCCAAGTCGAGCTTTAGTGTTTTATACTATCATTTTGGGGTGTTGATATGGTGATATTACATGTGAATATGTGGATGTGCTCCAAAGCTTCTATTTGCTGAACTGTTTAAAGAAATAAAGATTCAAAAAATGTGAAAATGAAAAGTAAAAAAAGAAGAAGAAAATTTGATTGAAAATCCTATTGGATATGTGATTATATTTGGAGTAGGCGGTGCACACACCCATATATTAAAAGTTAAGTCATGGGGTGTGGTGTACCTGCATGTATTTTGGTTAGCGGATGGATCCTTTTTATGATAGCTCATTTTGGTTAGGTGCATAGCCTTCCTATTTATCGTTGTTTACCTCACTGTAACCCAAGCCCCATCTCTTATCCTAAAGTCCTACGGATTCACGCTTGAGTCGAACTAGTGCCATGGAGAGAGTGTAAACAGGCAAGCGTATGGTCCCCGATATTGGTGGATTCCTTTGGAGGTGATCCTGAGCCCCAGTCTTTGGCAAAGTTCACCTTAGTGGCCTGCCTACTTTCTCCCTACGCGTGATCGAAAGATTCACCGTGATTCTATTTTTGAGTAGTAATAAAATTTTGATACATATTGTGAAAAATATAAACTATTTTGCATACTTAGAAATTTTCTCTATTTATATTTTTATGCGTACAAGCATGCGACTTCGCATGGTACTCCATATCATAATTTCTAAGTTAGCTAAACAATTTTTTCTGTCTACATAGATTTTGTTTGCTCGGGACGCGCAAACAGGTAAGTCTTGGGGTGTGATGAGTCCTAATTATATAGTGATTTTCGGACTCATCTAGGCTTGTTTTCTTTCACTTGCACTTCACTTTTAGTTCGTTATCATATATATTTCATCTTATCTTTATTTCCATAGGAAGTGCACACGTATGCCCGTGGTTGTGTATTTTTGTACTTTTATAGTTTGTACTCCTTTTTTGATTGCCTGGAATATCTGCGCATATCAGTGATTCATTTTTCATAGTGGTACAGGGGTCGTGTGCATGTTCCGGGAGTGTTTATAAATAGGAATACTGTGCACGATCATCGGATCTATTGCGCACGACCACTGGTCGTGCGCCGTTGATCGTGCGCACTGCTCTTCAGTTTTCCAAGTTCTGTCTGGGGTAAATGCACGACCACTGTACATTGTGCGCACGACCACTGGTCGTGTGCCACTGATCGTGTGCATTGATTCCATTTTTCCTGGAGTTATGTCTGGGATAATCACATGACCACTGGACATAGTGCACACGACCACCGGTCATGCTCCACTGCTCGTGCGCGTTATCCCAAACTTTCCTGAGTTCTGTCATGCCAATATGCGCGATCACTGGTCATAGTGCACATGACCACTGGTCGTGTACCCGTGATCGTGCGCATTATTATATTCTATTGTCTATAAATATGTAGGTTTCGCCCTAATTTCGGAGATCGCCATTTTTTTGCCATTTTTCGGCTCCGAGGAGGGATTCTTCCATCCTCCTCCATCTTACACCATAGGGAGGTGCTCCTGGCAAGCTTTCACCGCCAAATCCATGCCAGAGTTTCCTCTGGACCTCCTCCTTCATCCTTGAGCTTCAAGGAAGGTTTTGACGTTGGATCCAACAAGCAAAGGGAAGCTTGCAACTTTCTTCCACAATCGTGACACGAAGAAGACGGGTCAATTGGAAGGTAGTGACAACCCTTCTCTACCCCGGACGCAGTTGAGGAACGAGCTAGGACGCGGATTGATAACCCGGCGATTCCTTCCGTGAACCCTCAGCAAGACTTCGGATTCGGTCAATCTCTTGACTTGTTCTTGCTTTCTTGTTGTATATTTGTGTTAAAACCTCATTTGTAGATGTTGTTACACTTTAGTTGTAAACTTTATGTGATTCATGTCTATGTGAACTTGTATTGTTTTACGCTTTAGTTTCTTAAGGTGCGTCATTATCCATCCACCATCCACCCTTGTCGTTCTAGAAATTGCTAGAAGCGTGCGTAGCGAAGAGGTGCTCTCGACCCTCATTCCACAAGCCTACTCGTCCATCCGCACAGTGATTTGGTGCATAGCGGCCCAACTAGTCTTCCATCCTGCCTGGCGAAGCATTGCATAGCGGCATTGCATAGGAGTAGTTGATAGTGTTTTATTTTCTTTTTATCGCAACAATCAAAACCCCCATACGCAAGGAATTTTTTTGATCCTAATGTTTTGTATTTTATATAATTATTTGGTTAAATTTAAATAATATTTATATACAAAAAATTATTTTTTAATATGCACTTGTTGAAAATCGAACCGAAGACCTCTCATAAATAATTTCCTTACCTAATCAACCCTCCTAATTAACTAATTCGTTTATAGGTGGCGGTAATATATATATATATATATATATATATATATATATATATATATATATATATATATATATATATATATATATGTATATATTTTTTTATTTATATATACGATTATTTATTTATACATACATATTTATTTATTTATTTATTTATACATATATATATATATAGTTTAATATATATAGTTTATTATGTATAATTATTTATATATTTAGTTATTTCTATATATTATATATTTTTTTGTATATTTTATATTTATTTATTTATTTATTTATTTATTTATATATTTAATATGTATATATTTATTTATTTCTCGTTGGAGCAAGGCGGGAAGATCGCATGGGAGTGTGACGAGCTCAGCGGGGAGATCGTGCGGGAGAGTGACGATCTTGGCAGGGGAGCAGTATCGGGATGAGAATGGGGATATAAAGGGCTTCTTTAATTTGTGTAATAACTTATAATTTTTTTTATTAAAAGTGAGATGAAAGTATTTGGAGGGAATTGAATCTTTCCCTCCAAAAATATTTAATCTAAAATAATTAATATAGAAATTTTGAAAGGAAATATTTTGTTTTTATTTAGCAACAAAATAATTCATTACTATTTTTGCAACGAATTTTTTCGTTGCTATTTTTGTAGGTAAAAACAAATATCATATACCTAGCTAAATTCGATGCTAATTAGCAACAAATTATTTAGTCTTCCTAATTTTCGTTGCTAAATGAAGTTTTTCTTGTAGTGTGTTAAGCTAGGCGGAGGAGGTTGACTGTACGGTGGCTGGTCAAGCTTGGTGGTCGAGAGCTGCTGTTGGGAGGAGTTGCTGGAGCATTGCATGGAGAAGGAGGATGGTTGTACGGTGGTGGCGCTGGAGCTGCTGGCTGGAGTATGCATGTGCAGCTGCAAGTGGAGGTGGCTGGCACAGTGTTTGCTGTATGGAGGAGGCCGGCTGGTGGCCGAGCTTGGAGAGATTTGTGGAGTTGTTGGAGCTTGGAGGTGTTGGCTGGAGGGTGGCCGAGCTTGTTGCATGGTGACGGCGGAGGTGGCCGCCGAGCTTACTGTATGGAGGAGGAGGCCGGTTGAGCACAGTGGTGGCGCTGAGGAGAAGCTCGGGTTTTCCATGGTGATGGCCGGCTTTGTAATATATGTATGTATATATATGTATATATATATAGATATATATATACATGTATATATATATATATGTACATGTATACATGTACATATATATATACATGTACATGTATATATATATATATATATATATATATATATATATATATATATATACATATACATATATATACATGTACATATACATATATATATGTATATGTACATATATATATATATACATATATATATATGTGCTGAAACAGTACCCGGCCCTGTTGGAGCTCTGTTTCTGTGAGGTTGCATAACCTCCTCCAGCCCTCGTGCCCCGCGCGACAGTATCCGGCTTATGGTGGCGGGTTTCGCTCGCCCTCCGCCTTCGATGGTTTTATAATTTTTTATAATTTTAAAATATTATATTAATATAAAATATTTTTTAGTTTTTTCTAATCTAATTAATTTAATTATTAAATTATAAACAAATTAATTAATGTAAATTTTAAAGGGTAGAGAACATGTGTTAATTAATTATAGTTTTCAAAATATAACTAAAAGCACTGGTGGTCTAAAGGATAAGGCGTTTGACTACTAACCAAGACATTGTTATTTCAAGTCTCATTGAGCGCGTATTTTTTTTTTGTTTTTTTTAAGGGGTCGTTTTGCAGGGCCTAATGTATAGAGCGTCTCATACCACTTATACGTTAGGTGTCGAGTTATATGCAATGGTTATGCTATGAAATACAATTATGCCATGACGTGAACATGAAAGTGCAACTCACCCACTCGACTCTGTGTACACATACCTTTAGTTCCCCCTTTCGGAGCCGTTACCTCCCAGGATACCTCCGTAGTGGCAGACGGAAGCGGTGGGTTGGGCCTCGCCCACCTCTAAACCAGTAAAGCACTACCGGTCAGACCTATCGTACGCCTCAACGCTTGGTGCACAAAGCGGACTCCTGCGTACTCTTGCCGGCTGGCGCACCGGACTTCTGTTGGCGAAGTGCTAATCACACTTGCCGAGTCGACGTATTGGCGTCGGTGCATCGACCCTCCAATACCGAAGACACACCACCTTATACCTTTTATGCACATGCAATAGTTATGAGTCCAACCAACAACCGAGCCAAAGCTCCCCAGACTATCCCGTCCGTCAACAACCGAGCCGAAGCTCCCCAGACCATTCCGTCCGTCTCTTAACAAATCGAGTCGAAGCTCCCCCACTATCTTCCCGTGCTATCTGTTTTTGTGAAATGTGCAACCCTAATTACTAAGTTACTCTTTTCAGTTTGTTAATATAGTTTACGTTAATCCAGGACTGCCCCCGGTATTCCTTGTGAAGGGCTCTCAAAGGGCACTAGGAACTATGATGGTAGCTGAAGCTCATCGTTCCCTTTCGCAAGGTACTTATTATTATTAGTTGATTCCTTTACCCCATTCCCTTCTCATATTACAGTAGGCTAATCCTATGGTGATTTTGACTCTTCCTCTCCTCGGGAATGACGATCTTTCATCGAACCCGAATACCTCTAAACTCTAGCCAAACCATTTCTCACTACTCTTCCTATCCTTCTAGGATGACTCATACACATCTACAAAATCCAGCAAGATGGCTAACTCCAACTATGCCAAATCATTTCCTAATGATATTTCAACAATTTACTAAATGTAGACCAACATATGCCTTATGGTGTTCATGATAGGAGGTCCTTCGAGTTTTCATCCAAAAGTCCTAAACTATTTACCGGGGACCTATCATGACATAAATAGCCTAAATGCAGAGAATTATAATTTTCTTAATTTATCTGATAATTAAATAATTTCTTAAAAGGATCCAAAGACTATCACTTTGAACATGAGGTATACTTTCTAAATATGTTTACAGCTTCATAAATTCATGATAAATATTAGGGAATCAGAAAACTATAAATCCAAAGTTTGATAATTTTTTCTAATATCTGGGGGCCTTAAAACTATTTTAGCGATATTTTCTATCTTCCAAGATTTGTGAATCAACTACTGACCAAGTTTCAAATTTTTAC